>CAWUFW010002818.1:215000-1415000 GCA_963921515.1 Calotriton arnoldi | reverse complement strand
GTCAGATAACTAAGAAAAGGATCAAACTTCCCATAAAGGGTAGTTTCTGCAGACTCAGCTGAGTACTCCGGACAGGTGCAGTAGCAAATGTCTAAAGGAGCGAGAGGGTGAGAAAAATCACAGCAGTAGCTATGATCAGCATAAAGACAGAAAGTCTCCTCAATCTGTGTAAGGAGAAGTCAAAGAAAATCATTGTCAGCAATAGCTTATGGTAATTCAAGCTAGCAAAACTAAGTGCTAAGGGGCATAGCAGGGTAGGAGTGCATAGAATGCCTTGTCTCTCTAGCTAGGAACACATACAATATAGAAAGGCCACTAAACATGTTGCAAAATCAGGTATTTATGGCATCAGCATCCAATGGAGGAAGATCTTCCGATGGTCTGTAGTCTTTGTCCTTTATTCCCACGGTAAACATCCATGTGGACATGAAGTTATTCAGAGGTGGCTTCAACGTATAACAAAAAGTTACATCTACGAAGGCTCTCAAGGGAACCTTTTGCAAGCCTACTCTATTAGCTGTATGATGTCCCATTGTGTAACAATGAGCTGCTCTATGGAATGAAAAAATTGAATTCTGGTATGTCCTGGTTAGATCACGAAATGTAAGCTGCATCAAGCATTTTCTTGTTCATTATGAATATGTGGCAAAGAAACAATGTAAACACAATGAAGACATGTGGTGTGAGAAGAAAAGAAATGCATTTTCCATGAAACAGCACATTTCACAAAAACTTCATGCCTATTATTCAGTTATATAATGTTAAAATGACTATTTATGAAAGGCATTTATTTTTGTTAAAGTGATAGAGAAGAATAAAAGAATAGTGTGGCCTAGCAGTTGGAGAACGATAGTAATGAAAGCATTCTGGAAATTTAAGCAGCATTTCCATGTTTGAACGTTTAATAAAAGCACATTTCCTAATGTCTACTTTATTATGCATTTCTATGTTAACGTTTTTAACATGTTTCAATATTATTATATGGTTTCATAAAAATGTTCAGCTTCCTCAGAAGAAAAGGGAACAACAATGTGATTTTTATATACACCACTCAAGATAGCCTTACACCACCTGTAAAAATCTCTGACAGCTCGTAACATACTTTTTATAAGAATATGTAGTGACCCAAGGCCTGCTTTACAAAGGTTTTTTATGTGAATGGGTGTGATTTGTTTTGTGGTGCTCCTGATTTTGGGCTTAATTGATGATCCGTCAGGGTAGTGGATGCCATTTTCTCTGCCATCCTGATGGACTACCATTCGTCACATTTAAAGATGGCCTCGCGGCCATCTCTGTACATGAATGATACAGCCATCACAACAGTTCCTTTAAAAGTACCACAAGGTTTGGTGGATGGGTGACATTGGTTTTGATGGCCATTCACCAAACATTTTCAAAATTTTGTCTTTTTAGAGACAAACTCCCAAAGTGAGGGGTTGATTCTGAAAACAAAAAACTAATGATGCCCACACTCTGGGAGGAAGCTCCCAGGGTGTGGGAGGTTATTATATTGTTTTGGTCCCTCACTAAGGGGTCGATTCCGATTCGGGCCGGAAAAAGCACCGACCGACTCGGATCCGGAAAAAATACCAACCGACACGTACCCGTGGCGCACGACACGCCAAGTACGATGCAAGGCGCGAAAAATCCGACCGACACGTACCGAAACCAAGTCGACCAACCGAGCCGCATGGAAAACAGCAATCCGGCCGGAAAAACACGCGAATCCAACCGACCGACACGCACCCGGAACAAATCCAACCGAAACGTACATGCGAACTCCAAACCGCAAAGTACGATGCAAGGCGCGAAAACCACGAGCGAGTCGGACGGAGGACAAGCCGTACGACCGACACGCATACAAAACCGAGCCGACGCAACACAATACACCGCGACCGACGCGTACGCAGCATAGAAAACTGCACAAACACAGCGTGAACGAAACGTAGGACACCGTACGAGACCAATGCAGGGTCCGACTCGGTCACAAGAACGTTTCCAACATACACAAACAGCACAAAGGAAAAATCACCAAAAAAAAGGCCAAACAAGCAATTACCAAGCCAATAAATACTGGGGGGGGTGGGGACAGAGAACAAAGACACACCCACAACTCCACCTATATAAAGGACACAAATCACTACCATGAGCCTTTGCAAATGCCATTCCACTGCCAGCACCCAAGAGAAAGCAACCACACACCCACAGCTCATCCCTCACACAAGCCACACACCATCAGCACACCAACAAATACCTACCTCACATACACCCAGCAACACACACAGTCACACACCCTCACCTGCACACCAACACACACATCACCCACCATCACCACCCATCACCAATCCCCCCCAAGAAGAATCCCAAGTTCCTAGATAGTGAATTGGAAGTCATGGTAGACGAGATCCTCAGGGTGGAGCCACAGCTGTTTGGCACACTGGTCCAACAGACCGCCATGTCGCAGAAAACCAAGATGTGGGAGAGGATCATCAACAGGGTGAACGCCCAATCACCATGTCGGCGCACAAAGACCGACATCCAGAAAAGGTGGTATGACGTGCGCAGGAGGGTACGGAAAATGCTGACGAAAGACTACATCAACAGCCAATACACCGGCAGTGGCCCTCCTGCCAAGCCAATATACCTCAGGCCCTGGGAGGAGAAGGTGCGGGCCATCCTTCCGCCAGTGAGCGTATATGGACTAGAGGACATCCCAGAGCCTGGTGAGTACACAACAAATGTACACAATATACTGCCACAAAACACACACATCACTGTCAAGGGGAGAGTCAAACCATGCACTCATAGCAATTACACAGCAACCAGAACAGAATCATCCCAAAATGTGTATGTCAGTCAGATAAACACAACACATGCCATCAAAAAGTCACATCCAACTGTGCCAACACATGTACAAACACAACTACAACTACAGCTAGGCAGTGGCACAAATAGAACTAACAAACACATCCACACATGTAGCCACCACAACAACACCAACACACAGTGAAGACCACTCAAAGGAAGGAATTCTGTGTATGCTGGCCAAGTCAGTGTAGCCAATAGCATCATGGGAGTCGCAGTCACACATATTGCCCCCCACAACTGTCCCATCAACACCACCATGAACCATGCGCACATCACAGGGAGTGGAGAAGGACTCACAAGATGGCTGACACTGGCAACTGCTGTGGGGAGCACAAGGCCCTGCTGGCAACTGTGCACCAACAAACAGCAGGACACCACTGACTGACATCCTGAGAGACAACTTACACTCCCTGCAATGCAAGCACGTTCCATGGTGGGATATCTGGCTAGCTGGGTGGGAAGGAGGACTTGCAGCACTAACCATAGTCACAAGCACCTCCCCTCACACACCCCCAACACAAACTCCACAGAACCCACCTGGTAGAATGCAATGCCCCCATCCTAACACAAGATCCCACAAAGAACCACCACCCTGGGTTATGTTGTGTGAAGCACAGGGCCACTCTTGGGACTCTTAGCCAAACAACTGCCAGGACAACACTCCCAGCCATCCTGTCAGCACAGCCAGCCCACCCCACAGGGAAGCAGAATCAAAAGGAAGGAAGCATGGGCATGCTGGGAAGGGGGTGGAGGCAATAGCATGATGGGAGTCGTAGTCACTGATATTGGTCACCCCCACAACTGTCCCATCAACACCACCCTGAACCATGCTCACATCACAGGAAGTGGAGAAGGACTCACAAGATGGCTGACACTGGCTACTGCTGTGGGGAGCACAAGGCCCTGCTGGCAACTGTGCACCAACAAACAGCAGGACACCACTGACTGACATCCTGAGAGACAACTTACACTCCCTGCAATGCAAGCACGTTCCATGGTGGGATATCTGGCTAGCTGGGTGGGAAGGGGGAGTTGCAGCACTGACCATAGTCACAAGCACCTCCCCTCACACCCCCCAACACAAACTCCACAGAACCCACCTGGTAGAATGCAATGCCCCCATCCTAACACAAGATCCCACAAAGAACCACCACCTTGGGTTATGTTTTGTGAAGCACAGGGCCACTCTTGGGACTCTTAGCCAAACAACTGCCAGGACAACACTCCCAGCCATCCTGTCAGCACAGCCAGCCCACCCCACAGGGAAGCAGAATCAAAAGGAAGGAAGCATGGGCATGCTGGGAAGGGGGTGGAGGCAATAGCATGATGGGAGTCGTAGTCACTGATATTGGTCACCCCCACAACTGTCCCATCAACACCACCCTGAACCATGCTCACATCACAGGAAGTGGAGAAGGACTCACAAGATGGCTGACACTGGCTACTGCTGTGGGGAGCACAAGGCCCTGCTGGCAACTGTGCACCAACAAACAGCAGGACACCACTGACTGACATCCTGAGAGACAACTTACACTCCCTGCAATGCAAGCACGTTCCATGGTGGGATATCTGGCTAGCTGGGTGGGAAGGGGGACTTGCAGCACTGACCATAGTCACAAGCACCTCCCCTCACAACCCCCCAACACAAACTCCACAGAACCCACCTGGTAGAATGCAATGCCCCCATCCTAACACAAGATCCCACAAAGAACCACCACCCTGGGTTATGTTGTGTGAAGCACAGGGCCACTCTTGGGACTCTTAGCCAAACAACTGCCAGGACAACACTCCCAGCCATCCTGTCAGCACAGCCAGCCCACCCCACAGGAAGCAGAATCAAAAGGAAGGAAGCATGGGCATGCTGGGAAGGGGGTGGAGGCAATAGCATGATGGGAGTCGTAGTCACTGATATTGGTCACCCCCACAACTGTCCCATCAACACCACCCTGAACCATGCTCACATCACAGGAAGTGGAGAAGGACTCACAAGATGGCTGACACTGGCTACTGCTGTGGGGAGCACAAGGCCCTGCTGGCAACTGTGCACCAACAAACAGCAGGACACCACTGACTGACATCCTGAGAGACAACTTACACTCCCTGCAATGCAAGCACGTTCCATGGTGGGATAACTGGCTGGCTGGCTGGGTGGGAAGGAGGACTTGCAGCACTAACCATAGTCACAAGCACCTCCCCTCACAACCCCCCAACACAAACTCCACAGTACCCACCTGGTAGAATGCAATGCCCCCCATCCTAACACAAGATCCCACAAAGAACCACCACCCTGGGTTATGTTGTGTGAAGCACAGGGCCACTCTTGGGACTCTTAGCCAAACAACTGCCAGGACAACACTCCCAGCCATCCTGTCAGCACAACCAGCACACCCCACAGGGAAGCAGAATCAAAAGGAAGGAAGCATGGGCATGCTGGGAAGGGTCGTGGAGGCAATAGCATGATGGGAGTCGTAGTCACTGATATTGGTCACCCCCACAACTGTCCCATCAACACCACCCTGAACCATGCTCACATCACAGGAAGTGGAGAAGGACTCACAAGATGGCTGACACTGGCTACTGCTGTGGGGAGCACAAGGCCCTGCTGGCAATTGTGCACCAACAAACAGCAGGACACCACTGACTGACATCCTGAGAGACAACTTACACTCCCTGCAATGCAAGCACGTTCCATGGTGGGATATCTGGCTAGCTGGGTGGGAAGGGGGACTTGCAGCACTGACCATAGTCACAAGCACCTCCCCTCACACCCCCCCCCCAACACAAACTCCACAGAACTCACCTGGTAAAATGCAATGCCCCCCATCCTAACACAAGATCCCACAAAGAACCACCACCCTGGGTTATGTTGTGTGAAGCACAGGGACACTCTTGGGACCTCTAGCCAAACAACTGCCAGGACAACACTCCCAGCCATCCTGTCAGCACAGCCAGCCCACCCCACAGGGAAGCAGAGTCAAAAGGAAGGAAGCATGGGCATGCTGGGAAGGGGGAGGAGGCAATAGCATGATGGGAGTCGTAGTCACAGCTCTACATCCCCCACCACATGGCCCAGCAAGCTCACACTCACGCATGCACATCCCACAGAGAGTGGAAAGGCCCATCAAAGATGTCTGACACTGTTGCTGTGTCGTGGGGAGCACAAGGGCATGCTGGGTACTGCACACCAACCAACAGCAGGACACCACTGTCAGCCATCTTGCCATTGCTCTCACACCCACACACACTGAACTCCACACAAATGCAAGTAAGTATGGGAATGCTGGGAAGTGGGGTGGAGGCAATGGCATGATGGGAGTCGTAGTCACAGACATAGCTCACCCCCACAACTGTCCCATCAACACCACCCTGAACCATGCTCACATCACAGGGAGTGGAGAAGGACTCACAAGATGGCTGACACTGGCTACTGCTGTGGGGAGCACAAGGCCCTGCTGGCAAATGTGCACCAACAAACAGCAGGACACCACTGACTGACATCCTGAGAGACAACTTACACTCCCTGCAACGCAAGCACGTTCCATGGTGGGATAACTGACTGGCTGGGTGGGTGGGAAGGAGGGCCGGCTGTCAACCAAACACAACCAATGCAGACCATGTTCACACCCCAGAAAATACATAGAAATGCCCAAATAATGCAGGACAATGTGCCACACCAATATCAACCCCTGACTGTGACGACTTAGGACAATGCAATGTACAGGCCCGCACCCAGAGGCACAGTCACAACTGTCATGTGTGTCAACCATTGATGCCTGCAGAAACATAACATACATTGTTTGTGTCTCCCAAAAACAGGTGATGATGGGGACACAGCAGCAGACGCTGAGGAGTCCCAGTCCCAGGCTCAAGAGGATGCCGAGCTCACTGGCGTCGTACAGCCTCTGTCCTCCTCGGACGATGAAGAACAACCTGGCACATCCGGTGCAAGTCAACATGCAGCACCAGCAGGACCACCAGCTGCAGCACCAGCAGGACCACCAGCTGCACCCCCTGCACCCACCCCTCCAACGACTGTCACCACGAATACCATCCCTGCCGACATGGACAGAACAAGGAGCAACACCAGCACAGTGACCCTGGACCAACCTGGGGCCATGGACACCACCACCACCACCAACCCCCAAGGTGGACCAGGGTTATCTGTGCGTGCCACTGCACACACTGCACATGTCAGCAGGGGTGGTGGGAGGGGTGGGAGACATAGGTCGCTGCTTGCAGACGTTGCTGGTGTGCATGATGACCCACAACTGGTACGCATAGCTGATGCGTACCAGTCCAGCACTGGAGACCTCAGCCAGGTAGTGGGGCTCCTCAGAGACATTAAACAGCAGCAGGCTGCCCATCATGCCCGCTTGGACTCCCACATGTCCCACGTGGAGTCACACATGTCCCGTGTGGACTCACACATGTCCCGCGTGGAGTCCAAGTGAGATGCACTGCATGAGATGACGGCGGTGCACAGGGACATTTTACAATGCCTCCGCCAGATGAACAGCAACCAGTCCACACCTCCCTGTGTGCCAACAACATCTGGTGCCGAACAAACTGCAACTGCCACAGGGAGGGAGGAGGACTCTGGCGGAGAGTCCCCTGCACCTCAGCAGCCTGTACTTGAGGGCCCCCCCAAGAAGAGGGGTCGTCCGAGGAGGGAAAAGTGAGAGGCCGATGGCCAAGCGCAACTCCCAGGAAGCCTGAACCTGTTCTGGATGTTCGCCTTTGTGCACAGACTGTTCACCCTGTTGACGGCAACACTACTCCCACACATTGCATGGGGAGTACAAGTTGAACCAATGTGTCAGACAACTGTGGCCCCGATACTGGGGATCCTGTCTACCAGGACTTTCAATTCACCTAGGAACTTGGGATTGCAAGATTTATGTACAGCAGAACCCATCCTATGCACTATTAACACAAATGTATCACAATAAACACACTAATACACCATACTTGCCTCTGTCGTGATTCCAACGTGGGTGCTGTTATGGGGATGATGAACTGCAAAATTACACTGTGTATGCGAACTGCAACAGCAAGGACAACACAGGCATGTGAGTACAGGCAACGTGACACACATGAGGGAGACACACCACCAGGGCTACACAACACATACACACCTAGGCCATCTGACTCATTGCCTACACTGATGTTGCCAGGGAAGACGGTGCAATGCACAGACACCACACCCATTCCCAGTTGTAGTCAAGTAGCCCACAGGTGCAGTAAGCAAATGGCAGTCAAATGTGTGACCACAGACAACGCACATCACAAAGTTAAGCACAGGTTTATTACACAGTTGCAACATGCCGTAACCACTACAGATGCAAGGTAACCCCACCTGGCAGCGGGCACACAGTCAACAACTGTAGACGGAAGGAAGTCCATGTGTGTGGCGCACATCACCTGTAGGGACACAACAGCTACCAGCCTGGATGTGCAATCACGTCGTCGGTGGACACAGTTGACCAAACGAATCTGAAAGTACCCTGTGAAGGACAGAAATGACACACAGTCAAAAGCAATGGAGTACAGGACAGAACAGCAAAACTCATGCACAATACATGTTACAAGATACCCACCCAGAACCAAGTTAGCATGTCAACACTGTTGGGGAGTACAGCCCACCTGTCACCACACATCGCAACACACATCCAGTCAAGTAGCCCATGGACACACTCCAACAGCACCAGAGCACCACCCACACATCATGCCAACTCACATCATTGACATGACACCTCAGGATACTCACATTCAGCTAAAGAAGTTGGTGATGAGCTGTGTGCGGACATCACCATCACCATCATCATCATCATCGTCACTGGCATCGTGGTCCAGGCCAGGATCCTCCACAGGTGGCGGATGTTGGTCATTGTCATCCTGGATGAGAGGCAACTCCTTCCGCACTGCCAGGTTGTGGAGCATGCAGCAGACGATGATAATCTTGCACACTTTCGCAGGGGCATATGGGAGGGACCCTTCGGTCTTGTCCAGGCAGCGGAAGCGGCTCTTCAGGAGACCAAAGGTCCGCTCAATCACTCTCCTGGTCCGACCATGTGCCTCATTGTAGTGCATCTGGGCTGGTGTCACAGGGTTCCTGAGGGGTGTCAGCAACCACGGCATGTTGGGGTATCCCGAGTCACCTACGGACAGACAAGTGCACATTAGCTGACTTGGAAAAGTGGGCGGAATACTACAGATCAGATCACACACAATGGCACAAAGTCAGTACACACCGACAAGCCAGGCACGCTGGTTCTGCATCTGTGCCATCATCCTGGGGATGCGACTACTCCTCATCACAAAGGCATCGTGTGCTGAACCAGGGAAACGGGCACACACGTGTGTGATGGTCATGTCTGCAAGACACACCACCAGTGCATTGTCCGAGTGGTAGTGCTTGCGGTTCCTGTAGGCCTGCTCCTGGGCCTGTGGTGGTACCAAAGCCACATGTGTCCCATCAATGGAGCCAATTACATGCGGCATCCTCCCCAGGGCATAAAAGTCACTCTTCACGTCAGTGAGTCGTCGCAGTCTAGGGAAATAGATGTACCGGTTCAGGAAGAGCAACATTGCCGCCAAAACATCGCGGAGCACACGGCTCAACATGGTCTGTGACATCCCACCAGCAGTCGCCACAGTATGTTGGAAGGTACCAGTGGCAAAGAAGTGTAGGGCTGCCATCACCTTCACCTTGGGGGTCAGCGCTGTAGGATACGGCCGGCCAGGCTGCAAATGTGGGGACAACTGCACTGCCAAATCCTCAATCAGCTGCCTGGTGAAGCGGTACCGTCGGATGCTGTCCCGTTCCACCATCGTTGCCAGGTCTGGGAATGGCCGATGGACAGCAGGAGCCCTGCAGTGCAGAGGAGAAGTAAGCAAGATTGTCAGTCACCCCACATATGCGGCATTGAACACACTCAAGATCCCAACATACATCATTATGAGGCACAACTACATGAAGTGTGCAGTACCGGAAGGACATGTATGGTACATACATGGCCAACATCTGTCAACACGGTCCAACAGGTGGCATCAATTAGTCCCAGGTTGGCCCATTGGATATCATGAGGCCGTGTCACAGTTCCCATCTCCTGCTGCCGTGTCACAATAACCCCCCACAGTGACATGTGAGGACAGATGTGCCCCAGGCACCACAGCTCAACGACAGGTACATTCCCAGGGACCCTGTAATGCCACATGGACACTGGCATTACATGGAGTATCATGTATACACCACAGCAAAACAACCATGACCCCCACAGGTAGTGGCCCCACTTGCCACGGCAGGACAGACATGGACGTCTGTGACACACACGCACAACATCAGAGTCCATGCACACACAACGTGGATGTGGAGACTGTCTCCCATTGTGCACATGAAATCAGAGACATTGTAAACACTACATGCACAAAGACTGTGGAGGACCATCACTATTGTGCCACTGGGACACCCTGGCTCAAACACACCGTCCCACATGGGACTCACGGGGTATGTGACATGACATACACATACACCACTGTGAAATGTGACCATGGCACATGCACAGATATGAACAGTTGCACATCACAGTGGTCATGTACACGTAACACCCAGGATCCTGTCCCCATGAACACGTGCACAGCCTGGGGGTGGCTGCCCACAGGTGACACCCACAGGACAACATGTACACCAACATACACACAATAGGAAATGCATCCTTACATGCCTTATGATAAAGTTTGGACAGGCTGTCATGATGTAGGTGTGCCCCTCACTCCCTGGGAGCTATCTGTGGCTGGCATATGTCCATCTGAGACAGGCATGCTGACATATGCCAGTCACATGTACAGTGATGCGTTGTACCGCAATGGACCGATCGGTGCTTCCGGCCGGCCCATTGCATTCAATGTGTGCGGGTACGCGTTGTACACCTGTGCGCGTTGTACCGCAATGGACCGATCGGTGCCTCCGGCCGGCCCATTGCATTCAATGTGTGCGGGTACGCGTTGTACCCCTGTGAGCGTTGTACCGCAATGGACCGATCGGTGCCTCCGGCCGGCCCATTGCATTCAATGTGTGCGGGTACGCGTTGTACCCCTGTGCGCGTTGTACCGCAATGGACCGATCGGTGCGCACCCATTGACAATGGGCTTGCCTGGCAACGGACGCGTTTTCGAATTTCGAACGAGTCGGTTGCTGTAAATTCAGTTGGTCACCCACAACAATGTTGCAAAATCATGTATGTAATGAAGTTGAAGATTTGAAGGATGCTGTGGGCGTGTTTTGGTGCTGCTATTCCATGGATTGGCCAGATTCAGAAGATGCAAACGACTTGGACCTATCACTTTGGACACAAGGGACAGTATCTGCCTCTCCAGCACATATATATTGCTGGCTGTTCCCCTGAGAGCTCACTTGCCTCCAGGACGACATCTGCCACTGCACTGCTGCTGTCTCTGCCCCTCTGGACCCTGCAATGGCACGTACTGTGGAGAGAGCCCCAGCCTTCAGCCTTGAAGAGAACCAGGCCCTGCTGGACAGCCTACTTCCACAGTACAGCAAGCTGTATGGGACACCAGGGGAGCAGGTGAGTGTTCTGTGCACTGCCTTTCTGAATGTGCATTTTGTGTGACTAGCAAGGCTGAGAGTCTGCACGCCACTGGCTAGCAGGCTCACTGAGTAGTTGTCACCCCCATAGTGTGTAGTGACTTGCACTGGACAGGTATGGTGCAGTGACAGTGCATTTGAACATGGTTTTACTTCCCATGCAATGATACCATGTAGTGACGTCTGGCAAACTGTCCATGGTCAGCTTTGCACTGCCTGTGTACATCATGTGCCCCTGTGATTGAGACATGTATATACAACTGTGTCATGCACGGATATGTTGCATGTGTGGTAATGGCCTTTTCACTTTGTCATCCTGACAGGTTAATGCCCATTGGAAGCAGGAAATCTGGAAGGACATCGTCCGGGCTGTCCGGTCCGTGGGGTCTACAAGCGCCGGATCCGCAACTGCCAGAAGAGGTGGCAGGACCTTCGGGGCTGGACCCGGAGGATTGCACGGGTCCAGCTGAAGCTGTCGCCTCCTCGCAGGAGGGGCGGAACACGGACCCTGACCCCCCACATGCTCCAGATCCTGGCGGTGGTGTTTCCAGACCTGGATGGGCAGCTGAAGGCCAGACAGCAGCAAGGAGGGGGTGAGTCAAAGACTGCACTGTGAACTCTGTATTACATGCTTTGTGCCCTCCTCTGGCCTGGTTCAACTGCCACAGTGCAGCAGTCATGTTGTCCAGGAGCCATGTCCCTCTATTGTGCACTGCCCACTGCTCATCTGATACCCAGGTGTGGCCCTTACATTCAGGGAATTGTGTCACTTGGGACTGTGTCCTTGCAGTTTGCTTCACTAAAGGTGGGGGACAGCATCTGTTTCCCTAACTCTGTTGTGGGCATCATGGGTGGGTCCATTGTTCACACAACGCCTGGGTTTGGACATGTGATCTGCGTGTTGCTTTGATATGCGGTCCACTTGCTGAGCTGAGCCACCACATGTGCCTGGGGTATGTGGCACACGCCCATGCAGCGGGTGGGAACAATGTTTGGGCCCCAGGAGTGTGCAGATTACGTGTGTCACACATACATAGCCAGCTATCCACTGTCCAGGGCACATCCCTCATTCATGTGGAGCAGGACAGTCATGCCTACTCCAGGCCATGCAATGCACTCTGTACTCCCACTCCCGTGTATCAGCTGACACATTGTGCACAGTGATTTGACCCCTCAGGTGTCTGCCTCTGTGTCAGTGTGCTGTGGATTAGTTGCCAGGACTGCTGGGGTGTTTCTTGGTAGGGGCTCAGCATGCCCCTGGAGATGTGACCATAGGAGACGATACTTGTGTGTCACATAGGTGTTTGATCAGCTGCCCGTGCAGACTGGGGTATGCGAATGTGAAGTTCAGGCAGCTGTTCCCCATTCACAGCAAATTGTGAGGGGCTCAGGTTCCGAGGGTAGTGTCACAGGTCTCCCATATGTCCAATAGGTGTGACCTGGACAGATGAGGGTTAAGATGATGTGTTGTGTGGGGGATGTACATGTGCACTTGTGCAGCTCCAGGACTTGCATTCCCCATGACCTACTATTGTGACACAGTGCATAGTGTTGTTGTCTGGCTGCCAAGTCATACATCACTGAGACAGTGATGTATGACTTAGCAGTCATGCCTCTGCCATGGCATGTGTCAACTTATTGGTGGTCCTGCAGGGGAGTGACATGTGCTACATGCACACCATAGTGGCGGTGGCTATCAGGACATGGGTGCATCATGGTGTCTGTCGCTGGTATGCATCACATGCATTTCCTATTTGACTCTGGGCATCCCTTTCATCCGGAAACCTGTACTGACTCAGTGGCAAGAGCTGTGATGTGTCCACACCGTGTCCTCTGCACTGTCCAACTACTGTGTACTTGGTGCATGTGTCCACACTGGGGTGTTGCAATCCAACAGACACCAGACAGATGGGTGCAAGGCCATGTGGGATGTGAGTGCCATGCTTGGCATCAGACTGACAATTGGCTTCTCCTGTTCAGTTAGGGCACTTTTAGCAATGTACAACTAATGATGCCAGGGCTTGCTCTGTAATGTGCTGTGCTCACAGTGGTGTGTGCGTTTGGTGCAGGTGACTGATGTCTGTCTGTTTCCCCATTGTTTGCAGATACATCCATGGCCACGGAAGGGGACAGCTCCACGGACCAGGAGGAGCCAGAGAGCCAGACTGGGTCAGCAGCCGAGGAGTGGTCGGAGGGACCTAGTGGCACGGAGGGCGAGGGGAGCCACACCGAGGAGTCCTCAGCACCATCCACCTCAGCTGAGGACCAGAGCAACTCGGAGGATGACTCCCTTGTGGAGGCGGGTGTCAGCAGCCACCACACCCCAGCTAGTGTTGCTGTCCCCGCCACCACCAGCACCACCACCGCCCTCCCATCGGCTCCCATTCCCCAGGTCCGTGGAGGCTCCCATGTTCGGGAGCGTGTCTCTAAAGGCCCAGGCACCGCACCCCCTGCCCCTGTGTCCCCTGCTGCCCTGAGTGAGGAGTCTGTGTACCTCCTTCGCCAGCTCCATGTAGGGCAGACAGCCATGCTGAGTGTCCTCCATGCGCACACCGCACTGTTGACTCAGCTGGTGTCGTTCATGGAGGGCATCTCATCGGGCATGTCTGACCTACAGAGGGGCAACAGGTCCATGGACTCCTCCCTGACGGCAGCAGTGTCCCTCCTCAGACAGTCCCTCACCCCTCCTGCCTCTGCTCCATCCACACTCCCCAGCACCTTACCCGTCCCAAGCACACACACACCGGCACAGGCACACACCAGCACACATTACTGAAAAGACAAAGGGCCCCCTGATACCTATGTGAAGTACACCTAGACAGGGAAATACATACTGTAAATTTTCTAGGGCTACTTCAAAAATACAAAGCTAGAGCATGGTTAAATCGATAATGATGGTAGTGACACAGGTGTTAGAAAAATATAAAAATATTTATTATAGAATGAATACATAAAACACATTTCTAAATAACATATACATTTTACTGAAACTATATTGCATCCTAAAGGCAGTAATCATTCATCCATGCATTCAAAACTACCTCACTGTATAGTATTATGTGTGGCGTCAGCGTAATTATCATGTCATCCTGGATACCACCCCACCCTCATTTTATTTAAAACACTGTATTTATTAATTGTACTGTAATGTGGTTTGTCAGACTATGAATCAATTAATTACGCTGACGCCACACATAATACTATACAGTGAGGTAGTTTTGAATGCATGGATGAATGATTACTGCCTTTAGGATGCAATATAGTTTCAGTAAAATGTATATGTTATTTAGAAATGTGTTTTATGTATTCATTCTATAATAAATATTTTTATATTTTTCTAACACCTGTGTCACTACCATCATTATCGATTTAACCATGCTCTAGCTTTGTATTTTTGAAGTAGCCCTAGAAAAAGTACACACCAGCACACACACATCCAGCACACAGACACACACGCCACAAACTAAACGCACACGCACGCACAGTCAGGGGACTGAAACCAGACTCACAGGGGATGGGGCCCTGGTACACACACACGCATCCACGGGCACTGCACAGTCCTCAGTTGCCTCTCCCTCCAAAGCACCCTCCCTTGCCTCACCTGCAACCCCAAAGACCCAGCGCCTCTTCCTCAGTGACCTCGGCCTCTTCCCCTCCGATCCAGCTGCCCCAGCATCCAGGGGGAAGAGGAAGCCCCCACATGGAGCAGAGTGCCCCTCCCCCTGGACGCCCTCCCCCAGGCGCAGACAGACTGAGGCCCCGACCCGCAAGTCCCCCGGAGTGCTAAGAGCAAGACCCCGCCGCCGCCCTGCAGCTCAAGCACCAGGTCTCCTTCCTCCATCCCTCAGGCCCCCACTCCACAGGTGCCCCCACCACACCCTGCCCCAGGTTCCCCCACCCACAGATATACCATCCCCAAGAGGCTCCGGCCTTCTCCCCTGCCACTTGCTCTCCCGGCACCACACCCCCGCTGCGCTTGTCTGTGCCACTGATGTGGTGAGGGTGTCCTCCCCCTCTGTCCAGCCCACCTTGCCTGTTCCCCATTCTCCTCCCCTGGTGGTAGGCACTGCAGTGGAGTCCACTACCACCCTGCCTGACTTGGGCACTGCAGTGGCGGACCTGTCCACTCCATCTGCAGGGTCCACTGCAGTCGTGCCGGCACCCACAACATCTGAGCCATGCCCCCAGTTGTGCCGGCACACACCATGTCAGACACCTCCACTGCAGTTGTCAGTGGCTCTTCAGCACCCACCACCCCTTCCCTGCTTCCTCCTGGTGAGGCCTGATCCTGTCCCTGCGGTGCCTGGCCTACCCCCCGGTTGCCCCTCCTAGTGGATTGTCCCTGGTTTTGTGCAGGCATGTGTAGGGTGGCATCTGCCACTGTCACCCACTTGTGACTTTGTTGATGGACTGGCCATTGGCCTTTGTTTATGTTCTACCGGACTTCTACTTTTAATGCCACATATGCTGAATAAAGCAACTTTCTGTTCTCTAGTGCTTTTGCTTCTGATGTACATGATGTTGATGATGCTAACCATGCCCTTGCTGCAGTGATGGTGATATTTGGTCTCATGATAATGAAGTGTTACTGTGCAGGAACCCATGTGTTCCAGGGGGAATGTGTCCTATCCTGTGGTGTATCCATGTCATCCATAGCAGCATCTGAGGGTGTCATGTGTTCAGTATTTGGCAATGGGATTTCCTACTTAGATTGGCAATTTCACATCTGTGGCTTCCACCCCTGCACATCTGTTGTGCCTGCCATTGTTCTAATCGTCTACTTCCCTGACCGTGTGGCCATCTCCAGTGAACATGCAGGTTTGGGCATCAATGGGGAAGGACTCATCTGTGTTGTCAGTGCAACATTGCTATACAAGTGTGTTGGATCTGTGCTGATGATTCCGTTGGCACTTCCATGACCAGGCTGATGGGACGGGAGCCCTCATTTGGTGCTAATTGTTGATTGTGTGTCCCATTGCTGCCATGGTATGGTATCTGTTCACCTCACATCTGCAGTCTCCACAGGGTATCTGCATGTGTGTGCCCATTGGTGCAAATATGTGGGTCTGCATTCGGATGGTCACTTCTGTCATTGTGTCATTGATGATTGTTGACGGTGTCAGCCCCCACGGGTGTTGTTTGTCTGCACATGGCCAAAGTTATGTCTTATTTGCACTGCAGGATTTGGCTCCCCCAATTTATGTTGCAATGGGACACATACACTACTTTGCCACTGATGTGTTTGTTGTTCTGTGACCAGGAATCATCCATGCAGTTTGGCAGTTGCACCTCTTACTTTGTCAACACTTACCTTTTGGTCACTGTGATGATGGGGGTTTGGACCCCATTGCCACAATGTTCAAAATGTGCTGCAGCTATGGACCCCACACTTGCCTTTTGGTCACTGTGATGATGGGGGTTTGGACCCCATTGCACAATGTTCAAAATGTGCTGCAGCTATGGACCCCACACTTACCTTTTGGTCACTGTGATGATGGGTGTTTGGACCCCATTGCCACAATGTTCAAAATGTGCTGCAGCTATGGACCCCACACTTACCTTTTGGTCACTGTGATGATGGGGGTTTGGACCCCATTGCCACAATGTTCAAAATGTGCTGCAGCTATGGACCCCACACTTGCCTTTTGGTCACTGTGATGATGGGGGTTTGGACCCCATTGCCACAATGTTCAAAATGTGCTGCAGCTATGGACCCCACACTTGCCTTTTGGTCACTGTGATGATGGGGGTTTGGACCCCATTGCCACAATGTTCAAAATGTGCTGCACCCATGGACCCCACACTTACCTTTTGGTCACTGTGATGATGGGGGTTTGGACCCCATTGCCACAATGTTCAAAATGTGCTGCAGCTATGGACCCCACACTTACCTTTTGGTCACTGTGATGATCGGGGTATGGACCCCATTGCCACAATGTTCAAAATGTGCTGCAGCTATGGACCCCACACTTGCCTTTTGGTCACTGTGATGATGGGGGTTTGGACCCCATTGCCACAATGTTCAAAATGTGCTGCAGCTATGGACCCCACACTTACCTTTGGTCACTGTGATGATGGGGGTTTGGACCCCATTGCCACAATGTTCAAAATGTGCTGCAGCTATGGACCCCACACTTGCCTTTTGGTCACTGTGATGATGGGGGTTTGGACCCCATTGCCACAATGGTCATGGCCTGCTTGCGTTGTGTGTGCCACACACATATTTGTGTGGCACATGTGCTAGGGGGTCACATTGTATGTTCGAAGTCATGTTCGGTGTTGTAGGCATTTGACACAGTCTACACACGCTTGTCATGGCGTTGGGGGGATGTCTTCTTCTTGCATTCACTAGGTTGTGGTGTGCTGGTTGTGTCATGCATTGTCCATCCTATGGGTGGGGGTGGTAGTGGTGGTAGGCATCCTTCCCCCCCTGGGTGAGGGTGGTAGTAGTGGTAGGCATCCTGCCCCCCTGGGTGAGGGTGGTGGTAGTGGTAGGCATCCTGCCCCCTGGTTGAGGGTGGTAGTAGTGGTAGGCATCCTGCCCCCCTGGGTGAGGGTGGTAGTAGTGGTAGGCATCCTGCCCCCCTGGGTGAGGGTGGTAGTAGTGGTGAGGCATCCTGCCCCCCTGGCTAAGGGTGGTAGTAGTGGTAGGCATCCTGCCCCCCTGGGTGAGGGTGGTAGTAGTGGTAGGCATCCTGCCCCCCTGGCTAAGGGTGGTAGTAGTGGTAGGCATCCTGCCCCCCTGGGTGAGGGTGGTAGTAGTGGTAGGCATCCAGCCCACCCTGGGTGAGGGTGGTAGTAGTGGTAGGCATCCAGCCCCCTGGCTAAGGGTGGTGGTAGTGGTAGGCATTCTGCCCCCCTGGGTGAGGGTGGTAGTAGTGGTAGGCATCCTGCCCCCCTGGCTAAGGGTGGTAGTAGTGGTAGGCATCCAGTCCCCCTGGCTAAGGGTGGTGGTAGTGGTAGGCATCCTGCCCCCCTGGGTGAGGGTGGTAGTAGTGGTAGGCATCCTGCCCCCCTGGGTGAGGGTGGTAGTAGTGGTAGGCATCCTGCCCCCCTGGCTAAGGGTGGTGGTAGTGGTAGGCATCCTGCCCCCCTGGCTAAGGGTGGTGGTAGTGGTAGGCATTCTGCCCCCCTGGGTGAGGGTGGTAGTAGTGGTAGGCATCCTGCCCCCCTGGCTAAGGGTGGTAGTAGTGGTAGGCATCCTGCCCCCCTGGGTGAGGGTGGTAGTAGTGGTAGGCATCCTGCCCCCTGGCTAAGGGTGATAGTAGTGGTAGGCATCCTGCCCCCCTGGGTGAGGGTGGTAGTAGTGGTAGGCATCCTGCCCCCCTGGGTGAAGGTGGTAGTAGTGGTAGGCATCCTGCCCCCTGGCTAAGGGTGGTGGTAGTGGTAGGCATTCTGCCCCCCTGGGTGAGGGTGGTAGTAGTGGTAGGCATCCTGCCCCCCTGGGTGAGGGTGGTAGTAGTGGTAGGCATCCTGCCCCCCTGGGTGAGGGTGGTAGTAGTGGTAGGCATCCTGCCCCCCTGGCTAAGGGTGGTAGTAGTGGTAGGCATCCTGCCCCCCTGGGTGAGGGTGGTAGTAGTGGTAGGCATCCTGCCCCCCTGGCTGAGGGTGGTAGTAGTGGTAGGCATCCTGCCCCCTGGGTGAGGGTGGTAGTAGTGGTAGGCATCCTGCCCCCCTGGGTGAGGGTGGTAGTAGTGGTAGGCATCCTGCCCCCCTGGGTGAGGGTGGTAGTAGTGGTAGGCACCCTGCCCCCCTGGCTAAGGGTGGTAGTAGTGGTAGGCATCCTGCCCCCCTGGGTGAGGGTGGTTGTAGTGGTAGGCATCCTGCCCCCCCTGGGTGAGGGTGGTAGTAGTGGTAGGCATCCAGCCCACCCTGGGTGAGGGTGGTAGTAGTGGTAGGCATCCATCCCCCCCTGGCTAAGGGTGGTGGTAGTGGTAGGCATCCTGCCCCCCCTGGGTGAGGGTGGTAGTAGTGGTAGGCATCCTGCCCCCCTGGGTGAGGGTGGTAGTAGTGGTAGGCATCCTGCCCCCCTGGGTGAGGGTGGTAGTAGTGGTAGGCATCCTGCCCCCCTGGCTGAGGGTGGTAGTAGTGGTAGGCATCCTGCCCCCCTGGGTGAGGGTGGTAGTAGTGGTAGGCATCCTGCCCCCCTGGCTGAGGGTGGTAGTAGTGGTAGGCATCCTGCCGCCCCCTGGGTGAGGGTGGTAGTAGTGGTAGGCATCCTGCCCCCCTGGGTGAGGGTGGTAGTAGTGGTAGGCATCCTGCCCCCTTGGTGAGGGTGGTAGTAGTGGTAGGCATCCTGCCCCCCTTGGCTGAGGGTGGTAGTAGTGGTAGGCATCCTGCCCCCCTGGGTGAGGGTGGTAGTAGTGGTAGGCATCCTGCCCCCTGGGTGAGGGTGGTAGTAGTGGTAGGCATCCTGCCCCCTGGCTAAGGGTGGTAGTAGTGGTAGGCATCCTGCCCCCCTGGGTGAGGGTGGTAGTAGTGGTAGGCATCCTGCCCCCCTGGCTAAGGGTGGTAGTAGTGGTAGGCATCCTGCCCCCCTGGCTAAGGGTGGTGGTAGTGGTAGGCATCCTGCCCCCCTGGCTAAGGGTGGTGGTAGTGGTAGGCATTCTGCCCCCCCTGGGTGAGGGTGGTAGTAGTGGTAGGCATCCTGCCCCCTCTGGCTAAGGGTGGTAGTAGTGGTAGGCATCCTGCCCCCCCTGGGTGAGGGTGGTAGTAGTGGTAGGCATCATGCCCCCCTGGCTAAGGGTGGTAGTAGTGGTGGGCATCCTGCCCCCCTGGGTGAGGGTGGTAGTAGTGGTAGGCATCCTGCCCCCTGGCTAAGGGTGGTGGTAGTGGTAGGCATTCTGCCCCCCTGGGTGAGGGTGGTAGTAGTGGTAGGCATCCTGCCCCCCTGGCTAAGGGTGGTAGTAGTGGTAGGCATCCTGCCCCCCTGGGTGAGGGTGGTAGTAGTGGTAGGCATCCTGCCCCCCTGGCTAAGGGTGGTAGTAGTGGTAGGCATCCTGCCCCCCTGGGTGAGGGTGGTAGTAGTGGTGAGGCATCCTGCCCCCTGGCTAAGGGTGGTAGTAGTGGTAGGCATCCTGCCCCCCTGGGTGAGGGTGGCAGTAGTGGTAGGCATCCTGCCCCCCTGGCTAAGGGTGGTAGTAGTGGTAGGCATCCTGCCCCCTGGGTGAGGGGTGGTAGTAGTGGTAGGCATCCTGCCCCCTGGCTAAGGGTGGTAGTAGTGGTAGGCATCCTGCCCCCTGGGTGAGGGTGGTAGTAGTGGTAGGCATCCAGCCCACCCTGGGTGAGGGTGGTAGTAGTGGTAGGCATCCAGCCCCCTGGCTAAGGGTGGTGGTAGTGGTAGGCATTCTGCCCCCCTGGGTGAGGGTGGTAGTAGTGGTAGGCATCCTGCCCCCCTGGCTAAGGGTGGTAGTAGTGGTAGGCATCCAGCCCCCTGGCTAAGGGTGGTGGTAGTGGTAGGCATCCTGCCCCCCTGGGTGAGGGTGGTAGTAGTGGTAGGCATCCTGCCCCCCTGGGTGAGGGTGGTAGTAGTGGTAGGCACCCTGCCCCCCTGGCTAAGGGTGGTAGTAGTGGTAGGCACCCTGCCCCCCTGGGTGAGGGTGGTAGTAGTGGTAGGCATCCTGCCCCCCTGGGTGAGGGTGGTAGTAGTGGTAGGCATCCTGCCCCCCTGGCTAAGGGTGGTGGTAGTGGTAGGCATCCTGCCCCCTGGCTAAGGGTGGTGGTAGTGGTAGGCATTCTGCCCCCCCTGGGTGAGGGTGGTAGTAGTGGTAGGCATCCTGCCCCCCCTGGCTAAGGGTGGTGGTAGTGGTAGGCATTCTGCCCCCCCTGGGTGAGGGTGGTAGTAGTGGTAGGCATCCTGCCCCCCCTGGCTAAGGGTGGTAGTAGTGGTAGGCATCCTGCCCCCCTGGGTGAGGGTGGTAGTAGTGGTAGGCATCCTGCCCCCCTGGGTGAGGGTGGTAGTAGTGGTAGGCATCCTGCCCCCCTGGCTAAGGGTGGTAGTAGTGGTAGGCATCCTGCCCCCTGGGTGAGGGTGGTAGTAGTGGTAGGCATCCTGCCCCCCTGGCTAAGGGTGGTAGTAGTGGTAGGCATCCTGCCCCCCTGGGTGAGGGTGGTAGTAGTGGTAGGCATCCAGCCCACCCTGGGTGAGGGTGGTAGTAGTGGTAGGCATCCAGCCCCCCTGGCTAAGGGTGGTAGTAGTGGTAGGCATTCTGCCCCCCTGGGTGAGGGTGGTAGTAGTGGTAGGCATCCTGCCCCCCTGGCTAAGGGTGGTAGTAGTGGTAGGCATCCAGCCCCCCTGGCTAAGGGTGGTGGTAGTGGTAGGCATCCTGCCCCCTGGGTGAGGGTGGTAGTAGTGGTAGGCATCCTGCCCCCCTGGGTGAGGGTGGTAGTAGTGGTAGGCACCCTGCCCCCTGGCTAAGGGTGGTAGTAGTGGTAGGCATCCTGCCCCCCTGGGTGAGGGTGGTAGTAGTGGTAGGCATCCTGCCCCCCTGGCTAAGGGTGGTGGTAGTGGTAGGCATCCTGCCCCCCTGGCTAAGGGTGGTGGTAGTGGTAGGCATTCTGCCCCCCTGGGTGAGGGTGGTAGTAGTGGTAGGCATCCTTCCCCCTGGCTAAGGGTGGTAGTAGTGGTAGGCATCCTGCCCCCCTGGGTGAGGGTGGTAGTAGTGGTGAGGCATCCTGCCCCCTGGCTAAAGGTGGTATTAGTGGTAGGCATCCTGCCCCCCTGGGTGAGGGTGGTAGTAGTGGTAGGCATCCTGCCCCCCTGGCTAAGGGTGGTGGTAGTGGTAGGCATTCTGCCCCCCTGGGTGAGGGTGGTAGTAGTGGTAGGCATCCTGCCCCCTGGCTAAGGGTGGTAGTAGTGGTAGGCATCCTGCCCCCTGGGTGAGGGTGGTAGTAGTGGTAGGCATCCAGCCCACCTTGGGTGAGGGTGGTAGTAGTGGTAGGCATCCAGCCCCCCCTGGGTAAGGGTGGTAGTGGTGGTAGGCATCCTGACCCCCTGGGTAGGGGTGGTGGTGCGCATTCAGGCCCCTGTGTGCATATGTGGCATTGGTGATGGGCATCCCGCCCCTATGGTGCTGCTGTTGCTGGTGTAAGTATATTCTGCATCCCTCTGTGTGTGTGTGATGTGTTGTGTACGTGTTGTATGTGTTTTGTGGTTGGTGTCTGGCTTACCTTCTGCGCCGTACGCGTCCGTGCCTGTTCCGGTAGTATATGTAGAATATTGGTTTGATCGGGACGAAGGGATTCATGGTTGGTTCGTGTCGTTCGTCCTTCTCGTTGCTTCGCGTCGTCCTCGTCGCTTCGCCTCGTCCTCGTCGGCTTCGCCTCGTCCTCGTCGCTTCGCCTCGTCCTCGTCGCTGCCGTGTTCGTCTCGGAGCCGTGGATCGTGTTGTGGCGCGAATCGGAGCTTATGTGCGCCTCTCCCGGATGCTTTGACGTGCCGTGCGTAGCGCCGGGTTCGGCGCGTACGGAAAGCGCATCGTACTTGTCCGGCCGGACGGGGCTGCATTTTTCCTTCCGTGCGACTCGATTCGGCGTTTCCGGATTCGCCTCGGTCGGAGAACAGGACCTGGTTTGGGTGAGTACGGCTCGGCCGGATTCTTTGCTGTTGTGCGCATCGTACTTACTCGTTCGGTGTGCTGTACGGATCGGTCGGGAAACAGGCTTTCGCATGGCTTTTTTCCCGACCGAATGGTATTGGGTGCGCCTCCGACCGAGATCGGAATCGGCCCCTATGTCTTTTCTTGGAGGTGATGACCAGAAATAAAAGATATTACACCACCCACCCAAATAGAGTCCAGGACAGCTACAACAGTGGTTGACACCGGCTTTTGACAAAATCTTTGAGAGGCAAATAGAAATCACTACACAAAAAGATGGTGCTGGCATGGGAAGAGACAGGAACTCAATATACTAAGTGAATGCAAAACATGCAACGCATGATCTGCAAACGTTCCCAAAGGTATCACCAGTGTCATTTTGGAAATCCCTCATTTTCAAATTGATTATTTAACTTGAACCAGATTTTAACTAAAGAGGTTTGGTATTGGCATTTTAAGAGCAGTTGGTGTGCCTTTTCTGCTTGAATGAGGTGTGACAAATACAACAGATTTCCTGTCCTCTTTCTTCTGCTACTATAAGTATGTAGTATTCATTCTCTCTCTGCATGGCTCTATTCTGTAGAGGTGGATGAGCCACTCAAGGCTCGAGCCAGGCTAAAGCCAGATGCCTGGCTTTAAAGCTGCTCAAGATCCTCTTGGAGCCTTGATTCCAAAATGTGCCAAGCTCTCATGGGAGGTGATGTGGCCTAATGGCTAGTGTCACCAACCATGTATCATCAGAAATGGGAATTCTGGCCTCGCTCTAGCATCCTGTGGATCCCAGCAAATCTCTGTGTGCCGAAAACAAAAAGTGCAACATAGTCTGTGTCTATTATGAAGCACCCCAATGTCCTTGGGCAAGGTTTGCTCTATGTAAAACTGCCCCACAAAATGTGGATTCTGCCTGCCACCCATGCTCTATTCGAAACCTTCATGAATTAATGACACAGCATTAACCTTTAATGTCAAAAAGACATATCTCTCTAGAGAGCTGATTTGTACAGTGTGAGACTGGAAAATCTGGGATTACCCCCAACATTCCTGTCTGACCAAATTGTGTGATCCTAGGCAAATACTTAATTTCACCCAATGGCAGGCTCCTTTTTGTTTATTATCACATATGAGGGTACGTTCACGGAAGGGTTTGGGATTGCTCTGCAGAAAATAAACCTGTCTCGTATTTGATTTAATAGCCTATAATTGTGCTTTATCTATAAGGAGAATCTAGGCAACATTTAAGGTGTACATGACAACTGACTTGGCTTAGTTTGCTAATAGCACTGTCATTAGGGTGGGGCCAGGAATGTTTTTCAGTTCATGTTTAAAAACACTCACTTTTAAAAAGTACTTTTAAAATAACCTGATGTACTAAGGTGAAACACTTAACGTGTTAAAGAAATACAGGGGCCGATTAGCAATAACCGGCGATAATTATCGCTAAGCGCAGTTAGCGCTTGGATAATTATCGCCGGCTATCGCAGGTTTCTATCGCGGAGATAGCGTGCTATCAGCAACGCTTATCTCCTAAGCGATAGAAACCCTGGAGAACAGTATGAATATCGCTTGAAAACAAGCGATATTCACACTGTGACCAGTGTTAGCTAGGTGATAGGGCGAGGGGGATTTAGCCATGTAATCCACCTCCCATTGGATTACATGGCTAAGTCAGGTCTGGACCAGGCGTTAACAAACCAGCGCTAAATGTGTTTAGCGCTGGTTCGTTAATCACCTCCCCTGCCTCGCTAATAGGCGATAGCGAGCTTAGCGACTGTTTCCAGTCGCTTTTAGGTTGGGAACGCCTACTTTGCATGCCATTAGCGATAAATATCGCTGGCATGCAAAGCGGCACTCCAACCCGGTCGCTATCGGCCTAGAAGCTGTCGCTAACAGCAGTTAGCGACAGCTTGCTAATAGGGCGTTAGATTTATCGCCGCTTTAGCGGGAAAAAGTCCCGCTAAAGCGGCGATAGAGCCCTTGATAATATGCCCCTTACTTTCTTGAATTTTGAAGACACCCATCATACTCTAACACGGTGTTTGTTGCATGAATTACGCAGCAAATATTTTATGGCTCAGCTCATGCACAGGCTCTTAGAGCCAGAGATGACTCTTGGCTCTGTGGCACGGCTCTCCCTGTTAACTTGTTGACTCGGCACCACTACTATTCTGTCATATACCTTTACCTTACACCGATAATAGGTTTGAAGACAAAGGTAATGTAGCCTGGCCTAATTCAGAAACAAGCAAGAAAGTAAGAGGAATATGCAGTCCTGGCAATCATTATTAGGTCTCGCAGACCTAGCGTTGCAGCGCGCATGCGCTGCTCGCTCTGCGAGGCATATTGTCTTAGAGGAGATTTCTGAAGTGGAGTTGAAGCCCCGCCCATCATTTTAATTGGCTGGCGTCATCGTTTATGGTAAACGCTGGCTTGTAATTGAAAATGAGGCTTCTTTGTTACTGCCCTGTCTCCTTTTTGGACGGCCCATCTGGACTCGATCGTTTACTTGCGGCGTTACACGGTCTCCTTTAATTACTGGGTAAGCACTCTTTTGTGTTCATTGTGCTTTGGCAAGGGCGCTCGCACTTCACGGGCCGCCATGTACATAACTTAAGTAAGCACGGGCGACGCGCTATATCACAGCCTTGCTTTTTTTAATTGTCTACTGCTTTTTTTATTTTTTTATTTACTTGTTTTGTATGTATTTACTTTTTTTTCACTTTGGCAGCACACGCGCTTTACCTTTAGCCATGTTAAGTTAAAGCGCGGGTGCCGCGATTGTTGAAAAAGTAAAGAAAAAGATTTTTTTCTATTTGTTTACTTTTGCTACAATCGCGGCACCCGCGCTTACTTTAACATGGTTAAAGGTAAAAGCGCGAATGCTGCAATTGTTGAAAAAGTAAAGAAATAGATTTTTTTCTATTTGTTTACTTTTGCTACAATCTCGGCACTCAGCGCTTTACTTTAACATGGTTAAAGGTAAAGCGCGAGTGCCGCGATTGTTGAAAAAGTAAAGAAATAGATTTTTTTTTCTATTTCTTCACTTTTGCAGCAATTGCGGCACCCGCGCTTTACCTTTAACCATGTTAAAGTAAAGCACGGGTGCCGCGATTGTAGCAAAAGTAAACAAATAGAAAAAAAAGAGTGGCCCGCCATTTTTTTAAAGTTTGTTTACTCTTATTTACAATGCCATAGGTTACAAACTCGCAATTGCGACACCTATAGCATTGTAAATGCTTATTTTCAATATCACTAGGTGCTTTGCACCCGTGGGCTCTGATGACGTGACAAGGCTTCCTGGTTGCCTCGGTGTGTGACACATACCAAAAAGTAAGATCTGCGCACCACAAGCCCTCGGGCCATTGCTCCTGGAAGAGAAGGGTGAAAGGTGAAGCGCACCCCCGCCCCCTCCTCCCCTCTCTAGCCCCTGCTGGCTCGGAGTAGCCAGAGCTCTGTTGCTGCATTGTCCATACAGAAGGCTCTTTACTTCAGAGCGCATGGGAATAGTTGGGGAGGGGCTCGGAAGGAGCAGCGTGTGGAGGAGAGGGAGGGTATACCTCCATGATGTTTGGAGGAAATGGCTCATCCCCTCCTGCCCGGGAGCACTGGGACCCAGATGCTATCGGCCTCTCACAATGCCTCCCTCCCCCGCCAGTTTCCGGTGCAGCCAGGGGTGTGTGCAGAGGTGATAAGTGGCATGGCAGATGTTTCGGTGGAGGCTGCACCCGGCGCTGGCAGTGGCTGCTAAGTCCAAATCTGCTGACCGGCTGGAAAGTAGCAGGGGCTGCCATAGAAACAGTATCAGGCGGCGCGCATGTGTGCAGTGTGCCCCAGTTTGTGTTACGCAGACCGTGTCCTTCCCCACGCTCCCTAGAGGAAGAGGCTTTCCTGGAAGAAAGCAGCGCACACCTCGGTGGCCCACATGTGCACCTTTCATTTAGTAGCTGGCAGCTGCCACTCTGTTGGACCCTTAGACCCAACCCGCCCGCCATGGCATGCCTGGAAAGCATAACATTTGTAGTGCGATCATTATAACTCACATTAATTACATGAATGTGTAGCAGTTATGTATGTAGTGAGAATTCTGAAGTGCATTCAGAATCTTTCACTTATTTTTTGGGGGGGTGGGGGAATGGCGGGGTTGAGGGGGTCTCTCTAGTGTTCAGCACGAGAGGCAAAACGCGAGTTTAAGCTATTGGCATTGTAAATGACAATGCCTTTTATTTATGTTTTAAAAACAAAAACAAAAATAAAAGGCATTGTCATGTGCAATGTCAATAGCTCAAACTCGCGTAAATGCGAGACCTATTGCATTGCAAATGCTTGTTTTTAGTAATGGCCTTGGGGAAAGGGGTCCGCAGGGTCTTACAAGGCTCGGGGAGGTGGGCTACATGGCCCTCCTCCCCATTATTTTTAGTAATGGTCCTGGGGGATGGGGTCCCCAGGGCCTAACAAGGCTTGAAGGGGGGCCACGCAGCTCCCCTCCCCTTTAATTTAAAAAAGAGCAATGGGGGATGGGGTTCCCAGGGCCTAACAAAGCTCAGGGATGGGGGGCCATGTGGATCCCGCCCCTTTAATTAAAAAAAAACAGCCATAGGGGATTGGTTCCCCAGGGCCTATGAAGGCTCAGGGAGGGACGCCACGTGGCCCTCCTCCAATTTAAAATCATTAAGGATGGAGTCCACAGGGCCTAATGAGGCTCAGGGAGGGGGGCCACATTGCTCCCTCACCGTTAAAATATATATGGCGCAGGGGGATGGAGTCCACGGAGCCATTATAGGTCTGGGGAGGGGGGCCACACAGCCTCTCCCTAAAAAAATGGCCCTTGGGGATGGAGTTCCCAGGGCTAGGCCCTAAGGCCCCCGCGCATGGGCTAAGGCCTGTGCAGTGTGGGGTTAGCTGCCTTTGGGGGGGCTTGGCCAAAGGGCATGCGTACCATGGAGTTGGCTGCATGTGGGGGGGTGGCCCCTGGCCTGTGTCAACCTCCTGACGTGCACGACCGAAGGCCCTGTGCAGTGTGTGGCTAGCTGCTTTGGCCTTGTGGACAACCCCTCACTGTGCACAGCCTGCGTGGGATTTGCTGCATGCGGCGGGTTGGCCGCAGGCCATGCAACCAACCCCCTACCCGCAGACGGCCTTTGGTTGTGCGCAGTGGGGGGTTATATTTACGTATGGTAATTAAATATTACTTTATGTTAAAAAAAAAAACTAAAAATTCACTGAAAAAAACAAACGTTAAAGTAACGTTATAGATAGTTGAAATGTTCAGTAACAATGTAACGTTTTAAACTCTAAAAACCAATTAAATTCACCAGTTAAAGTTGTAGTTATTTCAAGTAACTATAACTCGTGCTCTAAGGTAACTATAACTTGCGCCCTTGCCATGCACTGCTAATTACCTCACATATTCCATCACTCATGACATCTTCTATGACATCATTGATATCACTGCAACATTTGCAGTGAAATTAGTGATGACACTGCTCCTGGGGGGACGGGCGAGGTGGGAGCCCGGAGGGATTGATTCAGTAGCAAGCCGGGAGATTGAGGCTGATATTACACTGCAGGAAGTCACAGATGCCCTGCACTTGATGGCTTCAGGAAAAGCGGCAGGCCCTGATAAAATTCCTTTTGAATTACACAAACTGCTCTAGCCTGAGCTAGCCCCCCTACTCTTGCACCTGTTTTTAGGTGTGCAGCAAAAATGGGCTCCCTCCTAAATCCTGGCAAGGTACCAATATAGTTGTTTTTTTGAAGAAAGGTAAACCTTTGGATAACCCCGCCTCATATCGACCAATTTCCCTCATAAATTTGGACGCAAAACTCTATTCTAAAATCTTAGCGGTTCATCTGGGGAGGATCATAGCTCATCTTGTTACTCCATGGCAACATGGATTTATACTAGGTAGGGGAATTACTGATCATTAACCCTGAGCATAAAACTTTGCTCTGCTTGTTTGTGGAGTTTGCAGAGTTTTGGCAACTCTGCGTTCCGCGTAGAAAGCGGAATTTCCCAAAAACTCCGCAACAGAGTTTTTTGTGCTGGCGTGGCCGAAATATGTTTTCGCATGTTCAGGAGCGACTTATCGGGTGCCTGCGATCGCCGATGAGATTTTGCAAGCCGTTCGCAAGTGCCACGTGATTTGCTAGGTGGCCACATGGTCCCGCAAGAGTTTGCTATTGCCAACACTTCATTCGAGCGCGCCAGCGGACTTCCGGCGGGGGTTTTGTAAAGAACATGATCCCGAACGCGCAGGATCTACCGCGACTACAATCTGGAGAAGGTTCTACCCCCGAGCAGCATCAAATCCTTCTCAAAATGACGATTTGGAGTAAACAAAACTCCTCAAATTGACATTGGGCTATACTTTTTTGCAAGGAGTCCTTTTTCTTTTTTTACAAGAAGAGGGAAGTGCCCCAGAGCCTCCAACTTCCTGTTCCTGTCCAGCAGGCTCCTCCCAGTGCTTTGTCCATCTCCTGGTCACTTTTCATTTGGATTTGGAGCTGGAAGGATCACTCTTTGTGTCTGCTGCAAAATATATCATTTGATTTGAGGACTTTGAATTTGAGATTTCTCAAGTAAGTTGGAAAACTGGTGTTGTTTGTTTGATTGGGGCCATGCACCTAGATTTATTTGTACTTTTCATCAATTGTTTTTAAATGTATTGTGGTGGGTGGCCTGTAGTTTCAGTAGGGGCCAAGTTGTTTCTTTGTAAATATTTTTTCATCTTTTATAAAGGAAACATGTTGCGCAGTTCACTACATTTTCTCCATGTTTTGCTTTTGAAATCAATTTGCAATATTTATTTAATTCACTATGTAGCCCAGTAGTCTGCTAATAGACAATTCTCAGCCAGTAGACCTAGAGCTACTCATGGGTGCATGAAACAACAACTGTTTCTGTGGTTTCTGTTGAATTAAAACATCATTTAGGGCATAGATGGCATAGTATTGAAATACAAAATGTGTTTTGTTTGTGGCCTTTCACTTTTGTTTTATGAGATGTGTTGTTTAGCATGCCTCCATTGTCTGGCCAGTGTGTGAGTGTGTTTGTAATAGTAGGCCTCAGCATTTGCCTTGGCTCCCCATGTGGCCAGGGGCCATTTTGTAAAGTCTGTGTTCATAGGCCTGCTTGTGTTCATTTGTTTTCCAGGCCTCCTGCTTGTTGTTGTGACCATGTGGCTGGTGGCCATTTTGTGGAGGCAGTCAGAATTTTTGTTTCGCCATAGGCCTGCATGTCTTCCCTTTGTTACTCTTGGCTTATTGCTCCTTGTTGTGGTGGCCTGGCCATGTGACTGGTGGCCATTTTGTGAAGGCAGCCAGTGTGCTTTTGCCATAGGCCTGCATTGTCTTCCCTTTGTAGGCTTATTGCTTCTTGTGGTGGCCTTGCCATGTGGCTGGTGGCCATTTTGTGAAGGCAGCCAGTGTGTTTTTGCCATAGGCCTGCATTTTCTTCCCTTTGTATGCTTATTATTGCTTCTTGTTATGGCCTGGTCATGTGGCTGGCGGCCATTTTGTGAAGGCAGCCAGTGTGCTTCTGCCATAGGCCTGCATGCCTTCTTTGTGGTGGCTATTTTTTCTTGCTGGTTGTTGTTTTGCATGTATTTTTTCTTCTTTTATTCAGCAAAAATGTAGCACAGTTCACTAAATTTTCTCTATGTTTTTAATAAATTTGCAATGTTGATTAGAATTGATTCACTATGTGGCCTAGTCTGCCCATGGGTTTTCCAGCCAATAGACCCAGAGCTACTCATGGGCGCATGAAACAACTGTTTCTGTGGTGTCTGTTTAATATAAACATCATTTTGGACATGGATGGCATTGATTTAAAATTTTAAATATTTTTTTTGTGGTATTTAATTTTTATTTCATGTGTTAAATTAATTAAATGCATTTGTTGGATGTGTGTGGTTGTAAGTAACTTGCAAACCTTTTTAGCCCTGTGGAGTTTCGTTTTTGGCATTGTTGCATTAAAGATGTGTTGTTTAGCAAGCATGCCTCCTTTGTCTGGCCAGTGTGTGAGTGTGTTTGCATGCAGGCCAGCAATGTTTTTGCCTTGGTTCCTCAGGGCCATATGGCACTGGGGGGGGGGGGCATTTGGTAAAGTCTGTGTCCTCCTTAGGCCTGCTTGTGTTCATTGTTTTCCAGTCCTGCTGCTTCTTGTTGTGGTGGCCTGGCCATGTGGCTGGCGGCCATTTTGTGAAGGCAGGCAGTGTGCTTTTGCCATAGGCCTGCATGTCTTCCCTTTGTTCCCCTTAGCTAATTGCTTCTTGTTGTGGCCTGGCTATGTGGCTGGCAGCCATTTTGTGCGTTCAGCCAGTGTGCCCCTTTGCCATATGCTTGCATGGATGGTTGATCAATGAGATAAGCAGCCTAATAAATTAATAATTAGGCGCTTGAGGGTAATCTTCTTTTTTACTTATTTATAATAATTTCTTTTTTTATTTTTGTTTTAATTTTTCCAATTTGTTTATTTTTTATATTTCCAATTTTTTTCTCTCCAATTTTTTTAAAAAATGTTCAATTTCTTTTTCATTTTTTTTATTTCAGTTTCAAGGTAACATGACTTTGCATCAATGAACCATTAACATTAACCCCATTTCTGCTATATGACACGCACAACAGTATTCATTGTCTAGGGATTGTTCCATTCCATTGTCATTTGTCAGCTGCAGCTCCTGAGTGCAGCATTCATTCCCCGCTACGTGATGCACAATCCCAAACCGTTACATTTGTTGTTCTTCTTTCCTATCCTTCCTGAGTGTACTGGACTGTACAGTACACTATGAAAGCCCTTGTTGTTGTCAAAGTCTCACAAATGGTTGCACAGCATTGTTAACTTTTTAATAACTGAGGTAACATTAACAAGTGTGACCACACACTAAATTATATATTATAATATTTGTTTATACTAGTAATTATTGAACTACAACAATGCCACATTTCACTGATGTTCTTCTTGCTTCTTTTCTTTTAGGTGCACAAGAGGAGGAAACAACATCACCCATTGTACTGACAGACAGAAGGCCTGCGCCCTGCGCACGTGACGTATGACCACAGACATATTTTCAACTTGTGAATCTAAAACAAGTGCCGCTGTGTGCTAACTGACAACTTCAGATGGCCCCAAAAAAAAGGTACCAGTACCAAGAAAGTCAAAGTTGCCAGTGAGAAGAAGAAGGCGCTGCCACTTGCCACCACCAGTATGTCGCCCAGTACCTTTTTTGGGAAACCACAAATTGTGCCTACAGCAGCGGTGTCTGGGGAGCAAGCTGGGAGGAGCACCCCCACATCAGCGGACACACCACACCAACCTAGGCCTAAATCCATGTCTGTCGCAGAGGCAGCTAGTCTAATCATGACAACGCCGACGAGCAATGACGTTGAAATTGACTTATCATTATCGCAAAGTAGTACCCAATCAATGCAGGAAACTCAGATAAGTGGGCAACAACAGCTGCAACCACCACCAATAGTAGTAGTTCCTCTTGAAGTAGGGGCAGTTCAGGAGATCGAGCTTCCTGCTGAGGAAGAAGAGCAAGCCACTCTTTCATAAGATCCATTGTCTTCCAGATCCCCAGCAAGCTCCCTTTCTGATGATCTAGACACCACTTAGATCCCGCCTCAGTCTGAGAGTGAGACACACCACGCCTATGAGACAAGGCTAGGGAAAAGGAAGGTTCCGGAAAGCCTTAGCGTTATGGTAGATGCAGAAGAGGAGGATGATGAGGAGCCAGTCATCATAGATGTTAGCCCCACCCCAGTGGAGACCGACATTACCCCATCCCAAATTGCTGTGAGGGATGTGGCACGGATACCACCAACACAGATACCACCAACACCACCTCCAGCTGCCATATTTACAAAGTACCGGCAGCAACCTACATCCAACACACCCACCTCAGTGAAAGTAGGTACCGCAGAGAGTCAAAAGTCACGCCCACCTACCAGTCCATCTGACATTGCATTGCAAGTGGCACCAGCAGCATCAGAAAGTTGATCTCCCCGGTTTGGGAGTTCTTTTCAGTTAGCCAGAAGGAGGTGAACATTGCTATATGCTCCATTTGTGGAGTAGGTGTTAGTCGGGGTAAGCTTGGTACAAACTATGGTACCGGAGGCCAAACAACCCATCTGAGAAAACACCACTTGATCCAGTGGGAGGCTCACCTTAGCGGCCCAAAAACTGCAAATGTTGTTGATGAAGGGGATGAAGATCAGATCACGGTGGAAGGTGAAAAAGAGGGAGACATTTTCTCCAGTACACAAAGCAGCCCTGTCCCCAGCAGTGCAGTGGTACCGCCCACATTATCATCAGCAACATCGCAATGGCAGAAGAGCCAGGTCGAGACACCAAGGGGTCCAAGGCAAGAGGGTACCGCAAAGAAAAAACATGCATTGAGCCTAACAATATCTGGTCTCAAGTCACCTGCATCAGTGGCACCAGAAAAGAAAAAAATCCAGACTTCCATTCTCAGCATGTTTAGGCCGGAGGGGCAGTACGAATGCAACCACCCAATGGCACGTTTGTACAACACAAAGCTGGCTAAAATGTTAGCGCTGGACCTCCTTCCATTTTCTTTTGTGGAAGGGGTGGGTTTTCTTGAATTTGTGACAGCCATCTGCCTGAAATGGAAAGTTTCCAGCCAGTCCTATTTCGCCAGAGTTGCTGTTCCAGCACTACATCACAACGTGCTGGAATTGCTTGGACAAGCTATGCAGCAGAGTGCTGTTCACACTATCTATCTGACGACAGACATGTGGAACAGTTGCCAAGCCACTGATTACATGTGCATCACTGCACACTGGATCTCTTTTGTGGGGTCTAGAGAAAAGATATCAGCAGGTGTTGACACTGCTGACATTTTTAACGACGCTCGGAAGCATGCAACTGTAGCCATGTTCGCCATGGAGAAATCCCATACTGCTGCAAACATTTTGGAAGCCTTTAACAATAAGGTCTTTGAATGGCTGCGACCAAGAGGGCTTAATATTGGTTTTGTTGCCACGGACAAATGCAGTAATACAGTTAAGGCCATGGCCGATGGTGGCTATTTCAGGGTCCTGTGTTTGGCGCACTACATTAACATCATTGTTCAAGATTTTCTGAAAAAATAAGACCGAGTCAGCAACTTGCTGACCACCTGCAGAAGAATCTACACACATTTCAGCCATTCTTTTAAAGCCCGGAAGCAGCTGAGGATCATTTAACGTGAGCATAGAATGCCAGTTAAAGCACTCATCCAGGAGGTGCCAATACGTTGGAACTCAACTTATTACATGCTTGAACATCTGTTTGAGCAGTACAGACCAATCAATGAATATGTCATGCAAAGAGGGGGTGCAACTGTGAAAGGCATGATCATTGAGATGGACCAATGGGGCCTAGTTAAATGCCTGACAGAGATGCTGCTTCCTTTCGAGGTCTTCACACGTGAAGTCAGCAAGGAGGACTGTACCATGGGCCAAGCTATCCCATTGTTGCACATGCTACAGGAACAGCTAAAGGAGGTGTCTGCAATGTACGCAGGTATGGAGCAAAAAAAAGAAGCATATGAGTTGGTGGAGAGCTTAATCCTTCGCTTATCTGAAAATACAAAGGTGCAAAGAGGTATTGTGTCATCCAACCATTACATTTGTGCCACATTTCTTGATCCACGGTACAAACCATTGCTGGACACTTTCATTCCTTTTTCAGATGGGGATGTTGCCAACTACAAAACTTGGATAGCTGTGCAAACCAGTCAGTTAGAAGAAGAACGTCTGGGAATTAGAGGCCCGCCCCTCCAGGGCACATCAAGTACTGCAGGGCAGCCTTCAAGTTCAACTTCAGAGCCTGAGGGCAGTGCGGTTGGCTCACAGCAGCCAAAACCACCAACAACAGCAAGAACAACATCAACAACAACAAGAACAGGAGCATCAGCCCCAAAATCGGCAAAGGAATGGTTGCTACTGGCAGGGCTTAAATCCAGTGCTGAGGCAAAGGCAAAAGAGGCCGAGCAAAGCGGAGCACCCATGACCATTGAGCGGATAGTCCAGGCCTATCTGGATGACCCAACAGACATCTACTTTGATCCAAACCCATTGCTGTATTGGTATGGGAAACAGCGCCAATGGCCAGTGCTCAGAAGGCTGGCGATAAACCATCTGGCTTGCCCTATAGCAAGTGTCTCTGCTGAGCATGTTTTCAGTGCTACTGGTACCGTCCTGACAGTGAGAAGGACCAGTCGCTTGCCCCAAAACGTGGAGAGGTTAACCATGATCAAAATGAATCAGCACTTTATACCACTGGATTACACCATACCTTAAGTACCACAGCAGGAAGATGATGACGGCGACGCAGGTCATGGAAGTAGTGTGTTAGGTGACCTACCTCTGGGCGAACCACCAGAGTTTGAGCTCTACTTCCCTGACAACTAGGCTTTCAAGTTACTTTCTTTCTTTGATGTCCCCCAAAAAAAAATATATAGCTAAGGAACATTATTTACTTTATTATTTGTGTGTGTCACTGTCTTTCTGGTTCACAAATCCATCCCCACCATCTTGCTCTTTTTTTGCTGGATTGGAGTTGCAACTGTGTGCAGTCAGTGAAGAAGTAAGTCCACTCCTGAGTCCCGACTCACCCTACAGCCATTTTCCTCAAGCCAGACATTGGATGGAGAATACAAACAAATGTGTGCCTGCCTCCAACCCTGGGCCCTGGCTATCTATCTGTCCTTTCCTAGCCTAGAGGGACTGCCCTGGAAGAACAGGTAAATGATGGCATGCATTGCACGCTGAGTGATTGTTGTTTGTTGTGAATTATATCAACTATTCTACACACGAAAAATTGACTCAAGTCAATCTTTCCCTTCTTGTTGTTCAATAACAAAATTGTACTACTGCAGGCCGATCCATTGCATTTTGAGTCGGGACGAGTCTGGACTCGCTCGGGACACTGTTGGTATGGAGTTGGACACCATACTCGCAGTCAGAGTCAGGAGGATCAGAGATGATTGATGGAATAACTCAGGGCATGGGCGTGAGCGTGACTACTTCGAGAAATGCCACCAGAAGAAGATGGAAGTTTTCACATTCACTGAAACCAACCGATTTGTATGATGATGACTTTGAAGTGGCCTAAAGGTAAACAACTACACTAGACCTACATGTCTGTGTAGTGGTGGTGGTGGCGAGTGTGGTGTGACTGTCAGCGGTTCATTGATTTTTGCCTTCATTTGGAAAATGCTATGTTGCTGTGTGTGTGTGACTGTGTGCTCAGTGCTGTCTGGCTCAAATTCAAAGCTAAGTGGAGGTTGGGTGGGGGGGCCTGTTGTTGGAGGTAACTGCCGGAAACAGACATGATTTAGCCATGCTGCCTCTGAAAGTCTTCTTATTGCACTCCTCCTTATGCAGTTTAACTTTTCTCCTTGATTTTTCAATATCCTTTTTGTTTTTCCATCTACAGGTCCTTTACCCTGCAGTATACTGGAAAAACAACTCACACTTACATTACCAAACCGCATCCACCAGGCACCCAAGATTGAGGTACAGACAGTCCAAGAGGAATGCGGAGATGCAACTCCCAATTTGGCAATACAGTGTCATTTTCTTTCTCTTCAATCATTACGACTATGTGTGTTGTTTATGTTTGCTTATTTGACTCCTACAGATATTTTGATTTTATTTGCTATTTTTCAAAGCTTGGTTGAACAGAACAAAATGTATGTAACTTGGGTCTCTCTGGGGGCAGACAGATAAATGCATAATTAATATACTGCCCTGTACTAGTCTAGTACTACTCATCATCATGCATGCATTTCATTTTCCTCCCATAACAGATTTATGATAGTTGGCTGCCAAGATGAATGTGTTGTCCATGTGTAGTATTTGTCTTTGTGCAAACAGTTCACTCAAATCCCCCTTCCCAACCATTCATCAAACCCCTAACCCTCTTCCCCCATGCTGTTTGATTTATTGAGGTGTGACTTAACAATTTACACCATTAATTGATCACACACTTGGTGGGGCGGATGCGGTGAAAGCCACACCATCTCAGTGCAGGGTGAGGAGGATCTTATTCTTAAGCTCATATAGCCCACACTGGCAGTATATTATATTATCCACCCCTGCACAGTGTATGATATTTATTTTCAGAGGAACATCTCATTACCAGCATCATCATTCAGGCACTGTATTAATTTGCGTCTAAGGTTAAGCTTGTCCACTTCGTACAGTTCGTAGTAGCTCAACATTGTTCTGATTAATACAATTTTTCATTGCTTATTATACTCTCTTCTTGTGTCTGAGTCTGTTCTAGTAGTCTAGTCTCTGGTGACTGTCATCAAGCTTGCATATAATAACGGCATTAACCTAGTTTTTTTTATTTCAAATTGTTAACATCCCTTTCGATGAATAGTCCCCACTCTCCAATTCCTTATCCTACAGTTCTAGTTTGCCTAGGAGGGAGTGGGACCTCGCTTCAGTTCTGATGAGTTTGCCTTCAATATCAAAAGAAACGCTAGCAATGCATGCTGCTACTACTAATGCCACCATGGCACCTTGGGAAACCATGCAGCCCTCGCTTCATCTTATAAGGTAAGCGAAGTGAACTATGGTTGATTGATTCATTGTTGAATGGCAATCATTCTATACAATGGAATTTCACCCCCCACCCCCTCCGAGTCCTTAGGGGTTAATAATAATATATAGTAGCAGAGTAGACTGCAGAGACTAGGAGGAGAGAGTAGTAGGACAAGGGAGGGTACCGCATCACTATTTTGTTTACACTATCAGCAGATTTTTAAAACTGGCTACGTCAAAGGCAGCAGTGTGCAGTAAAACAATAACCCCACAAAAAAAGATTTCACTCATTCATAATCATAAAATGTAAAAGTATGAAAAGTTTATTCCCTGAACAAATCTAAACAAAACCCACAACTAGCCCACCCCTCTCCCTAACCCCAACCAATATCCAAGTAGTGTCCAAGAGTAAAATGTCCATACAATCCCCCAACTCCCACCCACCCACCCAAAAACAGATTAAACAAGCATTTGCAATGCAATAGGTCTCGATTTTACGCAAGTTTGAGCTATTGGCATTGTAAATGACAATGCCTTTATTTATGTTTTGGTTTTTAAAACATAAATAAAAGGCATTATCATTTACAATGCCAATAGCTTAAACTTGCGTAAATGCGAGTCCTATTTCATTGCAAATGCTTGTTGGTCTTGTCACAGCCCACGGTACTAAAAAAAACCCAGCTTAAACACATGCCCATTCAAGCAGTGCCAGACTGCCCGAAGTTCCAGTCCAACACTGTGGCCAGCATTCATATTGACACCTTAGCGAGACCTACGTTTACTAGCTCTCTTTAAGCTCTTAGAAGTGGAAATGCCAACACACTGGTTGGGCATGTGCCCCCAGTGAGCCTATTATCTCAAGCAGGACAAGAGTGGGCTTTGCGAATGAGACGGAATGCTGGTCTGTTCTCATGAACAATTATCGCCATTTGGTTGTGCTCAGAGATTCTGGAAGGGTCAGCAGCCGGTACTTTAACACGATTTCATCTAAAATTATCTGTATTTTTGGCGGATAAGGCAATACCTTGTTAGCTGTAAAAAAAAAAAAAAAACATCTAGGAATCGTTTGGATAGATTTAAAATACATTTGAAACGATTTCCTAATTAAGTTGTTATTTCAATTTAGGTTTCAAATGAGAAAATACCGACTTTTGATGGATTTCCCCAAGATTTGTTACTTATCTAAGCTTGAAAAATACTGTTCATGCGGGTAAAATACGGCTAGGTGCCACTCAGTTTTGGAGAATGTCGACAAATGTCACCTAACTAAACGACAAACTGGAAGATTTGCGGGAGTAAAAAACTTACTGCACATAATGAGCACAATAGAGTTTCACATGTTCGACGTCTTTGTTGGTGCGCTACTTAAAACAAAACTTTTATAACGGTTTCAATGGGGGGAACGGGTTAACAACAGCGTACAGGCGTCTCTTCAGAGCCGTCTCCTGCTCTCACTAAATTAATCTGTAATCCCTAACACCTGCTGTTCAGTGGTCTTTGCTAAACCTCTGCAAGTATGCAGCATTCCAGGTCCCCATCGGGTCACGTGCACATGGCGGGCTTTCACATATCTAACCCTGCAGAGTTACACACCAGCTCCCGAGAAAACATGAAGGTGTACCGAGCGGATGCAGCAGTGAAACGAAAACTGCACCCACGCCGCTGGCACTTAGCACAGAGCAGCGTGATGAGTTCTGGGAAAGTACATGTGAGGAAACCAGGAGCTGTCGAAACTCTGGTGAACGTTAGCTTACTCTGGAGCAACATAACTTTCACCTACCATTTCAGTGTACAAACACCGGATGTTACGTACTGGAACCCAGAATTCTTCATTGCTCCTCACAGCAGAACAAAGGACGCACTGTGTTTGGATGGCAAGGTAGCACACACCCAGTATTATTACCCCTATCAGGACTGGAGACCAATTAAATTCCTAAATTCACTAAGCTGTGAATACCTGACACCAACAAACGCTCTGAGCGGGGCTGGGATCCCAAAACTTCCTGAAGAATGTTTTCTTTCAAAATAATTTTCATGCGCTGTGAGAAAAGTCCTCGACTCTGGGCACAGCAGTCACCAAATTAATAAAGATCCCTCTTTTCCACACAAAAAAGTAAAGATGTGCCACCCAAACTCAACCAAACCTTCGGAATGCTGAAATTAAGGCGAAAAACCAGAGGAAGGAAGAAACTGAGCCCAAGATGGTAGTAGAACCAGAGGAATGAATAACAAGCATTTGCAATGCAATAGGACTCGCATTTACGCGAGACCTATTGCTTTGCAAACGGTAGTCATCACGGACAACGGGAGGGAGGGCGGGGGTGGGAAGAGGCACAGACAACGGGAGTGGGGGGAGAAGGCACGGACAACGGGAGTGCGGGCGGGGGGAGGGGAGGAGAAGGCACGGACAACGGGAGTGCGGGCGGGGGAGCGGGGAGAAGGGGCGAGAAGGCACAGACAACGGGAGTGCGGGCGGGGGAGGGGGTGAGAAGGCACGGTCAACGGGAGGGAGGGGGGGAGTAGAGAAGGCAGTAGGAGAACCTCATTAATGAAAATAGTGCTCACAGTCTACTTCGAGTGTTACACGGTACGTGTTATTTAAAGGGGCCAGTAGCCATGGGAGGATTCAAATGACGACATGGCCATAATAAGGAGGGACTAATAAGCCTATAAACGAATCCGAAGGCAGCATTTACGAAGGACAAAGACACAAGCCAATGAAACATATGGGCGGGGGAGTGAGCGGGGCTTCCCTCACGTACTGAACTACAGCAGCTCTTCACCAGAGCAGTACTTGCGTGCTGACTCTAGGCTCGCCCTAAAAAAGGGGCATAACACCTTACCTACATATATTTTTGAAGCAAGCATGACATATATGTGTAGTGTCACATTTATAAGTAGTACTTGCAGTCTCCACTCCACTAGGCTCTCACTCCTTCATGAATCCGCCGCTAGGACAACGGGGAAATCTAAACAGGCTTGGCGCAAACCCGCCTGCCTGACGGCGACGGAGTACTGTTAGCCAGCTGAGGAGTCTGCCGCATCGACGGAGGTGCACCCTTTATGCAACGGAAGACAGTCTGTAGATGCGGATGGTGGTTCAGCTAGCCCACATCTAAATACGGCGGGCAGGACTCCCTCAGCTCGGTGGAGTACTTGTAACCGCCGCCACGGAGGGACGACGGGAGTCCCGCCAAGATCTAAATCAGGCCCTATATTTTTGCATCCAAAGGTTGAATCTTCTCGTTTCCTATGTGTTACCCATGGTAGGATATGATGGACTGCCCCACCTGGCATTTGATTGCCTTAAAGGTCAGTTTCGCTCCCTGTACCCTGACCAACACCTGTTCTTGGTTTTTCAGGTGGTCGTTCCTTGAACCTCTAAATACAGCAATGTCATCTAGATAAGCCACACATTACTCTTCTAACCATACTAGAACATGTTTCACCAGATGCTGGAAAGTGGCAGCAACATTTTTCAACCCAAAGGGTATCGCCTTAAACTGGAATAATCCCTCTGGCTTAGCAAGTGCTGTATTCTCTTTGGCAGTTTTGCACTAATGCTATTGGCCAGTAACCACTGGTCAGATCAAAGGCTCTCAAGTACCTTGTAGTACCCCACTGATCACAAGCTCATCAGCTCTGGGGATTGGATGGGCATCTGTCTTGGTGACTTTGATGAGGCCACAGTAATTCATACAAAGGTGAAAGTCAGGGGAACCCAGCTTCAACACCAACAATACTGGGCTGGCACAAATGTCCAATCACCCAAAAGTCAAATATTTTTTACACTTCTGCCTTAATTCATCCTTGGACTCCATCTCCTATTCAATAAGGCATACTTTTGATAGGAAGATTATATTTTGTGTCAATCTCATGGACACAGACAAGTATCGACCCTGGTGTCAGTAAGAACAGATGCGAGAACCTTCCCAAAACCTCTCTACATTCTCTCAGCTGTTCATAAATCAACTCGGGGGCAAGTTGTAACCTCCTATCACTATGCAGCAAATCAAGAAAAATCTCATTGCCCTCCTCATATTCCTCGGCCATAGCCATGATGTTCATTGTGTTCTCCTTCCAGAGGTAAGACTTTAGTCAGTCCACATTGGGTTCTCTTCTTGCACATATGTCCACTACTTAGTTCACATCAGACCCCTTCTGCACTCCTTTGTATGGTTCACACCGAAGCTCGGGGATAAATGGGCTTTAGCACCAACACATCCTGACCTTCCTGGTACCCAGTCAGCATAATTTTCTGGTCATTCCACTCCTTCGTTAGCTCTTGGCTAGCCTGAAGGATTTGTTTTGCCTGGGCCATGAACTGCTTCATCAACTTCCTAAGGTCAATTATATAGTCCACCACAACTTGCTAAGGTGACTCAGGAGTTCCTTCCCACCTTTTTCTAATCACAGGGAGCCATCCCCCATAAGGGCTGTCCGAATAAAAGTTCAAATGGACCAAGCCTGACTCCCATCTGTGAAATCCTCATTAAGTGAATAGGAGACATGGCAGGAGAAGATTCCACTTCCTCCTGATGTTCACTGCTAGAGTTCCCATCATGCTCTTAAGGGTCTTGTTAAACTCTCCATTTACCCAACTGTTTGTGCAAAGTAGGCTGTGGCGATGTGGTAAATCACAATATCTTGCTCTCACATCACTTTCATTAAAGATATAGAGTTGGTTCTCCGGTCAGAAATCACTGCCTTAGGAAATCCGACCTTAAAAAGATCCCTAGAGGAAACGTAGCTATCACCTGTGCAGTCATGCTCCTCAGGGGTACAGCCACTGGATACCTGGTGGCATGGTCCACCACAACCAAGATATACTTGTTACCTAATGCAGAGAGAGTGGGAATGAATGGACCAACAATGTCTATTCCCACCAGCACAAACTGAACACCTACAATTGATAGAGGCACTAACAGTGTCTTACTTAGAGACTTCTACAGATCTCCCAGTGTACCCCAGGCCATTAGAACAAAGGATCTAAACCTTCCTGGGTCATTTTAATGCTCTCTTGTCCTGTTAAGGGCAGTTTATGGGCTAGTGATAACAAGACATTCCTGTGCACTAGTGGAACCATTAGCCCCTACTTGCAAGTACCTCGCTCAGGATTCTTTGGGCTCACTATACAGTAGGCTATCCTCCCAGCCAACATAGTGCCTTCCCACCACACCTTTGCGGACCTGCTATTGAGCTTCCTTCTAAAGACCCACAGACATAGGGCACAAATCCTGTGCCTTGCAGAAGACCTCTCCAGGAGGTCTTCCAGCAGCTAACAACCCATGTAGTGCAGACAGTGACCATGACTCAAGCACCTGTTCCGCTTCGGGTATCTCATTCATCTCCCTCTGGAGCAGAGGCAGTGGATGCCATGGCCAGTGCCTTCTCAGAGCCTGCCATGATCCACTGGCTACCTTGTCCTAGTCTCTGCAAATCGGGAATGGTCTCAGTCTCTCCCCAAGACTGACATGCAGCCTGTGCTCTAGTTAACACAGCTGATGTGGTCCAAGTTATGAAAGCTTCTGATCCAAGTAATAAAGCAATGGCATTTAAAACACTGACCAAGAGACAACCAGCACCTTGCTTCCCTCTTGGTCCTACATTAAGCATGGCCAATTTTCCACTGATTTCCACCCCAACTCAAGCAATGGGGTACTCTGTCCTCTCCACTGACCACTAAGCCTGTGCCATTGGGACCAGGGAGAATCTTCCTTGCTTTGAGATACAGCCTCTCAACCATAGTTCTATGAGCTACTGTATTCCTCAGGGCAGGCACCTTCCTCCTAATGATACTAGCCTCCAGCATGAACCTCGTTCTGTTTAGATGAATGTGCTTCGAAGCATCTGGATCGCTATCCCTGATTCAATAGCTAACAAATTAACTATGATGAGTGCAGCTGGTACTGGGTCTTTCAGCTGACAGTCTCTCTAGTAATAACACTCTTTGTGATGCTTAAAGTAAGTTCTCACCATGGGCTTGGAGAAGCTTCCTGTTCTCATTTTTGCTTCCTTATTACCTGACTAGGAACTCAATTCCCTATCTGTTTCTGTCCCCCTTAGGAACCCTGGGAATTGCCCTGGCCGTTACCCTCCGTAGGGTCCTCCCCAGCCTTGGCACTCATAAATGAATAAGCCACACTCGGAGCTTAGTATTACACGTTTTCAGTCCTGTGCGTGTAACCACGAACTCAACATTCTAAACATGAACTCTATTCACCACACCTGAACGGTTGTATGATAAAAGCACGAATGGTTTTACCATGCGTGCCTCTACTACGCAGCCCAACCATGAATGCATCTTAACTACGCATTCCTTTACCACGCATGCCTTTACCACAAAGTTTCATGGTATAGGCATGAATGGTAAAGGGGTATGTGTGGCTAAGGTCGACACTAACCAGCCTCCCCTGACCATCCCCCACCCCTGCCCCGCGCTGTCCCTTAAACTACCCCAACCCCTTCCACTGCCGTAAAACCCTAACTGACCCCCAGACACTAAAAACTACCCCAACTACCCATTCCCCTCCCACTGCCCTAAGGCCTAAAACCCTGCACCCTAACTTATACTACCCCGACCCCCTCAACCCCCCTGCGCTGTCCCTTAAACCCCAGCCCCTTCCACTGCCCTAAAACCTAGCCCGACCCCCCCAGCCCTAAAAACTACCCCAACTACCCATTCCCCTCCCACTAACCCTACATTACCCCGCCCCGTGCCGTCCCTTATACTACACCAACCCCTTCCACTGCCCTAAAACTTACCATGACCCCGCCCTACAAACAAACCCAACTACCCATCCCAGCCCCCCCAAAAAAACAGCCCCACTTACCTCACTGCAGCGTCTCCCGGCTTCCGTCTTCCAGCAGCTAGACCGCGCACTGTCGTGCATTGTTACGGCATATGCGTGGTTAAGGCAAGTGTGGTAGAGCTTGGGTTGTCGAAACATGCGTGGTTCAGACAGCGGTGTTTAAACTGTTTCCCCACCTGAACACTTACGTCATAGTTCTACAGAGTCCATCAGTAATCCAAAGGTCCCAGTCATCGCTAACTCATAAGACACTACATCTCCCCCCTTGTTAAATAAAACATTTTACAGTCATATATACAATATACATTGTGCTTCCTCACGTCTCCACTCCATTGACGCGAAATACAGCAGCACCAAACACCACAACACTCCACGGCAGGTACTGATGTGGTTTATTCAGTGGTACATATGGAGTCCCATAGGGTGTCTCCAATCCGTGCATATACAAGTGCAGAGTCACAAATTAGATTGTCGGCCACAAGAGTAAAATTAAAAATTAACTTGTGGCCAACGTGTTTCGGCGTGAAACCTTCTACTGGGCCTATCAAACCCCCATGGCGTTCAAAGCATTATAGTCTTTCCTTCATTATGCTGCTCCATCAAACACTAGACGGTGTGTCTCTGAGAATAGGCAGCTACATTCAATATAGATATATATACATACATGTCCATGTCTGGCCCTGATGATGTAGGGACAGACGCAGTCAAGGGGCTGCCAAGGGGTCAAACCAGTCTCATCTCCAACATCAGGTACTGGCGAATGATGAGGCAGATGCCTGAAATGCTAAGAATCTCACATAATGGACTTTCCAGGACGGTGAGCAGTCACCATGTGTCCTTTACTAGTCACAACTTTGAAGGGTTCAGCATCAAAGGGAGCATCAGATTTGCGTTTACTGTTGCACCAATACTCAATCACCTTTCTTTAAAGTAAAGTTTTTAGCACATCGATGCTTGTCGGCATATACTTTCATCTTTTGCTTAAGGCACAAGTCTATTTGACGAAGTTTACCATCTGAAGTAGATCTTCTGTTGGTCCATTGTGGTAACTTGATCATTATGGCTCTCCTGAACAGGGTCGCAGGACTTTCACCTGGCGTTGAACGAGGAGTTGACCGGTAAGCTCGAAGAGCAGCATGGAGAGCAGACTTCAGATGAAGCTTCTCCAATGTAGCACTCTGGATGATCTTTTTAAGTGTGCTCGTAAAGCGTTCAACAATGCCATTTGCTTGTGGCCAAAGCGGTGTGTTTTTCTGATGCTTCACATTGAGATGATTAAGAAAGTCTCTGAATTCTCGACTGTCAAATGGTGTGCCATTGTCAGACTTTTGAATTGAAGATACACCCCATGTTGCTAAAATGCCATCCAACTTCTCAATGACTCTTTCTTGAGTGGTCAATGAGAGATCTTCTACCAATGGAAAATGGGATTATTCATCGATGACCACCATCAGGTGCTGTCCATTGTCAAGAGGATCAAAGAAATCAACAGCGATTCTCTCCCACACATGCTTTGGTAAATCAGACATTTTCAAGGTATGTGGAGTGGTTTTGGGAGATAAGCAATTGCACCAATAACAAGCCTTCAACTCTCTTTCAACTCTCTCATCAAGATAAGGAAACCAGATTAGATCTCGGAGAGCTCGTTTAGAGGCAACAATTACACAATGTCCTTCATGGGCCACTTCAATTACTTGTTGTCGCAGACTCTCCAGTACGACAATTCTTAAACCTTGTAAGACAATACCTTCTTGAGTAACGCAGAGTTCATATTTCAAATTTTTGAATTTTTGATATTCATTGTCACGTGTTAGAGGCCGAATGTGCTGTTTCCAGGATTGATGTGCAATAATGTCTTCCAGCACCAACATGTCACTATCTTTGCAGCAATGATTTTTTTAATGTAATAGAGGTAGGTGTATTGGAGAACTCTTGGACGATGATTTAGACGATCAACTTCATTTGGTGTCGATTTGCCTCAGCTTGTGTTGCCGCTTGGCCTTGTGGGCATGAGTAGAACGTCACTTCTGGAACGTTTGCGCAGCCGTTTTGTTTTATTCTTGTGACGCACTTAGCTTTTCCTTGCCTTGCAAACCTTCCCACAAACTTTGCATACTTGTCCAATGGTGGGACTTTTACCTTCGTGTAGAAATGAAAATCCACATCTAAAGCACAGTCTCATTTTCTGAGGAGACATCACTTTGTGTCCTTCAGCTTCGTGTTTCTGTTTACTTTTCACGTTCATGACTGACTCATTCTGGGCACCTCCGGCCTTCATGTCAGCAGCTTGTTGATCAGCACGTTCCTCAGCTCTGGCAGCCATTAGAACTCGCTCCAGACTAAGGGTTTCTCTCAGCATTCGTCTTCTGAATGAATTTGACAGACATCCATCAAAAACTCTTAGACGTATAGCTTTTTCATCATTGAACTTACAGTGTTTGATGAGCGTATCAAGTCTCTCAACAAATTTGTTGATTGTTTCACCAGCTTTCTGTCATTCCTGACTGAAAATATATCTTTCGTAAGTGAAATTCGGCATAGGATTAAACTTGAGATTTAATGGTATGCGACTTCGTCAGTTCGCGACAGTTTCTTTCTTACCTCTTTTACTCCTTCACCGGAAAGATTTTTTAAGGTATTTGACAATCTTTTTGTTGTATGTTACTTCCAGTGCATCAATGAAATCATCTATCCAGGAAGTCCATCTGTCACCAATATTCTGTTTTTTAGCAGTGTCGAATAGAGGTGGTTGTTTCAGGAAGGCGGCAGCTGTGTACCTCACACTTCTTGCTATTGTCATGGAAAGTATTTGCTATTCAGACAGTGATTGATGTGCATTTGACTCCGTACCTTCCACAAGTACCGGCTCCGTTCTTGAACTGAGGTCGTCTGGCCCAGTCACCAGACACACCACACCAGCTTCCTCCTTAACGGTAAATACTGGTTTTGTTTCTTGCACCTTTTCTTCACCCTTCTGCATGGTACCTGGTTTTCACTGCCTTTAACGCTGTTCTGTATTTGGCTATGTTCGCTGCTAGTTTTTTCTTGCCCTTCTTGGTCGCTGCTTCTAGCGCTTCTCTGTACATGGTTGTTTCTGCCTTTAGAGTTATCGTTCCATACGATTTATAGCTCAGTGTTGCATAGCGGCGCAGTGACTCTTTCACGGCCTTACTCACAGGTTTCTGGCCAACGATGAATAAACTTCTCGGTGAGATTTTCGTTATCTTCAAATGCTTTACACTGGCTGGAGTGGCACTTTGACTCCACATAAGCCAAACATCGTTAATTCACTTCGACTGAGACACATGTGGCACGCACAAGCAGTTTTGCTGGACCATAGCAAACTCTCTGGGAGAGCACTGTTGATCTTTGGATTACGTATCCCCCAGTTCATCGCCAGTTGTAGCATCCTCCCCAGCCTGGGTACTCATAAATGAATATGCCACACACGGAGCTTGGTATTACAAGTCTTAATTCCTGTGCATGTAACCGCGAACTCAGCGTTCTAAACATAAACTCTATGCACCTCACCTGAATACAAATGCCATAGTTCTGCAGAGTCCATAACGAACCAAAAGGGTCACGTCATAGCTAACTCACAAGACACTGCACCTTTCAGTTTGAAACCAGTCTATGAAGAGTTATTTTCTTCCTTTTGCCTAGAGTCCTGTTCCAGACCTTTCTTAATCCTGTTAGCCAGCAATGCACGTTTCTCAGGATTCTCCTCAGTATTTCAACTCCTCATGCACCAAGGAAATGACCATCTTTGGCATGATTTTCCTCAGTTTTTGTGATTTCTATTTTGCTGGACTTAGCACTCAGTAAGTGGCTTGACCGATTGACAAATTTACCTTGTCTACTAGTCCCTGGTATATGGTGTCGAAAATGTACCCAGGGCCTGGAAGTTAAATGCCACCTGTAAACTGCAGCACCTCTGCGCCACTCAGAGAGTTGGCCAGTAAAACATAGCTTTGGGCCTACCATGTGTAGCCTGACTGCAGTAGCTTGAAAACCTGCTGAAACATCTGTCACAATAACTCTTTCTGATAGGTGGCAAACTCTTTTAGACATTAATAAGTCACCTCTTAGTACACCTTGTTGCTCACAAAGTAGGGTGTCTGATATTCAAAAGTGGAATGTGTGTGAAATTAAAGTTGCCATGATCCTCCAGTGACTAGCCCCCAAAAGCTATTTTCACTGGCAGGGCTGTAGCTGGATCTGGGAAAATGTCAAAGTACGAATCCTAGACTTAAATTTGTAACTTTTGACAGGAAACAGCTAGAGTAGTCTGATTTTCATATTAATTACAAATACAATTACTTGGTGAAGTCAGATTTTTAATAAATGTATGGGGACAATAACTTTTAGAAAGTTATACTTTTCCTGCCTTAGCCACAATTAGGCTAATTCGCAGCTGGCCTGTCTTACCCTCCTCGACAACAAGGTGTGAAAACTGCTCCCTCGGCAGAGACAGTAGCCTGGGTGTGTGGCGGCAAGCCTTCATTCCCCAGGCTAACACTAGCAAGGCTTGCTTCAAATCCAGTGAGAGGGAAGCTGCCCCCAAAACTAGTTTGTCATGGGCACACAGGAGTGGACTGCTTATTCCCCTGGTCGCACCTCTGGATGGACACATGGTCTCAGCACAAAGGAGGAAGGGTTACACCATCTTGGATTTTAGGAGTAAGGTGCACTGTGGGACTGTCTGCAGTAGAACAAGCAGGAAGTGCTGAAAAAGTGGGCAGGATTACCCCTGGGAACTTTTACTCTATTGGTTAGGAAGGTGCTAGGTGTTACCCTTACACACTGACTAGCTCAACGTTGCACCTAAATGAATCCTCCTCAGAACACTTTCTGGACCTGTGGAAGGTCAAAAGAGGACTGGACCCTACTTGCTGTAACCCGAGGGGGGCCCTGAACAACTTGATCTGCTTCCTTGTGTAACCAGGACAAAGAAATGGACTCCCAGGGTCAGTGGTCTGCCCTCCTGTGTGGCTACACGGACACAAAGCTGGAAAACCAAGTTTTTCAGGATTATCAGTTGCCCAGTCACAATTGGACCTGCACTGGACCCCATGCAAGGCCTTTGGTGGATCAAGCCCTAAAGTCCTGAAAGCTTCCCCAGAAGTCTAGGAGCCTTAGGTGGAGAGCTGAGGTAAAAGGAATCTAACTCATGCAAAGTTTTAGGACTTAGTAAAATTCTGACTTCCTGCTGCCCAGGACCAACAACCAGTCGATCCAAAATAGGTTCATCTCACTTGGATCTTCTCCCAGCGGCAAATCTTTTTCAGCAGGCCCTCAGCAAGTAGGTATCCGAGCTCATGGAGCTCTAGTTGGATAAATCTTGCTGCCTTGTCAAGAAAAGGACTACCATTTCAGAGACTTAAATCCCAACTAGAAAATCTTGACCGGCCGAAGGTGCGGACCATATCCAGATGACGGTTGGACCTCAGCAGACAGGAATATAAAATTTCCCCTGCTCAGCATTTTTCCTGCCTGAACCAGTGGCTTCAGTAGAACCTCACCCAATGCTTATCAGAATTTACCAGATATAGCCTGCTGCCTTGGCCCTCTGCAAGACTTTTTCCTGCATTTTGCAGACTATGTTTGATGGTAAAATTCTTGGCAAGGCTGTCTTGTTATGTCTGACTGCATAACCCATCGCAGTCTGCCTCAAAGTACTCCTTCCTCATGGTCGACCACAACCACAAACTATCATTGCCACTTAGTGCTTTTTGGCGCAATTTTCAACTAAAAGTTTAAAAAATCATATCTCCAGTTCAGCCTATTACAGAAATCCTTCCAATGACTGCTGGCACTTTCATAGACAATTGAATAATGACAGTTGCTGGCTTAAACACATCACTCAAAGCCTGAGCCTAACAAGAAATCTCACAGCACACAAACCATTCCTAAATATCTTGTCCCTCCACATACCTGTGCACAAGCTCTTTTGAACCTTGGAAAGAAGTCCTGAAGAGTTTAGAGTGGAATTACTTTTCCCAGATTTAGCCGACTCAGCTGCCACCCTAAGCTTTTCCTTCTCTAGAGCTATACTCTCATGCTCCATTGTCCTCTCTTTTTTCCTTTTTGCATCCCTCTTTATTTTTTTATGGGCCCATTCTACCCTATATCCATACACAGAACTCTCAACTGATCTAAGGACAGGGTGTAAAGGTCTACTCCCCTCAATCTGACCTTTTTCCTGCATAGTCTTGAAGGTAATAAAGCTGGATTTACTGTTTTGCAGTTGTAAGATGGAACTGACCTCCGTAGGCACTCACAATTCTTGCTGCCAATTGCCAGACTCTGTTCGGGGGAGGTGGTGCACGGGCAGGCAGGGGCTACTAGGCCACAGTTGTACTGCCCTGGGACCCTTTCTACCATGGCTCTGCCACTCAGCCCAAGCATAACCCTTCCAGCACTGGATTCTCACTGGAAGTGATAGCAAGCAGTCCCAGTCTTCTCAGGGAGATTAGTGTGGAGTTACTCGGGCACAGCACTAAGCACTACAACACCCAGCAACCTTATAAAATAATTGTACATCCCAATGTTTCTCTTCAGAAAAGACAAGTACTTTATTACAACAAAACACACACTACTACACATGAGGTTAGATACCCAACTTGTGGGTGCTAATCCCATGTGCTTTAATGCGGATTCCCAATCTGGGCAGTCTACCCGCCCCTAAAGCCCCCTTGGTCCCTGGGAGTTCTTGTGGCATAGTCTCTAGATTTAGGTGCAGCACTACCCCCACCCCTCTTAGCACAAAGTCTACCTGTTGGGCACTGGGCCCTAAAAGTCTCTCACAAGTTTCTTCTGGTGTAGCGCTGGTTCACTTTGGGCCATCTTTAGTTCAGCGGGTTCACTTGAGGGGGGCAGTCTGGCTGCAGGTGTGAGGCTGTAGGTCGCACCGTGAGTCTCTAGATGGCTATAACAGAAGCAATGGTTTCTGACGGTTGCTCTCTTCCTAGCTCCGGCAGTCAGTCGTGATAGGTGAGACTTGCATGTTAGTTGCCCTGAGGTCTCCCTGGATGGAGGTGCTTGGCAGACCTCGATTCTAGGTGCAGGGCTCCAGCAGGGATGTTGACACTTTGTGCCACTAGGCTGGGGCTTGTTGGCAGGTATCCAATCAAGCACTGAGTTCTTCGGCACCACTCCTTCCATTTGCTATCTTCAGCAAGGGCTGTTTCAAGGTGATGATCTGGCTCTTTGGAGTTGTGCTCCCCCTGGCACTTGTGGGACAGTGCTGACCATGCTACTCACAAGGGGTACCTTGGTGGGTACCGCATGATAAAAGTCTTTGCTTCTTGTGCAGTAGGGTTTACATGGTACAGGTCGGTGCTGCAGTCTCTATCCCAGCTAATTGGGTATGCTGGACACTAGTGCCTTCGGAGCGAAGACAGTAGCCCAGGAAGGCAATTTGGTACACTTCCAAAAGCACTGTGGCTCCTCTGTCAGTGGTGAAGATGGATCGGAGATACTGATCACGCTAATCATGCAGTCTATGAGTCTCTGGTGGATGGACCCCAGCACCAGGGTCAACAGCTTTAGCCTCTTCCAACAGTCCTCTCGGCTTGCAGGGTCAAAGCCCTCCTTCCCTTTCCCAGCCTCAGGCTGGACTCCTTGGTTCCCAAGACAAGTCAGCATTTCCTCCTCCTCCAGATCACACTCCAGGTGATAACCTTTCCCTGCTGGGTAGCTGGCAGTCAGGCAGTCACCAGCCCTAGTTGCACGGTAGTCCTACAGGGGCACGCCCTCCTCAGTTGAAGAGAGTTTAGAAACTAAACCTTCATTGGGCCAGAGTTTCCACTTTTATACAGAGTTAGCAAACAGGAGATGTGGGTTTGTTTTTTGTCTACTTTTGTAGAATTGATTTGGGTTTTTTCCTCTTTCATGTTTCCTTCCCATGCAGTCTTCCAAACTGAGACTTCGTCTTGAGTGATGCTTTTCACAGCAGGGCTCTCTCCATTTGTAGCATCCACAACAGTGGCATAAAAGCATGCGAGCAGTCTGCACATAGACTATCAACAGCTACATCTGACAGTGATCAGGAAGAGAGACAAAGTCCTGCTCCCCTTCAAAAAGGATCCTTCATGTTGTGGCACAGATACGCCAAACCCACCTCTCACCCCTGCCATCCACCAAATGGCAGTCTCAAGAAGACTAATCTGCAGCATTCTTTATCAGAAAGGACCCAATAAAGTTTCCAAGGAGTCTCCTCTTTGCCCACTTCAGTGTCTGTGTTCCCTTCCTCCAGTCTCAGGAATGTTCACAATACACTCCCGCTGTCTAGGAAAGCAATCTCACTTCCATCCTGAACACAAGAACAAGCCAGGACCCCACAAGCGTGTATCATTCTAGTTCACTCAGGCACTGCATACCTCATTAAGATACATGCATATGTCCAGGAGCACGGGATCTCCAAGATAGGATTCCAGGTATCCCGTAAGCAGCAGGACTTTGGGTGAATGAGCAATATGCTCCCATTCACATGAGGAGGGTAAAAAGGCCTGGTCAGACTATAATATTACAAAACACAGTATGCTGCCACCACCACGCTATATGTGAGAAACCTCTGACGGGGAGTGGTCTGGCCACAAACAAGAATGGCCGCTTGATCATGGAGCTCCGCCGAGAGACGGGCCCCGGACAGAGACACTGGCCTTTACAGTGTGGCGGGGGAATAAAAATCCACCCCTCTCTGCTCAGCACACACCTACTGATGCACAGCTTGGGGGCTCAGACAACCGCTGTGTCCGCCAGCCCAACATGACTCATTCGTGACTGTGCGAGGCTGCTGGGCACGAGGCGGAAGCGAAGCCTCTGCTCTTAGTTAGCATCCTCGCCCCTCCCTCTGGAAGAAGTCCACGGCTGCCGGCAGCCCAGCCCCTGCAGAGACACTGGTGTGTGTAGGAGACGCGTCGGGGGACTCAGGGCTTGCAGCTCCGAACCGGGCTGCGGACCCACTACACCATGATTGTGGCAACGACGCCTGCCTGGCTTGTTCCCCAGACGGCCCAGGTGCCTGCACGCAGCTGTCCATTGAAGCCCACGGCAGCAGCAAGTTCGCAAGTCCTTGGATCCGAGCCTACCCAACGCAACTTGCGGGGCTCTACACTTCCCTCCCCCTTACATCTCTTCACCTCTCTCCTGCCATACCGGCAAGCGGGGACCCGGAAAATAGGTGTGCACGGACACCAGAGGGAGAGCCTGGGCCCAGTCCCACCGCAGCATGGTTCTCCAATGTTCAAGTCTTCCAAAACAGAAGTTCTACGTTCTGTGGTACTATTTAAATAGGACAGGCAAGAAGGCCCTGCGTAGCATAATGGATTCACAGAATGGAATGAGAGGGTGTGTGGAGTCTAACTGCATGCCTCGTCAGCGGTAGTAAGTGCTATATAATTTCAAAATGCAAAATAATTTCATATAGCGAATGCACCGGTGACTCAGGGGGACAGGCACTCAATTCCTTGCAAATTGTAGTCCCAATCTACACTTCAGTAACAACATGTATAAAGCCAACACATTTCTATCGCCAGATCCTGTTCAATCCCCTGATAACCCTGTAACCAAGGCAACGTTTACTGCACAGTCACGTGACTGCTTGCCCATAACCGCAGCACTCCTGTGTCACTGGCGACCGGAACCACGCATCTACGTCATTTCATCGCTGCTCAAGGACATTCAATGCAGCCTTTCATCTCCATCTTCTGAATAATTGCAAAAAACACTGGTCCATGAAAAGAAAGCGCTGCTGCATTGGTGGGTCAGGTAGCGAGGCGCTCGCCTCGCATACAGCACCAGGCATGCAGTGAACATTTAGGCACAGGAAGGAGAAAGCACGAATGTCGTACTATGAAGGGTCATTTGTATATAGGCCCGTGGAAGGCCGTTCTGTTTGTAGTATTGTGCATGTGTTACACTGAAGGTGGAACGCCCCTTCTACCCACCTCCGGTTTCACTGTTGTTGGTTTGTTCCATGATGTGTTACCTTGGTAAATAAAAGGATTCTACTGCACGTGCCCGGCACTTGGCACACCGAGCCCAAACTGACGCCACATCTCTCGGCGCTCTCTGTTCGTGCCGCAGCACAGCCCCACACGTGTGGATGGGACACTCTCCACCCTCAGTAACCCACTTGGAGTAGCAATAAATACTGGGTTTGTAGAATAGCACAGCTCTCTGCTCCCAAGATGGAAGGCATCTTTTGCCTGGAAGACTCTACATCTGGGACTTGCTAACTTTAAAAGCGTCAATGGATTGCTCTCACCAGCTATTCTAAGACTGCATGGGTATGTCTCTTTCTCTCCGCGCTCCGAGAGTACACTTGCTGTCCTGACAACAAATCCTTCGCTGCAGCTGGCCCATCTGTTTCTTCTGTGTGCATTGGTTGTGCTTCATGCTGTGTGTGTTTCTACTCTTCAGTTCTCGTCAGTGGTTCAGCAGAGGTGACGTTCAGCCGCATCTTGATGCGCTTAGAGAAATGGGGCCAGCCAGCGCTGAATCCAGTCCGAGCCCTGGCGCAGTTCAGCCCATGTCTTACTGGAGCCCGGCAGTCTAGCTTTAGCTGGATCACACCCACACACGCACTATCCACCCCTTTCAGAAACAAGCAGTCTCTGCATGGTCATCTGCTAGCCTGCGAGTGGTGTGCGCGTGCGCGCGCTATAAGGAAAAAAAAAAGCATTTGCAATAGGTCTCGCATTTGCGAGAAGTTTAAGCTATTGGCATTGTAAATGGCAATGCCTTTTATTTATGTTTTAAAAACCAACACGTAAATAAAAGGCATTGTCATTTACAATGCCAACAGCTCAAACTCTCGCAAATGCGAGACCTATTGCATTGCAAATGCTTGTTTTCAAAGTGCTCCTAACAATGAGCACTGAGGGGAATTAAAATGCTTAGGTTTACTTTCATGGATTAACTGTTCATAAACAATGTACAAAGGTGAGGACCAGTGAATTGATGTGTTCCTGTAGCATCAGCCAATTACCACATAATTAGGGAGTTGCAGTTACTGCATAATTTGCCACATCATTTGCAGCTTTCACAAAAAAAAAATTCCGAGGTGAAATGGATGAATATACTGCCAAATAATGTTTTGCGTAATTTAGCATTTTGTCACATAATTTAAATAACCATGCCACATAATTTGGATAACCTGGCCACATAACCCTAGTGGCCTTGACAATGATAAAGCACTGCAGAGTGATTTAGGGGCTGACATGATGATGATGAATCCTGTATTCCACATGGAACCATGAATTATTTCCAAGTGTGAGTAGTAACTTGCTTCCCAGTACAATCTGGGCTTTCTTTGCCTGGCATGCACGGAGAATAAATCATTGGTGTGGCTAGTTGCAGATTACTTGATATATTAACTATTCACTGGATTTTATAAAGTTTCGAGCAGTGACACTCTCTTGGAGACAACATTTGATCACAACTCTATATGGGTTTATTTCCGGGGAAATGTTTGACTTATTATTACTCCTACATTTTGGTATTTTTAGAAGACATCCAACATTTGGTAGATAGCTCCCGTTTCAGTGGCGCCCGTGACTTTCCCAAGCCTCGTTGTGTTCCTCTCTCGTGTTCCTTTCCTAATGCCTTCTTTTGTTGAGGTGTCTGCAGACATGCCGCGTAGCTCACTCTGCATGCCCGGCCGATAGTAATAGTAGTAATCCGGGGTGCAGGGCGTCGAGACCCCCGTGCAGTCCCGCAGCAGACATTCCTTAGAAGCATACGCAGCCTCCGTGGTGATAAGTGAGAAAAGTCTGGGCCTAAAGTGCATTCATCATTCAATTATCACCAGCAGCATATCGCCAGCCGCCAACATCCGAACTCACACCCGTGTGCAGCTGAAGTTAAAATCGCACCCCGAATGCCACAGACACTTTACGGTTCCCTCTCACCTGGGCCCCTCTTCAGTTTCTCTTCATCGCTCCCTTCGCTGTTCTTCGACGGTCTCCTCGCGGCTGGGTTTGTAAATGTAGTTTTATTTCACAGGAAGAACCGATGCTGCCAGCCATCTTTAGTGTTAGGGTCACAAGGGCAGAGCGTGCGTGAAGCTCACCTCCTGTCCCTTTACACCAGTTGTGTCCGCAGAACAATGGGACAATCTTACTTTAGTCTTTAATGTATAATGTGCACGGGGAACGCGGACAAATATCTTGATTTCACTAGCTTTAATATGCAAAATGGTCTGTCCTGCAAAGGTCCCTAAAGCGGAAAGTAGACACCGTGCGTAGCTCTTTAAAACAAGCGCAGCCACGCAGCCGCGAAAGGAATGCGAGGTATGCAGCTGGCACCCGGCCGCGCTGCTGCTCGCTCCCGAGCTCCCTAGGCCAAGGGAGAGAGAAGGAGGGACATGCACCCGCCTTTAGCCAATTGCGTGCTGTCTTTCCTACAAAGACGCACGCAAAGGCCAATAGCGTGTGAGCAACAAAAAAAAGCACACGCACGAGCGTGTGCACCGAGTTGAAAGTGCTTACTAGAAGCCTCGCAGAGCAGCGCATGCGCGCTGGCTCAGGCGAGACCTAAAAAGGGGCTGAAGAGGGCACTAATGGCGGGTTAGGAGCTTCATCAGATGCCTGTCCATCCGTTCCTGCCTGGGTTCAATATTCGCCAGCCTTAGCATGATGCGGCGCTCAAATCGGCAGAAATAAGAGGGAGCAGCAGTGATGGTGGAATGGCGGCGGACGCCCATTGGACCGCGGCGACAGTGTGTTGGGGTGGTTGTTGTGGCCTGGCTAGGGCCCGGGGCATCTACACCAGCTTCTGCCTCATCATCCTCCAAGGCCACCAGCCGCCGGTACTCGGCCCTGATGGCCTCTAGTTTTCGCTGTCCAGGCTGTCATCTCCTGCCTGCTAGGTGTTTTTGGATCTGCAGCAGGAGTAGCTACATATCAAGAAAGAAAAAAGACAAATTGTAAACAATACTCCTAGCAAAACACATAGAAAATTATGTCATGGGTATGGAGGGAGGGAGGTGATTGATGATGGGTGAATAGGAAGGATACGTAATATTGCGCTTGAAAACTACTGTGATTCCAGGGAGGTGTCTGAAATACCACCTCCTCAACCCTTTGAATCAAAAAAATCTCGAAAAAACCATTCCAGGCAAGTAAAGGTGAGAAGAACACCACTACAGAGGAGAACCCTAGTCCCTTATTCTCCTTCCCAAGGATTTTTCCATTCATCATCATTTCATTGTTCTTCTAGTATTTTATTTTTTATTCTTCACCCTTGGCTTTGCTACTCACTACTCACCACCATTTAAGTTTTACATTCTCTCAATCCACTCTTCACCATTGAAACTACCCATCCATCCATATAGCCATCCATCCAAACAAGGCTCTCTGTCTCACTCTAGTCTCGTCTGAAGTACAAACCTTTCAGCAACATACATTTGTCATTTACCCACCTATGCGTCCTTAAGTTTATTTCAATCAAAAGAAACCACCACAGAATTCCAATCACCCAGGCAAGCATCCTTTCACACATATACTTTCACCCACCCAGGCAAACTTCCTACCCATATACCTTTCATCCATCCTTCACCCACCCATGCATCCTAGCTATCAGCCACCTATAGTATTTATGCATCCGGCGCTTTCACCCACGTATCCTTCTCTTTCAGTCATATATATTACATTTCACCCATTTCCACCATTCTTACCTTTTCCATCAACCCATAGCTAAGGGTCTTGTTCATGAAACGTTCTCTGCTGAATTGAAGATAGGAGCAGCCATTAGTTACTCAGCTCAATTCCTGCTGTGTTCACCTGTTGTTCACAAGTCAACAACACTACACCTTTACAGTGAGTTTATAATTAATTGTCAATAAGCAAGCAATATGACTTACCACCACCCGCCACTGCCGCTGGCTCACCACCTTCTGCTGCCGCATCTGCAGACTGGTTGGCGCCATCACTGCTGGCCCCGGGACTGGTGGTCGGTGCGGCTAGAAAAAAAGATTACACATTTCTTAGATGCCAGATACGCCTCCCCCTATTAATTGTTTTATAGCAAAATAAAAAAACATCACACACATCATTCACTACACTTAATAAGTAAACGTGAAAAGGAGCATCATATTTCAATATGTATTATTCCATTGTAGGTACAATGAGATACATTAATCCATCATATTCAATTCAATTCATTAAGCAGTCTTGTTCATCTGTATTCAAATCCACTTTATTGAAGTAGTTTTACAAGCGTACAGCAGCCCAGCCAACGTGTTTCGTCCAACAGGCCTTCATCAGGGTTGGAATTGCTTCTCCAATAATCAATGAGTCTTCAAGAAGTTCACAAAGGATTAGTTGTGAAATGGAATCCCGAACAGGTTCAGTTTAAAAAGGTATATAAGGTATAGTACCCTCTAGTGTAATCAGTCTCATCTGTGCCTGAATTCCAAATACCGGCGGTATTTGGAATTCAGGATTGGATGGCCCACACTGCTAGCATCGGATATTTGTACATCATTCACTACAATTTGGATACATTACAGACAGTATCTTCTATGAAAAATATCAGGTTGGGCATTTTGTTGGTGGCAATTTTTTAAAAAGCCTCAAGTCAAGAGACAAGCTGTTAAGGAGTGGCTGGAGCTATTGATTGATGAATCTGATGATTTGAGAAAAAATAGCATATGGCCTTGGTTGGCAAATGCAATGGGGCCGTTCTCCTCGTACTTCCTCCCAGACATGGTGCACAGTCATCAGTTTACCAACTGCTGCTAATAATAATACTAGGTCGTAGCTAATAAGAAGACACAACTTTGGGGTGTCCAATCTGACCATGCCGCTCTCTTGTTTTAGTGATTGAGCCTTCTCATCCAATGGGTTCTCTGAGTCTTAGAGTACCACCACTCGGCCGTCCACAAAAGGGGGAGAGGGAAAGCTGACTGAAAAAGCAGAAGAAAGGAAGCTACAGACAGACTAGTAACTACAGACTAGAGACAGTTTGACGTAAAGTTCAGAAACTTGAAATATAGAAAATAAGTAAATAGGATAATGCAGGGATAACAAGAATTTAGAAATGAATAGATCAAAGAGGATTTGGAAAAAAATATATAAAACTGGTGGACGCTACATTATCAAAAAAGGAGCGGCAAAGTTAGGGGAATAAATATATTAATGTTAACACCAGGACTTACTGGGGCCAGCAGAGCCATCAGCCAAGGAACTCTGGGAGGCACCTCCAGCTCCAGCTCCCAGACCCTCACCCGCCTCGGTCCTCTTCTTGCCCCTGGATGCTGATGTAAAACATAAAGACAAAAAAAGATTAGTGGTAAATAAATATCTCACCAAAATATTTTTTAACAGGCAAAGGCAATAGAAATAACTTTGAACTTTTCTAAATCAGATCAACTAGTAGTAGTATATAGCGGACCGTCCTATCCTATTCTAAATTTTCAAAACCTACCTACCTAGCCCTATTCCAAATTTAGTAAACTACATTTTGGAATTACTAATAATAAATTGCAACGAATGATGTCTGCTTCTTCTCAAATATCATTCGCAATCTCTCAACTCCCTTTGACGGCCCAATTCACTAATCACTGAGGGCCTTATTAATGATTACAACGATGTCGGGCGGACACCGTTGCGGTTCTGAAACAGCCCGACCTTAGATCGGGGCCGCGGTCACGACGACCGCACTCGTCTATTACGAATCGATGCAATCACCCATAGGCCATAGGGCGGTCACAAACCTCCATTTGTCAATGGAAGTTTGTGTGGCAGGCGGAAAAAGCCCACAGCACAAGCTTCCATTGAAAACTGGATGTTGTTATTCACAAACATCCCTGCACCGTCCATGTGGCATGCACCATACGTTACAAAATTACAAATAACTAATTACAGAACTTCTTACATAATCATCACTAATCACATCAGCCCAAGCGAGCGCCAACAAGTACGATTCGATTACTAGGTTAGGTAGAGCGTAGTAAGCTAAGCACCTGTCTAGAATAACAGACTATTACATAGTATTTGAAAACCTAACTTACCTGCATGTGAGCAGCATGCTTGCTATTATTTGGGCAAAAAATATTAGCTTTAGCATAGAACACACAAGTAATAATAAAAATTAATAATTTTAATATTTAGCTACTCACCTAGCCCCGTGACCTCAACTCCTAGCAGGTCCAGCAGGTCCTGCTCTTGGTATAGGATGTCAGACCAACGGTGCGCCAACTGCTGATGGGTGCGCTGGACCCCAGAACAGCAGTAAACTGCCCGGCGCACCCTCGCCCAGTGATGCTGGCGAAGCCGCATCTCGTACCCGGACCCAGGCCTGCCGCCTGCTGCCAGGGTGGAGGGGAGGTGGCGCTGGATATAAAAAACCATCGCTACCACCTCCACCTCGGAAAACAGGGCCCAGGGCTGCACCCCTTCCTGGCACAGCCTTCCGCAAGAAAGGCGGCTGCTACTTGCGCACCTCAGTGCGCCCTTATCTGCCATGGGGCTGGGGGTAAAGATAGAAAAAAAAGAAACGGGGAAAAATGAGGAAGGAGGGTAATAAGGAAGTAGGAAAGCTAAAAAATAAGAAAGTACAAAACTCACCAAAAACACACAATAAAGTAGAAAAAAACACAAATACACACTTAGAAAGACAAAGGGTAAGATAAATAAAAAAGATTGGAAAAAAAGTTTTAGAAAGCAAGGATTGCAAAGATTGAATAAGGATGGAAAAGTAGGCCCCAGCACCACAAACAGAGTAAGAAACAAGATGGCCGTGCCCATGTGCGACCACGTGGTGCAGTTTGCGCAATATTTCTACCCGAACACGCAATCCGCATTGACATATGGCAGAAACATCACGCGAACGGGCGGGACAAGCAACTCCGCCCGCTCGCGGAACTCCGCGTAGTGCAGCAGAGTATTTTTGCCACTTCGCAGAGTTCAGGCTTACTGATCATATCAGACGTGTCATTACCCTATTTGACATAGCAGAAATAACAGGCGACAAGATGGCTATGATCCTCCTGACGCAGAAAAAGCCTACGACCGACTGTCATGGCAGTATTTATGGGGAATTTTGGGGCAAAATGGATTTGGCCCATTCTTTATTACCGCTATTAGGGCAATGTATCTCAACCCGTATGCAAGGCTTCAAATGATGGACAAGGAATCTGGAAGAGTAGAGGTGGCCAGAGGGACAAGGCAGGGCTTTCCCTGTTCCCCAATTCTCTTTGCCCTATATATTGACCGATTTATTAAACACATTCTTTAAAGTCAGGCAATAAATCCTGTTTCTGTGAATGGTTATAACACGAAGGTACTGGCATATGCTGATGATATCACCATTGTGACCTCGGACCCAGAGAGCGCGATGGCAGGAGTTGAAATCTTGGCAGAGGAAGATGGGAGGAAGTCTGGGTATCTTTTGAATAAAGAAAAAACACAGATTGCCTGTACTAAGAATATTGCTTTTTTGGATACCCGTAGGATGATACGGCTACGTATCTTGGAGTTAGGATAAATTGTAAGGTGGACTACATATGAACAATTAATATGGACCCTCTATTAAGTAAGATCAGTACCGACCTAAGACGTATGCATAGGTTGCCTTTGTCGATAATAGGTAGATGCAATGTCCTCAAAATGGTCGTACTCCGAAAGGTACTTTACCTGGTGCGTTCTATCCACCTCAAGATTGAAGGTTCCATATTTAAGAAATTAGACCCTATTTTCATAAATTTCATATGGCAGTATAAGAAGACACAACGTTCTCTAAACGTTTTAACTCTTCCACAGGAACGGAGTGGGTGGGCTGGCCCAAATTTGGTATTTTGTTACTAGTAAGTTTTCCTTCAACAGATGGGAGTTTTGCTCTTAGTGTAAAACACGAATATTGAGGGTCAGGAATATGGTTCTGCCCCCCTACCATATATGAGTTGGCTATAGGAAGAGCTGCACAGGATGTTCTTATTCGACAACTTGAGGCCAGTTATTACAAAAAAACTTGTTTTAAGTGTTTAATTGCTGCTTGGAAAGTTTGGAGCAAAGTGGGCAAACTAATGAAGATACTGAGATATAATAAGTATACACCTTTGTGGCGATCCCCCCTTTTCCCGGCCCTGTTTTATGATGTAATGGGCAGGCAATGGGAACAATGTGATAGTACTAATGTAGGTGATATTTATTCGCAGAACAACTGTGTTCATTTTTAGATCTGGATTACGGAATAGTTGCCAGGTCCTTTTTTAAGTCTGTACAGTTAAAGGAATTATTTAATCAACTTAGGGTCGAATCATTTTCCTTGGACGAAATCCCTCTCCTAGAGGCTATTACTCGTGCGGATTGTAGGATAAGACACATCTATAAAATACTGCTGGATTCCACTCCGGATGATCTAGAGAGGTAGAAGCTAATTGGGCTAGGAAGCTAGGGGAAGGGGATACCGATTTATTTATCTCTATTGCACTAGGAAGGAAGATCTTTCTCTCGGCTAAGCTGAAGGCCCAGCATTATAAAACAATTTTTAATTTATACTTTACACCAGCATAGCTATTTGGGTGGGGAAAAAGGGAGGATGATAAGTGCCGTAGAGGCGGAGAAGGCCCTGCTGAAGCGATACACATGTTTTATGGTTGTGAAAAATTGCAACCTTTAAAGAAAGGATTAGAAGTTTTCTGGCGAGAGGTGTTATGGAAAGACATCTGCATCAGTCCACTTATGATGCTTCTAGGATATGATAACAGAGATGAATTGGAGTTGCCTCAGACAAATTTTATTTTTATATCGATGCAGTAGCTCGGTTGCTAATAGCAACAAGATGGAAAGATTCAGAGCCCCCTACGTATCAGTCTTGGTTGGGCCGTCTATTGAGTATATATAATCAAGAAAGAGATTTATACAATTGTAAGGGTAGGAACCTAAGAACTGGGGCAATAAGATCTGGTCCCCTATGACCACCAGGCTCACTGGGGGTCTGGGGAACAGGGACTGGTTTGCCTTGGATTCTTGAGTGGGGAAGGGGCCATTAGGGTTGCACCCTCCTACGTTATCCACTGGTAAAATCATCCCCAATTCCGTTTTTAGTGTTCATATATATAATATAATGTAATGAATGGATTGCTTAGCTTGCATTTATTTGGTATCGGTGTGCTATATGCAAATTAAACTCTCCAGTTCTTTAGAACTTTATGGTCAGATCAACCACGAAGCCTGCTGTTGTTTTAATCTGGTTTTAATCCTACCCCACTGTATCATGATATATGTATAGAGAAGCAGTTTGATTCATCTTCTTTTTATATGTAAATGAAGGAATTGACTATCCACTTCATATTGATTCGTTATATATGTGCAATATGTATATATGCTGTAATCTCTAGTAAATAAAAAGAAAAAAAAAAGAAATTAGTGATGACAAAACTGTGCATGGCGGGGGCACAAGTTATAGTTACCTTAGGGCATGAGTTATAGTTACTTGACAACTATAACTGGTGAATTTCCGACGTTTTTAGAGTTTAAAACGTTATGTTGTTACTGAACATTTCATCTAACTATAACATTACTTTAACCTTTGTTTTTTTGTGAAAAATATATATATATATTTTCATGTAATATTCATTTCAAGTATAAACAGTTCAAATCAAATGGAAAAGTACAAAACATAACACTACAAAATAATACAATACTGAATATGCAGTAATGGTACAGTGAGTCAATTCTCATTCGATGAGATTGGTGTTCCCAAGGGGAGGACTGAACACAAACAGAGTGGATGTAAACACAACACTGTGGGGCCGATTCCGATCTCGGCCGGTAGGGCTCCGAATCGGATTCGGCTTTACCGGATCCGATTCGGAGCCCTGTTTCCCGACCGAACCGTACGCGGGTCCGGCCGAGCGAGTACGATGCGAAATCGCCGACCGACTCGTCCGGGTGTCCCGACCGCTCCGACCGACTCGCTCCCGGCTCGAACCGCTCCGACCGACTGCGCTCGGACTCGACTCGCACCGCGCAATGGAGACGTTTCCCGGCCGGGTAGAGTACGATGCGCGCCGCGAGCAGTCCGACCGAGCCGCGCACTCCGGCTCGTAAGAGCTGTCGGAGCCGTACTTTGGGGGTCCGTGTCGGACCTCCTGTACGCGTGGCCGCGCGAGTCGCACACAGGGGGACCCGTGGGTCCCCCTACCTGTGCGTGTACGGCGCGAATCGCTTCGCCGCGTACCCGCTGTAGGGGCGCCCTTGTCCGACTCGCACCCATTGAGTCAATGGGAGCCCGCGTACGCGTTGTACGACCGGCTCCCATTGACCTCAATGGGAGTCCGACCGACTCGAGTCCGACTCGAGTCCGATAACATACGGACGCATCGTACTCGTTCGGTCGGACTGCACGGGTCCGATTCGGTCGGAAATCTCTCCGGGTCCGGCTCGGTCGGAGAAATTTCCGGCCCGAATCGGAATCGACCCTGTGTATTGTGGTAAAAACAGTGCACCTAGCTAAACATTCTATACTTGGAACACAAAGTTTTCACTTTCGTGCAGCTCCATTGTTAAAACTGTGAAGCTTGTGTAAACAGCTTGCAAGCTGAAAAGTGACAATGAAATACGATAAGTACACAGTATCCAGACTTTGCAAATAGTTATTATTCACAGAGCTCATATTATTCACAAAGCTCTATAGCTAAAAACACTGTGAACCAAAATGGAGGGTTTGAAACACTCCCCGGCCAAACCTTATTCAAATAATTTACCAATGCTTTCAACCTTAGATGCGATCAAACACTGGGTCAATGCAACAACTAGCAAACACAACATCTACAACACCGTCAAAGGTACCTGCAAGCCAAGGATGATAGTGTCTCAGAGTTCATATACCTGGAGATTGAGTGGAGGTGTGCTGATCTTCAAGCTCTCTAGAGGAGCAGGATGTCTTCGACTGGTTGGTGCTCCTGGGCAGCAGGACAGAGCTTCTTCAGGGCCTTGCCTTAGTCCTAGCCGTCAGAAAGTGGCACATAGACCAGCTCCACACTCAGGACACTGCTCTGACTTAAGTGTCCCCTGCAGTTCCAAGTTCAGGAAAAGTTCAGTGTGCTGCTTGACAGCTCTAGATTATACTTATAAAGGTGGATAATTGTTAGAGAGCCATTGTCCAATCACTGTCCAGTGCACTCCAGATTTTCAGTTCAAACCAATTAGGATTAGGATGGGGTTTATTTTATCTCTTGTGTGGAGACTTAAGAAGAACCCTCCAAGGGCTTTTCTGAAGGGAAGCTAAGTGTATTCCATTCAACTAACTAAGACAAAGGAGGAGTAGTAAGAGTAAGTGGGAGCTGGGAATGCTCACTATAGACAACAACCAATCTCCATCTTGCAAACTCCATTCTTACCAAAATGCATGTTCACAGTAACGGGTAACCCCAAAAACAAGTGCATCAGTACTGATGACAAACCTCCCTTTGGTACTTTGTTTTCACATTTTGATAAATGTTCACAATCACAAATGAATATTCCTAAAAACAAAATTCAACAATAATGATCAAGGATTCTGTAATCATAACGTAGACACGCTAACGTTTGCGGGTGGTTAAGCCAATGATGTCTGCACACAATGTTCATGAACATAATATTTAATTATGAAATATATATACAGGAAGAATTCCCCATCGATCTGAGCCTTTGGGCTTCAATTTACATGAGTAGGCTAGGAGACCCCTCACTAGAGTGCTTACAGGCACCTCAGAATACTGTAAATCAGCTGGTGTCAGTCAGAGCTAACTGGTGTGAGGGGAACCAATGGTAGTCCCTTAGGACTCTCACCAAAAGGGTGAACCGTTGGGCACCAATCTACAGGAAGGAACCGCAAACAGTCAATGAAACAAAAAATAACAGGGGACTTCATGACTCTGTGGATTTCGGGTATCCCGAGAGTTTGCGAGGGAACAAGCTGTTTACTCTTTGGGGGCAGAGGTTGGTTAGGGATCTGCTTTAGTCTCTAAAACAGACTATTTTTGATGGATCTTTTACAGGGGATCATCACTGCATATTACAAGGTGAGTTTAGGATCTGTACACATTTTCCCAGTTTGTTTCCACCAGGTGTAAGAAGCATTTGCTTGGATGTTGCGCTATAAGTTCATAACATTGGTTCATTCTACAAGCTCAGAGATTGGAGCTGTCTCCTGCAGCTATCCCTCAAACTGTCCTTCTGCCACTATACCTCTCCCATCACCGCAGAGGATGGATTGGCCAGCTTTTTACCATATGATGCTTCGTAGAACAAGAGTCCCACACAAAGAGAATGTTTAAAAGAAATATCACAATTTTATAATACAAATCGGATTTAACAAATGTCTTGATACACAAGTAAGCTATTTAATGAGTAGGTCAATAAAACGTAGAAATAGTAAACACGAAAAAAATAAAGTGAGCCAAACGTGACAAGGCAGAGGGAAATCAGCCGATTTCCTTACCACAGGCAAGTGACTTTAAAAGTGACTTTCCAGTATATGAGAATATAGATAAACAAAAGTCACAGTTGGGGTTACATCTCATACTCCACAGTAGAATATAGATAATGGTATAGAGTTAAAGATGTATGTGTCGATGACGTTTCAATCCCGGAGAGGGTATCGGGATCTCATCAGGACTAACGGATAGATCAAGTGCCTGAAAAGTTGCCAAAATTGCAGCAAGGAAAGGAGCGCAGGAATATGGCCAGTGGGTACGGCTGAGAGTAGGTATAAGCATACAGGGCCACGGTATCCGGGTGAGTGGCGACAGTTCAATTAGGTCAGCAAGAAGACTACAGGTGCGTTCAACGTGCTCTCAGAGGCTGCGGCTCCCGGCCGGAAGCCTGCGATAATGTCGGTGTAAAATGAGCGCTTGCCATGCGCCAGCGCTGGATCAGTGGGAAGGTACTGTATGCCGTGAGCCAGAGGGCCGACCGACACTGATCGGACCTCCGCAGTGCGGCTCGCCTACCGGACCCTCCAGCCTTCCGCCACCCACCCCGCATTAGACACTGAGCTGGCGAATGGCACGCTCAAATTGCTCCCCTTTCCGGTCGAACACTGACCACTGGTGACCACTCTGGCTCACGGCATACAGTACCTTCCCACTGATCCAGCGCTGGCGCATGGCAAGCACTCATTTTACACCAACATTATCGCAGGCTCCCGGCCGGGAGCCGCAGCCTCTGAGAGCACGTTGACCGCACCTGTGGTCTTCTTGCTGACCTAATTGAACTGTCGCCACTCACCCGGATACCGTGGCCCTGTATGCTTATACCTACTCTCAGCCGTACCCACTGGCCATATTCCTGCGCTCCTTTCCTTGCTGCAATTTTGGCAACTTTTCAGGCACTTGATCTATTCGTTAGTCCTGATGAGATCCCGATACCCTCTCCGGGATTGAAACGTCGTCGACACATACATCTTTAACTCTATACCATTATCTATATTCTACTGTGGAGTATGAGATGTAACCCCAACTGTGACTTTTGTTTATCTATATTCTCATATACTGGAAAGTCACTTTTAAAGTCACTTGCCTGTGGTAAGGAAATCGGCTGATTTCCCTCTGCCTTGTCACGTTTGGCTCACTTTATTTTTTTCGTGTTTACTATTTCTACGTTTTATTGACCCAACTCATTAAATAGCTTACTTGTGTATCAAGACATTTGTTAAATCCGATTTTTATTATAAAATTGTGATATTTCTTTTAAACATTCTCTTTGTGTGGGACTCTTGTTCTACGAAGCATAAATCTACCCTTGGTCCCCGCTGACTTCCAGGGTCTCCTTGTTCCCTTTACTGTTTTACCATATGATGACATACAGCTTGATCCTTTAAGATGCAAACCATTGGAACCATTCTTTTTTCTCTAACTGTGGTCTGTGAATACTGTACCTTCTCATGACATCATCAAATGCACCAACAGGCTTCAACAGACTGGTGATTTCTAGAATGTCGTAGGTGGGTACACTGATTGGGACTATTCTGCAGAAGGTAAAAATGAGAGCATGGGCAACACTGCTTACCATGCCAGGTCTATGTGTAAATAGGTATATGTAAGTAGAGGAAAACATGTTTGCTGTTTACATTCTATTGCTAAGAGTATTTATCTGCATGGTTTACGAGTTGGACTATTGCATTGTTTTTCATAATTACTGTGGGCATGAATGTAGAAAAAAATGAGAACCAGTTGGGGTCCTGCACATTCTTTGCCTAATTTTCCCATTCCGTTTGTTATGTTATGTCGATTTGTGGAGTGCACTTATCACCTGTAATGGTATCCAGGCTCTTGAGGAGGTGTGTAGGCATTTTGTCCCCATGGACTTATTCAAAGAGCCAGGTATTCAGCTTCTTGTGGACGTTAAGAGGCAAGGAGGAGGCTCTGATGTGTTCTGGGAGGTCAGTCCATGTTTTGGGTGTGATGTAGGAAAATGTGTGACCTCCTGCTCTGCTTTTGTGGATGCGGGGTGTGGGATCAAGTGACCATGAGGCTGAGAGTAGGAGTCTGGCAGGATTGTGGAAGTGTATGCGGCTGTTCAAGTAGGCTGGTCCAATGTTGTGCTAGGCTTTGTAGGTGTGTGTGAGGGCTTTGAATAGGCTGCATTTGTGAATAGGAAGCCAGTGGAGCTCTCTGAGGTGCGTTGAGATGTGGGTGAGGAGTGGGAGGTTGAGGATGAGTCTTGCAGTAGTATTCCTAATGGTCTGAAATCAGTACAGGAGTTGCTCGGAGATTCCAGCATAGAGTGTATTGTCATAGTCGAGTTTGCTTGTGATGAGAACTTGCGCAACTGTGCTTTAGGTGTTCTGTGGCAGCCATTTGAAGATTTTCCACAGCATTCGCAGGATGTGGAAGCAGGCAGAGCTCACTTCATTGACTTCTGCCATCATGTTGACCTTGTTGTCCAGTAAGATCCCAAGATTTCTGACATGGTTGGTGGATGTGGGTTCTAGTTCAAATGTCCCCCAGGTGGCATCTCATCTGGAGTTCTTGTTTCCAAAGACCAGCACTTCTGTCTTGCCGGAGTTAAGCTTCAAGTTGTTGGTTCTCATCCATTCTGCCACCATGGTCATGCAATTGGTGAATTTGGTCCTGGAGATGGTTGTCTTTTCTGTGAGGGAGAGGATGAGTTGGGTGTTTTCTGCATAGGAGGTGATGGTGATGCCTTGGGATTGGATGCTTTTGGTGAGCGGTGTCATGTAGACATTTAACAGGGTCGGGCTGAGGGACGATCCCTGGAGGACTCCACAAATTAGGGTCTTGGACTCCGACGTGAAGGTTGGTAGTCTGTCTCTTTGGGTTCTTTCTGTGAGAAAGAAGCAGATTCGTTTGAGTACTGGTCCTTGGATGCAGGTCTCGTGGAGTCTTCTGATGAGTGTGCTGTGGGAGACTGTGTTGAATGCCACAGAGAGTTAGAGCAGGATGAGGGCCGCTGTTTTTCCTCGGTCCAGAATAGTCCATCTGTGGCTGTGATGAGTGCAGTCTCTGTGCTGTGGTCCTTTCTGAAGCCTGACTTAGTGCTGTCAAGTGGATGGTGGAGCTCGAGGTGGTCTGTGAGTTGCTTGTTGATGGCCTTCTCGATCACTGTAGCTGGGTAAGGGAGCAGGAAGATAGGACAGAAGTTAAACAGTTGAGCGGGGTCGGCTGAAGGTTTCTTGAGGAGTGCGTTGACTTCTGCGCACTTCCAGTCTTCTGGGAAGGTGGTGAAGGTGATGGAGGTGTTGGTGAGGGCTGTGCTGATTGGTAATGCACCATAGTTGTAGATGTGGTGGGGCATGGATCTGTTGGGCCACTGAGTGGATGGTCTGCATTATTGCGGCTGTTTCTTCCCTGGTTAGTGTCTTCTATGCAGTCAGGTGGTTGCAATGATTGGTGATGGGCAAGTTGGCAATACGTTTGCTAGGATCTGGTTGGTGTGCGAAGTTCCTGTAGCTGTTCACGATTTTGCTGTGGAAAAAATTGGATAGGTATTCGCAGAGTTCTTGGGAGGGGGGGATGTTGTTGATGAAGGTTGGAGGTGTGGTGAATTGCTTGATGATCGAGAAGATTTCCTTGCTGCTGTTGGAACTCCCTTTGATACATTCAGTTAGTGCTCTTTCCTTGGTGTCTCTTAGTTGCGGGCGGTAGCATCTGAGTGCAGCTTTGTTGGTGGTTCTGTCAGAAGATTCTCGGGTGGCTCTCCATTTTCTTTCTAGCTGTCTGTAGTGTTGTTTGGACTGAGAGTCCCGAAGATACACTGTGTAGCAGCTGGCTTGCTTGTTGATTCTTCTTTGTTTGTTGAGTTTGATGGGTGCGAGGGTGTATGTGCCAATCTTGATTCAGTATTTTAAGTTGACAATGCCATCGGTGAGGTTGTCTGTGGGTTTGGGCTGATCCATGTTATGGCGTTGGGCCTGTCTGGTTCTGAGATTTTGCTCCAGGCACGGGTGTGTAGGCTGACGTGGGTAGTAGTGGATTGTGGAGTGGTCTGTTCAGGTGAGAAGTGAGGATGAGTTGCACTTGATGCTGTCTCATGCAGTGAAAATGCGGTCCAGCATGCGTTGGGTGATATCCGTGGGTTCAGTGACAAGTTGGGTTAATCCAGTTTTGAGCAGTGTTTCAAGGAGCGCTGTGCAGAAGGGGGTCGGTTCTTTCTTCTGGGTGGAAGTAGAGGTCACTGAGGAGTATGAAGTCATTGGAGTCAACGGTGAGGGGGCAATGAAGTCTGTTATGAGACTGGTGAAGGTAGCTTGCGGTCCTGGTGGTTGGTAGGGGAGAGTTCCTCTTAGGGTAACATTTTCAGAGATTTGCAGTCTGAAGTGCAGGTGGCCCATGAATGGAGTGGAATTTTCTGTGGTCATTGAGTACTTGATGGTGTCTTTGTAGATGATTGTGAGTCCCCCTTCTGACTTGTGAAGGTGGTTCTGTCGTGAAGTCTTGTAGCCTGCTGGAATTTCCATGGCGATGGCAGGTGCCGATGTTGGGTTGAGCCAGGTTTCTGTGAGGAAGAGCAGGTTCGGTACATCGCTACTCATAAGGCCCCAGATTTTGGTTGCATGTTTGCTGAGTAAGCGGGTGTTGAGTAGCATGCATGTGAGTGAATGCCAGGGTGCAGGTTTGCTGTAGTATGTGGTGTTGTGTGGGGGTGTTGGCAGTGCTTGCATGGGATGTGTGGGTAGGCTGCTGCGGGTGAAGCAGCAGTGGGTGCAGGTGAAGTCTCCTATTGTGGTGCGTGACACGGTGTGGCAGCAATGGGGGGAGAAGTGTCCTGGGTCAAGCGACTGGAGGAGCACCGTGGAGTATCACTGGAGTGGGGCAGTTGGACCAGGGCTAAAAGGGGGCAGAAAATAGAGACAAAGATCTTCAGTGGAAGGAAAAACCAGGGTGAAAGCAGAGTAAAAGAACCACGGTGGAGGCAAAACTTTGGGTGAAAGGGGCAAAAGAGCTTCAGTGGAGGCAAAGAGAAAGCGGGCTCAAGCAAGAGCAAAACCACAAAAGCTAAGCCCAGAAAGTGTGAAGAGTGCAGAGGAATCAGGTGTGAGAGAGAAAATGGGTGACCGGAAGGAAAGTGAGAGAGAGCGGTGAGAGGTGGGAGCCTCAAGATGAGAGAGTCGGGTTCGGAAGGGCCTTAACTCATTGAAGGATCAGTCACAGGTAAGTGGGGGCTGGGCCTAGACACCTGCTCTTCCTCATTCTCTCTCTCATTCTGGGTATTCTGAAGCCAACAGATGGGGCGCATCTTGCCACTTAGAAAGACCACAGGGCGGGGTCACTATTGTTACATCTCCTCTTCATGCACCTTATTTCCAAGCATCCTTTCCCAAGCCTAACTATACGACACTCTGGTAGTCCGTTCAAGCTTTGGGGCACCGGGGTTCCGCCAAAACATGGTGGATTCCCCATCTGCTAAACTTGATGCGCCTCCACCCTATTTACAGATAGGGTAACAACAAAGTTTCCAACAGTGAAGTCTAAGCTGGCTGTGACATCAGAAATCCCTAATCTGATGGCCGCCAAGCCATAATGATGGTTGCCCACCTTACATAAGGTAGACAATAGTCATTGGATTTCCCTGCCCTCAACTGCCATGTAAGGCATCAGCGACCTTGAAGCATAGGGAGAAAACTCCTCTCATGTCAGGGACATTGCTTTTTAGGGAGTTTGCTTTACAAACACAAAAAGGTTTCATGAGTTGTGCCAAAAAAAGACATCCCCTTTCAGAAAATTGCTCTGCCTACAGTAAGATTCCCACCAGGCAGGTGAGGATCTAAATAAGTGCAAGGCAGCTGTGCACCGGAAGAGTGGAGATCAGGCCTTCTGATGACCTGGAGGTCAAAATGATCTTGTTTTTCCTCCCTGTACCTGTTACACTCAGAGCAGACAGCAACCTGGGGAGCTAGCGCCTCTTGGAAGATCATATAGGAACGCCAGCTACTGGTTCCAGAATATTTTCAAATATTTTAAAAGATGTTATGAAGTTTCATGTCCTTGTAGAGGGATTTCGCTTTATGTAGCCTACAACTTCTTTATTGACGCCGTTGGGCATGAGGTAATATCTAGGTGTCCATCCTTTAGAGAAACATGGAATTTTGCAGAGGCTGCCTCTTGCAGGAAGTAGGGTAGGGGCTATTGAAGGTTAACCCCCACCTCACAAATGCCAACTTTCCAAGGTACGTGCGTGATGTGCTCCTCCAGTCCAGGTGTTTTCCTGTGAATTCTGTAACATGTTGTCATGTTTTAGAATGAAATAGGCACGACTACAAGTCCCAGAATTCAAAGGGGAAACCTGGATTGGCGAAGCACACCTCGCATAAACCTGGGAAACATGACAGGGCAGCCACCTATAGGAAACACTGTACCAAGCAGAGAAGCAAGCAAAAGCAACAAAGTGTAACATTTGGGGATAGCAATAAAACATTCTCCAACAATCAGCAGTGAACAGAAATGCCCCTGTCTTGTCTTACCTGCAGTTGCAAATACCTTTTTTTCATATGTCTTCCTCTTCCTTACATCCTGTGACATTTTGAAATTCCTAATGGCACTTTCAGTAGTTCGCAGTGGAAAAATGAACCAGAGAAAGAAACTTAATTGCTGGTATGTACACTGGCGTCTCTCAGAAAAACTCGCCGCAAACCAACTTGCTTCCCTGCTTCAGAAACGCACAGAAAAAGGACTAACTTCTCAACAAAAACAAAAAAAATCAAGGAAACCATTTTTTTAATAAAGAGGGCACCTTTCAGTCAAATGAGACGCCGTTATATTTCCAAAGGAGACCCCGGAAGTTCAACGGTCCCAGCATAAATTTCGCACAGCATTCCAAATTTGCTTGAGTTCATCCATAGTCCTCCCACACAAGTGGCACTCTACTCATAGTTGGCCAATCACTCCAGCAGAGTGAAATGTTGACATTCCGTTTTTAAGCAAATCAGATACGCTGACCTGCACAGCATCACCCGGAACAAATAGACACTCCTTCACACCTCTTCTAAAGGCATATAACTACTTGGTCTGGTTTGACTCACAAGCACACTTTCCTTCACTGTTTCATTCACTACCTGTAAACAGACACGTTGGGTAACAAACACACCTTCATCCAAGTGGGGCAAGGAGCAGAACTCGCATGCATTCACCAAAAGTCCAAAAGGCGTATGGCCTGTTGATGAGTGGGCCGTATTGTAGGACGCCTACAATATTGACCCCACATAGTCACTTAAAAGTGTCATTGACAACACAACTCACTGCACACACCATGAATCCAAATAACATCCTCTCTGACAGAAATAGCAGAGAATGTTGTCTCATCTTCCACAAACACAAAATACGTTTAGAAATCACCATAGTTACCTGTGGCCACTCAGTGTTATTCACCAACTCAGTGTCAGACCCCAAAGAGAAAATACCTTTAACACCAAAATAATACTGGCTCATGTCCAGTAGAGTAGCAAGGCCTCCATGGGCTCTAATACAGGCAAAGAAAATGGGACCCCAATCCCCTGGTGGTCGTTGTGAACAAATCCCTAAGTGGGGTGAAAACGACCCTCATACACCTAGGCCCCGGTGCCACTGCACATGCTGCACTACTGATAGCGAGGACCCTTCTCTTGGCTCCTTCCAAGCACCTCAGGCACAGGCAAGGAAGAGTTTGATTGAAAAGCAGAAGAATCCTCATTTATCAATGGGGATCCTTACTTTTATGTTGAGGGTGACCTCTTCGATACACTTAAAACATGTATGGGAGGTGCACTTGTATGGGGGGGGGGCGATAAACACAAAAATGTTACCACTAATGATCAGGTCTCGAAGGCCAGACAGCCTCTAGAAGACTCTAAGACTCAGGCGTTTAAAACTGTGGATTTTCTTGTGAATTGTTAGAAATGTGATGTATTGTGAGTCTTCGTGTAGTTTCCTCTGGCACTGTTCTACAGTGACTGGTAGGTCTCTGTTGCATCACGGTTGCATCACCCATTAAGACATTGATGCCGTGGTAGGAGATGTGGAATGTAGCGTGTGCTGTGAACCAGCGTGGCTGCTAATGTGCTGACCTGCCGTTGAACAGGTTGGGATGTTTGCTCACATAGGGGTAACTCTTTGCTTGCTATTGAAGCGGCGAACGATGCCTCGAGATATACCATGTGCAGTGATGCATGATTTTTTTGTATTATTTGTATTGGTATTTACACATATTAGTGATACACTTCGATTTAAACTGTCATGCAATTCAGAATTACAGGCAAATACAGCACTAAATGCACTTTTCACAGCAAGCAAAGGGCTAGTCACCAGTAACAATACAGTTAACATCCTCCCCAGGCCAGACAGATGGCAGGCTAGTAAGAACAGTGTCCTATTACAGACCATATGGGTGTATAGACCTAGGGTGTGTGATACAAAGTTATAAAGCATGATGTTGCTTGTAGCGCCAGGATCAACACAGAGCCGGATGGGGGTGGGTATTTACATTGATGCAGCAGTTGAGCTGTGGCGAGAACAATGTGTGTTGAGGGTTGCAGAATAGAAATTGTGGGGTGTTCGTTATCTGAGAAATTAAACCCTTTCACTGCCAGGATTTCTATGACTTTCAATTAATTTTAGGACGTATTTATGCATCATAAACATAAGGTCTGTGAAAGAGCAACAGGTCCAGTTCTAGGGTCGGATTTCGTCAGAATAGCAGCACGAGAGTTGTGGGCTGTAAAATGGGGCCGAAAAACATGAGATGGAGGCGCACATTGTAGCAACATTATTTAATCCACTACAATTCCTGCACTGTGGGTTGTTAGTTTAGCAGTTTTCAAAGTCAAGGCAAAATGTGCCTGCTTGTTCTGTGTTGTATCTTTACAGGAGGCTAAGGTTAGTAATTGACAGATTATATATAGTGTTACTAATGAGATCGTGTGTGCATCTGTTTTATTGTGGTATATTTCACAGTTAGTGGGCACTATAATGAGTAACTTGCTTTTTTGCGTTTCATTTTTTATTTTTTGCTTGTCGTGCAAAGTTGTCTGTTCCTCCGTTTCTGGCAGAGCTTAGCTAGCTAAGGATTGTATTAAAAGACATACGGGCATACGACAATATGATAAGCTGGATATTTGAGAAACAGCTTACTTTTAACTAAATGTGAAAACATCAGTATTGCTTTTATAAGAGATGGCCGACAGTGCAGAAGTGATAATGTAGTGACGTGGCATGCTTGTTTGTCTTGTGTGTGAACGTGGAGAATAGTAGTATGCAGCCATGTGGGGATGCATGGGGGAGTACCCCGTGTTGTGGGAAAGTGGGGAAGAGTAGTACGCTGTTGGAAAAGGAAACATGATGAAGTGTACTACCGCTTATGTTGTGGCCTGAAGCCACAATTCTGCTAGTGTGTATACTGGGACCAGTCGTCACTGCGTACGAATGGGAAGTTTCGACAGGTGTGTGGTACTGCAGGCGGAGTAGATCAGTGTGAGTTATAGTGTGTCTTTATTTTTTTTATTTTTTTTATACCTATATGTGCTGCGGAACAAGTCGCCATTTTGTACAAATGGGAGGATTTGACAGGTGGTGGTACTGGAGGCAGACTGCACTGGTGGTTGTCTTGTTTGTACCTGTAAATGCGTGCAGTGGAGTCGGACCATTGTTTGACTGTTGTGCTGTCGGAAGTTTCAGTCTGTGCCAGTGCTTAATTTGAGCCCTGATTTCCGGTACTCTGCACCGGTATGTAATCATCATCACCGCGCTTTTCATGAGCACCAGTTAAGGACACATACATGGTAGGCCTGGAGAGATTAAGTGATTTGCCCAGATACACAGGATGTTGAGCGTAAGCCAAGACTCGAACCTCGTTCCCCAGCTCCAAAGTCAGCAGCTCCGGCCATCAAGCCACATCCTCTTGCCACTTTCATGTTTTTTAGTTGGTTCTGTTTTGGGCAGCGCTAACAGGAGAAGTGAGCTGGTGCAAGCTGCCTCCTGATGGGAGCCCCCCGCACTTATTATTTTTTTTTACAAATTAACCACTGGTCTGTGCATTCTGGAGGCTGTCATCATTGTGTGCAGGAGACGTTCTGCATGATGTTTGTGCACTTTCCAGAGGGCGTGGTGCTGGATGCAGATTTAGGTAATAACAGCCAAAGATTTGGCTGTTGTTATTTGGAAATTTTGGTTGCCTCTCATTTCTATGTTATAAAATGTCTAAAGTGTGACCAATTGGTAGTGGGTGATTTGAGGTGGGCCACAATCATTGCGTGTCAAATTTGTGATCACTTCGGGTGGTGCAGCAACTAGGTTCCCTAGCTGCCAACATTTGTTCAGATGCAGATTTAGGTGTATTCTTCTCTCCAGCAGTTGGTCATGTTGGTTTGGCCAGCTAGTGTGACCGAGTGTTGTGCTTGTTGAAGTGCTGGGCTGCACTTGTGTGTGTGTGCTAGATAGTGCGATGGAGAGGAATGTCCTTGTGGGCCTGTGTCAGATAACCCAAACGCTGTTTGCACTGTGCAGTCCTCATGGTGCAACCCTTCTAGTTAGCACCCCGTTGATGGTGTTTAGGTCCACCGCCAGACATTGGTGGCTCCATGAAAGTCATTGTGGACCAAGGGCTGCACCTTAGTCTACTGATTTTTGGAGTAGTTTGTGCAAGCCCACTAGGATGATTTGTTAGGCGGTGTATACTGCTTGCAGACGTCTATAGAATGCAAATAATACTAATTATTTACTTCTGTCAAATGTTGCACTTTATCTTTGATAACAGTGGTCCTTGATTCGCTCCACTATTTCACTCAGAATCAAATTAGTTAAGGTCAATGGATACATAAAAAGTCTCTTAAATATAAGTTCTTTGAAATATCAGAACATCCACATTTTCCTGAACAGTATCATAAAATGGGGACAAAAATGAGAAAACATGCATGGACTGAATTTCAATATTCACTGCCTTTAGAGTCTGGAATCTCAAAAGCTAGAAAGTGAGTGTGACTCTCCCTGAGTCACACTCAGGTTCTAGCTTTACACATGTATGAACAAAACCACAGAATGTGCCTGTACCTTTAAGGTCTGGAAGGGCAGTGCCGACAACTTAGTGGGTTTTCTTGGCCAACGTTTCATTTCCACTAATTTTTAATGAAAATGAAAATCAAATAATACCCTATGCTAAAACTCTGGCGTTCGTGAACAGGAGCCTCTGCCATGACTTCCGGTTGGGTAGGATGTAAGGCGCACCAAGGAATTACATGTTGGGCATATTCTTATGACTCTGACAAAAGAGAATATGATGCCTCAGTGTATTTTATCCACACACTGGAGTGGTATTCATGCAAAGTGTGTAGTCTCTAACATGAAAAGAGAAGCGGTGTGTAGTGAGTTAGCAGATATTGGTGACTTTAGGCTGTGGATGATCTGTAGAACAACTCCTAGCACAATCTACTCTCTCCTGTAAACAGAACAACCAAACATCAGACGCAGATAACTGGATATATTCCTTCTAAAAGATAAAGAATATTTGTTAGACATGGAATACAAACAGTGCAACTGTACAAGAGCAGCATTGTGTCCCCATTGCAGCCTGATCCCCACTCCCATGAGAGCTTAATTGTTCCCCACAATTGGGGTGACTGGTTTACACATGTTGTGACCCTTTGGTAGAATTGCTGGTGCTCCCTAGAACTGATGGTCAGATGATGAAACAGCTGAGGAGCAGGTGTGGTGGCACAGTTCATATAGGCAGTGGACAACGTGAAGTGATGAGCAGGAGGCTAACCTAATAAGTGATGTGATTGCAAAAAGAGAGAACGTTTGTGGACCACTCCACTTTGGAGCGGATGTTTGACTGTAATTACTGTATCTCTACTTGTAGGTCCATAAACAAAGGGATTTGCCTTATTGGCGAATCATGTGGTAGCTCGATCTCCAATAAACGCACTTCACCCAGCCTGGTGGGTGGATAGCGGTGGAACATGTTTCAGCATTACTGTCTTCTTTGGTTTGTTGTTGTAACACAGTTAGCTCAACAAATGGGCACTCTGTCTATCACCAGACTCCGATGACTAGGGGAAGCAATGCACACACCAAGAGCCGTCTGCTTCAGAGATCCAGTCTTAGAATAACAGCGATCGACAAAATGAGCTGCTCAATCTGAGCAGTCCCCAAACAGCTACTTAGTCCCACTCTCTAGCTACCGAGCAGATCAAGAAGAGAGAGCAGGCCCTAATCTCATGACCTTATGTATCGTTCAGTGCTCAGTGGTGACTGCCAGTCATCCAGTAAACCATAGGGCTATGCGAAAAGTATCCAATGTGGCATCGTACTCCACAACCTGATTTCTATCTTCCATAATATTCATTTCTAATTCTGGAAAATCCCTGATGGCATCACCAGAACATGTGATGCCACAAGCCAATAAGAGAGTGGTAACCAATCTTCCTTCTTGTAACCATGCTCAGTAAATTCCTGACAACATTCGGTCGGTGTTGTGTTAGAATTGAAATGTCATTCTACCCCGTCTTCATGATGTATGCTGTGTTATGTTAGCATTCATGTAGCTATGTCATATAATCATTATTTCAATTTTGTATGTGCCCAGCTTCTGTAGGGTAGTGTAGGCCTAAGTTAGCATCTGAGACGCCATTTTCCTTTTGCAGTCGCCATATTACGCTGTGAGGAATCCCTGGTCTCTGTGCCCCCGCTCTCTCTGCTTACCTCAGCAGAAGCTGCTGTTCAGAAAGTTCCCATATCTCATCCAAGGTCAGAACCCAGATGCACGAAGAGAATAGTTTATTCAGCTCTGTATTCCTATCATCGGACATAGCTATGCTCCCACACCAGAGAGAGCTGAGACCGAGTAGGATGGCCTTAGGAGCCTGATAACGTGTACCCATTCTGCAGGTGGTAGCTCATCCCTCAGTGCCTCCTTTGTCAGTCTTTGTGCGCAAGCAGTATTTTTCAATTAGAGGCGGGGTTTCGAGAGGTGTTGGAAGGTTTATTTCATGTTCCCAAACGTTTGGAAGTCAGTCCCCTTGGTAGCATCTAAGGAGGCTAGTCAGACTGGACTCCGCTGCAGCGCATTTTACAATAAACTAACTTCGTTTGTATTCTCTACTGTGTCACCGACTCTTCATTTCTTGGAAGGCTAAGAGGAGGTCGCGAGTGACACGGGTGGCCCTAATCGGGTCACTTCCTTCAGTTGGCGTCCGAACAGGGACCCCACCAGGTGACCCATCCTCGCCCGCGACTGGGTGTGGAGGTCGGGGTCGCGTCCGGTCGGATGGGCGGATCGGGGTGCCCCACACGATCGAGCCTAGTTCTCGCAGGAGCCCCGCCCGTCTGATTGGGCGGTGCCTCGCCCAGTGGTCGTCCCGGCTGGGATCCTGCAAAAGCGAAACCCTTGGATCTGACCGTTTGGTCCGAAGAGTCGGCAGTGGAGAATAACTTTGGACGTCATGGGGAGTTACGTGGGTTTACGTTGTTTGTACGTGATAAAGGGAGGGGTTTCTTTCGATCATACACGGTGGAGCAATTACGGAGAGGCTGTTTGATTAAATCCCACATTGAAGTTAGGGGATAGAAAGCACATTTTGGCAAATGAGAAAGTATGATATGATTTTGGATTGGCTTTTGAGGTTTCATTTTTATTGGGGGTTATTGGACACGGTATGGGGAATAGTGAAACATACGTTACAAGGCATGGGAGATGCACCGCACATTAGATTTTGTTTTTAAAAAAGAACACAACGTGTTTGGTATACTAAGGTGTTGTAACATTGAATATTACACTTCTGACTGCAGTATTTTTACATTTATAGTTACCCCTGAAGAAGGGCAAAATATCGCCCGAAATGCATTGGGTTATGGACTTCATGAAATGTAATGAACGGAGAATCTTGACATGCGGTATTAAGGCCTTTGGCATCATAATCGCACTTGAAAATTGGGATTTACTGTGTACATATGAAATATTGCAGAAAGTATCAACAATTAAAAAGATTCGATTTAAAAATGATGAACTTTGGCTCAGGATATTTTTTATCCAATTACGGAGAGTGCTCACTGGGACTGTTACACTGTTGTATCAGCGTTGTTGCAGATACCCCTGGTCTCTATTACGATCAAAGACAATGCCGTGCTGCCTCGTATTCCCCAGTACAAAATACCGCAGGCGGCGGAACGGGCTTTGTTGCAGATTATACAGGATTTGATCAAATCGGGGGTGGTTGAGGAGACGGTTGCCAATGTGTGTAACAGCCCTATTCTCCCCATCCTCAAAAAGACACCCTTAGACTCTGCTGATGCGCACCCTGATGTCTATCGTTTTGTGATTGATTTGCGGGAGGTTAACAAAATAGTGGTCCCTCAGTTCCCGGTGGTACCCGACATTACTTCTCTTTTGACAATGATTCCTTCCACAGCCAAATTCTTTTCCGTGATTGATTTGAAAAATGCGTTCTTTAGCATTCCAATTCGAATCACTGACATAATATCGCAAGACACATTATCGACCTACATTTTTATCGACACAAAAATATTGTTGACTATAATATCGACATTATATACTTACTTAAACAAATACACTACTATCGAAACCACAATATCGTCATGAAAAATTATCGACATCAAAAATATCGTACACATTCATATCGTTATCTAAAATATCGAACAATGTTTAAATACATACAAAATGTCCAAAATATCGATAACACACATATCAACAGCAAAAATATAGTTTTTTATAATTATCGACAATGCTAAAATAGAGAAAATACACAAAATAAAACACAATAAATATAAATAAATACATAAACATACATTGCATATCAAATAAAATTAAACACATTTTTTCTCAAAGTATTAGCACATAAGTAAAAATTAAATTAATAAACACACCATAAACAACAATTATAAATAGAAACTTACATCATATAAATTCACTTTTTAACATTTCATATATATTATATCACACAATACAATAAATCTAAACGTAAAGAGAAACAAAAAAAAAATAACTGACTCTTAATTAGCGTTTTCCATATAAGGAAACCAACTTCCAAAACAATTAAAACATTAATAAATTAACCAATAAAAAGACACAATATTAAAACCAACCAATAAAATTAAGCAAACAATTAAATAAACCCTACATAAACCAACAAATCTTACTTTTATTTTACATATCACACCAAAAAGAACAAAGAAGGCGAAACTCTGCTGGATTGCTGCCAGAAGCAAGAACTTCATGAAACCAAAACCTGTATCTATTTCCTAAAAGTAAGTAAATTAACATTTATAAAATAACAGTTAAACTAATATTGCAATAATATTCACTTTCGTACTCAAATGACTAATATATATATTTTTTCTATTTATATTTCCACTACAGAAAAATCCAAATATAACAGTAAAATAACAAAGAACATTTTAAAACCATCGACCTAATAAAGTAAGTATTGTTCAAACCGCATTTAAAAACCTGTAAAACATCCATCCAAACCCAAAGTCCATCCCAAACACCCAACCCACCCCATGTACAAAATATTTCAAATAAATATTAAACTCTGTTTTCAATTTATTACAGGAAAACCAAGCACTTTAAAAGCTTCAACCAAGAAAAAATTCAAGCCACCATTTATAAAGATCAAAAAGCAAACTTTGTAAGTATATTGTGAAAAAATGTATTTATATAATCATTAACAAATATAATATTATTTTAAATAATTTTTATATGCATTTGTTATAGATTTTACCACATCAAAATGACAGAAGGTGCACAATTTATAACATCTCAAAAAGGAAAAATGTTATTATGTTATATGGGGTATGTCTACACCCAGGAAAAACAAACTGGCCTAAAAGTCAATTGGAAATGTTCTAAATATTACTCTAATAAATGTTATGGTCGTGCAACTACCAGGGAAACAACTGTAATGTACACAAGGGAACATAATCATCCTCCTAATATTACAGAAATTGAAGTTAGGAATGCACTTGATAATATTAAAGAGGCAAGCACAAGCTCACAATTACCTACCAGTACAATTCTTAAAGAACTGCTGCCTACAGTACCCAAAGAAGCAACTGGACAAATGCCGTCCATTGCTTCATTAAAAAGAACAATAGCTCGCACTAAAAGGGCTACAACCACTACCACACCTACCCCGAAAACCTTTGAAGAGGTGATAATTCCCCCACAATTAGCTATTACTTACAATGAGGAACCCTTTATTCTCTATGATAATAAAAGCAAAGAAAAGAGAATAATTATGTGTGCTACTGCAAACAATTTAATAAAACTTCAACAAGCTCAAACATGGATGATGGATGGGACCTTCAAAATCTGTCCCAAACCATTCTTCCAACTATATACTATCCATGGCCTACATCAAAATACTAACATTCCCTTTATTTACGCCTTGCTTCCCAATAAGCAAAATTCAACATATATAGAAATCCTAAATAAAATAAAACAAAAGACAAATAATTATTTTCCTGAGAAAATAATTATACATTTTGAACAAGCTATGATAAACGCTATACTCAAAACATACCCACATACATCAATCCAAGGATGTTACTACCATTTCAATCAGTGCCTATGGCGACACTTACAAAAATCTACACTAAGCGGCCTATTACGATGGCGGGCGGACAAAGTCTGCCCACCACCGTAATGATGAATAGGACCATCCGCCAGAGGTGTGGCGGTCCCGCTGTGGGCATCCCCCATCCACAACATTGTGGCGGCCGGTGCTCACAGCTGTGGATGCACATTGCGCATTGACATGCACAAGGTGACAGGCACCGCGCGGTGCCTACCACCTTGTCCACGCCAATGTAAGGGGGTACACAGGTACCCCCCATGTGCACTCCCCACCCCACCAACACCCTGGGGGCCCACAATGGGCCCCCAACAGCAAAGAACGTATGCCAAGGCTGATCACCGCCTGCATCACAATATGGATGGCGGTGTCTTGAAGACACCGCCACCATGATTGTGCCCGTATGCTCCGCCCGGTCGAGCGAGTCGACCGGCAGCAGCGCCGACGGACAGGTCTTCCGTCCGCCGCGGACCACCGCAGCCATCCTAATATGGCGGGGTCAATCAGGCATGGATGGCGGGCAGATCCCCCCCGCCGGCCCGGCGGGGGCGATCCGCCCGCCATCCTAATGGGCCCCTAAGTATAGAGTATGCAACAACCACTAAATTTGCATACCAGATTAAAAAACTTATTGCAGTAGCCTACGTGCCAGTAACTGATGTTGCTGAACATTACAACGTTTTGCTAGAAAGCCCTTTTTATCAACAACATGAACAAAAATTAAGTCCCCTCCTAGGCTACTTCAAAGACAACTGGGTGGGAAGACTTCATAGATCAGGCCATAGGAGACAACCCAAATTTCAAATTCCCTGGTGGAATGTCTTTCTTTCTACACTTAACCAACAAGCCAAAACCAATAACGCTGTTGAAGGATGGCATAATGCCTTCCAATCAACAACAGGACGAGGCACACCTACACTACACAAACTAATAACCTCCTTACAAAAAGAACAGAGCTATCAGGAACTCAGAATACAGCAATCTGTCACACAACTAAAAGCTAAACTATCTAAACAAACTAAGCAAATGTACCAATACCTTCAACAGCAAGTTAAACTATACCCTACTGCAAAAGGCCTAGAATACTTAGGAATGATAGCAAAAAGCCTACTGTAAAATCTCCAAACAAACTAAAAACATAATACTTATCATTTATTTTACAGCAACATGAACAAAACATTTTTATTTCATCACAAAAATAATTACTATGTCTAATATATTTTTATTAATAAATAATAAAATATATAGACACATTAATTAAGTCTGCGAGTAAATAAAAAAACAACAATAAAATATAACATTATTTCCCTCCCACAATTTAAAATATTTTAAAAACTTACCGTTTCCGTTGTTGTAGACTCAAAATTCCACATCTTCTAAATTAATCCATGTAGTTGATAATTTCAAATCCATAAAAAGTTTCCCCAAAAAAATGAAACAATACAACTGTACCAAAAATAAATCCTCCGTAGATAAATCCATAATCCGGAAACCATCAAAAAACCCGAAAATTAGTTTAAAAAAGAAACGCTCCATAAAACCCGAAAAATTAAGAATGTGTAAATAATTGTTAGTTACTAAAACTAATATACACTTCCTTAATAAAAAAAACGCTATTTTCCGGCACCAGCAACTTTTTTCAAGTAAAACCTACAAAACAAAAACACAAACATTCCCACCCACACAAAAGTACACATTATATACCTAATAACATTATTACCAACATTATAAACACAATAGAAACACATATACCACTCTACATTAACTTTTCTAACTAGGCCTCAATAACGTAAAACTAGATAAACAGTCGATACCTAACTAACGCATAAAAAACATCCTAACATCACAAACCTAACTCAGAACACACTAAATACATTACAACTACCTTCAAAATACATTAAAAACATAGTTAAAATAGTGAAAATTAATGTTACCTTGCTCGACGTGAAGCAGCTCCCAACCGCGAGCTTCTTCCCTTCCAAATGACCCAAAACAACAGCGAGCGGTTACAAAATACAAGACAATCACAAATTACAATCAACAATATATTAAAAAATTTAAACATTTTTATGTAATAAAAAATGTATACGTTCTTTAAAAAATGTACAATATGAAAACTATGTAATAATTATTAATATTAATATCTAATATATAATATTAATAATTAAAATGTATAATATTTTTGTATATGAATAAAACTATGTTTATTTTTCTCAACTGTATTAAAAAATGTTTAAACTTTCATTGTATTGAAATATTACCAATATATGTAACAAACTAAAAAATGTTAATACCAAAAAGTGATTTACAATTGTTTAAAAAGTATATTATTATTCCAAATGTATCCAAATATTTGTAACAAGACAGTATCTAATATTACCAAATTATATACAAATATGTAAATAAATTTGTTAATGTAATACAATAAAATTGTTTCATTACTGCACCAAAAACTACAAATAAACAAACTGTTTTATTGTTTCCCAAATAAATATTATTTCTTATATTTATATATTTTTTTATATGTAATACAACATTGTCTTTACATTTACATACTACATTTTTTGTAAATAAATGTAAAAGAATTAAAATGTCTAATTTATTGTCTACCATCTCATGTGTATTAAATTCAATGTTTCATAATAAATATATTCATATTAATTATACTGTATTAAATAATATATTATAATATAATATATATACAAAATGTATTATCTTCCTACACAACTATATTTTATTTATATGTTTATTCTACTTTAAACTGCTTTAGTATTATTACAAATTTTCTTAAATTAAAATTTTGCTAATTTTCTTTGCCAACTCCACTTTAAATAAATACAATATACATGCTAAACACTAAACTTAATTAACTTACTATTCCCACTCCAATAAGTATTAATTTCAGGTAGGTGCTGGACACTTAACTTAATTAATTTACTATTCCCACTCCAGTCAGTATTAAATTGGGGTAGGTGCTGGACACTAAACTTAATTAATTTACTATTCCCACTGCACTCAGTATTCAATTGGGGTAGGTGCTAAACACTAAACTTAATTAATTTACTATTCCCACTCCAGTCAGTATTAAATTAGGGTAGGTGCTGGACATTAAACTTAATTAATTTACTATTCCCACTCCAGTCAGTATTAAATTGGGGTAGGTGCTGGACACTAAACTTAATTAATTTACTATTCCCACTCCAGTCAGTATTAAATTAGGGTAGGTGCTGGACACTAAACTTAATTAATTTACTATTCCCACTGCAGTCAGTATAAAATTGGGGTAGGTGCTGGACACTAAACTTAATTAATTTACTATTCCCACTCCAGTCAGTATTAAATTGGGGTAGGTGCTGGACACTAAACTTAATTAATTTACTATTCCCACTCCAGTCAGTATTAAATTGGGGTAGGTGCTGCACACTAAACTTAATTAATTTACTATTCCCACTCCTGTCAGTATTAAATTAGAGTAGGTGCTGGACACTAAATTTAATTAATTTACTATTCCCACTCCAGTCAGTATTAAATTGGGGTAGGTGCTGGACACTAAACTTAATTAATTTACTATTCCCACTCTAGTCAGTATTAAATTGGGGTAGGTGCTGGACACTAAAATTAATTAATTTTCTAGTCCCACTCCAGTCAGTATTAAATTAGAGTAGGTGCTGGACACTAAACTTAATTAATTTACTATTCCCACTCCTGTCAGTATTAAATTAGAGTAGGTGCTGGACACTAAACTTAATTAATTTACTATTCCCACTCCAGTCAGTATTAAATTGGGGTAGGTGCTGGACACTAAACTTAATTAATTTACTATTCCCACTCCAGTCAGTATTAAATTGGGGTAGGTGCTGGACACTAAACTTAATTAATTTACTATTCCCACTCCAGTCAGTATTAAATTGGGGTAGGTGCTTGACACTAAACTTAATTAATTTACTATTCCCACTCCAGTCAGTATTAAATTGGGGTAGGTGCTGGACACTAATTTAATCAATTTACTATTCCCACTTCAGTCACTATTAAATGAGGGTAGGTGTTGGACACTAAAGTTAATTAATTTACTATTCCCACTCCAAACACTATTAAATTAGGAAACATACTGGACAATAAACATATATTCGATTTTAATTTTTAATTTAAAACCACTCACCTTATTTAACAACTAGAAAATGTACATCCCAATACTAAGTAATAATTTTTTTAATTAATTATTATATTTTAATAAATTTTTCTCCAATTTATATATTTTTTAAATTTAATTTACATTATTTTTAAACACTCCCCACCATTATCCCCTATAAACACAAAACTACTCTCAAAATAAAAATAATCTAAAAATAGAAATTAACTTTAAATGTAGAAATTTATATTTTAAAACTATTTTAATTTTTTACAAAAATAAAAAATAAAACATTTTTTTTTAAACTCCCCACCCTTATCCCCTATTAACCCAACATCCCACTTCTCAAACATATATTTCAAAATTCGAAATTTAAATGTGAATTTAAAATTTATAATTTTACAATTTTAATTATATTTTTAACATTATTTTAAAACACTCCCCACCCTTATCCCCTATAAACCCAACATCCCGCTCCTAAAAATATATATCAAAATTCGAAATTTAATTTTCAATTAAAAATGTATAATTTATAAATTTATATTATATTTTTAAAAAAATTTAATACACTCCCCACCCTTATCCCCTATAAACCCAACATCCCGCTCCTAAAAATATGATACAATTTTTTATTTTTTTAATATATTTAAATAATATACTACTACAAACAAACTCTAAAAAAAACAACAAATATAATACTTTAACAATATTTTTACATGACGATATTTTAACACTCGATATTACATACTTCGATATTTTTGACAAGACTTAAAAACGATATTTTTAGCATCGATATACAGAACATCGATATTTAATACAATCGATATATTAAACTCGATATTTCTGTATATCTATATTTAAAACTCGATATTTAGACTACTTACCTTCCAATTCACCCGAATAGCCGGCACCTTTTTGGTTTTAACCTAGCGGGCCGGACTTTCCAATTCTGTCGGGCTCCTCAGGGGTATACTGAAAGTCCTAGCATATATAGTCAAGCCCTGAAGGGTCAGTTGGATTCCATCTCTCTCCCTCCAGGTAATGTATTATTGCAGTATGTGGACGACCTGTTGGTAGCCCCGATACTGAAGAGGGTTGCAAAGATGCCACAGTCAAATTACTGCTACATTTGGCACAGCATGGACATAAAGGGGTCGATTCCGATTCGGGCCGGAAAAAGCACCGACCGACTCGGATCCGGAAATAATACCGACCGACACGTACCCGTGGCGCACGACATGCCAAGTACGATGCAAGGCGTGAAAAATCCGACCGACACGTACCGAAACCAAGTCGACCGACCGAGCCGCACGGAAAACAGCAATCCGGCCGGAAAAACACGCGAATCCAACCGACAGACACGCACCCGGAACAAATCCGACCGAAACGTACACGCGAACTCCAAACCGCAAAGCACGATGCAAGGCGCGAAAACCACGAGCGAGTCGGACGGAGGCCAAGCCGTACGACCGACACGCATACAAAACCGAGCCGAAGCAACACAAAACACCGCGACCGACGCGTACGCAGCATAGAAAACTGCACAAACACAGCGCGAGCGAAACGGAGAACACCGTAGGAGACAAATGCAGGGTCCGACTCGGTCACAAGAACGTTTCCAACATACACAAACAGCACAAAGGAAAAATCACCCCAAAAAGGCCAAACAAGCAATTACCAAGCCAATAAATACTGGGGGTGGGGACAGAGAACAAAGACACACCCACAACTCCACCTATATAAAGGACACAAATCACAACCATGAGCCTTTGCAAATGCCATTCCACTGCCAGCACCCAAGAGAAGCAACCACACACCCACAGCTCATCCCTCACACAAGCCACACACCATCAGCACACCAACAAATACCTACCTCACATACACCCAGCAAAACACACACTCACACACCCTCACCTGCACACCAACCACACATCACTCACCATCACCACCCATCACCATGCCCCCAAGAAGAATCCCAAGTTCCTAGATAGTGAATTGGAAGTCATGGTAGACGAGATCCTCAGGGTGGAGCCACAGCTGTTTGGCACACTGGTCCAACAGACCCCCATCTCCCAGAAAACCAAGATGTGGGAGAGGATCATCAACAGGGTGAACGCACAATCACCATGTCGGCGCACAAAGAGCGACATCCAGAACAGGTGGTATGACGTGCGCAGGAGGTGCACGGGACCTGCTGAAGAAAGACTACATCAACAGCCAATACACCGGCAGTGGCCCTCTTGCCAAGCCAATATACCTCAGGCCCTGGGAGGAGAAGGTGCGGGCCATCCTTCTGCCAGTGAGCGTATATGGACTAGAGAGACATCCCAGAGCCTGGTGAGTACACAACAAATGTACACAATATACTGCCACAAAACACACACATCACTGTCAAGGGGAGAGTCAAACCATGCACTCATAGCAATTACACAGCAACCAGAACAGAATCATCCCAAAATGTGTATGTCAGTCAGATAAACACAACACATGCCATCAAAAAGTCACATCCAACTGTGCCAACACATGTACAAACACAACTACAACTACAGCTAGGCAGTGGCACAAATAGAACTAACAAACACATCCACACATGTAGCCACCACAACAACACCAACACACAGTGAAGACCACTCAAAGGAAGGAATTCTGTGTATGCTGGCCAAGTCAGTGTAGCCAATAGCATCATGGGAGTCGCAGTCACACATATTGCCCCCCACAACTGTCCCATCAACACCACCCTGAACCATGCTCACATCACAGGGAGTGGAGAAGGACTCACAACATGGCTGACACTGGCTACTGCTGTGGGGAGCACAAGGCCCTGCTGGCAACTGTGCACCAACAAACAGCAGGACACCACTGCCTGACATCCTGAGAGACAACTTACACTCCCTGCAATGCAAGCACGTTCCATGGTGGGATATCTGGCTACCTGGGTGGGAAGGGGGACTTGCAGCACTGACCATAGTCACAAGCACCTCCCTCACACACACCCCAACACAAACTCCACAGAACCCACCTGGTAGAATGCAATGCCCCCATCCTAACACAAGATCCCACAAAGAACCACCACCCTGGGTTATGTTGTGTGAAGCACAGGGACACTCTTGGGACTTTTAGCCAAACAACTGCCAGGACAACACTCCCAGCCATCCTGTCAGCACAGCCAGCCCACCCCACAGGGAAGCAGAGTCAAAGGAAGGAAGCATGGGCATGCTGGGAAGGGGGGTGGAGGCAATAGCATGATGGGAGTCGTAGTCACTGATATTGGTCACCCCCACAACTGTCCCATCAACACCACCCTGAACCATGCTCACATCACAGGGAGTGGAGAAGGACTCACAAGATGGCTGACACTGGCTACTGCTGTGGGGAGCACAAGGCCCTGCTGCCAACTGTGCACCAACAAACAGCAGGACACCACTGACTGACATCCTGAGAGACAACTTACACTCCCTGCAATGCAAGCACGTTCCATGGTGGGATATCTGGCTAGCTGGGTGGGAAGGAGGACTTGCAGCACTGTCCATAGTCACAAGCACCTCCCTCACACACACCCCAACACAAACTCCACAGAACCCACCTGGTAGAATGCAATGCCCCCATCCTAACACAAGATCCCACAAAGAACCACCACCCTGGGTTATGTTGTGTGAAGCACAGGGACACTCTTGGGACCTCTAGCCAAACAACTGCCAGGACAACACTCCCAGCCATCCTGTCAGCACAGCCAGCCCACCCCACAGGGAAGCAGAGTCAAAGGAAGGAAGCATGGGCATGCCGGGAAGGGGGTGGAGGCAATAGCATGATGGGAGTCGTAGTCACTGATATTGGTCACCCCCACAACTGTCCCATCAACACCACCCTGAACCATGCTCACATCACAGGGAGTGGAGAAGGACTCACAAGATGGCTGACACTGGCTACTGCTGTGGGGAGCACAAGGCCCTGCTGCCAACTGTGCACCAACAAACAGCAGGACACCACTGACTGACATCCTGAGAGACAACTTACACTCCCTGCAATGCAAGCACGTTCCATGGTGGGATATCTGGCTAGCTGGGTGGGAAGGGGGACTTGCAGCACTGACCATAGTCACAAGCACCTCCTCTCACACACACCCCAACACAAACTCCACAGAACCCACCTGGTTGAATGCAATGCCCCCATCCTAACACCAAGATCCCACAAAGAACCACCACCCTGGGTTATGTTGTGTGAAGCACAGGGACACTCTTGGGACTTTTAGCCAAACAACTGCCAGGACAACACTCCCAGCCATCCTGTCAGCACAGCCAGCCCACCCCACAGGGAAGCAGAGTCAAAAGGAAGGAAGCATGGGCATGCTGGGAAGGGGGTGGAGGCAATAGCATGATGGGAGTCGTAGTCACTGATATTGGTCACCCCCACAACTGTCCCATCAACACCACCCTGAACCATGCTCACATCACAGGGAGTGGAGAAGGACTCACAAGATGGCTGACACTGGCTACTGCTGTGGGGAGCACAAGGCCCTGCTGCCAACTGTGCACCAACAAACAGCAGGACACCACTGACTGACATCCTGAGAGACAACTTACACTCCCTGCAATGCAAGCACGTTCCATGGTGGGATATCTGGCTAGCTGGGTGGGAAGGGGGACTTGCAGCACTGACCATAGTCACAAGCACCTCCCCTCACACACACCCCAACACAAACTCCACAGAACCCACCTGGTAGAATGCAATGCCGCCCATCCTAACACAAGATCCCACAAAGAACCACCACCCTGGGTTATGTTGTGTGAAGCACAGGGACACTCTTGGGACCTCTAGCCAAACAACTGCCAGGACAACACTCCCAGCCATCCTGTCAGCACAACCAGCCCACCCCACATGGAAGCAGAGTCAAAGGAAGGAAGCATGGGCATGCTGGGAAGGGGGAGGAGGCAATAGCATGATGGGAGTCGTAGTCACAGCTCTACATCCCCCACCACATGGCCCAGCAAGCTCACACTCACGCATGCACATCCCACAGAGAGTGGAAAGGCCCATCAAAGATGTCTGACACTGTTGCTGTGTCGTGGGGAGCACAAGGGCATGCTGGGTACTGCACACCAACCAACAGCAGGACACCACTGTCAGCCATCTTGCCATTGCTCTCACACCCACACACACTGAACTCCCCACAAAAGCAAGTAAGTATGGGAATGCTGGGAAGTGGGGTGGAGGCAATAGCATGATGGGAGTCGTAGTCACAGACATAGCTCACCCCCACAACTGTCCCATCAACACCACCCTGAACCATGCTCACATCACAGGAAGTGGAGAAGGACTCACAAGATGGCTGACACTGGCTACTGCTGTGGGGAGCACAAGGCCCTGCTGGCAAATGTGCACCAACAAACAGCAGGACACCACTGACTGACATCCTGAGAGACAACTTACACTCCCTGCAATGCAAGCACGTTCCATGGTGGGATATCTGGCTAGCTGGGTGGGAAGGAGGACTTGCAGCACTGTCCATAGTCACAAGCACCTCCCTCACACACACCCCAACACAAACTCCACAGAACCCACCTGGTAGAATGCAATGCCCCCATCCTAACACAAGATCCCACAAAGAACCACCACCCTGGGTTATGTTGTGTGAAGCACAGGGACACTCTTGGGACCTCTAGCCAAACAACTGCCAGGACAACACTCCCAGCCATCCTGTCAGCACAGCCAGCCCACCCCACAGGGAAGCAGAGTCAAAAGGAAGGAAGCATGGGCATGCCGGGAAGGGGGTGGAGGCAATAGCATGATGGGAGTCGTAGTCACTGATATTGGTCACCCCCACAACTGTCCCATCAACACCACCCTGAACCATGCTCACATCACAGGGAGTGGAGAAGGACTCACAAGATGGCTGACACTGGCTACTGCTGTGGGGAGCACAAGGCCCTGCTGCCAACTGTGCACCAACAAACAGCAGGACACCACTGACTGACATCCTGAGAGACAACTTACACTCCCTGCAATGCAAGCACGTTCCATGGTGGGATATCTGGCTAGCTGGGTGGGAAGGGGGACTTGCAGCACTGACCATAGTCACAAGCACCTCCCCTCACACACACCCCAACACAAACTCCACAGAACCCACCTGGTAGAATGCAATGCCCCCCATCCTAACACAAGATCCCACAAAGAACCACCACCCTGGGTTATGTTGTGTGAAGCACAGGGACACTCTTGGGACCTCTAGCCAAACAACTGCCAGGACAACACTCCCAGCCATCCTGTCAGCACAACCAGCCCACCCCACAGGGAAGCAGAGTCAAAAGGAAGGAAGCATGGGCATGCTGGGAAGGGGGGAGGAGGCAATAGCATGATGGGAGTCGTAGTCACAGCTCTACATCCCCCACCACATGGCCCAGCAAGCTCACACTCACGCATGCACATCCACAGAGAGTGGAAAGGCCCATCAAAGATGTCTGACACTGTTGCTGTGTCGTGGGGAGCACAAGGGCATGCTGGGTACTGCACACCAACCAACAGCAGGACACCACTGTCAGCCATCTTGCCATTGCTCTCACACCCACACACACTGAACTCCCCACAAAAGCAAGTAAGTATGGGAATGCTGGGAAGTGGGGTGGAGGCAATAGCATGATGGGAGTCGTAGTTACAGACATAGCTCACCCCCACAACTGTCCCATCAACACCACCCTGAACCATGCTCACATCACAGGAAGTGGAGAAGGACTCACAAGATGGCTGACACTGGCTACTGCTGTGGGGAGCACAAGGCCCTGCTGGCAAATGTGCACCAACAAACAGCAGGACACCACTGACTGACATCCTGAGAGACAACTTACACTCCCTGCAATGCAAGCACGTTCCATGGTGGGATATCTGGCTAGCTGGGTGGGAAGGAGGACTTGCAGCACTGTCCATAGTCACAAGCACCTCCCCTCACACACACCCCAACACAAACTCCACAGAACCCACCTGGTAGAATGCAATGCCCCCATCCTAACACAAGATCCCACAAAGAACCACCACCCTGGGTTATGTTGTGTGAAGCACAGGGACACTCTTGGGACCTCTAGCCAAACAACTGCCAGGACAACACTCCCAGCCATCCTGTCAGCACAGCCAGCCCACCCCACAGGGAAGCAGAGTCAAAGGAAGGAGGCATGGGCATGCCGGGAAGGGGGTGGAGGCAATAGCATGATGGGAGTCGTAGTCACTGATATTGGTCACCCCCACAACTGTCCCATCAACACCACCCTGAACCATGCTCACATCACAGGGAGTGGAGAAGGACTCACAAGATGGCTGACACTGGCTACTGCTGTGGGGAGCACAAGGCCCTGCTGCCAACTGTGCACCAACAAACAGCAGGACACCACTGACTGACATCCTAAGAGACAACTTACACTCCCTGCAATGCAAGCACGTTCCATGGTGGGATATCTGGCTAGCTGGGTGGGAAGGGGGACTTGCAGCACTGACCATAGTCACAAGCACCTCCCCTCACACACACCCCAACACAAACTCCACAGAACCCACCTGGTTGAATGCAATGCCCCCCATCCTAACACAAGATCCCACAAAGAACCACCACCCTGGGTTATTTTGTGTGAAGCACAGGGACACTCTTGGGACCTCTAGCCAAACAACTGCCAGGACAACACTCCCAGCCATCCTGTCAGCACAACCAGCCCACCCCACAGGGAAGCAGAGTCAAAAGGAAGGAAGCATGGGCATGCTGGGAAGGGGGAGGAGGCAATAGCATGATGGGAGTCGTAGTCACAGCTCTACATCCCCCACCACATGGCCCAGCAAGCTCACACTCACGCATGCACATCCCACAGAGAGTGGAAAGGCCCATCAAAGATGACTGACACTGTTGCTGTGTCGTGGGGAGCACAAGGGCATGCTGGGTACTGCACACCAACCAACAGCAGGACACCACTGTCAGCCATCTTGCCATTGCTCTCACACCCACACACACTGAACTCCCCACAAAAGCAAGTAAGTATGGGAATGCTGGGAAGTGGGGTGGAGGCAATAGCATGATGGGAGTCGTAGTCACAGACATAGCTCACCCCCACAACTGTCCCATCAACACCACCCTGAACCATGCTCACATCACAGGAAGTGGAGAAGGACTCACAAGATGGCTGACACTGGCTACTGCTGTGGGGAGCACAAGGCCCTGCTGGCAAATGTGCACCAACAAACAGCAGGACACCACTGAGTGACATCCTGAGAGACAACTTACACTCCCTGCAACGCAAGCACGTTCCATGGTGGGATAACTGACTGGCTGGGTGGGTGGGAAGGAGGTCCGGCTGTCAACCAAACACAACCAATGCAGACCATGTTCACACCCCAGAAAATACATAGAAATGCCCAAATAATGCAGGACAATGTGCCACACCAATATCAACCCCTGACTGTGACGACTTAGGACAATGCAATGTACAGGCCCGCACCCAGAGGCACAGTCACAACTGTCATGTGTGTCAACCATTGATGCCTGCAGAAACATAACATACATTGTTTGTGTCTCCCAAAAACAGGTGATGATGGGGACACAGCAGCAGACACTGAGGAGTCCCAGTCCCAGGCTCAAGAGGATGCCGAGCTCACTGGCGTCGTACAGCCTCTGTCCTCCTCGGACGATGAAGACCAACCTGGCACATCCGGTGCAAGTCAACATGCAGCACCAGCAGGACCACCAGCTGCAGCACCAGCAGGACCACCAGCTGCACCCCTGCACCCACCCCTCCAACGACTGTCACCACGAATACCATCCCTGCCAACATGGACAGAACAAGGAGCAACACCAGCACAGGGACCCTGGACCAACCTGGGGCCATGGACACCACCACCACCACCAACCCCCAAGGTGGACCAGGGTTATCTGTGCGTGCCACTGCACACACTGCACATGTCAGCACGGGTGGTGGGAGGGGTGGGAGACAGAGGTCGCTGCTTGCAGACGTTGCTGGTGTGCATGATGACCCACAACTGGTACGCATAGCTGATGCGTACCAGTCCAGCACCGGAGAGCTCAGCCAGGTAGTGGGGCTCCTCAGAGACATGAAACAGCAGCAGGCTGCCCATCATGCCTGCTTGGACTCCCACATGTCCCACGTGGAGTCACACATGTCCCGCGTGGACTCACACATGTCCCGCGTGGAGTCCAAGTGGGATGCACTGCATGAGATGACGGCGGTGCACAGGGACATTTTACAATGCCTCCGCCAGATGAACAGCAACCAGTCCACACCTCCCTGTGTGCCAACAACATCTGGTGCCGAACAAACTGCAACTGCCACAGGGAGGGAGGAGGACTCTGGCGGAGAGTCCCCTGCACCGCAGCAGCCTGTACTTGAGGGCCCCCCCAAGAAGAGGGGTCGTCCGAGGAGGGAAAAGTGAGAGGCCGATGGCCAAGCGCAACTCCCAGGAAGCCTGAACCTGTTCTGGATGTTCGCCTTTGTGCACAGACTGTTCACCCTGTTGACGGCAACACTACTCCCACACATTGCATGGGGAGTACAAGTTGGACCAATGTGTCAGACAACTGTGGCCCCGATACTGGGGATCCTGTCTACCAGGACTTTCAATTCACCTAGGAACTTCGGATTGCAAGATTTATGTACAGCACTACCCATCCTATGCACTATTAACACAAATGTATCACAATAAACACACTAATGCACCATACTTGCCTCTGTCGTGATTCCAACGTGGGTGCTGTTATGGGGATGATGAACTGCAAAATTACACTGTGTATGCGAACTGCAACAGCAAGGACAACACAGGCATGTGAGTACAGGCAACGTGACACACATGAGGGAGACACACCACCAGGGCTACACAACACATACACACCTAGGCCATCTGACTCATTGCCTACACTGATGTTGCCAGGGAAGACGGTGCAATGCACAGACACCACACCCATTCCCAGTTGTAGTCAAGTAGCCCACAGGTGCAGTAAGCAAATGGCAGTCAAATGTGTGACCACAGACAACGCACATCACAAAGTGAAGCACAGGTTAATTACACAGTTGCAACATGTCGTAACCACTACAGATGCAAGGTAATCCCACCTGGCAGCGGGCACACAGTCAACAACTGTAGACGGAAGGAAGTCCATGGGTGTGGCGCACATCACCTGTAGGGACACAACAGCTACCAGCCTGGATGTGCAATCACGTCGTCGGTGGACACAGTTGACCAAACGAATCTGAAAGTACCCTGTGAAGGACAGAAATGACACACAGTCAAAAGCAATGGAGTACAGGACATAACAGCAAAACTCATGCACAATACATGTTACAAGATACCCACCCAGAACCAAGTTAGCATGTCAACACTGTTGGGGAGTACAGCCCACCTGTTAGCACACATCGCTACACACATCCAGTCAAGTAGCCCATGGACACACTCCAACAGCACCAGAGCACCACCCACACATCATGCCAACTCACATCATTGACATGACACCTCAGAATACTCACATTCAGCTAAAGAAGTTGGTGATGAGCTGTGTGCGGACATCACCATCCTCATCATCATCATCATCGTCACTGGCATCGTGGTCCTCCACAGGTGGCGGATGTTGGTCATTGTCATCCTGGATGAGAGGCAACTCCTTCCGCACTGCCAGGTTGTGGAGCATGCAGCAGACGATGATAATCTTGCACACTTTCGCAGGGGCATATGGGAGGGACCCTCCGGTCTTTTCCAGGCAGCGGAAGCGGCTCTTCAGGAGACCAAAGGTCCGCTCAATCACTCTCCTGGACCGACCATGTGCCTCATTGTAGCGCATCTGGGCTGGTGTCACAGGGTTCCTGAGGGGTGTCAGCAACCACGGCATGTTGGGGTATCCTGAGTCACCTACGGACAGACAAGTGCACATTAGCTGACTTGGAAAAGTGGGCGGAATACTACAGATCAGATCACACACAATGGCACAAAGTCAGTACACACCGACAAGCCAGGCACGCTGGTTCTGCATCTGTGCCATCATCCTGGGGATGCGACTACTCCTCATCACAAAGGCATCGTGTGCTGAACCAGGGAAACGGGCACACACGTGTGTGATGGTCATGTCTGCAAGACACACCACCAGTGCATTGACCGAGTGGTAGTGCTTGCGGTTCCTGTAGGCCTGCTCCTGGGCCTGTGGTGGTACCAAAGCCACATGTGTCCCATCAATGGAGCCAATGACATGCGGCATCCTCCCCAGGGCATAAAAGTCACTCTTCACGTCAGTGAGTCGTCGCAGTCTAGGGAAATAGATGTACCGGTTCAGGAAGAGCAACATTGCCGCCAAAACATCGCGGAGCACACGGCTCAACATGGTCTGTGACATCCCACCAGCAGTCGCCACAGTATGTTGGAAGGTACCGGTGGCAAAGAAGTGTAGGGCTGCCATCACCTTCACCTTGGGGGTCAGCGCTGTAGGATACGGCCGGCCAGGCTGCAAATGTGGGGACAACTGCACTGCCAAATCCTCAATCAGCTGCCTGGTGAAGCGGTACCGTCGGATGCTGTCCCGTTCCACCATCGTTGCCAGGTCTGGGAATGGTCGATGGACAGCAGGAGCCCTGCAGTGCAGAGGAGAAGTAAGCAAGATTGTCAGTCACCCCACATATGCGGCATTGAGAACACTCAAGATCCCAACATACATCATTATGAGGCACAACTACATGAAGTGTGCAGTTCCGGAAGGACATGTATGGTACATACATGGCCAACATCTGTCAACACGGTCCAACAGGTGGCATCAATTAGTCCCAGGTTGGCCCATTGGATATCATGAGGCCGTGTCACAGTTCCCATCTCCTGCTGCCATGTCACAATAACCCCCACAATGACATGTGAGGACAGATGTGCCCCAGGCACCACAGCTCAACGACAGGTACATTCCCAGGGACCCTGTATTGCCACATGGACACTGGCATTACATGGAGTATCATGTATACACCACAGCAAAACAACCATGACCCCCACAGGTAGTGGCCCCACTTGCCACGGCAGGACAGACATGGACGTCAGTGACACACACACACACACAACATCAAAGTCCATGCACACACAACGTGGATGTGGAGACTGTCTCCCATTGTGCACATGTAATCAGAGACATTGTAAACACTACATGCACAAAGACTGTGGAGGACCATCACTATTGTGCCACTGGGACACCCTGGCTCAAACATACCGTCCCACATGGGACTCACGGGGTATGTGACATGACATACACATACACCACCGTGAAATGTGACCATGGCACATGCACAGATATGAACAGTTGCACATCACAGTGGTCATGTACACATAACACCCAGGATCCTGTCCCCATGAACACGTGCACAGCCTGGGGGTGGCTGCCCACAGGTGACACCCACAGGACAACATGTACACCAACATACACACAATATGAAATGCAGCCTTACATGCCTTATGATAAAGTTTGGACAGGCTGTCGTGATGTAGGTATGCCCCTCACTCCCTGGGAGCCATCTGTGGCTGGCATATGTCCATCTGAGACAGGCATGCTGACATATGCCAGTCACATGTACAGTGATGCGTTGTACTGCAATGGACCGATCGGTGCCTCCGGCCGGCCCATTGCATTCAATGTGTGCGGGTGCAGCGTTGTACCCCTGTGCGCGTTGAACTGCAATGGACCGATCGGTGCCTCCGGCCGGCCCATTGCATTCAATGTGTGCGGGTACGCGTTGTACCCCTGTGCGCGTTGTACTGCAATGGACCGATCGGTGCCTCCGGCCGGCCCATTGCATTCAATGTGTGCGGGTACGCGTTGTACCCCTGTGCGCGTTGAACTGCAATGGACCGATCGGTGCCTCCGGCCGGCCCATTGCATTCAATGTGTGCGGGTACGTGTTGTACCCCTGTGCGCGTTGTACTGCAATGGACCGATCGGTGCCTCCGGCCGGCCCATTGCATTCAATGTGTGCGGGTGCAGCGTTGTACCCCTGTGCGCGTTGTACTGCAATGGACCGATCGGTGCCTCCGGCCGGCCCATTGCATTCAATGTGTGCGGGTGCACGCGTTGTACCCCTGTGCGCGTTGAACTGCAATGGACCGATCGGTGCCTCCGGCCGGCCCATTGCATTCAATGTGTGCGGAGTACGCGATGTACCCCTGTGCGCGTTGTACTGCAATGGACCGATCGGTGCCTCCGGCCGGCCCATTGCATTCAATGTGTGCGGTGCACGCGTTGTACCCCTGTGCGCGTTGTACTGCAATGGACCGATCGGTGCCTCCGGCCGGCCCATTGCATTCAATGTGTGCGGGTGCAGCGTTGTACCCCTGTGCGCGTTGTACTGCAATGGACCGATCGGTGCCTCCGGCCGGCCCATTGCATTCAATGTGTGTGGGTACGCGTTGTACCCCTGTGCGCGTTGTACTGCAATGGACCGATCGGTGCCTCCGGCCGGCCCATTGCATTCAATGTGTGCGGGTACGCGTTGTACCCCTGTGCGCGTTGAACTGCAATGGACCGATCGGTGCCTCCGGCCGGCCCATTGCATTAAATGTGGGCGGGTACGCGTTGTACCCCTGTGCGCGTTGTACTGCAATGGACCGATCGGTGCCTCCGGCCGGCCCATTGCATTCAATGTGTGCGGGTACGCGTTGTACCCCTGTGCGCGTTGTACTGCAATGGACCGATCGATGCCTCCGGCCGGCCCATTGCATTCAATGTGTGCGGGTACGCGTTGTACCCCTGTACGCGTTGTACCGCAATGGACCGATCGGTGCGCACCCATTGACAATGGGCTTGCCTGGCAACGGACGCGTTTTCGAATTTTGAACGAGTCGGTTGCTGGAAAATCAGTTGGTCACCCACAACAATGTTGCAAAATCATGTATGTCATGAAGTTGAAGATTTGAAGGATGCTGTGGGCGTGTTTTGGTGCTGCTATTCCATGGATTGGCCAGATTTAGAAGATGCAAACGACTTGGACCTATCACTTTGGACACAAGGGACAGTATCTGCCTCTCCAGCACATATATATTGCTGGCTGTTCCCCTGAGAGCTCACTTGCCTGCACTACATGCTCCAGGACGACATCTGCCACTGCACTGCTGCTGTCTCTGCCCCTCTGGACCCTGCAATGGCACGTACTGTGGAGAGAGCCCCAGCCTTCAGCCTTGAAGAGAACCAGGCCCTGCTGGACAGCCTACTTCCACAGTACAGCAAGCTGTATGGGACACCAGGGGAGCAGGTGAGTGTTCTGTGCACTGCCTTTCTGAATGTGCATTTTGTGTGACTAGCAAGGCTGGAAGTCTGCACGCCACTGGCTAGCAGGCTCACTGAGTAGTTGTCACCCCCCATAGTGTGTAGTGACTTGCACTGGACAGGTATGGTGCAGTGACAGTGCATTTGAACATGGTTTTACTTCCCATGCAATGATACCATGTAGTGACATCTGGCAAACTGTCCATGGGCAGCTTTGCACTGCCTGTGTACATCATGTGCCCCTGTGATTGAGACATGTATATACAACTGTGTCATGCACGGATATGTTGCATGTGTGGTAATGGCCTTTTCACTTTGTCATCCTGACAGGTTAATGCCCATCGGAAGCAGGAGATCTGGAAGGACATCGTCCGGGCCGTCCGGTCCGTGGGGGTCTACAAGCGCCGGATCCGCAACTGCCAGAAGAGGTGGCAGGACCTTCGGGGCTGGATCCGGAGGATTGCACGGGTCCAGCTGAAGCTGTCGCCTCCTCGCAGGAGGGGCGGAACACGGACCCTGACCCCCACATGCTCCAGATCCTGGCGGTGGTGTTTCCAGACCTGGATGGGCAGCTGAAGGCCAGACAGCAGCAAGGAGGGGGTGAGTCAAAGACTGCACTGTGAACTCTGTATTACATGCTTTGTGCCCTCCTCTGGCCTGGTTCAACTGCCACAGTGCAGCAGTCATGTTGTCCAGGAGCCATGTCCCTCTATTGTGCACTGCCCACTGCTCATCTGATACCCAGGTGTGGCCCTTACATTCAGGGAATTGTGTCACTTGGGACTGTGTCCTTGCAGTTTGCTTCACTAAAGGTGGGGGACAGCATCTGTTTCCCTAACTCTGTTGTGGGCATCATGGGTGGGTCCATTGTTCACACAACGCCTGTGTTTGGACATGTGATCTGCGTGTTGCTTTGATATGCGGTCCACTTGCTGAGCTGAGCCACCACATGTGCCTGGGGTATGTGGCAAACGCCCATGCAGTGGGTGGGAACAATGTTTGGGCCCCAGGAGTGTGCAGATTACGTGTGTCACACATACATAGCCAGCTTTCCACTGTCCAGGGCACATCCCTCATTCATGTGGAGCAGGACAGTCATGCCTACTCCAGGCCATGCAATGCACTCTGTACTCCCACTCCCGTGTATCAGCTGACACATTGTGCACAGTGATTTGACCCCTCAGGTGTCTGCCTCTGTGTCAGTGTGCTGTGGATTAGTTGCCAGGACTGCTGGGGTGTTTCTTGGTAGGGGCTCAGCATGCCCCTGGAGATGTGACCATAGGAGACGATACTTGTGTGTCACATAGGTGTTTGATCAGCTGCGCGTGCAGACTGGGGTATGCGAATGTGAAGTTCAGGCAGCTGTTCCCCATTCACAGCAAATTGTGAGGGCTCAGGTTCAGAGGGTAGTGTCACAGGTCTCCCATATGTCCAATAGGTATGACCTGGACAGATGAGGGTTAAGATGATGTGTTGTGTGGGGGATGTACATGTGCACTTGTGCAGCTCCAAGACTTGCATTCCCCATGACCTACTATTGTGACACAGTGCATAGTGTTGTTGTCTGGCTGCCAAGTCATACATCACTGAGACAGTGATGTATGACTTAGCAGTCATGCCTCTGCCATGGCATGTGTCAACTTATTGGTGGTCCTGCAGGGGAGTGACATGTGCTACATGCACACCATTGTGGCGATGGCTATCAGGACATGGGTGCATCATGGTGTCTGTCGCTGCTATGCATCACATGCATTTCCTATTTGACTCAGGGCATCCCTTTCATCCGGAAACCTGTACTGACTCAGTGGCAAGAGCTGTGATGTGTGCATGTCCACATGCCACACCGTGTCCTCTGCACTGTCCAACTACTGTGTACTTGGTGCATGTGTCCACACTGGGGTGTTGCAATCCAACAGACACCAGACAGATGGGTGCAAGGCCATGTGGGATGTGAGTGCCATGCTTGGCATCAGACTGACAATTGGCTTCTCCTGTTCAGTTAGGGCACTTTTAGCAATGTACAACTAATGATGCCAGGGCTTGCTCTGTAATGTGCTGTGCTCACAGTGGTGTGTGCGTTTGGTGCAGGTGACTGATGTCTGTCTGTTTCCCCATTGTTTTCAGATACATCCACGGCCACGGAAGGGGACAGCTCCACGGACCAGGAGGAGCCAGAGAGCCAGACTGGGTCAGCAGCCGAGGAGTGGTCGGAGGGACCCAGTGGCACGGAGGGCGAGGGAGCCACACCGAGGAGTCCTCAGCACCATCCACCTCAGCTGAGGACCAGATCAACTCGGATGATGACTCCCTTGTGGAGGCGGGTGTCAGCAGCCACCACACCCCAGCTAGTGTTGCTGTCCCCGCCACCACCAGCACCACCACCGCCCTCCCATCGGCTCCCATTCCCCAGGTCCGTGGAGGCTCCCATGTTCGGGAGCGTGTCTCCTTTGGCCCAGGCACCGCACCCCCTGCCCCTGTGTCCCCTGCTGCCCTGAGTGAGGAGTCTGTGTACCTCCTTCGCCAGCTCCATGTAGGGCAGACAGCCACGCTGAGTGTCCTCCATGCGCACACCGCACTGTTGACTCAGCTGGTGTCGTTCATGGAGGGCATCTCATCGGGCATGTCTGACCTACAGAGGGGCAACAGGTCCATGGACTCCTCCCTGACGGCAGCAGTGTCCCTCCTCAGACAGTCCCTCACCCCTCCTGCCTCTGCTCCATCCACACTCCCCAGCACCTTACCCGTCCCAAGCACACACACACCGGCACAGGCACACACCAGCACACACACGTCCAGCACACAGACACACACGCCACAAACTAAACGCACACGCACGCACGGTCAGGGGACTGAAACCAGACTCACAGGGGATGGGGCCCTGGTACACACACACGCATCCACGGGCACTGCGCAGTCCTCAGTTGCCTCTCCCTCCAAAGCACCCTCCCTTGCCTCACCTGCAACCCCAAAGACCCAGCGCCTCTTCCTCAGTGACCTCGGCCTCTTCCCCGCCGATCCAGCTGCCCCAGCATCCAGGGGAAGAGGAAGCCCCCCACACGGAGCAGAGTGCCCCTCGCCCCCGGACACCCTCCCCAGGCGCAGACAGACTGAGGCCCCCACCCGCAAGTCCCCCGGAGTGCTAAGAGCAAGACCCCGCCGCCGCCCTGCAGCTCAAGCACCAGGTCTCCTTCCTCCATCCCTCAGGCCCCCACTCCACAGGTGCCCCCACCACACCCTGCCCCAGGTTCCCCCACCCACAGATATACCATCCCAAAGAGGCTCCGGCCTTCTCCCCTGCCACTTGCTCTCCCGGCACCACACCCCCGCTGCGCTTGTCTGTGCCACTGATGTGGTGAGGGTGTCCTCCCCCTCTGTCCAGCCCACCTTGCCTGTTCCCCATTCTCCTCCCCTGGTGGTAGGCACTGCAGTGGAGTCCACTACCACCCTGTCTGACTTGGGCACTGCAGTGGCGGACCTGTCCACTCCATCTGCAGGGTCCACTGCAGTCGTGCTGGCACCCACAGCATCTGAGCCATGCCCCCAGTTGTGCCGGCACACACCATGTCAGACACCTCCACTGCAGTTGTCAGTGGCTCTCCAGCACCCACCACCCCTTCCCTGCTTCCTCCTGGTGAGCCCTGATCCTGTCCCTGCGGTGCCTGGCCTACCCCCGGTTGCCCCTCCTAGTGGATTGTCCCTGGTTTTGTGCAGGCATGTGTAGGGTGGCATCTGCCACTGTCACCCACTTGTGACTTTGTTGATGGACTGGCCATTGGCCTTTGTTTATGTTCTACCGGACTTCTACTTTTAATGCCACATATGCTGAATAAAGCAACTTTCTGTTCTCTAGTGCTTTTGCTTCTGATGTACATGATGTTGATAATGCTAACCATGCCCTTGCTGCAGTGATGGTGATATTTGGTCTCATGATAATGAAGTGTTACTGTGCAGGAACCCATGTGGTCCAGGGGGAATGTGTCCTATCCTGTGGTGTATCCATGTCATCCATAGCAGCATCTGAGGGTGTCATGTGTTCAGTATTTGGCAATGGGATTTCCTACTTAGATTGGCTATTTCACATCTGTGGCTTCCACCCCTGCACATCTGTTGTGCCTGCCATTGTTCAATTTGTCTACTTCCCTGACCGTGTGCCCATCTCCACTGGACATGCAGGTTTGGGCATCAATGGGGAAGGACTCATCTGTGTTGTCAGTGCAACATTGCTATACAAGTGTGTTGGATCTGTGCTGATGATTCCGTTGGCACTTCCATGACCAGGCTGATGTGACGGGAGCCCTCATTTGGTGCTAATTGTTGATTGTGTGACCAAGTGCTCAGCTGACATGGTGGGGCCCTACTGAGGCAACATATGGCACAGCTTTCCTCACACAGGAGTGGAGTCCCCTCATGGCAGTGTGTACTCCTGTGACATTGCCTGCGCCCAAGGTGTGTGTTGTATGTGCATGTCTGTGTGTTCACTTCCGTTTAGCTGTGCATGCTGTGATCCCTAGTGTTGTACCTGTTTGTGATGCTAGCTGAGTTGAGCTATGTTCCCCCAAAGTCTTCTCCCTGGGTTCTCTGTGATGTGGGTGCATGGCACATTACTGGTCATCAGGGTGTCACCCATAGGTGTGCTTGCTGTCAGGGCTGAGTTTGTGTGCAGACGCAGATGGGTCACAGTCAGGTTTCCCCTTGGCACTTGTTGTTTGCCCCTGTCATGTGATTTCCAGTTTGTGTTATCTTTCAGTGATTGTGACATGTTTTGTGTGTGACTGCTGGCACTCCTCAGGGTCCGGGCTGCAATGTTGGTTGTTGTCCATGTGTGTTCTTTGTGGGTGACCTTGGCTTCTTCATTGGTGTGTGACTGTGGCTGTGATCCCATTGGTTGGTGTGGTATTGCCGTCATGTCCATGTATGGCGTAGTGTGCAGTGTGTCAGACATTCAGGAGTCTTGTTGAGTGTCCATGTGTGATGTGTTTCTGCACCTTGGTTCCCACCCACCACCCTGGAATAGTCATGGGTGCATGTGCAATGTCACCAGTGCATGTGTGCTTCACTGCTGCACATTGTTGGAGGTCGAGGGGTGTGGTGTTGAGTGTGTGCAGATGAGAGTTGTTGCCCGGCTAGGCCCCTGCCTCCATGTTGGCCTTGGCTTACTGGCCATGCTGTTTGATTTGTGCTTGTGTAGGTGTGATGGTAGTTAGTTGCTCAGTACACATGACTGTGGTTCACAGTGTGAACCACATTTAGCTTTGTCATCACAGTGGGATTGTAATGCAGCCCAGGGTCACCACATTGTGGGGGCCCTGGGGGTGGTGCTGTGGTGTGTCTGTGTCTTGCTGTGTCAGTTGCTGTCCCTACGTGCCTGTGTGACATGTGTGATTTGTGCTCCCTCTTATCTGACAATGCCTGCTTGCCCACATAGGGGATTTGGATCCATGAGTTACCTTTGTGTGGCACTGTATGCACATCTGTATGATTGGTATTCAGGTCTCCTCATGTGTTGTGTGGTTGCCTGGGGACACTGGCACCCCCTCACCTGTTGTGTATGATGTGCAGTGTGGGTCTGCCTGTTTGTGTTTGTGCATCTGCACCACTGCATTGGCATATCTTGGGTGTGCCATTGGCTGTATGTAGTTTGGTGGGTTTCCCCTGCTGTCCCTGGGACTCCTAGGTCATCGGTCGGCACAATGATCATGGTTTGTGTGTCCCATTGCTGCCATGGTATGGTATCTGTTCACCTCACATCTGCAGTCTCCACAGGGTATCTGCATGTGTGTGCCCATTGGTGCAAATAGGTGGGTCTGCATTCTGATGGTCACTTCTGTCATTGTGTCATTGATGATTGTTGACGGTGTCAGCCCCCATGGGTGTTGTTTGTCTGCACATGGCCAAAGTTATGTCTTATTTGCACTGCAGGATTTGGCTCCCCCAATTTATGTTGCAATGGGACACATACACTACTTTGCCACTGATGTGTTTGTTGTTCTGTGACCAGGAATCATCCATGCAGTTTGGCAGTTGCACCTCTTTCTTTGTCAACACTTACCTGTGATGATTGGGGTTTGGACCCCATTGCCACAATGTTCGAAATGTGCTTCAGCTATGGACCCCACACTTACATTTTGGTCACTGTGATGATGGGGGTTTGGACCCCATTGCCACAATGTTCAAAATGTGCTTCAGCTATGGACCCCACACTTACCTTTTGGTCACTGTGATGATGGGGGTTTGGACCCCATTGCCACAATGTTCAAAATGTGCTTCAGCTATGGACCCCACACTTACCTTTTGGTCACTGTGATGATGGGGGTTTGGACCCCATTGCCACAATGTTCAAAATGTGCTTCAGCTATGGACCCCACACTTACCTTTTGGTCACTGTGATGATGGGGGTTTGGACCCCATTGCCACAATGTTCAAAATGTGCTTGAGCTATGGACCCCACACTTACCTTTTGGTCACTGTGATGATGGGGGTTTGGTCCCCATTGCCACATTGTTCAAAGTGTGCTTCAGCTATGGACCCCACACTTACATTTTGGTCACTGTGATGATGGGGGTTTGGACCCCATTGCCACAATGTTCAAAATGTGCTTCAGCTATGGACCCCACACTTACCTTTTGGTCACTGTGATGATGGGGGTTTGGACCCCATTGCCACATTGTTCAAAGTGTGCTTCAGCTATGGACCCCACACTTACATTTTGGTCACTGTGATGATGGGGGTTTGGACCCCATTGCCACAATGGTCATGGCCTGCTTGCATTGTGGGTGCCACACACATATATGTGTGGCACATGTGCTAGGGGGTCACATTGTATGTTCAAAGTCATGTTCGGTGTTGTAGGCATTTGACACAGTCTACACACGCTTGTCATGGTGTTGGGGGATGTCTTCTTCTTGCATTCCCTAGGTTGTGGTGTGCTGGTTGTGTCATGCATTGTCCATCCTATGAGTGGGGGTGGTAGTAGTGGTAGGCATCCAGCCCCCTGGGTGAGGGTGGTAGTAGTGGTAGGCATCCTGCCCCCCTGGCTATGGGTGGTAGTAGTGGTAGGCATCCTGCCCCCCCTGGCTAAGGGTGGTGGTAGGCATCCAGCCCCCCTGGGTGAGGGTGGTAGTAGTGGTCGGCATCCTGCCCCCCCTGACTAAGGGTGGTAGTAGTGGTAGGCATCCTGCCCCCCCTGGCTAAGGGTGGTCGTAGGCATCCAGCCCCCCTGGGTGAGGGTGGTAGTAGTGGTTGGCATCCTGCCCCCTGGGTGAGGGTGGTAGTAGTGGTAGGCATCCTGCCCCCCTGGCTAAGGGTGGTAGTAGTGGTAGGCATCCTGCCCCCCTGGCTAAGGGTGGTGGTAGGCATCCAGCCCCCTGGGTGAGGGTGGTAGTAGTGGTAGGCATCCTGCCCCCCTGGGTGAGGGTGGTAGTAGTGGTAGGCATCCAGCCCCCCTGGCTGATGGTGGTAGTAGTGGTAGGCATCCAGCCCCCTGGGTGAGGGTGGTAGTGGTGGTAGGCATCCTGCCCCCCTGGCTAAGGGTGGTGGTAGGCATCCAGCCCCCCTGGGTGAGGGTGGTAGTAGTGGTAGGCATCCTGCCCCCTGGCTAAGGGTGGTAGTAGTGGTAGGCATCCAGCCCCCTGGGTGAGGGTGGTAGTAGTGGTAGGCATCCTGCCCTCCCTGGCTAAGGGTGGTAGTAGTGGTACGCATCCTGCCCCCTGGGTAAGGGTGGTAGTAGTGGTAGGCATCCTGCCCCCTGGGTGAGGGTGGTAGTAGTGGTAGGCATCCTGCCCCCCTGGCTAAGGGTGGTAGTAGTGGTAGGCATCCTGCCCCCCTGGGTGAGGGTGGTAGTAGTGGTAGGCATCCAGCCCCCCTGGGTGAGGGTGGTAGTAGTGGTAGGCATCGTGCCCCCCTGGGTGAGGGTGGTAGTAGTGGTAGGCATCCTGCCCCCTGGGTGAGGGTGGTAGTAGTGGTAGGCATCCTGCCCCCCCCTGGCTAAGGGTGGTAGTAGTGGTAGGCATCCTGCCCCCCCTGGGTGAGGGTGGTAGTAGTGGTAGGCATCCAGCCCCCTCTGGCTGAGGGTGGTAGTAGTGGTAGGCATCCAGCCCCCCCTGGGTGAGGGTGGTAGTGGTGGTAGGCATCCTGCCCTCCCTGGCTAAGGGTGGTGGTAGGCATCCAGCCCCCCCTGGGTGAGGGTGGTAGTAGTGGTCAGCATCCTGCCCCCTGGGTGAGGGTGGTAGTAGTGGTAGGCATCCTGCCCCCCTGGGTGAGGGTGGTAGTAGTGGTAGGCATCCAGCCCCCTGGCTGAGGGTGGTAGTAGTGGTAGGCATCCAGCCCCCCTGGGTGAGGGTGGTAGTGGTGGTAGGCATCCTGCCCCCCTGGCTAAGGGTGGTGGTAGGCATCCAGCCCCCTGGGTGAGGGTGGTAGTAGTGGTCGGCATCCTGCCCCCCGGGTGAGGGTGGTAGTAGTGGTAGGCATCCTGCCCCCCTGGGTAAGGGTGGTAGTAGTGGTAGGCATCCTGCCCCCTGGGTGAGGGTGGTAGTAGTGGTAGGCATCCTGCCCCCTGGCTAAGGGTGGTAGTAGTGGTAGGGATCCTGCCCCCTGGGTGAGGGTGGTAGTAGTGGTAGGCATCCAGCCCCCCTGGGTGAGGGTGGTAGTAGTGGTAGGCATCCTGCCCCCTGGGTGAGGGTGGTAGTAGTGGTAGGCATCCTGCCCCCCTGGCTGAGGGTGGTAGTAGTGGTAGGCATCCTGCCCCCCTGGGTGAGGGTGGTAGTAGTGGTAGGCATCCTGCCCCCTGGGTGAGGGTGGTAGTAGTGGTGGGCATCCTGCCCCCTGGGTGAGGGTGGTAGTAGTGGTAGGCATCTAGCCCCCTGGCTAAGGGTGGTAGTAGTGGTAGGCATCCAGCCCCCCTGGGTGAGGGTGGTAGTAGTGGTAGGCATCCAGCCCCCTGGGTAGGGGTGGTGGTGCGCATTCAGGCCCCTGTGTGCATATGTGGCATTGGTGATGGGCATCCCGCCCCTATGGTGCTGCTGTTGCTGGTGTAAGTATATTCTGCATCCCTCTGGGTGTGTGTGATGTGTCGTGTACGTGTTGTATGTGTTTTGTGGTTGGTGTCTGGCTTACCTTCTGCGCCGTACGCGTCCGTGCCTGTTCCGGTAGTAAATGTAGAATATTGGTATGATCGGGACGAAGGGATTCATGGTTGGTTCGTGTCGTTCGTCCTTCTCGTTGCTTCGCGTCGTCCTCGTCGCTTCGCCTCGTCGCTTCGCCTCGTCCTCGTCGCTCGCGTCGTCCTCGTCGCTGCCGTGTTCGTCTCGGAGCCGTGGATCGTGTTGTGGCGCGAATCGGAGCTTATGTGCGCCTCTCCCGGATGCTTTGACGTGCCGTGCGTAGTGGCGGGTTCGGGCGCGTACGGAAAGCGCATCGTACTCGTTCGGCCGGACGGAGCTGCATTTTGGCTTCCGTGCGACTCGATTCAGCGTTTCCGGATTCGCCTCGGTCGGGGAACAGGACCTGGTTTGGGTGAGTACGGCTCGGCCGGATTCTTTGCTGTTGTGCGCATTGTACTTACTCGTTCGGTGTGCTGTACGGATCGGTCGGGAAACAGGCTTTCGCATGGCTTTTTTCCCGACCGAATGGTGTTGGGTACGCCTCCGACCGAGATCGGAATCGGCCCCAAAGTGTCCCTTTCCAAATTTCAATATTGTCGACAGGCGGTCACCTATTTAGGTCACCTACTGTCGAAGGAGGGAAGGAGGCTAACACCTGAACAAGTTGATGCCATTGTTAAGATGCCCGTCCCCAAGACCCAGAGGGACGTGCGTGCTTTCATAGGCATCACCTCGTATTGTCGCCACTGGATACCCGGTTACTCCTTACTAACAAAACCTCTGCTTTATTTAACCACTAAAAATGTGCATGAGCCTTTACCTTGGATGCATGAATGTCAGCAAGCTTTTGAGCAATTAAAAGTTGCGCTTTGCTCTGCACCTGTGCTTGGTACGCCTGACTACCAGAAGCCTTCCGTGCTGTATGTACACGAGACGGCTGGGTGTGCGCTTTCTCTGTTAACACAAGCCTTTGGAGGTAAGCAGAGGCCGTGTGCTTATTTCTCTGCTCTTCTTGACACTGTCGCCAGAACTCTCCCGAGCTGTTTAAGAGCTGCTGCGGCTGTGGCTGTCTCTATTCGACAATCGGCAGGGCTCGTCCTTAATACTGATCTCACAGTAATGGTACCCCATGCTGTGGACACACTTTTGAATAATACAAAGATGCAGCACCTTACCAGTGCTCGTCTGACTGGTTATGAATTGACTTTGTTTGCACCACACATTACAATAAAAAGATGCGCCACTCTGGACCCCGCCACGTTACTAACCCTCCCTTCGGACAATGGGGACACAGATGTCCATGATTGTTTATACCGGACAGAAGAAGAGACGAAGGGACGGGTAGACCTGACTGACGTTCCCTTACCTGACCCACAAGGGGAACTATATGTCGATGGCTCTTGTTTCAAACTGTCAGATGGCACCACCACTGCAGCGTATGCTATTACTACGCTGCGCACTGTAGTTGAGACATCACGTGTTCCTTACCAATCGGCACAAGCTGCGGAGCTGGTTGCCCTCTTGCGAGCTAAGTGAGGGATTGACTGTCAATATTTATACTGACAGCCAATACGCGTTCAGAGTCGCCCATAATTTTGGGCGGCTCTGGGAGGAGAGGGGATTCCTGACCTCACACGGCGCAAGGATAAAGCATGGCCGTCTGATACATAGGCTTCTGTCAGCCCTAGCACTTCCCAAAAGACTGGCGATAGTGAAGTGTAGTGCCCATAAAGCGATCACTGATGATGTGGGGAGGGGAAATGCGTTTGCAGACCAAACATCTAAAGAGACAGCCAGGTCCAAGATGAAGAGAATGTTTGTGGGAGGACCAGCTCAATGGGTGCCTGAAGGCTGGATGTTTGAGGATACGTTAGAAAACGTGAAAGTGATTCAGAGTGAGGCAACAGTTGAGGAGTTGGCAACGTGGCAGGAGAGCACGGGACGCTTAGATGAGGAGGGGTGCTGGACCGATAAATCGGAGAAGCAGAGATGGATGTTACCAGATGCATATGTATTCCCTGTAGTTACAATGGCACATGGTCCAGCCCACATTAGTGCAAAAGGGATATGTAAGTTATTGGATGCCGTATGGCAAAACGATAACATCCCTAAGGTAGCGGCCCATTTGGTGAGGAATTGCATGGTTTGCCTGATACATAATCCTGGGAAAGGTACCCCTGCACCTCCCGGTAATTTTGCACCTCCCTCTTTCCCTTTCAAGGTTCTCCAGATCGATTACTTCGAGATGGAACGAGTTAACAACTTGAAGTACGTGCTGGTGGTCGTTTGTGCATTCAGTAAATGGATTGAGGCTTACCCCACTAAAGAAAACACAGCCATGGTGACGGCGAAAGCCCTATTGAAGGAGTTCTTCCCGCGCTTCGGCTTGCCCCGTTTGATTTGGAGTGACAACGGAAGTCACTTCAATGCAAAGGTGATTCAGTTGGTATGCGACGGCCTGCATATTAAGCAGAAGTTTCATGCAGCAAACCACCCCCAGTCGGCTGGTTTGGTTGAGAAGTACAATGGTACTCTCAAGTTGTAGATGGCAAAGATCAGGGAGAGCACAGGGTTGCAATGGCCGGACGCACTACCCCTTGCCCTATTATCCACTAGAGTGACAGCGCATTCCAGAACAGGGTTATCCCCACACAAAGTGGTTTTTGGGCGCCCCATGAATGTGTGGGGTGTTCCCCGCCCGCGCCATTTCTCTGATATTGAATACCCGTTGCTTGTGGATTACCTCTATGAGTTGACAAAAAATTTGCGTTCTATTCATCAACAGATCCACGAGGTACTGCCGCCAACACCTGAGGGGCCAGGGCACAGTATCCAGCCTGGAACATATGTGCTGGTGCGGAACTACCAGAGGCGAGGTTGCTTGGAGCCACGGTGGAGGGGGCCCCTGTTGGTCCTCCTCGCAACGAGGACCGCTGTGAAGGTGGAGGGACGGAAGAACTGGATCCATTCATCCCACTGCAAGCAGGTCCTACTTCCTCTCCCCTACGACAAGTGGGTCCGTGAGGGAATCGGGGACCACGGGACGGAGAAGGTCCCTCGCTTTGTCCCTTTTTCTGATGCCCGGCTGACCTGGGCACAGACGGAAGAGGAGAATGATGCTGTTTTGAACAAGGCGGTGCCTCCAGAAATAAGGGCTGCCCAGGTCTCTCCTCCTTCTGGTCCACAGGAACAGGAGTCTCAGCCCACTGACTCCTCTGAGTTTAAGGTTCTTTTCCGAGACGAGTCAGTGCCAGGAGTGGCTTGGTACAATTTGCGTCCCCGGCGGAGGGACAGTGCACCCGAGGGACAGTCAGGTTAGTAGGGATGGACTTCGCGAGGAAGAACAGGGCTCGTGTACCCTGCCTATGGTACCAACAATAGTTTAGGGAAAGGGAGATTGGTGCATTGTCTGAGACATTGGACAGGATAAGTGGGGGAGTGCTTTCCAAGGAGGGAAGTTGCCCTATCCTGAGCGAAGAGACAGAAAGGGTTGTGATCGTGCAGCCCCACCGCGACGTGCTCATTAGCACCACCGTTGAGAGACACTTAGAGACTATTTTTTCACGTTGTTTTTTTCCTTTTTGAAGTGCTCGTTAGTACCACCGTTAATAGACACCGAGAGACTATTTTGCCATTTTTACCTGTATACCTGGCTCCATAGCACGCTCTCCTCTGGTAGTTTGATAGATGAAAATGTATCCCTTTGGTCGTATTGTTATGGAAGAGGAACAGCCATTAGAGGGGCGTCGTCTTGACCAACATAGCCCCACTTGGTCGAGCTGGCCCACCAAGACTAAGATAGTGTTCCTAGTAATAGTTTTTGTAGCATTGGTAGCAGTGTTAGGCATCCTATGGTTTTTAGAAGAAAGGCATCCTGTACACTCCCTGACTGCAACCACTACAGCTCCCCCCGAGCATGTCTTCGTCACCCTAGCTCCGCATAAGGAAAGACATAGACAGACCTATGTAGATAATGTCTTCCTGCAGATGCTCCACCAGGCCCACCATACCACCAATGTCACTGATTGTTGGGTTTGTGGTTTACTCCCCTCAGTAATGCATAAAAATGACCTGTTGCTGTCCTTGCCCCTCTCTTATCTAGCCAGCTGCGAAGCCTGGTATCAGTTGTTCACTATGGTATATATCCATTATCATTCAGATGCGATGAATATGACGTACCTTGATTATGAGACTGTACTGGGTTATAGCAACACACCAAGGATTTACTCCGTGGAAGAATGGGGCCACTGACACACTTCATCCCGCAGCATGCATGAATGTGTATGAAAGGAAGAAAAATGTAACATGGCTTCTAGATGAGATGACAGATTTTCAAGACTTTAACGTCACTGAATATTTCAGGTCCTTTCAGTTACGTAATATTACTCAAGATAAGGCAATGCCGGTACCAGTGATTAACACCACCACTAGTTTTTGTGTCCGAGGGTTTGGAAAGGTCCCGGTAGGAGAGAGTATTTGTAATTACATTTATGATTTGAACACCACCAGTAGTCCACCATTGCTTCCGCCCCACAATATGTACTTCATCTGCGGGTCCCAGGCTTACATATGGCTTCCTAGGGGTGGTCTGGTGTGTGCTATGTGTCCTTTCTCTTGCCCCCGTGTATATTGCACCCTCCAACTATCATAGAGAAAACAGATTACGGTGCAGGAGTGCGCACCTGTCTCGAGTAAGGTGGGTTTTTGACACAAATGATATCGATCAGACTGACACTACCTTGCAGCAATTTACAGATACCATGAAGGGTCTTCTGCCCTTTTGCGCCCCCCGGCACAATAGCCATAGTATACACCTACTCACAAGGGTTGTAGAGGGAGTTATTAACACCACAGGGGGAATACTGACCAACATCACAGCTGAGCTTCAGGCCACGAGACTCATTGCCCTTCAAAACAGGGTGGTGTTAGACGTTATCCTTGCTGATCGGGGTGGGACCTGTCGCGTCATCGGTAGTAGTTGCTGTGTGTACATACCAGATCACGCCCCAAATGTATATGCAGCAATACAAAAGTTACACAGACTAGCATCTGACATCCACCAAGAGAATGGCACGTGGTCCCTGTCTGGGTGGTTCTGGGGTCTGTTAGCAACATGGGGCTGGAAAATACTCCTATTCCTAGTAGCTATTGCAGGGGTGATATTCACCTGTTGTCTGTGCATCAATTGTCTCCCCGCCTGTTGTTCCTATTGTATGCAGAAGCTCACATCCAAGCCCGGAGTTCAAGAACAAAATGCTAAAAATACTGTCATGATGGTACAGGCTGTTCAAGATTTGATGTCCATAGATGAGGGCATTTTTGAATATTGAAATGCGTACCTGTCTAATTTTGCTAATGATTGCCCCAATGGTTCACTGCTATATACGTAACATTATGCCTCCCCTTCCATTAGAATTGTAAAGACCCTAACCTGATAGCACCAATAAAGACTTAGCAATGAATGCTAAAAGGAGGGTCTGTTAGAATTGAAATGTCTTTCTACCCCGTCTTCATGATGTATGCTGTTATGTTAGCATTCATGTAGCTATGTCATATAATCATTATTTCAATTTTGTATGTGCCCAGCTTCTGTAGGGTAGTGTAGGCCTAAGTTAGAATCTGAGACGCCATTTTCCTTTTGCAGTCGCCATATTACGCTGTGAGCAATCCCCGGTCTCTGTGCCCCCGCTCTCTCTGCTTACCTCAGCAGAAGCTGCTGTTCAGAAAGTTCCCATATCTCATCCAAGGTCGGAACCCAGATGCACGAAGAGAATAGTTTATTCAGCTCTGCATTCCTATCATCTGACATAGCTATGCTCCCACACCAGAGAGAGCTGAGACCGAGTAGGATGGCCTTGGGAGCCTGATAACGTGTACCCATTCTGCAGGTGGTAGCTCATCCCTCAGTGCCTCCTTTGTCAGTCTTTGTGCCTAAGCAGTATTTTTCCATTAGGGGCGGGGTTTCGAGAGGTGTTGAAAGGTTTATTTCATGTTACCAAACGTTTGGAAGTCAGTCCCCTCGGTAGCATCTAAGGAGGCTAGTCAGACTGGACTCCGCTGCAGCGCATTTTACAATAAACTAACTTGGTTTGTATTCTCTACTGTGTCACCGACTCTTCATTTCTTGGATGGCTAAGAGGAGGTCGCGAGTGACCCGGGTGGCCCTAATCGGGTCACTTCCTTCAGTTGCCTCCATGAAACCAGTGCCTTAAGGTGTATTAAGGAGCAGCCCTGTATTGGGAGGTTCTTCATATCCTACCTTATAATCCAGAATGGCACTGGAGTGCATGGCTGCACCGCTGGTGCTAGGAAGAAAACGCCCAAATCCATTGCATCCCATTCAAGCTGGACAATCCACTGAACAGTGTTGTGGTGAGAGGAAGCAGTCCCAACACTATTGACATGCGTTGGGGCAGTCCTGATGGACACAGGGATGTTGTTCCAGTTCCTGGGTGCATAAATGAAACAAGCCTACTGATTTGTTTTTATGTCTTTTTTTAAACTTCTTAGTCTGCTGTCTGATGATGTCCTGAGTATTTCGAGAACCACCAGAGATGGTGAGCTTGTCTGCAGGATAAGAGGAGATGCTGATCGTGATGGTTTTGTTAATGATGCATTTGGATTTGAAGATGGTGCCTGCCAGCAAGGAGAAACAATTGACTTCCATCAGAATGGGTGATGTGATGATATTTTGTTAGGGTCTGGATGTGACATGCTGTGGCATGCAGGATGCCGTTAAGGGGTGCAAGAGTTGAGTTTGGGATGCAATGGAACAGTGCGTTACCACCATCCAGATGGTAGAGTACGAGGGTATGAACAGAAAGGGAACAAACTGTTCTACTTTCCTTGGAGGAGAACTGGTATCAGAGTGTCTGTGTTGTTTTATTTTAATTTTATCAGTGTGTTACTTGAGAGTGAGGTTCCTGCCAAGATGAATCCGAGTGACTCTGCACTGGGTAAAAGATATGGTTCAAAGCCATCAAGGTTCATGTCATTGAGCGAGGTTTGTCCTGTTGTTTTTGGTAAATAACAGGAAATCTGTCTTGGTAGGGTTGAGCTTCAGGTAGGTACTGAACATGCAGGTCAGGATAATGTGCAGGCAGTGTTTAAAGCATTGGATGCGTGAATTAGAGAAACTTTTCAAGTAGAGTTGTGCACCACTTGAATACTGGTGAATGTTGATGGTGTCATCTGTGAGTAAAGCACCGAGCGGCTTCAAGTAGTGTTGAAGATGACAGGGGACCGTATGGAACCACGAGGGACTCTGCAGGTGATAGGGTTCTATTGGGACCTGGAGGTGTCCATGGGGGCAAGCTGGTGTTGGGTGTAAAGGTAGGAGGAGAACCAGTGAAAGACATTGCAGGTGAATCACAATCGGGACTTCAGGGTGCATTTTTAGGTGAAATGGTTGACTGTGTCGGAGGCAGCTGAGACATCTAACAATATCAGGAGGCAGGGGTCTTCTCATCTCTGGTCGTCTACAATGTGTAAGGTAGCTGTATCCTTGCTGCAGAGTGATCTGAAGCCAGACAAGTAGTCATGCATAAGATAGGTAGAATTTTCTGATCTTGGAGTTGAACACAGACTGCTTTTTCAATGATTTTGATGAATGGTCGATCAGTTATGGGCTGGTAGTTGGGAAGGTCACCGTGGTCTAATGTAGGTTTCTTTAAAAGTGGGAGGATATGGCCTTCTTGAGAGCTTTTGTGAAGATGCTTTGGGTAAGGAAGTTACTGGCAATGATGAGTAGGGGTGAAGGTACATCCCCAGAGAGACCTTTGATGAAGGATGAGGGTAAGACATCATCTTCATAAGAAATGGCTTTGAGGCAGTTGAGTATGTCGGCGAGATCTGCAAGAGATAGGGCTTTGAAGGCTAATGATCATGGGATTCTATGGGAAGGGGTGGGTGTATGAAATGAAGTAGGCCTGGTGTTGTTGATGTGATGTTGAATATTCTGTATTTTTTCTATGAAAAAGAGGTTGAAGGCCTTTTTTTTTTCTTTGGTGTGAGTAGTAGGTGGGTCTGGCATATAGTTGATGCAGTGCTTCTTTGTCTTGATCAGCATTCTGCTTCTGTGGTGGTTTCATCAATGATGTTGGTATAGTACTTTGCTTTGGCTGATGCGATGAGCTGCCTGCATGCTGCGAGGTGGGACATCAGTATCTTGAGGCCATATGGAGTTCTATTTTTCTACCATTTTCTATCCTGTCTGTGGATGGATCATTTATTGTCAGTACAGACTTTAGAGTACCAGGGTGCTGAAGACTTTGGCTTGCACTTGCATGCTTCAATTAGGGCATAAATGTTCACATAGTTTCCCAAAAAAAGTTGTAAAGTGGTTTGCAAGGCTGTTGACATCAGATGTGGAGCTGAAAGGGTGGGAGATCATTTCAAACATTAGGTTGTCTATCGAAAAGTGTTTTAAGAATCTTTAGATTAAATCTTCTCTTTTGTGTTGACCTTGTTTTTTTTTGGTAGGACGCTGAGCAGCGAGATAGGGATGGCAAAGGGATTGGTCCAGTCCCGGGGTATGGGTGGTTTGCATTGGCTTATTGCTGACGTTAAGAAGACAAGGTTGAGGATGTGACCTTTGGAGTCTGTTGTTTGTTTGACATGCTGTACCATGCTGAGAGTTTCAATGGTGTGGAAGAGGATGTCATTGTTTTTTTCTTTTTGAGCTTGTGTTGTCTGTGTGGTTAAAGTGACCCAAGAGGGTGTTGTGAGCATATCAGATTGATGAGATGGTGGGAAGATCTGAGAATTCATTAAGGAACTCATTGTTCTGACAGGGAAACCTGCATATGAGCTGTAAAGTGGCAGTCTGAGTTGCAGAGCATGGGAAACGGCATGTTAGTAGCTCCATTAAGTTGACTGATACTTGCTTGCCAAGAGTGCAGGACCAGGATGACTTATGAATAACAGTGAGGTCTCCTCCCTTCTTATGCGCGTGATTAATTAGGTGGATCCTCTAGTCTGTGGGAAAAAAGACATTTATGACAAATGAGATTGTGGGGTGAACCATGGTTTTGTGATGAAGAGGGCATCGGGCTTGTGATAGGTTATGAGGGCTGTGATGCCTGACTTGTTGAGTTCTGCAGAGCAAGCGTTAATGAGCATGACCTGGAATGTAGTTTGAGGGTGTGTGGTAATGAGTGGTATTAATATAAGGCTGAGTCTATGTGCGGTATGAATGCTATGTGAGTGTTTGGGTCATCTACGTCTAGGTCGTCTAGGTCTGGGTGTGATTGTGGTGACTGGCAGTACGGGGTGCTTGGAGAAGCACATGATTAATCTTGATTATATCTTTCAAGATTCATGGCCCTAATAGGCCCAAACAGGTGATACGCCCTTTATGGGGGACATTCGGGTGATGGGACAGCCTAAAGAGTTACTTGAAGCAGGGAGTATGCCAGAAGTGATGTCACTTCTTGCACAGATGGATGATGGAAAATGAAGTCCTCTAGTCCGGTTTCTTCTTTTAACAATGGCTTTGGCAGAAGCCAATGATGTCACTTCCTGTATTGATAGAAAAAATGAGAGATGAAGGTGAGGCAGTCCTACAAAGTCCACTGTGTGTCAATAACAGACCACCATCACTCCTTCCGACTTTGGAAGCTTGCTTCATCATTGAAGCCAGTTGCAATGGCAATCACTGTGCAATTGAAACATGCATGAAGATGAGGACAATAAGACCTATACACAAAATTCATTTGCCCTGCTTTCAAATGGATAACTCTTCTATAACCAAACTATCCCACCTTACCTCACCAAGGAAACGTGGAAAATTCATCTGTGCCAAGGGCACCAACTTTGTTATGTTGTATATGATAACCTCACTAGGCAAACCTTGACCGTCAAGTGCCTACTCTTCCTATGAAACCTGGACACTGTAATATCAGATAACTTCAGTACCAGAGGAAAGAGGACTGAAATGCAATGGTGTCCAATATTATACTTTTCTCTAAATCCAAAGCTTTGGAACAGAACACGGTTTAGGGGCTATCTGACAGAACATTCTGAACATAGATATTGAGAAGCGCAAATATTGTGTCAAAAATATAGTTTACCATATAATCGTGTTCCTACAACCAAAATATTGTGTAAAAAATATTGTCAAAGAGAATATCGATCAGATATATTATACACACACATATATATGTATATATATAGATGAAGGTGAGCATGGCTTGAAATCTGTGGTTAAAATAACAACAAACATTTGCAGGATTAAAAGAGCAAAGTTCTCTTGGTGTCTTCAGATTGATGTGCTTGATTTTATTGTTTGCTTCTCCCAAAAAGTCATGTAAGTCATCACATGCGTACTCTGCACAATTGAGGGTCACAGACCAAGTTGGTGCACCTAAATTTCGTAACATACATTTTAGTTCACCATGACGACGATACCAATGTTCATTAGTGCCACATTGACATGCCATCAAATTTATCAAATTGTATTCTAACTTCTCATCTTTTCCATGAATTTTGTTGTCAAAGTATCTTGTGAACATATTTTGTAGATTAACTCCTGTCTTGAGAATATGGTTAACAGCGTATGATAGCCCAGACAAATCACTTTCAAATAACAGATGGAATATATATGGAGTACTTTGACGAAATCTAGGGTCCTCTGAATGTAATCTGGCTGATCTATACTCAGCTGCTGGTTTTTGCACAGGGCGGTCACCATTTCGTCCGCCTACTCCAGTTGGAAATAGTTGTGGAAAACAGTGAGCTTCTAAACCTTTCTCCCAGACACTCATTGGAGTTCCTTTAGCTTGTTTCATCTGGTAAAGTTTAATGGCACACCCCATAATGTCTTTTGGATGCAGTGGATGGATAGTGTAATGCTCATAGATTTCTTTAGATTTAGGGGGTCATTAGGATGGCGGGCAGACTTTTGTCCGTCCGCTATCCAATCGTATTTGGGACCGCCCACCTACGAGGTGGCAGTCCCACAGGGCAAATTAGGATGAGACTGCCACCGTGGCGGTATCATTGCTCATGTTTTGCATTGTGGCAGGTGCTGCGCTCTGCAGCAGTTTATGTTGTAGGCGGAGGTCTGTGCCTTTTTATTAGATGCTGTAAAGGGAATGATTTCTAAGACTCAAATTCATTTGTGTTGACAGATTGTGTCGTTTTTAATCACTTATTCAAAATATGAGAATCACACAAGAAAACAGCCGACACGTGTTTCGCCCGATGGCCAATCGCCCGAGGGCTTTCTCAAGGCTGGTTTTAGGCAAAGGTGACAGAGGTTCGTGGGGTGATACAATTAGACAGACAGTGATCACATTCAACAGGATGTGAATGTAGAGATTGATACCCAAAGAACAAGTGGGTTGATGATAGAAGACAATAGTGGGGTTAAAGAAAAGGGGAATGGGTAGAAAAGCAAGGGAAAAATAAGATAAAATCCTGCTGTTAGAGATGTCATTCATAGACAATATTGTAAAACTCCACTTTAAGCACGGTTAATTAGCATCATTAATTGGTATCAATAACGTGAATAGTAAAATGTTTTCAAAACCTTAAAAACGTCTTTGATGTTACATGTCAATAACGTAATTTAGGCAAGCATCATTTGCTCTGCAGCACCCGCCCCAAGCCAAAACAGACACCCCACACCTATCCCTACACTACGTGGCAGGCACCATGCGGTGCCTACCACATGGTGTAGGGATATGTAGGAGGGCACCATAGGCGCCCCCTAGGGCCTATGTCCCTGGCCCAGGGGGTAAGGGGCCCGCTCCAGGCCCCCAAATACATTTCTGCCTGCAATTTTGCTGCGGGTTGACCGCCGCAGAACGACCGGTGGAAAGGGATATTGTAATCCCTACGGCAGTGCCTGACAGGCACCGTCTCAATTCTGGGATTACAGGGATGTCCGACGGGTGGTCGGATACAGACCCCCTGTCGGGACCATGGCGGTCGGTGTTTCCGACCTCCACCCGTCAAAATGACATTGTTATATGGCGGACGGAGATACCTGGTAAGATGGCCGAAAGACTGCCACCGACAGCCTGTCCGTGGCGGTCCTTCGGCCATCGTAATGAGGCCCTTAGTTCTGTCCAATTTTTCAAATTGTGCACTTGAAGGTAGCATTTCTTTTTCCATGTAACTTCCATCTGTGACAACTTCTACATCTTCTTAATACACATTATGCAGTTTCAGATAGAATGTAACATTCTTCACCATATTCACATCCACAAGTTCTTGCCAGATGTTTTTGTTTTTTGTGGGCACACCATTCACTAGAATAATAAGCGGTTCATCCATATCTCTCTCAACACCCACAGTTTCAACATTACCTTTTAAATCTAAAGGTAAGTTCACAACTCTACCTTTAAGGCCTTTCTGTGGCTCAGTCGGTGGTAGTTTCCGTCTTTGGTTCCATACAAACTATTGCTTGTAATGAGTGTATAGATTGTATTAATATTGTTTCATAAACATTTAGATGTCGAACTCTAACTTATTATGTATTGCTCTCGCAGGAATTTTGTTGTCCTCTAATTTGTCATAGCAATACTTACACATGATCTGCTGCGTTGACAAATCGAACCGTTCCTCCACAAATAAATAGACAGCAAATTCTAGCCACTTTTCTCTGTTTTCCTGCTGACTTTTTTGAGAACACATCAACATTTTGTTTGGCCTTTGTAGTGAGTGCGCCGACAACATATACAAACATAGGTTGGTTTTTCTATAGAAACTGCATTAAACTTGACCATTTCTTGTCCAAAGTTATCAGTACTAACATCTGTGTTCTCTTCCGTAACACCTGGACATACTGACTCCTCATTTTCCCCAGACACTACTTCAGGACCAAAGAAATGGAACTGTATATCATCACAAACTTATTCAACCTCTCATACTGTACCATACAAAAGTGCTTTGTTCATTTCTCCTAAACCCAATGCTGGATTTTTTACAAGTAAAGTCTTATAACTAAATTTCCCATTTTTGAATGATGAACAGCCAGCATTCTGAAATGATGAAAGGTACTTGTGCACAATTTCTGGAACAGACACAGCAGTGAATGTCCTTGCAAAATAGTATTTTTCCTTACTTTGCATGGATGCAATTTTCTGCTTCATACTTTCACCTGGAAAATGACGTAGAAAGTTTCTTTAGGACCTTTAGGCGGGCTTCCTTAAACTGGTTAGCATTCTAGCTGCGACGGCCTCGACGCTCACCTCTCCTCTTAAGGGGCGGATGAAGCGGCCGCGCAGCAAAGACATAGCCTGATACGTGCATTAGCGGCGCGATCAGGAGGTAGAGGTTGCTGCCGATTTTCTCTCGCATTTTTAAAATAATTTGATCTCCAAGTGTTTTTACTGTGTGGCTCAATATATTTTTAAAAAATTGCTGTTTTGCACTGGTGTACTGCATATTTGCACAGTTTGCGGGGTACTGGGGGAAGGAGCTGTGTTTAATGCTCCGGGGGGACCTTTAGGCGGGCTTCCTTAAACTGGTTAGCATTCTAGCTGCGACGGCCTCGACGCCCACCTCTCCTCTTAAGGGGCGGATGAAGCGGCCGCGCAGCAAAGACATAGCCTGATACGTGCATTAGCGGCGCGATCAGGAGGTAGAGGTTGCTGCCGATTTTCTCTCGCATTTTTAAAATAATTTGATCTCCAAGTGTTTTTACTGTGTGGCTCAATATATTTTAAAAAAATTGCTGTTTTGCACTGGTGTACTGCATATTTGCACAGTTTGCGGGGTACTGGGGAAGGAGCTGTGTTTAATGCTCCGGGGGACCTTTAGGCGGGCTTCCTTAAACTGGTTAGCATTCTAGCTGCGACGGCCTCGACGCTCACCTCTCCTCTTAAGGGGCGGATGAAGCGGCCGCGCAGCAAAGACATAGCCTGATACGTGCATTAGCGGCGCGATCAGGAGGTAGAGGTCGCTGCCGATTTTCTCTCGCATTTTTAAAATAATTTGATCTCCAAGTGTTTTTACTGTGTGGCTCAATATATTTTTAAAAAATTGCTGTTTTGCACTGGTGTACTGCATATTTGCACAGTTTGCGGGGTACTGGGGGAAGGAGCTGTGTTTAAATCTCCGGGGGGACCTTTAGGCGGGCTTCCTTAAACTGGTTAGCATTCTAGCTGCGACGGCCTCGACGCTCACCTCTCCTCTTAAGCGGCGGATGAAGCAGCCGCGCCGCTGGCGCGCCGAAGGCGCACCTAAGGCAAGCCCGTCTGCGCCCGTCCGCGCCCAACCGGGCCCTGGGGCCAGTACCCCTGGTCCTCTAATAAGAGGTAAGCTCTCCTATACTTCTAATCAATTGCTTCACCTTAGAGAGTCGGTACCCCCTAAATGTAGGCACTCCATGATTCTAGATAGTCATTACAATAAATGCTTACACTGCCCCTTTATACTTGGAACCTCATTTAAGTCCATTGTCAAAGATTCCCCTAGTTTGAAAAGATCTCTTAGAATGTCCCTTCTGAATTGCCGTTCACTACCTAAACATGCCACTGAACTTCGTCTACTACTGGAAGATAATGAGCTTGATGCCCTGTTTCTCACCGAAACTTGGCTCTTGAATACTGCTGATCCAGCGGTAGTTCAAACATTGCCCCCGGGTTATCTTATTCAGAGACAAGATCGTGAGTTGGGTAGGGGTGGGGGTCTAGCTATCATTTATAAAGATGATTTTAGCTGCCAAATTACAGCTGGCCTAATCCCTGATTGTGAGAGCTGTTTTTTGCTCTTGGCTTTTCCCCTACCTGCACCTTTTCTGGCGTTCTTGTCTACCGGCCGCCGGGACCAATTGGACACTTTAGTAGGGAGCTCCCAGAAATCATAGCTAAATCTGTGAGCTCCTCTTCTAATTTTTCATTATTGGGCGATCTCAATATCCATTTTGACTTGGCGTCCTCTCCTGACGTTGAGGTTGTAACTGACTATTTGGAGGCTTTGGCCCTTAAGCAAAAAGTCGCCGGTCCCACCCACATCAAAGGTCACCTCCTTGACCCGCTCTTCTCTAATATTGATAGCCTCATAGTGGATAAACCTATGCCTATCCCCTGGTCCGACCACTATGTGGTTCCCTTCGTTTGGAACCCACAGGAGGGTGGACATCCACGGGAAAGGGTAAAATCTTGGAACCGAAATTGGTCTAAACTTTCCATGGAGGCCTGGGCGTCTACTCTTGACAATATGAGACCTGTGCTTGGTATTGACCCTGAATCCAACAACATTAAGGTGAAACAATGGCTTGAGATGTCATTAGATACGTTAATCCCCAAAAACTGGATTTCCAGTAAATAAGTGGGGCACGGCGCAGCATGGTACTCTCCTAAACTTAGAGAGTTGAAACAGCTGTGTAAGCGTCTCGAGAGAAGTTGGAGAAAGGACTTCTCCACTTGTGAGAAAACCAAATATAGAGATGCCGTGAAGGCTTATAAGGCAGAAATTAGAACTGCTCAATCTGGCTATTATGAAAAGAAAATTATCTTAGCCTCTAATTCCCCCCGTGAAATTTTTAAAATAACTAAATCACTCCTGCAACCTCCTGAGCCCCCTTTGCCCCCAGCGGATTCCCTAGGACGGTGTAGTAATTTGGCCCACTTTTTCTATAAGAAAATTGAAGACATTTACACTGCCTTCCCTCCCCTATCGGCCTTGGCAAGCCCCCCCTTGACTGAGGATCAACCCCAATCTTTAAACCCCTCTATTGATTCCATTCCATTTATGGACATGAAAGTTTTAAAAATGCACTTGGATCGTTTTAAATCTGGCTCCCCATGCGATGCTGCCCCCCGAGTATTCTCAACAAGGTATTTGATTCCGTCGCCCCCATTATTCTGGATCTGATCAACAGCTCTTTTTCTTCTGGGGTTGTCCCCTCCCTATGGAAACGGGCCATGGTTAGAGCCCTTCTGAAGAAGCCTACCCTGGATCCCGAGGTCTTCGCTAATTACAGCCCGATTTCTCTCTTGCCTGGGTTTGCTAAAATAAGCGAAAAATACGTCAACTGCATTCTCTCCGCCTTTTTGGAGGCGAATGATCATCTCCATTTCTCCCAAACGGGCTTTAGACCCCAGCAAGGCACTGAAACAGCCCTGCTTGCGGTGATTGAAGAATCAAGGAAGATACTTGATGTCGGAGGGTCCGCAGCTATTATATTGCTTGATCTCAGCGCGGCCTTCGACACGGTCAATCACCAATTGTTGATAGCAAGACTCAGAGAGAATGGGGTGACTGGAACTATTCTTAAATGGCTTGAGTCTTTTTTGACAGGTCGGTTGTTTCAAGTTTTTGAGGACAATGCCACCTCAGAATGGATGCCGTTGCAGTGTGGGGTTCCTCAGGGCTCCTCCCTGAGCCCCACACTTTTTAATGTTTACATGCGCCCTTTGGCTGAGGTGGTGGAGCCTTTTGGGGTCAAGATCGTCACGTATGCTGATGATACTCAGCTTTTTGTGTCCCTTAAGCTTCTAGACAACAATAAGTTTATGCTGGCCAATTGTTTGGAAAAGGTTTCAGCATGGATGGACTCTTCTTTCCTAAAGCTGAACGCTGCTAAAACTGAACTCATGTTTTTAGGTAAGACTACCAACTTGGAGAGTGGCGCTCTATGGCCCAAATGCCTAGGGGCTATGCCCCCCCCTAAAGATCAAATAAAAAGCCTTGGAGTTTGGCTGGATCATAACTTGAACTTTAGGGCACAGGCTAATAGGGTGGCAGGTACCTGCTATGGAATCTTGAAAATGATTAGGAGGATTTTGCCCCTCCTGCCTTTTAACGCCAGGAAACTGTTGGTACAAGCCCTTATTCTCTCAAGACTTGATTATGCCAATGTGCTCTATCTTGGTTCCCCCTGCTCGACTATAAAGAAACCTCAAACAGTTCAAAACTGTGCAGCTCAACTCCTTATGCAGGCCAGCAATAGGGAGTCTGCCAAACCCTATATTACTTCTTTGCATTGGCTGCCAGTAGCCGAAAGAATCCAATTTAAGGCCTTATGTATTGCCCATAAATCAATGTCGGATAGTGCTCCTCCTATTTTAAGATCCATTATTTCCACGTATCTTCCTAAAAGATCCCTTCGTTCTGAGAAAAAACATTTTGCTAATGTTCCCAAAGTCAACCGAGCTAGGAGCGGTGGCCGTCTATTCTCTGTTATCGCTGCAAAATGCTGGAATCAGCTACCAGATCTTATTCGGCTTGAGGCTAACCACCTTTTATTTCGTAAACGTTTGAAAACTTTTCTGTTCTCCTGATTTTTCCGTTTTTCGTGGTTTGGGCTCTGTCTTTAGCGCTGGGAAGCCTTTGGTAGCCATGCGCTTTATAAGTGTCTATTCATTCATTCATTCATTCATCTATTGATTCTTGGCAAACACTACAAATACTGCTACACTCCCATTTATACACAGGGGCATGTCTACGCCTTTCTTGTAACTCTTCAGCTATCATTTCTGGGAACCATCTCTTCTTTTGCAATGGGAAGACCATCTTTTACCTCACAGCATCGACCAGTTATTTCAACTGCATCCACGAATGTGTTCTCTTGCAAGTAGCTTTCTTCATTAAAGAAAGGATCAGTACCAGATGTATGCTTCCATTCTCCTTTGAAGATTTGACAAAATGTACTTTTATTAATAAATCTTTTTCTCTGGCTCTTTCTCTTCATAGACAACACTATTTGTCCAGTGTTCTCATTCTCTTCAGTATCAACATTATTGGTTTCTGCTTCACAATAAATGCTTTATCAACTACACTCTCAATATGTTGTTTTTGCTTCAGTGTTTCCCTTCTCCTCTTATACTGCTTCATGTTTCATACCAAATTTTGTATTACCCTACTTCTAAACATTTGCAGTCTTACTTCCTTAAATTGTGTCTGTCTTCTTGTTGAACTAGTTTTTTTCTTGTAAGATTTCTCACTTTGAATTTCACGTACTCCTCCTTTCTGAACTGATTTTAAACATCGCTTTTTACTAGCATGTTTTTGTACATTTTCCATTTTTCCACATACTATTTTAGAAACATCTTTGTTCTCTTACCGGCAGCTCTTTTCTCTTTAACCGCATTCTCCGCAATATGTCCCTTCTCACTGTCAGTTATAAGTAGATAGTACTGTTTCCTCAGTTTTTTTCTTGTTTCTGTCTTTTTCAGCATTGTTAATCTTCCTTTGTCAATACAAGTAGATGGCTGATCAGCAAATAAACAATGCATTTACTTTTGCATTACATACTATTAAATTACATACTATAAGCAATTAAATAGCTACATAAGTAGTTATATCAGTGTGTAACAAGCAGTGTAAGTCTGCCACTTTGGATGTATAAGTGCATTTATGAGTTAGTGCATGGATGAGTGACTTGTTGGCTGTGTTAGTGGGTGATGGGATATGTAACTGTGTGTGCATCTGGCTCAGTTACTGCTGGATAGTTCAGTGACAGAATATCGAAACCATAAATATTGTGCTACCAAAATATCGTGTCAAAAATATCGATCACAAAATATAGTTTTTTAAACATATAATGGTAAGTACACAAATATCCCCCCAAAAATCGCTATACACTAATAATGAATAAATATACAAAAATATTGTCTTTATATATATCTATAGTTAAAAATAGTAAATATTAAGGACCTCATTTACGAGGTTTTGGTGCAGAGCAGCGCCACAAGGAATCTTTCTGCACTGCTCTGCCAAAAAGAAAAGGGCAGGAATGCACCTTATCTTTGAGATACGGCGTATTCCTGTATTTGTCCCCTGCGCTGGCGCAGAATGGGCTGCCATGCGCCAACTCAGGCACCCTTGCGCCATGGTGCAAGGGAGCTTGCACTGTGGGGCTGATTGATTTTGTGAAGGAAGGGACACCTTTAAAATCAATCAATTGAGGCGATTTCCTCTGTCTATGTGTGCTGAAATGAAATTTAGATTTGTAACGCGCGCTAATACCCGAGGGTGTCTAGGCGTGGTGCACAAAGCAGCACACATAAAAAGAAAAAAACGAGGAGTAATGAAAACATTGTTCCTCGTTGCCCCTCCCTAACGCCACCCCTGGGGTGGCGTTAGAATCTGACGCATTCCCAGGTTTAGGATTCCTCGTAAATCTAGGAATGCTTCAGAATCCATGGGTGTTGCATGGCAACACCCACAGAAACACCCATGGAACGCCAATTTTACGCAGTTTTCTGCGTGAAAGGAGCACATAGATACAAGGCCATGTAAAGCCACATAAAGTGGCTTTGCGTGGCCTTGTAAATATGCTGCTGCACTTTGCACCACCGGAGCGTCAAAAAAGTGATGCTCCGGTGGCGCAAAAGTGCATCAAGGGGCCTCGTAAATGAGACCCTAAATATTTTACCGTGTAACATTAATATAATGTTAGTTCAACATGACCAATTTATTTTTAAAGATATATGGGGCTCATTACGATGGCGGGCGGAAGCACAACCGCCGTGCTGGCGGATGCAAAAACCACCAGTTACCGCCGGCACGCAGCAGTCCACACGCCCGCCCAATTACGATGCGAAAAGTAGGCCAAACACCGCCGGCAAGCCAGCAACACCGTCCGCCATCAAAGTGCGCCCGTTCACGTAGCGGCGCAGCACAACTGACACACACCGTCCGACGAAACACGTCCCGCCCGGCGCATAAATTACGATGCCGCAAACAAACGGCTCCCACGGCCAAGAGACACCGCACGTGAAAGAGAGGCGGTAACACGGACGCAGAGCACGGACAACGAAGAAGCGGCACCCCGGGCATGAATCCAGCACTGCAGGCCCTTCCCATGCTTCTGCTGATGCACCACCAAGGACGCAACGTACCGCGGAGACGCAGGTAGGCACACACACAACAAGTGCACGCAAACAGCGCACACAGTGCAAGGGCGGAAAAAGCGGACAACCCCCCACCAGCGCGTGTACACTACACATCCACCATTGCATCCACATATGACACAAAGGCCAAATCCTAACATCGCGGAACACATGTGTACACACCACCTGGGACTAGGAACCAACCACCCCGTCACGGCCACAAAGCGCCGATGACGCCGCCACACATGCGCACAACGCAGAGGCCAACCGCAGCGCCATGCATGCGTCGCACACAGACACGGGGACACAACCAAGCAGCACACACATCAGCCCCACCCCGAACGCACATGACACGTGACAGGCCTGCCACAGACATGTCCCCAACGCCCAATTCACGGACAACACCCAACGCCACACAACCGACGCACACATGTCAGTGAAGTCACGCAACAGCAGGACACACCCCAGTGTAACAAACATGGCGAAGCACACAGCGGCGGCAACACCAACTAGGAGAAGCAGGGCCCCTTCGGGAAGAGGAACGCCAGTACCACACTGAAAAACCCATACCACCCTGCACATATGAACAAGACACATGAAACGGAACACCAAAGAGCCCGGGGACCGACAACAGGTGGCCCAAGAATAACATCCACACACAAGGCCCAACGCAGAGCGGGAAGGCAGCCTGCCGCCCACACAAGGGAGAGCAGACAGCACTGAATGACCTTCCATTCCAACTCCGAAACCACAGCACTACGACAGAAGCCGGTGAATACAGCCATTGTCCAAGAATAGACCAACACAGGCATGCCGAGGAGACCGACCACAGGGCAGATAGCGCATATCACAGAAGCACACAACGGACGGGGAAGAAAGAAGAAAACACTCCCCCATGTCGGCCACATGCAAGTTAATTGGAAGGAGTCACACAGCACTGACCTTGAACTGTCTGAGAAGCATGTGGGAAGAGGGCCCGTGTCCTCCAAACAAGCCAACAGAACACAAGTCCTGTCTCCCTACGACTACACAGAGCTCACAGCAACCCCGGAGCGTGCACATTGCAGACTGCACACACAGCCGGAGCACGCCACCTCAACGAACCGCTGCGAAATGGCAACCGCAACACACCTACCCAACTACGCCGAACAGCTCAAGCTGTACAAAACCAACACGATACATACATTGGGATGCGATCTCCTGTCCCTGCTGAACGTAAGTTACCGACTGACTTACCGCATCACATTGTTCAGCTGCGTCATGCCCGTCTTCTACTGTCGGAGGTGTCCCTACCAGCATCCCGTCGAGATATGCCTCTCCAACCCGGCATGTCTGAAGGCGGACCTGCTACCACTACTCCTCCCTCTGGACGCACACGACAGGGCCTGCTCTGCCTATGGGGGCATGGCGTATGTGGCCAACATCGCACGCGCACTGAAATGGGACCACTGTGCCTCCACCACGACGGATCATCGAGAACAGCTACATCGAATGTCACCCAGCATGCCCCATCATGGTCCTCCAAGGGACAACTTACGAACAACACCTTGACAGCCACCATCCGCTTCATTGGCTGGCAAACATGTACACCACCAATGACATGGAAGCCCTGCTGGGCGGCATCGCATACCTGACAACCTGTAAATACGTCGGACCACAACGCAGGTTCCCCGAGTGACCTATGAAGTCCAACCCCGCACCCATGCTCAGCTTCCGCACGGATCTGGCCAGTCACCACCACAACAGCCATACCAAACGACCGGCAACTGTAACCACACCATCAACGACATCGCCATGACATCGGATATGACCGGGACATGCACACTGTTCCCCATCACATCCAGGAACACCGCATGCATCGTGGGAGGCAGTGGCATGGGCTCTGTGTATCGCACCCACATGGACGGAACTGCACGAACAACCAGGACACGACATGGATCCAGCGCCCATGGACACACACACCGCTCAGTGGACATGAATAGGTCGCCTGGAGTCTGTGGGTGCTGCACCCCTCCCACCCCCGCCCCGGGAATCCCATACCAGGACCTTTGTTTGGACGACAAGTGCATACAACAACAACACGACCCCAGTGACTGTGACATGTCCAGTAACCACCACAGTGCAACAACAAGTGGCACGCCGCTGCATGCACGCAAGCACATGCCCTGATGTCATCTCACATGCACGCGTGCATGAGGAACAACCGCAGCAAACCTGTCACATGGAACTGAGATGGACTGTGCCCATGATGCCGAGCGGTCTGGTAGGCTACATGTATACCGTCTGTGTCAAAGTCCGCAGCTCCGCAGCTATACGTAAATGTACATTAGCACAGCCTTGGCCAAGCAGATGTTACCCCACACCCTATCCCATTTGTGATCATGCTCAGTATATCCTCAACATGTATTCCGCTGCCAGTAGTGTCCACTATACTGCATCACAGAGGACAGAAGACTCAATATAATGTTTGAAACCAAAACTGTCTCCGCTGACTCATTTCACAAGTACGAATGAGAGAGGATGAGAGTATGTGAAGTACACGGCAGTCGTGACATGACCATGTAGTCCACTGGTATTGGATGTCAACGCAAATGAGTAGCACTACTGTGGAAGACACACATGTGTCGTGTGAAGTCGTATGGACGCAGTGCTCAGGTGGGTGGGTGCGACGGGTAGATGCGCACATGCCAAGTTGGAGCACGCCGTGTTGGGAGGGGTCAAGAACAGTACACCACCGCTTCCCTGGGCATTGTGAGAGGACACCTGTCGGGGGGAGTGAACACGTGTGTGCACAGCAGCCGGGCACACGTACAAAGCGGTACCAGGCGCACCTCAGCCCACCCTCTGTGGACAAGCTGGATCCTGTTGTGCGCCCGCCATGCCCCTTGACAAGGCACACACAGCCCCAGTCGACCAGGTGTAACCCCAACATAGTCAATCCGCACAGGCGATACAGGGCACGGGATGGCAGTGGAGCATGGTGTGTGAGAGGTCTCCTCGCGCTCCTCCTGGTCATATCACGCAGGCAATAGAACCTCAACGTCTAGCATGGCACAAGTCACATGGAAGTGTAGGGGGGACGCACCACAGCACGAGCAGCACTGACGTCACAGGAGGTGGCTCGCACCATCCCATCCATTGCCCATCATACCAACCACGCCACATGCCATTGCGACTAAGTGCAAGCGCGTGCGCCACCACCCCGAGCCCTCCCCAGAGAGGCCAAAGAGTGAATGTGTGGGCCATCAGCCACAGATGGACGCGGCATGGCCGCAAGGGCAGCCACAGCCACTGGGTGTCGCAGGTGGCGGATCCGGAAGGCGAAGACTGTGATGCATAGTCCATGCAGGCCGGGTCTCCATTTGGGGCACCACGCAGGTGGACGGCGTCCCGCCACACATCATACCCTGGACCCACACATACACTCCTTGCCCTCTCTGGTGCGAGCTTGGGGCTGCCTGTGCAAGCGCTAGCCTCGCAGGTGAGCATGCATATTGGGGGGCGAGGGGAGGACATGAGGGCTGGGGCGAAGATGACTGTATCACTGTCAGTTAGTACAAGGGATGACCCAGATGTGGAAAGGAAGAGACGTGTCCCGTGTGTACTGCAACTAGTCGCCAATCCAACTACCCCCCATGTCCGGAATGTAAGCCCGCACCTAGGCCCGCCCATCCGCCACATCGAACATACCACCAGCACGACAACCTTCCCATTCGAAACACTGACTGGGGGTGGCGACCAGTGAACAATCATGTGTAGCCTACCCACGCGTACATGTGGGCCCTCCATGATCCATGTCACCTGCGGCAAAGACATGACATGCGCAATGAGGGAAGTGAGGAGAGCTGTCCGCCCCACGCGCAGAAGGTGCATCAGCTCCACAGACCCAGCAGCGAGTCCAGCAGGGGTCAAATGTGCAGGGGCAGCTGTGCCTGGTGTGAAGGCACATGCATATAGACAGCACATCGACCAATGTGTAGTCTGCCCACATCCACAGTCCATCATCATGCGGACATAGGAATTGAACACAGGGCAACACATCTTAGTTGGTGCACCCACCGTGACCAACAATGCGCAATCATCGACGTACCCGCCCTGTGCATGGCCCCCCACCCAACGGAGGCACATCCAGTGCCACCATCCCACACACACAAGCCTTCCACGGAACATGCTGTGTCCAATGGTCAGTACAGAGTCAGCGCCCATCTGGTGGATCCTGAACAGGAGACACATGCACACACATGCCAGCTCCCACTATGTACGTCTGCCACCTGGCACGTGCAATGTAACCTCTCACCTGTGACGTGTGACTGCAAGCACACAGCCGTCTTGGCATGGGGCTGTCAATGTGGACACCAGTCAATGTTTCGGGAGCTGTGATTCGTACAGTGCTGTACATAGGGTGCAGTGCTGACACCTACTACTGTCTCATATCCCCTCGTGCCACAGGTCCCACTTGTATTGGCCGCTCAGCCCGTGCCCACATCGTCGTCGTCGTGTGCCATACTCATCCAGCCTCGGAAGCAGTTCCATGCTCAGCAGACACTCATGTTGCCGTGGCGTTGCCGCTTGACGAATATGCAGTCAGTCCCCATCAGCACGCCCCGCAAGTCATTGGGGCCTAGATCCCCATGTGCATGCACATGGCAGTGGTATGTCTCACTTGCCATTGCCATTGTTGGGAGACCTGTGTAAGTGTATTGTGGCCGTGCCGTCCCAGCTTGACAGCTGGGCTGTGGCTCATGTGCTTGCTCAGTCATGTCAGTGATGTGTATGCGAAATTGCTATGTGCCGTGTTGCTTTGACATGTGTCCTCTGCCATTTAACCCAGGCGGAGACCGAACATTGACCGCCCATACCAATTGCTGGCGGACATGGAGGATACTGAGGTCATAAGGAAGTTTCGGCTGGACAGGCCAACCCTGCATCGACTGTGTGCCATGTTAGAGCCCCATCTCCGTCCCCGCAGGGTGTATCCGACTGCTGTCACCCCCACGGCTAAGGTGATGGCCGCCATGCATTTCTTCACCACTGGGTCATTCCAGCACACAGTGGGCAGTGGAGGAGGGATGTCCCAGCCCATGTTCAGCAAGGTGCTGAGGGATGTACTGGCAGCCATGATGCTGTACCGGAACAGGTACATCAGATTCCCCAGGGCTCGTGAATTGGCGGCAGTGAAGGGTGCATTCTATGCCCTTGGCAGAATCCCACACGTCGTGGGAGCCATCGACTGCACACATGTTGGCCTTGTTCCACCACAGGCCACTGAGCACCTGTACCGCAACAGGAAGCACACGCACTCCCTGAATGTGCAAGTGGTGTGCCTTGCGGACATGGTGATCACCCACGTGTGTGCAAAGTTCCCAGGCTCGGCCCATGACGCACACATAATGCGCAACAGCATCTTGCCACGACTGATGGCCAATCTGCATCAGGATCGTGGCTGTATTGTCGGTGAGTATGTGGAGTGGTGTAGCGTGCTGGTTGTGCGATGCTGTCCCTTGTCCAGTTGGAATAGCAACGGTTCTCTGTGTCCCTCACACCCAGGTGACTCTGCGTATCCGAATGGGGCATGGCTGCTCAGTCCATTGAGGAATCCTCGCACCCCAGCAGACGATCGATACAATGAGGCACATGGGAGGACCAGACGTGTGGTCGAGCGTACCTTTGGCCTCCTCAAGTCCAGGTTCAGGTTCCTGGACCGCACCGGGAGTGCACTGGCGTACTCCCCACAGAAGGTGTGCCAGATAGTGGTGGCGTGCTGCATGCTGCACAATCTGGCCATTCGGAAGCAGATCCCCCTCATTGTGGATGACGGAGATCAACCAGGGCCCCAGCCCGCAGACCAGGACAGCTCGAGTGAGGTGGACAGCGGAGAGGAGGAAGCTGGGAATGTGCGCCAGCAGCTCATCGCCCGCTACTTCACTTGACGGTGAGTGTCCATGTACGACGGATGATGTGTCTGTATCTGTGCAGGTGTGTGTGTGCTGTGTCAGGGTGGCCGTATGTTCACTGCGTGCAGTGTGTCAACGCTCCATGGCCAGGGTAGTATGCCACTGTTGGTGACTGTGGCATTGTGCCCTATTGCTCTGTGCGATGTGTGTACATTGCTTGTAGTTGTTGACATGTACTGTGTGATGGGTGTGTGACACACTCATTGAATGTGCTCCTGTTCTGTCTCCCACCCCTAGGTCCCTACAGGCCCTCCGGATTCCATTGCCATGCCACGCATCAGGTGCCTTTCCGCCCAAGGTGGCCGTTGTATTCCGTACAAATAAAACACAGGGCACAAACAGCAGTTAGTGAAAAAGGTGCATTTATTACAAACTGTGACATGTGATTGTGTGTAAGGTGATGACAAAAGTGGTGCGTGCAGTGACAATGAGCTGTCGGTCATGGCTGCGTGAAGCTCAGGGTGTACCCACTGGTTCTATGTCCATAGTCCAACACACACATGCCATCCAGATGGCTGTGTGGAGTGGGATCGTAGAGCAAGTCAATGCAGTGGCTGGTCAAGGAAGGCTGGCGGAAGGCTGGCTGGCTGACTCACTTGCGACTGGAGCGTGCGAAGTCCTCCCGGGAGATCTGTTTCCTCTTCGGACGGCCCCTTCCACGTTTGGGAGGGGGTGTGTGGTGGCGACCTGTTGGTGGTGGGTGAGGTGTGCTCACTGGCTGTGGACGCAGGGGAAGTGGACACTGCTGCCCGACCCTGCGCCCTAGCAGGTGGTGGCGGAGGTGGTGTTGCTGGCCTTGCCTGTGACCCCACCGCCACCACCAGCTGGCCCATGAGGTCCACGAGTTGGTCCATACGGGACACGAATTGGCCCATATGGGCGTCCATGGACCTCAGCACCCCCAGCACCCCCGCGTGTCTGTAGCAGACCTGGCCCATTGTCCTTGGGCCTCTTCATAGGCCCCAAGGACTCTGGCCATTTGAGGCAGGGCATGGCTCCCAGGGGAGGCTGGCGTTTCCCTGACCCTGCTCCTCCTACCAGTCCTGCTGCCACCGGCCTGCCCACTAGCCACATTGCACACCACGGTCCTCGCTGTGGCTCCCAGGGTGGATCCAGTCGGCCGGGCCACCACCTGCGCTGGGGCTGGTGCCAGCGAAGACGTGGTGGTGGTGGTGGCGGTGGTGGTCGGTGCGGCGATGGTGGCGGTTGCGGCAGTGGTAGTGGCCGCAATGACCGTGGGTGTGGCCGCAACGACAGTGGCAGCAGGGGGCTGGGACTGTTCAGCATCCCTGGATGATGGGTTGGTGGGTAGGAGGGGTCCTGGGGAGCGGCTGGGCCCTGCCACGCCAGATGGGCCTGCTTGGTGGTCCGTGTCCGAAGAGGATGACAGATCCTCCAGATCCGTGTGTCCTCGTTGGGGGCTTGTGGGCTGGCTGTGCTGGCTGCTGTCTCCATCCCCAGCATCCGGCAGTTCGTCACCTGTGGAGAGAATGAGATTTGTTATTTTGTTGCACCTGGCGAAGTATGTATTTGTCGTCTGACATTGGCAGTTCGTGCAATCTCGTACATGGGTTTCCCGGAGGCGAGTGTGTGGCTGTGGCATCTGTAGTTGTGTGTGCTAGGCAATGGGACTGTGTGCTGTGCACATGTGGCATGGGACGGATTGGCCATGCCGATGGGTGTGTTGCTGTGCCCCTACTCATTGTGACTCTGGTGTATGCGGGCTCCTGGCCCATCCTGGGTCTGGTTTGTACTTTGCTTTTGGGGTTCACATGGAACGCTTAGGAACGCATATGGCAACATGGGGGCCATGCCCCAGATTCGCATTTGGGAGGGGATATGCTTTTGGGGTTCAAATGGAACGCTTAGGAACGCATATGGCAACATGGGGGCCATGCCCCAGATTCGCATTTGGGAGGGGATATGCTTTTGGGGTACATGCTGTGAGCCATGGGTGCCGAACGTGACATGTGTTGTGGCAGCATGACAGTGCATGGTTTGAGGTGTGTGCATGCTTGACATGGCCTGCATATTTGCTGTCTGTTGTGATTACTGGACATGGCATTGGACGCATCGTTATGAGTGAGTGATAGTTGTGTGCCAGCCAACGTATTGCAGTTGTCCCATCTCCTTGGTGTGCGTGCTGCCCTGTGCCATGTGCATCACTGCAGTGCTCGGGGGGGGTGTGGCCCATGTTGTGTGTTGTTGCTCACAGTGTGTCGTGCGCTTAATTGACTTCTGGCACATGGTTGGTCATGGGCATGTGTCTTAGCGTGACTGCTGTATGTGTGGCAGCTGTGCGGATGACATGCCTTTCATGAGACTGGGGCTGACGGATGGGATGGATGGTATGTTGTATGTGCATGGTGTGTCTGTGAATTTGATGGGTTCAGTGGTGTTCGTGTGCATTTCTGTTGTTCCGCTCTGTTGCGTCTAGTGTTGTTTGTCTTACATAGGCGTAGTTGTGGGGTGTGTGGTTGACAGGCAGTAGGGGCTACATGGACAGGACTTCAATGGTGTTTCGGTTGTGTGTGATGAGTTGCACAGTGGCTGCCGTGTGGGACTATATTCAGTGTGGCTTGTGCATGCAGACGTGGCTCCTTGGGTGTTGCTATGTCTGTGATGGGTCATGTGGGGTGTGAGTCTGTTGTTCATGTCCGTGTGCACATTGTTCACTTGTTCGTGACGGTGGGCGGTGCTGCGTGTTCGTCTGCTACGTGACATGTCCCATGTGTTGGTCGTGTCATGGTCCTCATGCCTCCAGTAATCCAGCCCTGTCCAGTTTCCCACCTGCAAGTTGTTCGTGCGTGCACTGTACTGGATGCCACATGGCTCTAAGCGGGGGTGCTCCATGTTGCAGGTCTGTGGGGGTGGGGGGGTGTTGTGGGTCGTGGGGGTGGCTGGACACCCACTGACACCGATTGCTGTGGACCGTGATGTCTGCCTTTCGGCTGTCGTTGTGCACTGCGGTGGCTGACACGTGGCTGTGGGGTGTGGGGGATGCTCCTCCTTGCTGTGCTGTGGGACTGGGGCCTGGTGTGTGTTGTACTTGGGCTGTCCACCCTCCCACCCACTGCACTTTGTGTTCCTGCCACTTACCTGTTACTTGTCGGTTAGTGCAGCTGTGGCGGACACATGGGTGTGGTGGGTGCTCGTTGTGGCGCTTCTGGCATATTTGGGGACCTGTTGGTGGTTACGTGGCTGGCTGAGTGTACACATGTCCCCACGCATCTTACAGTTGTTCGGTTTGGGCTGTGTGTGGTAGTGTCTGTTGCATGTGTGTGTGATGTGTTGTGTATTGTGTGCTGGACATGGGGGTGTTTGTCCCTGGGAGCTGTGGCATGGTAGTTGCGCATGTGAGTACATAGCGGTGTGCTGGTATACATTAGTTTGTACTTACCAGCCTCCACTCCCCCTGCTAATCCGGCGAGGATCTCCGGATGTATTACGACTCGCACCTTCTCCTCCCACGCTTTGAAGGTCTTAAAGAGCGCGGGATTCCCTCCGCCAGTGACGGCAGCCAGCTCTCTGTTTTTGCCCTCCTTCTTCTTGACCAGGCTCTTGACGTCATTCCAACGTTTGTTAATCTCGACTCTGTTCCTGGGCAGGGTCCCGACTGCATTGACCTGGTCTACGATCCGGTTCCACATTCTGTTTCTGGTGGCTAGTGGTGTGTGCTGGACCATGTTCCCATAGATTTGTGGGTACACCTTGATGATCTCGTCGACCATGACCGTCAGCTCCATGGGCGTGAACTTGGGCATCCTTTGTGGTGCCATGGTGTTTGTGGTGCTGGTGCGGTGTGTGTTGTGTAATGTGCAGGGGGTTTGTGGTGCCGGTGTTTGGTGGTGGTGGTGGTGGTGGTGGTGGTGGTGGTGTTTGGTGGTGGTGGTGGTGGTGGTTGTGATGTGTGCGTTTCTGTGGTGTGCTGCTGTCCTTGCTGTGTCACTGTGTCCTCTCCTCTCCTCTCTGGTTTGCAATGTAGCAAGGGGTTGTGGTCTGTGGGAGTGCTGCTTTTGTACTCACCTATGTGGGTGTGTCCTCATGGTCTGTTGTTTTCAGGTGTGTTGTGTCTGGGGTTCTGGCCTTTGTATTTTTTGTTTGTCCGGGGGGTGTTTTCGGGATGTGTACTGTGCTTGTGTATTTGTGCGTGCCTTGCTGTGTGGACTTGTTGGCCATGTTGTGTGCTATTGGTTTTGTGTGCGGATGGTTTCTGTGCAGGTACGTTGGCGCCATGGCTTCTGCCGTGTCGATTCTCATCGGCGTTGTTTGCGCTGGCGGGCGGTATATTTGTGGTTTTCCGCGCTCATGGCGGTGCGATCGTAATTTCACGTGCGGTGTGTCGGCCGTGTGGGCGGGCGGTTTTGTGTTGTCGTGCGTGTTTCCGTCCGTGGCGGGCGGTTTGACTCCGACTCGGACGTTGGCGGGCGGTATTTTGTGTGTTTTTCCGCCGATGGCGGTTTTCGGTTTGTGTAATCGTAATGGCGTGGTCGGTGTTCAGGCGGTGTGTGCGGGCGGATTTTTGCCGCTTCCATGCCTGGCGGATTTTTTTACGCCGGGTATCGTAATGGGCCCCTAAATTTATATACTTATTTAAATACACACACACATATATATTCATATGTGCATGTTGATGTACACATATATCAATTAAAACTAAAATTAAAAATATTCATTATAATTTATATCATAAATGTATTTTTTTTAAATTTACTAATATAATAAAGATATATATATATATTTACATAGAAATAAAAAAAAATGAAAACTACAATAAATAAAGTAGAAAACACTTTAAAAACATTACAATTTAATTATACATAAAACGTAAACAGTAGGAAAAAATAAATGTTACTAAAAATATCATACATTTATAAATATTAAAAATATAAAATTAAATACACAAAAAATAATAATATATAATTTAACAATACTAACTAAACTATTACATTTTAGAAATGATAAATATACTATACCCACTCCAACAGTACGGAATCATTGGACACAAGAGTGGTAAAAATTACTATCCCCACTCCAGTCTGTGCAAAAGTAGGGAAGACGTTGGACTGTGAAGGAGTAAAATGTACTATTCCCACTCCAGTCGGTGCAACAGTAGGAAAAGCGTTAGACTCAGGAGGGGAAAAATTTAAAATTCCCACTCCAGTCAGTGCAACAGTAGGAAAAGCGGTGGACTCAGGAGGGGTAAAGTTTACTATTCCCACTCCAGTCACCGCAACAGTAGGGAAAGCGTTGGACTCAGGAGGGGTACATTTACTATTCCCACTCCAGACGGTGCAACAGTAGGGAAACTGTTGGACTCAGGAGGGGTCAAATTTACTATTCCCACTCCAATATTTGCAAAAATAGGGAAAGTGTTAGATTGTGAAGGGGTAAAATTTACTATTCTCACCCTATTCTGTGCAAAAGTAGGGAAAGCGTTAAACTGAAGAGGGGTAAATTCCCACTCCAGTCTGTGCAGCTGTAGGAAAAGTACTTCACTTCAAACACATACATATTTTAAAACATGTATTAATTAAACAAAAATAAAAACTATTAATATAAAAAGGTAATGCATATATTTACATTTTAAAAACAATTAAATATACATAATACATTTTTTAAATAATTAATATCAAATAAAAAATGCCATTAACTTATTATTTAATTAAATTCCCACACTATGCTCCCACATACGTAGCAGCCCAAATTTAAAGTATAATTAAAATACAAAATTATAACACAATTAACACATTAAGTAATAAATAAATAACTAATATTAAATTAAAAATTAACTGTTAATTATTACTAGGGCTCCCAGTTTTATGGTATTGTTTTTTTTAACATTTCCGTCTGTATTTAACCATATTTATTTTTGGGTAATTTCATCTGTATTTATTCATATTTATTTTGTGTAGAAATGAGGTTGTAAAACTGTACAGTTCCATATTTATTTAACTGATAGATGCGCACTCAAACTTTGATGTCTGTCGTGCTTTAGCTATTTAAGCTGCCAAGTATTACATAACAATACAGCCACTGGATAATACTAGCATTATACCACAAATGTAAGTTGACATGTGCCGTTATTTAAAGAAATGTCATCCTGTTTTTTAATTTCCCATGCTGTCCATCTGCTCAACTGCTGGCCTATAATTCATGAAAGACAGCACAGAAAGTCACTTAAAAGAAGCACAATTTTCTGTATTTACCACTTTTAAAAATAAATGCAGACAGAAAACACATTGTTTTCTGTCTGTATTTATTTGTACAAATTCGTAAAAATGGAAAACAGGGAGCCTTAATTATTACTTAAATATCTTCCCACCTAATCCCCATAAAGACACAACACACACTCAGGGGCCGATTCCGATCTCGGCCGGTAGTGCTCCGAATCGGATTCGGCTTTACCGGTTCCGATTCGGAGCCCTGTTTCCCGACCGAACCGTACGCGGGTCCGGCCGAGCGAGTACGATGCGAAATCGCCGACCGACTCGTCCGGGCGTCCCGACCGCTCCGACCGACTCGCTCCCGGCTCGAACCGCTCCGACCGACTCGCTCGGACTCGACTCGCACCGCGCAATGGAGACGTTTCCCGGCCGGGTAAGTACGATGCGCGCTGCGAGCAGATCCGACCGAGCCGCGCACTCCGGCTCCTAAGAGCTGTCGGAGCCGTACTTTGGGGGTCCGTGTAGGACCCCCTGTCACGCGTAGCCGTGCGAGTCGCACACAGGGGGGACCCATGGGTCCCCCCTACCTATGCGTGTACGGCACGAATCGCTTCGCCGCGTACCCGCTGTAGGGGGCGCCCTTGTCTGACTCGCACCCATTGAGTCAATGGGAGCCCGCGTACGCGTTGTACGACCGGCTCCCATTGACATCAATGGGAGTCCGACCGACTCGAGTCCGATAACATACGGACGCATCGTACTCGTTCGGTCGGACTGCACGGGTCCGATTCGGTCGGAAATCTCTCCGGGTCCGGCTCGGTCGGTGAAATTTCCGGCCCGAATCGGAATCGACCCCTTAATGTATAACATAAAAAATATATTTATTAAATAATTTGCATATTTATAAATGAATTGCACATTTTAAATAAAATTATTCATTAATTAAAATGTAATATTTTCTTAATTAACTTCAAACTATATAGCCTTTCAAACCCAACAACCTGCACATAAAATATAACTTAAAAATATGACACGCTTTACAGAATTAATGAGCAATTAAATATTTAATAATTAATTATTAATTCAGAAATTATTACCTAATTAGCTTCCCTCCATATACCCCTACAAACACACCAACCCGCACCTAAAACATAACTTAAAAAATATTTACACAATTTGCATAATTAATTATCAATTAAATAATTAATCAATTAATACTTAATTAACTACCCACCCTATACCCCTACAAACCCAACAACCCACACCTAAAACATAACTTAAAAAAATAAAAATTACTTAATTTACATAATTAATTATCAATTAAATAATTCCTATTTATTCAAAATAATTATTAATTAATTATACTTAATTTACTTTCCACCCTGTACCCCTATAACCCTCACAACCCGCTACAAAACTATAAATTACTATAAAAAATTAAATTAAAATTATAAATAACTTAAAATTGCAAACTATATTAAAAAACATTAACAACAATTATACAAACAATATATAAAACATAGAATTGTAATATTATTTAAAACACAAAGATAATTAAAAACATTATTTTTGACAACAATATTGTAAACGATATTAACAACAACGATAATCTTGAAAACGATATTACTTATCTTAAAAATTGATATTCTTGTCAACGATATTCCTGCATCTTAATATTTCTGTGACATGATATTAACAACTCAATATTAGTGTCACTTGATATTTAGGTCTCAATATTTTGTCTGAATACCCTGCTGGATACACAAGTGCTCTGTGTGTTTGTATGTGAGTGAATGTGTAAGTGCCTCTGTCGCTGTTTGACTGGCTGTGTGAGTGGCTGTATGCTTTTCTACACAGGTATGTGAGTCGCAGTATGGGGGGAGACTGTATGCATAACTGGGCATATGGGTCTGTAAGTGCATGTGTAACCAGGGCCTGCTTTGGCACTGGTGGCGCCCTGTGCAACAATGTTTTTTGGCGCCCCCCCAATGACCACCTCCACAACGGATTCCCACACTACCACCCTTTAAAAGTCTCCAGAACCCCTCTCTCTCAGATGCATTTAATTAGATTTATAGTGTCACTCATAAAAGTGAAGGATGTCAGAGCACTTTACACCGCACACACATTACAGAGACAATCAGTCATATATGTGTAAATCAATGTATAAGAAACATTACATAAGACAAGGGGTAGGATTTATATGTCAACCATACTGGTAGGCAGTATAGTTTAGGGGGCTTGGTCTGGAGAAGCACAAACTCAGAATTTGAAACGTAACACCATGGTTGGGGGTTCTCTTTAATAAACAGAAATTATTTCTACCCAAATGAACCCTTTGTGAAACATTAGAATAATGAAAGTCTGGGGGAAATAGCAATACGCTCTAATCTATAGTTGAAGTCTGCATTTCAGTTCTTTGATGACAGTGAATAGCTCACTGTTTTACATTAGGAGTTTAACTTGTAAACTGTAAGCAACAAATAGAAGTCTCTGACGAAAGCAGTAACCCACTGACCTATTTATGTTATATTCACTTTGTGATTTGCATGGTACACATTCCTTGCAGCAGGCATATTAACCCTCTGCACTACCTTATGAGCAATCAAAACTTCCACTAGACAAAATTACGGTCTCTCTCCAGGAAGAACATTAATCACCAGAGTTAACTTGACATTTTTATTAGTGGCTGAAAATTGCTGGAGGCCAGGAACACTGCAGTGGGTGATTTAAAAAACAATATAAACTAGCAAAAAGGCACCCCCACGCGAAGTCTGCACCCGGTGCGGTGGCACCGGTCACACCGCCCTAGAGCCCTGTGTGTAACTCACTCAAATCTTAAAGTACATGCCTTACCTTTTAAACACATAGGGGGTCATTACGATGGCGGTCAGAAAACCTCCCCGACCGCCATGGTAGCGGGAAAAGACCGCCCGCATGGACCGCGGCATCACCGCCGGTTGAATTACGATGACCCGTGCTCGAAATCCGACCGCGGCGGTCGGATCGCGGGCCTTAACATTGCGGCGGTTGCTGCTACCCGCAGCACCACCGCGATGTCCAAATGGGCATGTCTAGCATTTCCCTGCACTACGTGGCAGGCACTGCACAGTGCCTGCCACCTGGTACAGGGGAATGTCGGGGGCCATGGGTACCCCCCCAGTGCACCGCCACCCCCCCAAACATTGGGAGCCTGCCACGGGCCCCCGGAAGACAATCTCCGCATGCCTTTCCATGGCGGTCTGACCGCTGCGGAAAGGCTGGCTACCGCCGGCATCATAATCGTGCCGGCGGAGCCTGCTCTGCACTGCCACCATTATCCCGGTCCTTTTCCGCCCACCAGGCAGGAGTGCAGATGGCGACCGGCGGAGAAGCGGCGGTCGGAATTTCCCACCGCCGCGGTCGCCACAGCCATCCTAATCGGACCGGCGGTTTTCTGGCTTGCGGTGCGGGCGGATCTCCACCGCCGGTCCGGCGGGCACCGCCGCCGGCCGGGCGGTCGACATCCGCCCGCCATCGTAATAGACCCCATAGCTCCCTGCTGTATGGGCTACCTACTGCTTACCTTAGTGGTGACTTATATGTAGAAAAAGGGGAGTTTAAGGCTTGGCAAGGGGTTTTAAATGCCACGCTGGCCTGGCAGTTAAATTGCACACACAGGCTTTGCAGTAGCAGCCCCAACATGTTTAAAGGGCTACTTGTCTGAATGGGTGACTAGGAGTATCAGTACTTGAGTACATAACTGAGTGACTGTATCAGATCCTCCGTGTGTGTCACTGAATGTGTAAATAACTATGTCATTATGCAACTGGCTCTCTTAGTAACTCTATGGGTCTCTAAATGTGATTGTAAGTGGCTGTATGGATTGCTTACTGGCTGTCTTAGTGAATGTTGGAGTATGAAATTCTGTGTGCAACTAGCTTAGTTACTTCTGGATACATCAGTGCTACTTATGTGAGTGTGCGAGTGAATGTGTAACTGCCTATTTCGCTGTCTGACTGGGTGTGTTAGTGGCTGTATGCTTTTGTATATAGGTATGTGAGTTGCAGTATGGGTGGCAGCCTGGTTGTATAACTGAGCGTATGGGTCTGTAAGTGCGCATGTAACTCACTGAAACTTCAAAGTACCCTTTTAAGCAGATAGCACCCTGTCCTATGGCCTACCTACTGCCTACCTTAGGGGAGACTTATACGTAGTAGAAGGGAAGTTTAAGGCTTGGCAAAGGGTTTCAAATGCCAAGTTGACCTGCAAGTAAAACTGCACCCACACTCTCCACAGTAGCAGACCCGAGACATGTTTAAAGGGCTACTTGTCTGGATGGGTGAATTGGTAGTGTCAGTTCTTCAGTACATATCTGAATGAGTGTATCAGTCCCGCTGTGGGTGTGTTACTGGATATGTAAGTAACTATGTCGGCATATGACTGGCTCTTTTAGTAACTCAATGGGTCTGTAAATGTGTATGTAATTGGCTGTATGGATTGCTTACTGGCTGTGTTAGTGAGTATCAGGGTATGTAACTGTGTGAGTGAATGTGTAAATGCCTATGTCACTGTCTGACTGGGTGTGTGAGTAACTCTATGGTATTGTAAATATGTAAATGAGTGGCTGTGTGAGGGGACAACTGCATATATAACTGGGTGTATATCTCTGTACATTTCTCTCTGAGTGAGTACTGGGTACATGAAAAGCTTTAGATGTATCTGAGAGGATATGACAGAGCCTGCATACCTGTGAGAATGAGTATGTACATAGATGTGCCGGTGAATAAATGGTTATGTCAATGATTTTATTGATGTCTCTCACAGTGTGTCAGTGTTGTTCTAGCTATATCAGTGGTGCGTACATAGGTACCTTCTTGGCAATGTAACTAACTGTATGAGTGCCTACCTCACTGTGTGTGTGAGTGCAAATTATATACTATCAAATTCCATAGTGTAATAAATCAACCACATCTACTTCCAAACTCAGTCATTCATTTCAGCTTAATGAAATTACTATATTTTCTCTTAAGACACTTTTATTCCTCCTTTGCTGCTCACTATGGTTTTCCTTAATATCATCATCTACCCTCCCATTTACTTTCCCTTTTACTGTTGTGTTTAACCTACATATTTTTTTCCACCTTACATACACTCATAACTTTTTACATACATATACTTCGTAAAGGTACACCCCAATTGACATACCTGTGAAATGTCTTTGCTGTCCTCCAATTTTTTTCTCAGTATCACTTAGAATCTCTTGTCATTAAAAATATACCAATACCACACTCAGTACATAGGAACCAATAATGGCTTTCAGTGATACTGATGTTGTAATCAAATCACAGCCTTACTTTCATATTTTACTTTTGTTATACCACTTCCGAATAGGCACTGTTTTTTAACCCTTTGTAAGACTCCTGTTAAGAAGCCCAATTAGGTAGTGGCTTTGAGCGGATTAGTGAATCCGCCGCGGTGCTCAGCACGACCCCCTGTGGAATATTGTGGTGGATCCACGAATCCGCACGGGAGCCCATAAACCCACTTAATAGTCTGCTGTTAAACAATGGCCAGTCAGTCAAAATCACTTTATTCGGTTAATTAAAACCATAAAAACATACTAAAAAATCCATTTGTTAAAATAAGATAAAACATGATCAGCAAACAAAATCATTCAAACATGATGTAAGGGCCAAATCACACACTGTACAAAAAATAGATTTACAAAACATAATATTCATCGACCAGGTTTACATGCAATTCATTCTGAGTTAAAAAGGGAAAAGAATTAATACATCAGGTCATGTAATCCCTCTTTTTTTCCTTTCTCTGACTGCCGCCACCAAAAAACTAGCAACATTAAAAGTTTCCCAAACATTATTCAGCATCTGCAGATATGTTAAAGGTGGTCTAGCCTGCAGAAAACCTTTTCCTATTAAAATTGGTAATATAAAATGTTTACGAATGTGCAAATAATGCTCACAAAACAAGACAAAGTGCAAGGTATCTTGAGTGGAGAAATTATCGCAAGTGCAGGGAGCCAAATCCTCTAACTTTCTCCAACCCTGAGGTTCGGCCAGAAGAAAATGCAGATAGTTGAATCTAAATCTTACTAAGAGGAAGCGATGATGGGGCTTAGTCACTACCTCTAAATAAGGCTCCATGGAGTAGTTTGTTTTTACTAGTTGGTGGGCCCGTACTGCCGGTTTCATCAACTCCCTGGCGTCTCTTTCTGTATGTGCCATACGTAGAAAGTATATCTTGGCCCATGACAGATCTTTCTTGAGTAATTTATCTGGCGCATTAAATAGCTCAGGGCGTCCTAATTGCAATGCTGTCCTTTTGACGTGACTCAACCAGGGGATATTACTTGCTCTATCTAAGACTAAGCAATAACGCAAGATCTCCCAGTTCATTTCTAGTTCTGGATTTGTCCAGATCGAGATCCATTTAAGTAAAGGGGCCATTTTAATTAAATCTGACACAAAACCAATACCAGTTTCTTGATGAATAATGTAAGAAGGTATTGATTGTGGAACTGAGAGCAAGCTTCTCAAAAATGTATTTTCAACTATTTGAAGATCTTCAACATCTTTATATCCCCAAATTTCAGAGCCGTAATTTGAAATAGCAATACTTTTGGCTCTATATATATTTAGCATTGCTTGCACTGGCTTTGCCCCTACCCTGCGTGCAAAATCGAGCACCACTGATGTTGATCTAGCCATGGCATTTCTCTTGGCTTTCCTTTGCGGTACCCATGCACCCCTATCGTCAAACAGGACGCCAAGGTATGAAAATGTAGTGACCCAAGTTATTGCGTTTCCTTCACAATGATGTGTTTTGGGTTTTCTTGGTTTAGCGCACATGATCATTGTATGTGATTTAGAAAAATTTACATTAGGATCCAACGATCCCATAAAATCTGCAAAAGTGCTCAGAAGGCACTGAAGGCCAACCGCTGTATGGGCTAAAAGGGCGGCATCATCTGCGTATAGGAGTGTTGGTATCAGCCGTTCTCCCACACGGGGGATATCTTTACTGGCTCCACCCAAAACTTGCCCAATGAGAGTAGTAAAACCCAAAGTTTGGATCTGTTCACTCGGTCAAAGGCCGAGGACAGATCCATAAAAGCCAAATGTAGTGTCCCTTTCTTAGCAATAGTATATTTTCCTGCCAGAAGATGCAGGTTGAGATACTGGTCCATAGTGCCCCTACCTTTCCTGAACCCATATTGCAGGTTTGACAATACATTACACTCATTTATCCAGTCTGTCAATTTACTAAGGACCACTCGCCTAACACTTTAACCTCCGAGTCGATCAGCGATATTGGCCTATAGCATTGTGGATCTCCTCTCTGTCCCTTTTTAAAAACTGGGACAATTATTGACTTGGACCATGATCTTGGCAACCCATATCGACACGTCATATTAAAAACGAGCTAATAATTCAGACCATAGTGTTACATCCATCTTGAAAAGATCAGCCAGGACCCCATCTGGCCCAGGGGCTTTAATACTTGTCATTTGTGTAATGGCCACGGCTACTTCATTTTCGGAAAAAGCCAATTGTAGGCTTCAACCACAGGTGGTGTGCCTATGGGTCCCTGTTCCATCTGATCCCCATATATGTGCTTAAAATGGCTAAACCACTGCTCTTCTGGTATATTACATTCCACAGTAGTACCACTGAGGCCAGAAAAAAATGGTGTATTAACTATTTCCCAAAACTTAGCACTGTTCTTGATAACATTTACGGACAGTAGGTCACTCCAGGCTTCCTGTTTGATTTCTGTTTTACGGGTGCATACGGCCTGCTTGTACGCTTTCCTTAGTGTAACTATTAAAATTCTATCTTGGGGTTTTTGTTTCAGTGCACAGAGTAGCTTTTGGTGGGCAGCTGTACAGTTGTGATCAAACCACTTCTCGCCACTATTAGAAAAGTCCTTGTTAGGATATGGAAGGGCGCTAGCCACCTGCTTACAGATCCTATCAAATGCTATAAGAATTTCTGCATCCATTTGCCTGCCCTCTTCGCATAGGTCTATCTTGTGCCCAACAGTATCTAATAGATCATTTAAAAAAGAGTCCGGTACCACCTTACACCATTTAAGTCTACGACCTTGATCCGTTGTTTTTAAATTAGGGGCTAAGGTGATCCTCCCCTTTTTAGGTGTATCCTTAAGGCACCCTGTTAACGTTAAATGTATGGGATTATGGTCACTGAAATGTGACCATTGGGCGGCATAGGCAGATACCAGGGGTAAAAAGGCTGCATTAACAAATATGTAATGTATTGTTGAATTCGCACCCCTTCCCTTAAATGAAGGGATACCGGACTCTTCATTCATAAGATCAGGGTGTAATAGACCAAAATCCGCTAAAATATCCTCTAAGTATCCGCCTTGTTGTGTATGTTCGAAATGTGTCTCTAGATAATTACCGGGGCCAAGATTATCAGCGACCTGACAATTCTTTTTGCACAAATGTGTATTAAAATCACCCAATAAAATAACCGAATAAGGTGTAGTTTGTTTTTCCCTGTATGAATCTAGAAAGCGATTCAAACTACATAAATGTTCATTCGCTGAAATTCATTCAAATGAATTATAAAAATTAACAACCAGTACGTTAGGCACATTAGTGGGCGTAATCTGGACCACAAGAAAATTACCAGTCCCAGAATCCAGTATACAATAGTTACCTCTGATCTTTAAGGAAATTAGGGTTATTAGACCGCCTTTTCGGCTACGGAAGACTGTGCGGGCTCAAAATAAGTTGTATAACCATCAAGCCAAAGGGTATTCTCGATTTCCCAGGTTTTTTGGAACCCCACCACATCATACTCCCTTATTAAATCAAGCCACCTAACATCATCTATTTTATTCTTTATTCCCGCTATATTCCAGCTGAGTGCCTTTGAGATGTCCTTTGTTTTAGCTTCCTCCCCCATTATTGCGCTCATAGTGGAAATGCAGGCCTTGCGTGGGGGAATGATTTGTTAGTCAGTCATGGTATCTAGCTGACTCACAGGAAGAAATCTGTTTGCTAATTCAAGGTTATATCCTGCAGCCCTCTCTCTGGTTACTTCAGCGGTATGTTAAAGCATGGCATTTATACTTTACTTTATAAAAAGAGCTCAGGCCCATATGTACGAACCAATTTTGCATTTCTTAACGGTCTGAATCGCTATTTCGGGCCGTTAAGAAATGCAAAATTGCATTTTGGTAAGCACGAAAGGCATATGCGGTGTCGCAAAATGCGATTTCTACCCAGTAGAAATCGCATTTTGTGAACAGCAAAATAGGAAATTGCAAATAGGGATTTCCTATTTGTGATTCAGTAACTGCAGGTACATAGCATTTCCTAATAGCGACTAGTCGCAAAATTGGCATTTAGGAAATGCTATTACCATTGAATCGGATCTGATGTTAACCAGGTGCAAAAATCAAAAAGTCACCCAAAATGCTGCCAGAACTGGAAATAAGTTTTGGATACATAGTACATTATGTTATGTCACTCTGAGATAAAGTTGTGGCCCCTGATTTGACGGTGATTTTTTCAATAAGGATTACAAATACCGATAACAATAAGAATTAGTGCCTTTTGACTCACCGCGGATGTAAGTAGATTCTAAATGCCTATGATTAGCACTGCATTACACGGATGGTAGGGTTATTGTCACGATACTGGGAGATATTGTAACTTGATTACAGCACTTGTGTAGTTGTCCTCTTTCGCTAGTGATAGGTATATTTCTATGCTCACGATCATGATGTAGCATTACACGGTGGCTTATGTACTTGTGAGCATATCCTGAATACAGGACTCCATACATCATTATTAAGTATTCCTGGTTAGTGACCAGAGACCCCGGGATGATAGGTACACAGAGTCACCAGCACAGGTATCCCTCACAGGGTTTACGCTTGGACCCCAGCAGCACGATCCTTACCACGGCGTACTGCACAGTAGTAAACTCACACGAAGATGGCTGGCACTGCGTTATTATATAGAGTGCAGTTAGGGTCACCTTACATATTAACCAATATGATTGTCCTCCAGTTAGTGCCACCACATGTTTACATGTGGGAGATACTGGGCACTGTTTTGTTTGGTTAAGTGGCATACCCTTCCACTCAGCAACACATCTGGGTAAATGTCATTCCCTACTCTGCCGTGCACTGGTTGATTTTGCACAATAATTGCCACCTTGAATGGGGTTTTGTGTGGTTCTAACACCTGATGATGGTTTTTGTAGCATCTGAGCCTCTTTACATTATGATTCCTTCTGGACTTCTTCATTCTGCTTCAAGAATGGTCCATTTCCTACATGTCGATTTTGTTTTAGGCAGTCGTAATTTTGCAATTTCCTAATTAGCGATTTCCTAATAGCAAATGAGAATCCATAGGAGTCGCTGTTAGTAAATCGCAGGTTACATACATTCCAATTCCCAAATAGCAATTTTTGCGGATTAGCTATTTGGGAATCACAATTTTGGAATTTCGGAAATATGGGCCTAAATTGCAACCCAAACACTCCCTAATGAACAATATTTCCATACCACTCTGCTTCTCAGATTTACACTCTACTCTTTTTTGTTCCCTTCACCCCAGCACTTTTGGCTCCATTTCCATTGTTACCATGTTTGGAACACTGACTGCTAGCACTAAGTCAAAAGTTTTGAACCCTTTCTGTGAGCACCATACTACCTTCAAATTGAACTGTAGCAGCTGTAGTTGACTGTTTGGAATATTAAGCGTATCCCAAATAGCATACCTTTTTTTTCTAGAGCCAATCACAGAAGTAATTACTTTTTTCTCAAAATCACTACCTACTTTTTGCTACCTGCATATTAACAGCATCCTATCAAATATGTTTTTTTCATTTCAGTGTTGTCCTCCATTTTAACTGACTTCCATTTAGAAAACTGTCTCATTCAGCTACAGCCTTCTCCTATGTGCTATTCCAGTTTGCATCCAAACTGGTTAGAGTGTGGATTGTGGTCCATAGTTTTGTATTTTGGGGCATAGAGAGTGCTAGAAAGACTGGTATTGACATGGACTTAGGTTTACCTAATGTAGACATTACTTGGCTTGGCCACAGAATATTAAAGTGACATCAATTTCTGCCATTGGTTGAAGGCATTGTGGATTGCCAACATCCAGGGTGTATGATTGCGCATTGTGGTGGCAATGGCCTAGGCACACTTACTGGGGTTGGACTGGAAATCCTAATGACGGATACCTTTGGTAAATTAATGGCACCAACATTTGCCAAAGGCAGAATTAGAAGTGGTTAAACAAATTCTATCCACAGATAGACAAATCCAGGAAACATGTCAATAAAACTGTTTCTGCATTCCTCAGTGACCACAACATGGGCTCAATATAAAACAAAAATGTACGCTTTGATGTGGACATTGTATATACAGAAATTATGGAGTTCATTTCACAGAGAACAACAACAACATGTTCCTCAGCAACTTGAAAGACCGCATCCTGTTTTATGTGTAGGTATCATCTGCACACCATAAACACAATGGCTCTTTTTAGAGCCACCCTTTTTCCCAAACACTGTTTCTTCTTCTTTTTAAATCCTTTTTTTGAATTTTTTTCTCAACTCTGTGGACCCGTTGTGAATCCACAAACCAAAAGCACACATTCAATGCATAGCAGCATATTTAGGATTCGCTTGTATGGATTTGTGAGTGGCTCTATGCCTGTATATGTGGGTCTGTGAGTGGATGTGTGAGCGTCTGAGTGAGTCTGTGAGTGTGTGTGTCAGTGTCTGAATAGATCTGTGAGTGGGTGGGCGAGTGTCTGTATGGGTGTGTGAGTGGGTCTGAGAGTCTGTGAGTGGGTCTGTGAGTGGCTGTGTGAGTGTCAGAGTTGGTCAATGAGTGGATATGAGAGTATCCAAGTGGGTCTGTGAGTGGGTGTGTAAGTCTGTGAGTAGGTCTGTGAGTAGGTATGTGAGTGGGTCTGAAAGTGGCTGTGTGAGTGTCTGTATGGGTCTGTAAGTGGGTGTGTGAGCATGTGAATGTGTCTGTGAGTGAGTCTGCAAATGTGTGAGTAGGTTTGTGAGTGGGTGTGTGAGTTGAGTCTGTAAGTGGGTATGTAAGTGAGTGAATGGGTCTGTGAGTGGGTGTGTGAGTGTGTGGGTCTGTGAGTGGGTTAATGGGTCTGTGAGTGAGTGTGAGAGTGTCTGTGTTGGTCTGTAAGTGAGTGTGTGAGTGTGTAAATGGGCCGGTGAGTGGGTGTGTGAGTGGGTCTGTGAGTGGGTGCGTGAGTACCTCCATGAGTATATGAGTGTCTTTATGAGTGCCTGCATAGGTCTGTGAGTGGGTGTGTGAGTTGATGTGTGGGTCTCTAAGTGGGTCTATGAGTGCCTATGTGGGTCTGTGAGTAGGTATCTGAATGGCTTATGGGACTCTGAGTGGGTGAGTGACTGCCTATGTGGGACACTGAGAGGGTGTGAATGTGCCAGCATAGAACTGTGAGTGGGTGTGTGAGTGCTTGTGTGGTTCTGTGAGTGGGTGTGGGTATGCCTCTGTGGGTATGTAAGTGGATATGTAAGTGGATGCATGGGACTGTGATTGAGTGTGTGAGTACCTGCATAGGTCTGTGAGTACCTGTGTGGGTATGTGAGTAGGTCTGTCAGTGCCTGCATAGATTTCTGAATGGGTGTGTGAGTGCCTGCATGGCTCTGTCAGTGGGTTTGTGAGTGTCTGTGTGGTTCTGTCAGTGGGTATGAGAATGCATGTGTGGATCTGTGAGTGAGTGTGTGAGTGGTTGTGTGGGTCTGTAAATGGGTATGTGAGTGCCTATGTGGGTGTGTGAGTGGGTCTCTGAGTGCCTATATGGGTCTACGAATGGATGTGTGAGTACCTGTGTGGGTCTCTGCATGGGTATGTGAGTGCCTATGTTGCTCTGTGAATGACTCTCTCTGTGCCTGCATGAGTCTATGAGTGGGTGTGTGAGTGTTTGTGTGGGTCTGTGCATGGGTGTGTGAGTGTTTGTGTGGGTCTGTGAGTGGGTATGTGAGTTTCTTTATGGGTCTGTGAGTAGATGTGTGAGTCCCTGAGTGGGTCTGTGAATGGGTGTGTGAGCATCAGAGTTAGTCTGTGAGTGGATATGTGAGTGTCCAAGTAAGTCTGTGAGTGGTTGTGTGAGTTTTTGTGTGGGTCCGTGCATGGGTGTGTGAGTGTCTGTGTGGGTCTGTGAGTGGGTGTGTGAGTTTCTTTATGGGTCTGTGAGTGGATGTGTGAGTCCCTGAGTGGGTCTGTGAGTGGGTGTGTGAGCATCAGAGTTAGTCTGTGAGTGTATATGTGAGTGTCCAAGTGGGTCCGTGAGTGGGTGTGTAAGTCTGTGAGTAGGTATGTGAGTGGGTCTGTAAGTGAGTGTGTGAATGTGTCTGTGAGTGAGAGTGTGAATGTGTGAGTGGGTTTATGAGTGCGTGTGTGAGTGAGTGATATGGCCTGGTATTGCCGAGTCCCCTCCCAGTAAGTGATCAGTTATCCCCTACCCCTGAGCCCTCTCTCCCCCGAGGTATTGATAGTAAAGCATCCAACACAATTATTTTGGATTAGGGGTCGTATAACCCCGGCCGTATTTTATTAAAATTAATAAAACGTAAAATTTCATAACACAATAAAAACCTTTTAAAATATACGCAGAAAACCACAACACATTCAGACCACAATTTTGAATACAGTTATTGAACACGATTTTTGGCTAACCTTAACATGAATCTAATACATAGCCATACCTAAATTAAAACTGGAATATGTACATTTGTTTTCTGCGTATCCTGGATGAGCCTACGTGCAAGGTCATGACTGTTCCCCACTAATTGCCAGGTCCCCCTTTACCGGAGTGACCTTGCGCAGGAGGCCTGTGTGCCCCGCAGATTCTTTTCGGGGGCACCTCCTACGCCCTTCCATCCTACCTCCCAGGGGCTGATGTTATGCCACGTTGGCGCCCAATGCACCTGCGCAGGGGTTGGCCCAAGCGGCCTACCGGAAGCAGAACTCCCTACCCCCTGCACCCTTCAGCCTACCGGCTGCCAGCGCCCCCTGGAGTGTGATGAGGGACCACTGCCCCCCAGGCATCCCCGTTAAACAATGGGATGCCTACTAAGAGATGTAACATTTTTGACCTAGGAATCATGATCTTACCGCAGACCAAGGATACTCAGACATAAAATACGACAAGTGAAAATTGACCGTAACTTGTAAAGTAAAACATATTGAAATGGAATTTCTTAACAAATAGTGACAACCCATTTACAGACCTCAAACCTTATGAGCAAACAACCGGTTAACACAAGCCTGACAGAAGTACTTTCTCAACCTCGCTACCTCAGGGGATGCTGGGTGGGGAAACAAAAAACTGAGGCTTCACGCGCCCTCCGCGCATGCTGGTGAGGTGTTGTGACCGGCGGGGGGGCAGAGCGGCGAAGTAGAGAATCTCCTGCCACTCTGCTGCTCTTTTTAAAGAGCGCTTCCCCCAGAACAGGCTTAAACAGGTCCCGCTAGATCCAGGACCCGTTTCCAATGTGTTGCCCCGGAAGCGCATGTAACTACTTCCGGGGTGTGGCTGAATTACCCAATAGAATGAGGGCGGGGAGGGCGGGCCCTACGCGAGTCATCAGCACTGGCCCCACCCCTCCCCGCCGCGAAGAGTGCCCCGGGGACCGGCACAACTGCCATATTGGCGGCGTGACCAAGTTCCCGGTTGCGCCATTGAAATGGGTCTGTGAGTGGGAGTATGAATATGTGGATGTGTGAGTGTGTTAATGGGTCTGTTAGTGAGTGTGTGAGTGTCAGTGTTGGTCTATAAGTGGGTGTGTGAGTATGTGAATGGGTCTGTGAGTGGGAGTGTGAGTGTGTGGATTTGTGAGTGTGTTAATAGGTCTGTGAGTGAGTGTGTGTGTGAGTGTCTGTGTTGGTCGATAAGTGGGTGTGTGAGTGTGTGAATGGGTCTGTGAGTGGGTGTGTGAGAGGGTCTGTGAGTGGGTATGTGGGTGCCTACATGGGTATATGAGTGTTTCTATGAGTGCCTGCAATGGTCTGTGAGTGGGTGTGTGAGTGGGTCTGTAAGTGGGTCTATGATTGCCTATGTGGGTCTGTGAGTAGGTATCTGAGTGTCTGTATGGGACTCTGAGTGGGTGAGTGACTGCCTATGTGGGATACTGAGAGGGTGTGAAAGTGCCAGCATAGAACTGTGAGTGGGTGTGTGAGTGCCTGTGTGGTTCTGTGAGTGGGTGTGAGTATGCCTCTGTGGGTCTATAAGTGGATGTGTAAGTGGATGCATGGGACAGTTATTGACTGTGTGAGTACCTGCATAGGTCTGTGAGTGGGTCTGTGAGTACCTGTGTGGGTATGTGAGTAGGTCTGTCAGTGCCTGCATTGATTTCTGAATGGGTGTGTGTGTGCCTGCATGGCTCTATCAGTGGGTTTGTGAGTGCCTGTGTGGTTTTGTCAGTGGGTATAAGAGTGCATGTGTGGGTCTGTGAGTGAGTGTGTGCGTGGTTGTGTGGGTCTATAAATGGTTGTGTGAGTGCCTATGTGGGTGTGTGAGTGGGTCTCTGAGTACCTTTATGGGTCAATGATTGAATGTGTGAGTACCTGTGTGGGTCTCTGCATGGGTCTCTGAGTGCCTATGTTGGTCTGTGAATGGCTCTGTCTGTGCCTGCATGGGTCTGTGAGTGGGTGTGTGAGTGTCTGTGCATGGGTGTGCAAGTTTTTGTGTGGGTCTGTGAATAGGTGTGTGAGTTTCTTTATGGGTCTGTGAGTAGATATGTGAGTCCCTGAGTGGGTGTGTGAGCATCAGAGTTAGTCTGTGAGTGGGTATGTGAGTGTCCAAGTGGGTCTGTGAGTGGGTGTGTAAGTCTGTGAGTGGGTCTGCGAGTAGGTGTGTGAGTGGGTCTGTAAATAGGTGTGTGAGTGTCTGTATGGGTCTGCAAGTGAGTGTGTGAGTGTATGAATGTGTCTGTGAGTGAACATGTGAACGTGTAAGGTTTATGAGTGGGTGTGTGACTGTGTGTCTCTGTAAGTGGGTATGTAAGTGAGTGAATGGGTCTGTGAGTGGAAGTGGGAGTGTGTGGATATATGGGTGTGCTAATGGGTCTGTGAGTGAGTGTGTGAGTGTCTGTGTTGGTCTGTAAGTGGGTGTATGAGTATGTAAATGGGTCTGTGAGTAGGAGTGTGTGTGTGTGGATGTGTGAGTGTGTTAATGGGTCTGTGAGTGAGTATGCGAGTGTCTGTGTTGGTCTGTATGTGGGTGTATGAGTATGTGAATGGGTCTGTGAGTGGGTCTGTGAGTGGGTATGTGAGTACCTACATGGGTATATGTATGTCTCTATGAGTGCCAGCATAGGTCTGTGAGTGGCTGTGTGAGTGGGTCTGTAAGTGGGTCTATGAGGGCCTATGTGGGTCTGTGAGTAGGTATCTGAGTGGCTGTATGGGACTCTGAGTGGGTGAGTAACTACCTATGTGGAACACTGAGGGTGTGAAAGTGCCAGCATAGAACTGTGAGTGGGTGTGTGAGTGCCTGTGTCATTCTGTGAGTGGGTGTGCCTCTGTGGGTCTGTCAGTGGATGTGTAAATGGATGCATGGGACCGTGATTGAATGTGTGAGTACCTGCATAGGTCTGTGAGTGGGTCTGTGAGTACCTGTGTGGGTATGTGAGTAGGTTTGTCAGTACCTGCATAGATTTATGAATGGGTGTGTGGGTGCCTACATGTCAGTTTGTGAGTGCCTGTGTGGTTCTTACAATAGGTATGAGAATGCATATGTGGGTTTATGAGTGAGTTTGTGAGCGGTTGTGTGGGTCTGTAAATGGGTGTGTGAGTCCCTATGTGGGTATGTGAGTGGGTCTCTGAGTACCTGTATGGGTCTATAAATAGATGTGTGAGTACCTGTGTGGGTCTGTGCCTGGGTCTGTGAGTGCCTATTTTGGTATGTGAATGGCTCTGTCTGTGCCTGCATGGGTCTGTGAGTAGGTGTGTGAGTGTCTGTGTGGGTCTGTGCATGGGTGTGTGAGTGTCTGTGTGGGTCTGTGAGTGGGTATGTGAGCATCAGTTAGCCTGTGAGTGGGTATGTGAGTGTCCAAGTGGGTCTATGAGTGGGTATGTAAGTCTGTGAGTGGGTCTGTGAGTAGGTGTGTGAGTGGGTCTGTAAGTGGGTGTGTGAGTGTCTGTATGGGTCTGTAAGTGGGTGTGTGAGTGTGTGAATGTGTTTGTGAGTGAGTGTGTGAAAGTGGGTGTGAGTATGCCTCTATGGTGGGCGGAATTTGCGGAGTTGCGTTCCGCAAAATTCAGCGAAACGGCAAGAAATCTCCGCGAGCACGCGGAATATCGCGTGCTCGCAGAGCTTTTGCTGCGCCCGTTGAATCCTGCCCTGCATATTTATCCACGAAGATGCCACCGTTTTGTGCACTACCTCTAGTCACCTGGAGTACTTTCTACTGGCTAATCGGTAAGTGCTACCTCATTGGGTAAATGTATAGTGCCTTTCCTACACTATGGAAGAGATGGAGAGAAGGCACACCTGCTTAACCACGCTCACGAATTCTGCACGAGGATTGCGCTCTGGAAAATCAAGGATGCAAAGACCTCCTTCGAGGATTACAGCTAACTTTTCACGTTGGAAATGGAGAGAAGGCACATCTGCTTAACCACGCTCACGAATTCTGCACGAGGATTGCGCTCGGGAATATCAAGGATGCAAAGACCTCCATCGGGGATTACAGCTAACTTTTCTCATTGGAAATGGAGAAAAGGCACATCTGCTTAACCACGCTCACGAATTCTGCACGAGGATTGCGCTCGGGAAAATCAAGTATGCAAAGACCTCCATCGGGGATTACAGCTAACTTTTCACGTTGGAAATGGAGAGAAGGCACATCTGCTTAACCACGCTCACGAATTCTACACGAGGATTGCGCTCGGGAAAATCAAGGATGCAAAGACCTCCATCGGGGATTACAGCTAACTTTTCACGTTGGAAATGGAGAGAAGGCACATCTGCTTAACCACGCTCACGAATTCTGCACACCTGCCCTGCATATTTATCCACGAAGATGCCTCCGTTTTGTGCAATACCTCTACTCAACTGGAGTACTTTCTACTGGCTAATCGGTAAGTGCTACCTCGTTGGGTAAATGTATAGTGCCTTTCCTACACTACAGCTGCGTAAAGGTCCAGAAGAATTGACCCCAGTGACATGTGTGTCTGTAACTTTGCCACCGCGCCGAAAGCGCCGGGGTCCTTTGAATAAGCTGTCCATCGTTCTGGGGAAAGGGCGGGAAGACGGTGCATACCACTAGTGTATGTGGGGCGGGGGCAAACGGGCGGGGCTTCTAGGCCTGTTCACATGCCTCTTGTTTATAAAGGGTCAGAGCAGGATCTGAGCAGCAGATGAGGAGGAAGAACCTCCTGGTCACTGGACCTACACGGGGATTGCGCTCGGGAAAATCAAGGATGCAAAGACCTCCATCGGGGATTACAGCTAATGTTTGACGGTAGATATGGGCAGAAAGCACTCCTGCTTAGCCTCGACCTTGCTCACGAATTTTTTGTGCTGATTAATGCGTTACAGAATTTGAGCTTCAACTCGGGCACCTGCTTCAGTGCTTTCTCTTGCACCCGAATTCCGTTCCGCCGCGGATCGCGGAAGTTTCGACATTTCCGCGTTCCGCGCGGAACGCGGAAATGCCGAAATTTCGCAAGTTCCGCGAGTGGAACGGAATTTGCCGCCCACCCTTATCTGTAAGTGGAAGTGTAAATGGATGCATGGGACCATGATTGAGTATGTGAGTACCTGCAAGTGGGTCTGTGAGTACCTGTGTGGGTGTATGAGTAGGTCTGTCAGTGCCTGCATAGATTCCTGAATGGGTGTGTGAGTGCCTGCGTAGCTTTGTCAGTGGGTTTGTGAGTGCCTGTGTGGTTCTATAAGTGGGTATGAGAATGCATGTGTGGGTCTGTGAGTGAGTGTGTAAGTGGTTGTGTGGGTCTGTAAATATGTGTGTGAGTGCCTGTGTGGGTGTGTGAGTGGGTCTGTGAGTGCCTTTATGGGTCTATGAATAGATGTGTGAGTACCTGGTGGGTCTGTGCCTGGGTCTGTGAGTGCCTATATTGGTCTGTGAATGACTCTGTCTGTGCCTCCATGGGTCTGTAAGTGGGTGTGTGAGTGTCTATGTGGGTCTGTGAGGGGGTATCTAAGTGTCTGTGTGGGTCTGTGAGTAAGTGTGTGAGTTTCTTTATGGGTCTGTGAGTGGATGTATGAGTTCCTGTGTGGGTCTGTGAGTGGGTATGTTAGTGGGTGTGTGAGTGGCTGAGTGAGTGCCTGTGTGAGTGCCTGTGTGGATCTCAGAGTGGGTGGTGACTATGTGCAGGTCTGTGAGTGGGTGTGTGAGTTCCTTTGTTGGTCTGCCACTGGGTATGTGAATGCCTGAGTGGGTCTGTGAATGGGTGTGTGAGAGTCTGTGTGGGTCTGTGAGTGGGTGTGTGAGTGTCTGAATGGGTCTGTGAGTGGGTGTCTGAGTGTCTGCATGGACATTTGAGTGGGTATGTGAGTGCCTGCATGGGTCTGTTTTTCGATGTGTGAATGCCTGCGTAGGTCTGTGAGTGTGTGTGTGAGTACCTATGTGAGTCTATGAGTGGGTCTGAGATTGCCTGCAAAGCTCTGTGAGTGGGTGTGTGAATGCCTACGTAGGTCTGTGAGTGGGTGCATGGCTGCCTGTGCGGGTCTGTAAATGGGTGTGAGAGTACATGTGTGGGTGTCTGAGTGGGTCTGAAAGTGTTTTTCTTTTTTCAAAGTGCATCAAGATTCACAGATTAGTCTGGGACTTACATGTGGGCTGCACTGATCCTTGCGGGGTTCAGCGGAATCCCAAAGTAGAAAAAAACTCCAATATAACTGAATTTTGTACCCAACATAGGTACCTCTCACACTCCTCTAACACACTCATGGGGTCAGGGTACCTCTGCCCTGACCCCTTTAATCATTTTCCAGAAAATTGTAAGTCGCCAGGATTTACACTGAATTACAAAAAGCGCTCTTTCTGGACCAAGAGCTACCTCTCTGCCAAATTTGGTGTAAGTCTGTTCAGTAGTTCGGGCTGTAGTTGTGTTCAATGTCCCTATGAGAAATTGCATGGGACACGCACATTTTTTGACCCCCCCCATTTCTCTGCCCCCGCTTGACGGATCACTCCTAACCTTCCCATGCAGAACTAGACATAGTGTGGCACTTTTTTGGGAAAATTTCATGAAGATTCGTCAAACGGCACCAAAGTTATAGGCAAGTCAAAAACACTATTCCTATGGAAACTAGGTCCTAACTATAACTGCCTACTGGCATGTATATATATATATATATATCCTTTAGCTTTAGTTCACGTCGCTGACTCCATGAGGCGCTTCTCTCTCGGTGCGTGACCCTTGGCTGAACCACGCCAAATTACATTTTCCAAATCCCTCGAAGTGAAGGAAAAAAGGGTTGCACTTCCAGATTAGGTGTTTTAACAATCCTTTATTTTCGTTTCATCAGCTGTTCAAAAGCTGCACCAACGCGTTTCGTTCTCCTCCGAGAACTTGATCACGGTTTACACAGCGACAGGTCACATGGGCCAATAAAAACCTATTGACAATCACATGATCCATTATCCTGCCCATTATTCCTGTTCCATGTCGCCCTGCATTCTGGGAGCTGTAGTGTAAGGATTACTTTCATTAGACAAGTGATTTGTAGAAAAAATTCGTCGGAGGAGAACGAAACGCGTTGGTGCAGCTTTTGAACAGCTGATGAAACGAAAATAAAGGATTGTTAAAACACCTAATCTGGCAGTGCGACCCTTTTTTCCTTCACTTCGAGGGATTTGGAAAATATATATATATATATATATATATATCACCAAGGATTCCCTTTTGAGGAAAGAACCACTCGCACTCACGGGTATTTTTGCACGCTCTTAGATTTTATTAAAGCGGCAACATTCTCCAACCAGTAAAGAACCCCTACGCGTTTCAGTCTGCCCTCAGACCTTGCTCACGGGTAACCAACGCTGCAATTTCTGCTTCATTTAAACTGATCACCTGACATTATGTCACATCCTGTTCTCTACAGCGCTAGGCATTCTGGTAGATGTAGTCCTTTGCATTTTTATCGTGAATTTTAAATAAGTGATGTTGTGAATAGAACGAATTAAATTGATATATCTAAAATACAGTGAAACTAGTGAGTGCCATGCCTGTTACAGTTTTCCAATATGTAATTAAACTGATCTATTAAGCTAATACTTTGACAACAACCCATTCATTTGGTTGCATTTTGCCTGCCACAAACATCCTTTCTCAATTCTATTCAGGTACATTGCCCAAATGAAAATATTTTGCCCTCTAGTGGGCTTTCAAGGACGTGAGTTCCCAAAATTGGTAACTTTCTTCAAATTTACCTATTCTTAAAACTAGTAACATGCAACTATAATTAAAACCAAACACATATCTGATATTTCCATTTCATAAAAAGATTTTCTATGACCAAAATTTGTTATGTTATGAGATAAGAAAGGCCCTAAATGATACTATGAGAAATTGCCTAATTTCAAAATCTCTTTCCAAATTTGAGAAAATTTACGATTGTACAGATTCTTTACAAGCAATATATTTCTATTTATAATGTCGTTAAAGGTGGGAGTACATCTCTTCATCCTTATTAAGGCCAAAGGGGGCCAGGGTTCTGAAAGATAAAATGTGACGTGATTCCCTTTGTCTCAGAGTTTTTTCCCGATTGCCACCTCTCACATGGCATTCGACCATTTCCACTGCGTAGAATTTTAGTTTCTTCCAGTCCCCATCATGATACTTTTCCATATGTTCAGCCACGGCATAGCCACGATCCTTATTGACTGTGGCTCTCACATGCTCCAGTATTCGTTTTTTGAGTTCACAAACCGTGCTCCCTACATATTTCAATTTGCAGGGACACTCAATGATGTAAACCACAAACTGACTTTTACAGTTGATTAATTGATTGATTCTCCATTTCTTCCGGTTTGCCATTGTGATTTCTTTCGTATTTTGTGCGATTTGACATACTTTACACGTTGAGCATTTGAAAAAGCCCTTAACGTTTATCCAAGTTTTTTGTTTTCTCATATTGAAATGACTATGGACTAGTTCATCTTTTAGATTTTTCGCTCTCCTGTATGTAATTTTTGGATGATTGCCAACAATATTCCTCATAGTTTTATCTAAGCATAAAATGTTCCAATTTTTTCGAAGGATGTGCTCAATTTGCTTTGACTCCGTTGAAAATGTTGTAATTAATCTTATAGCATCCTGATCATTGTTTATTTGGGGCAATTTTTGTTTTATGATCTCTGATCTTGGTTGTTTTTCTGTTCTTTCAAGACAATCTTTTAATACATTTTTGTTGTATTTTCTGTTTCTGAATCTGATCATTGTTTGTTTGCTATGTTTTTTCCATTCATTTTCTTCAGAGCATATCCGTCTTATCCTCAATAATTCACCATATGGTATGTTTCTGATTAATGAGGTTTGATGGAAGCTTTCTGCATGCAGTGTTGCATTGGTCGCTGTTGCCTTGCGATGTAGAGTGGTATGTACTTTGTTTTCCCTAATGTAAATTTCAGTGTCCAGGAATACCACTCGGGTTTCACTGATGTCATACGTGAAGTGTAGGTTGGTGTTTGTATTGTTGAGGATATCGAAATAGATTTTAAATTCTTCCATGGATCCATCCCAAATAATTAAAAGATCGTCTATATATCTCAGCCAAGATATTATTTTTTCAACATATCGATCATTATTTGGGTTCCATGCCACCTTTTGTTCCCACCAACCCATTGTCAAACACGCATAACTGGGACTGAAAGAAAACCCCATCGCTGTCCCATCCTTTTGTAAAAAATGTCCTCTCCAAACATGAAGATGTTTTGAGTCAAACATAAGCTAATCATCTCCATTATCATAGCATTGTGGTTGGCAAATTGAATATTGCGATCCTTTAAAAAGTATTGACAGGCAGCCATTCCAAAAGTATTTTCAATGTTGGTGTATAGCCCAATTACATCCATGGTTATCAATTTATAAGTGGGTTCCCAATTTAGCCCTTGTACATTTCTGAGAAGGTCGCTCGTATCTCTGAGGTATGATGTTAAACCCTTAACATATGGAAATAAGTATCCATCCACAAAATTGGCAATTGGTTCCAGGAGTGACCCCTTTGCTGAAACGATTGGCCTCCCTGGTGGTTTCATGGGATTTTTATGTATTTTTGGGAGAAAGTACATTGTTGCAGTGACAGGATGATCGGTCGTGAGATACTTTTTTCATCATTATCAATTAATTTCTTTTCCCACCATTGTTTTAATTTTTTGTCCAGATTTTCTTTATATCGCAATGTTGGATTTTCTTTAAGCTTTTCATAATGTCTTGTATTATTTAACTGTAAATAGGCTTCTTCCACATAGAAATCTTTGTCCAAAATGATAATATTTCCACCTTTGTCCGCCATCTTTATTTCAATGTTATTATCAGATTTTAGAGTCTTGATGGCGTTACGTTCTTTTAGTGTCAGATTGAACTTCTTTTTCTTTTTGTTTCTAAGTTGGTATAAATCTTTTATCACTGCCTCATGGAAGATTTCGATTTTATTTCCAGTTGGCATTTGTGGGTAATACTTTGATTTTGGTCTCTTGCCACTGGTTCCTTCCCCCAGTTGAATACAGTATGTTTCCAGGTCTCTGGGCTGTTCATTCCCCTCAATATCAAGTTCCATTAGTGTTACAAACGGATCTACATCTGCCACTGTAAGATCCATTGTAAATGCAAAGGACTACATCTACCAGAATGCCTAGCGCTGTAGAGAACAGGATGTGACATAATGTCAGGTGATCAGTTTAAATGAAGCAGAAATTGGGGGAAGGAACCAGTGGCAAGAGACCAAAATCAAAGTATTACCCACAAATGCCAACTGGAAATAAAATCGAAATCTTCCATGAGGCAGTGATAAAAGATTTATACCAACTTAGAAACAAAAAGAAAAAGAAGTTCAATCTGACACTAAAAGAACGTAACGCCATCAAGACTCTAAAATCTGATAATAACATTGAAATAAAGATGGCGGACAAAGGTGGAAATATTATCATTTTGGACAAAGATTTCTATGTGGAAGAAGCCTATTTACAGTTAAATAATACAAGACATTATGAAAAGCTTAAAGAAAATCCAACATTGCGATATAAAGAAAATCTGGACAAAAAATTAAAACAATGGTGGGAAAAGAAATTAATTGATAATGATGAAAAAAAGTATCTCACGACCGATCATCCTGTCACTGCAACAATGTACTTTCTCCCAAAAATACATAAAAATCCCATGAAACCACCAGGGAGGCCAATCGTTTCAGCAAAGGGGTCACTCCTGGAACCAATTGCCAATTTTGTGGATGGATACTTATTTCCATATGTTAAGGGTTTAACATCATACCTCAGAGATACGAGCGACCTTCTCAGAAATGTACAAGGGCTAAATTGGGAACCCACTTATAAATTGATAACCATGGATGTAATTGGGCTATACACCAACATTGAAAATACTTTTGGAATGGCTGCCTGTCAATACTTTTTAAAGGATCGCAATATTCAATTTGCCAACCACAATGCTATGATAATGGAGATGATTAGCTTATGTTTGACTCAAAACATCTTCATGTTTGGAGAGGACATTTTTTTACAAAAGGATGGGACAGCGATGGGGTTTTCTTTCAGTCCCAGTTATGCGTGTTTGACAATGGGTTGGTGGGAACAAAAGGTGGCATGGAACCCAAATAATGATCGATATGTTGAAAAAATAATATCTTGGCTGAGATATATAGACGATCTTTTAATTATTTGGGATGGATCCATGGAAGAATTTAAAATCTATTTCGATATCCTCAACAATACAAACACCAACCTACACTTCACGTATGACATCAGTGAAACCCGAGTGGTATTCCTGGACACTGAAATTTACATTAGGGAAAACAAAGTACATACCACTCTACATCGCAAGGCAACAGCGACCAATGCAACACTGCATGCAGAAAGCTTCCATCAAACCTCATTAATCAGAAACATACCATATGGTGAATTATTGAGGATAAGACGGATATGCTCTGAAGAAAATGAATGGAAAAAACATAGCAAACAAACAATGATCAGATTCAGAAACAGAAAATACAACAAAAATGTATTAAAAGATTGTCTTGAAAGAACAGAAAAACAACCAAGATCAGAGATCATAAAACAAAAATTGCCCCAAATAAACAATGATCAGGATGCTATAAGATTAATTACAACATTTTCAACGGAGTCAAAGCAAATTGAGCACATCCTTCGAAAAAATTGGAACATTTTATGCTTAGATAAAACTATGAGGAATATTGTTGGCAATCATCCAAAAATTACATACAGGAGAGCGAAAAATCTAAAAGATGAACTAGTCCATAGTCATTTCAATATGAGAAAACAAAAAACTTGGATAAACGTTAAGGGCTTTTTCAAATGCTCAACGTGTAAAGTATGTCAAATCGCACAAAATACGAAAGAAATCACAATGGCAAACCGGAAGAAATGGAGAATCAATCAATTAATCAACTGTAAAAGTCAGTTTGTGGTTTACATCATTGAGTGTCCCTGCAAATTGAAATATGTAGGGAGCACGGTTTGTGAACTCAAAAACGAATACTGGAGCATGTGAGAGCCACAGTCAATAAGGATCGTGGCTATGCCGTGGCTGAACATATGGAAAAGTATCATGATGGGGACTGGAAGAAACTAAAATTCTACGCAGTGGAAATGGTCGAATGCCATGTGAGAGGTGGCAATCGGGAAAAACTCTGAGACAAAGGGAATCACGTCACATTTTATCTTTCAGAACCCTGGCCCCCTTTGGCCTTAATAAGGATGAAGAGATGTACTCCCACCTTTAACGACATTATAAATAGAAATATATTGCTTGTAAAGAATCTGTACAATCGTAAATTTTCTCAAATTTGGAAAGAGATTTTGAAATTAGGCAATTTCTCATAGTATCATTTAGGGCCTTTCTTATCTCATAACATAACAAATTTTGGTCATAGAAAATCTTTTTATGAAATGGAAATATCAGATATGTGTTTGGTTTTAATTATAGTTGCATGTTACTAGTTTTAAGAATAGGTAAATTTGAAGAAAGTTACCAATTTTGGGAACTCACGTCCTTGAAAGCCCACTAGAGGGCAAAATATTTTCATTTGGGCAATGTACCTGAATAGAATTGAGAAAGGATGTTTGTGGCAGGCAAAATGCAACCAAATGAATGGGTTGTTGTCAAAGTATTAGCTTAATAGATCAGTTTAATTACATATTGGAAAACTGTAACAGGCATGGCACTCACTAGTTTCACTGTATTTTAGATATATTAATTTAATTCGTTCTATTCACAACATCACTTATTTAAAATTCACGATAAAAATGCAAAAGACTACATCTACCAGAATGCCTAGCGCTGTAGAGAACAGGATGTGACATAATGTCAGGTGATCAGTTTAAATGAAGCAGAAATTGCAGCGTTGGTTACCCGTGAGCAAGGTCTGAGGGCAGACTGAAACGCGTAGGGGTTCTTTACTGGTTGGAGAATGTTGCCGCTTTAATAAAATCTAAGAGCGTGCAAAAATACCCGTGAGTGCGAGTGGTTCTTTCCTCAAAAGGGAATCCTTGGTGACATATCACGGCTGGACTCTGCCGTTTTCCACGGATCGCACCGTCACAGAGCGCCGCAAATGCCGTCAGGACGAGTCCTTTGTTGGTGATATATATATATATATATATATTCATATATAGTATATATATATATATATATATTCATATATAATATATATATATATATTCACAGAGAAAAAAAAAGGTTACAGGGACGTTATAATTAGGAACTAGAATTTAAAAAACTTTAGAAATTCACTGTAAAAACCAAAGGTTACAGGGACCTTATAGTTAGGCTCAGATTTTACTCATACAAACCCAGTGAATTTCAGCAGTTATAGTTATCTGAGCTAACTATAACTTACCCCCACCCAATGCACTGCTTATTACTTTACATATTACATCACTCATGAGATGGTCAGTGACATCACTGATTATATCACTGATGACATCTCAAATGACATCACTGATGACATCTCAATTGGCATCCTTGATAACATCATCCAGTGATTGTTAGTGTTTTCTAAATGTTACTGAGTCTTAAACATATATACAAAGGTAAGTGGCTGTGGGAGTGCCTGTATGGTAGAGTGAGTAGGTGTGTAAGTGGTGTATAGAAGAGTGAGTGAGTATGTATTAGACTGTATACATGAGTGAGTGGGTGTGTGAGTTTTTGTATGGGTGAGCGAGTGGGTGAGTCAGTGGGTGTATAAGTAAGTGAGTGGTTGTGTGAGTATCTGTATAGGTGAGTGGGTGTGTAAGTGGCTGTATTGGTGAATGAGAGGGTGAATGAGTGGCTGTATGGGTGAGTGTGTGGGTGTGTCAGTAGATGTAAATGGTGAATGAGAGGGTGCATGAGTAGCTGTATGGGTGACTGAGCAGGTACATAAGTGAATGTATGGGTGAGAGATGGGGTAAATGATTGGCTGTATGGGTGCATGAATGGGTGTGTCAGTGGGTGGATGGGTGAGTGAGTGGGTGTGTGACTGGCTGTATAGGTGGGTGAATGTGTATGTGACTGGCTGTATGGGTAAGTGACTGTGAGAGAGATTGTATGGGAGAGTATGAACTAGTCTCAGTGACTGTATAGGTGAGTGAGTACATTTGTTAGTCTATGTATGAGTGAGTGGGTGTGTGAGTAACTTTATGGGTGAGTGAGTGGCTCTGTGACTTTCTGGCACTGACCGATCGTAATGGGCTGCCCCTGAAGAGTTTCTTACTTATACCAGGAGCCGCATGGCAATGGTCCAGGTGTGACAAAACCCTTGAAGTGAACCCCAGCACATACTGCTGTGCAGACACTATATACTGTTGGCCACAGTAGACACCTGGTGGCCTGGCTCTATAGTGGCCTCCGGGCCCATACTGGGGTATCTTTACAGGCTTTACACTGCAACTGGGAGGATGAATTGCCCATAGCATTTAATGGTAAAGAATGGCAGGTGATTCTACAATACCAATCCCAAATCCTGCGTAATGTATGCTTTCATTTTATTCAGACATGTATACTCTATACATAGAGCCTATCTCACCCCAGACAGATTACAGGCTATATTCCTCAATGCATCCCCGAGCTGTCCTCGATGACAGTTGAGCCCAGTGCACTTGATGCACATGATCTTGGGCTGTACACAGCTAGATTCCTTCTGGTCAGTGGTCGTCTCGGTGCTTACATGGCTCTCAGATAGACCGCTCCCTACGGGTGGTACTTCTTGGGAGTTAACCCCGGCCTGAAACAGCCAAATTTACAAACCGATTTCAAGATAATGCTCTACTGCTTGCAGGCCAAACTATTACTCGTCGTTGGAATTCTCAAACTCTCCCCTTGTTGGTGACATGGCACACTGATCTTCAACACTGGGCCTAGGTGGAAGGTACCTCCCTGAGGCGAAAGGAACAGCATGTATTAAGATGTGTCCTGATAGCCTACCTTTGGGACAACCTAGAACAAGCCCACAAATTAATGATTAGCAATGATGACCTTCCACCATGAACACAAATAGTCCAGATTGCATACACTATTGATATTATGGTGTCCTGAAACCCATATATCTCCCCTTCAGCCCCGCCCCCAGATTGCACTAGACAAAGTGGCCTTCTTATGACCTTTTCCCTGCATGAGGGACCCTCTATGCTCCTCCCTCCTCCCCCCATACGGATCAGTTGTTATGTTCTTTGTTTATTGTGGAAAGACTTCTTTCCCATTAGCCGATAGCCGATAGCCAAAATGTGATTGTCAGATGTGATATATCCCATGTACATTGTAGAATAATGTATCCTGATGATCCTATCTGCTGTACTTCACCCTTTGATTGTAATCGCATGCCATTTCTATGAAAATCAATAATGTGGTTTTGAAAAAATAATATTTACTCACTCTTCACCCTTTTCTTAATTTTTATAGTTTTTTGTCGAGGAAACACCCATGAACTCTCCTTTTTAGGACTCACCTGAGGCAGCACATGCACTGTCACTTGCGAGACATTTTGTTAGCTTACAGTGGATTTAGAGCTCACCCATTGCTTACCATTGGTTGGCTTCATTGTCATCTCTTCGTCAAACTCATTTCCTTGCTTCTCTTTGGTCAGCGCATGCCGGCTTCACTTCCTTTTGATGTGTTTTGCCCTGCCATGGAGCATGGCCCAAGTACTTGTGTCCTTCCATGGCTCCGGTTTTTGGTGCCATTTTTTTCTTTTAGTTGAAACGCTCCATAACAGTGCATGTGATTGCAGGCCATCTCCCTCATGTGCTTATACCCCTGTCCTGCTCCAAGTTGTTGCTTCCCCTCTCCATCTTGTTGTTTGCCTCCCTCCTCCCATCCCTCTCTGTGTTGTTGCTTACCATCTCCCGACCTGCTCCCTGTTTTTGTTTGCCTCCTCTGGTTCTCCTGTCCTGCTCCGTATTGTTGCCTGCCTCCCCCCCTGTCCCACTCTTGTGTTGTGGCTTAATGTGGGTCTCTGTATTGTTCCTTGCCAGTGTTTGCTGTATCATAGCTCTTTTAGGATCGAGCCTGCGAGAGCATGCGCTAGTGCATGCTTCTTGCTTGCAAGACACTATTTTTTACAAAAAGGGTTTGGAGCCCTCCCATTCCTTACCATTTGTGCGCTTGAGCGTGACTCTTCTTTGCAGCGACCCTAATTGGTTAGTGCAGCAGAAATGTCACTTCCGATGTTTGCTGTCGAGCACAGACCAAGAACAGATTGATTTAACTTAATCAGTGCCCGTCTGCTGTTCCCGATGTGGTTGAGGTACTATTTCTACCCCCTCTCACTCCTGCTGCAACATCTATAGCACTTTTTTTCTTGTTTTCTTCTTCTTTCCAGTCATATTGTTGCTTCCTCCTCATTGTTTATTGGCTGCTGATTTCACTCGCGAAATCTGTTAGCGTGTACAACCTCTGCTCTACGGGTGGTCTCTCTCTCATGATGCAACCTCCTCACTTGCACAATGTATCCACTTATTTAGTCTCTCTGTGGGTGCAGTCTCATCGAGTGGGCTTTCGCTCCATGTGAGCCATCTCAAGGCGTGTTGTCCCCCGGTGCATGCTGTAGCTCTCTAAATGGTGTCTATACAGGTGCAGTTTTTCTTTGACGTCACTCTTTCCATGGGTGTTTTCTGTGCGCGGTCTCCCAATCTCACACAGGAAGCCACATCAACAAACATCTGAGGACAGAGCAGAAATATTTCAGAGAGCTCGGAGGGGGCAAAGGAGTTGGCACCAACCAAACACTGAAACTAGGAGAGCCGATAAGCACCCACAGATGCATGTTTCCTGTCAGCTCTTTAATCACAGACCCTGTTTGGTCTCCACTTTTGCCCTCCTTCTCTCATTGCAACAGTTCGTTTGTGCCTAGCATCAGCAGTGTCTCACTTCACTATTTTTGGCGCTTTCACTTCTGCTAGAAAATTGTTCATTGCAGAGAATGCCCTTTCAGTTGGGAAAATGTGTCCTAATGTGAGCGCTCACATGCTCTGGACTTAAATGGACAGCAGTGCTATCCTCACAAGTTACACATATTTCATATGCGTAATTTACAGGTAGCAGAGCTATCTCTTAGGCTACCCATATGCCACAGGTACTGATGTCAGACTGTCAGGCTAACACCACCTCGCATACAAAATATCGCAGCCACCTCATAGCACCTTTTTTCAGCTTTTGCCGTACATCATCAGCATCATACCACATGAACAAAAGGCACTGACAGAGCCAATAGGTCTTAAAGGCGAGACCTATTGGCTTTGCAATGCTTGTTTTAATTTCTGGTGAGATGGCCGGCAAGATGCATCTACACCCTTCGTGTTGCACGTCCTCCCTTCCTCCAAGATGTTTCCTGCCCCGTCCTCCCACCAGCAATTTTTTTAGGTCTCGCCTACGCAGCGCGCATGCGCTCCATAGGAGGACCTTTAGCCGTCGCTCTGCTCTTTTTGGAAGCACACACTCGTGCTTGTTGCGGCATCCAGCTTGCGGGAGCGAGCAGGGGCACGCCACAAGCACGAGTGCAGTGCTTCCAAAAAGAGCAGACTGCGCGCGCACACACGCACCACTCCCGGGCTTGTTCTCTTCTGTCTCCGCTGTATATTTTTAGGTCTCGCCTACGCAGCGCACATGCGCTGCGTAGGAGGACCTTTATCCGTCGCTCTGCTCTTTTTGGAAGCACATACTCGTGCTTGTGGCGGCATCCACCTTGCGGGAGCGAGCAAGGGCGCGCCACAAGCACGAGTATGTGCTTCCAAAAAGAGCAGACTGCTCTCCCAAGCGCGCGCGCGCCTCTCTCCTTGCCCACACGTCCCGGCCACTCACTCGCTCCGCCCTCTCCGTCTCGCGTCTCGACGTCTGCTCAACTTTCTGTGATTCTGGGCAAATCACTTAACCGGTTAACCGCGGCGCGAATTCCGCCGCGGTGCGGCGGTTTAATTAAGTGGGCGGGGCCGCGTCGGCCGACGGACGTGTGCAGCACTACGGAGGTAGTGCTCGCGACGGCCGTTGGCCGACAGAAGCAGCGAAGGGGTTAACCCCTTCGCTGCACATAGTGTCTCTACCTGTGTCTTCCATGTACTACGCCAGCGATATTATTTGGATGTCAAGGGAGCATCTCTCTTGTCTCCCTTCTTCGCGCTGCCTCTCTAGACGTGTCCCGCTGCCGTCTCACGTCCTCTGCGCTTGGCCGCCTCCCTCTCACTCCGCTCACAATCCCAGCTTTATTGACGTGATTGGAATGCAAGTATTGCCAATTACTTACAAATGGAGTTAGATAGACGCCGATTCGGAGCGTGGCCAGCATCTTTCTCCTGCCGGCTCCACCACCCTCACAGAACCTTGACCGGTTACACCGATCAGACAGCCTCAACCAGCAGCATCGACGCGGGTATGGAACCCTGACCGGCCGCATCCCACCACTGCATGGAGCAGTGACAGACTGCAGCACCCCCTGCAGTCCTCAGTGGTTTAGGGTACCTCAGCCCTTCTGCCTGAGTGCCCTTCATAGTCGTGACAATCCCATGCAGTGAGACACCATCACCGCCTGCATACCGGTGCCGCCTCAGGTCACCTTATGACCTGCAAACCCAGTCTGCACGTCAGCCAGAGGCATCACCGCTACCAGCCTCGGCACCACCAGCTTGTGTCACTATACTGGATCCACGCTACCCTGGACATCAGGGAACCGAACAGCAAACTTGCCAGACCAGCGCGAGATTCCCCACAGCTGGCCACCTCATCACCGCTGGTTATTAGGAGCACATAGTAGTTGCCAGGTCCGGCCTGCCAGCCTGTGTGCAGCCCGATCAGCAAAACTGTCCCTTAGAACATCAGAGAACCATTGACAAAGCCAATAGCCCTAGCTTGTTGTAGGTGTAATGTTACATGTTGTATTAAATATCTGGATGCAGTGACAGGAGCAGCAAAATACCAGTCTGGCGGCACACTGTGCTACGCACAGATTTTCAGTTTACATGTTTTAAGCCAACATTTTAATTACATTGGCCACGCCCCTTAGAGAGACCCTTCCAGTTTTTTCACCCCACTTAAAGCCCTCCAGGACACCTGCTTTTACTTCTCCCCGCAATGCGTCCACACAACCGGAGATGCTGCGCCCTCTAATCCATGTTAACACATTTTTAATTTATGTGTTTTTGAGACATTAAAACATTTACAATATCGCCCCAAAGTATCGGAGCTCACCAGTGAGATCCAGAGTTTCTCATCTCCGGCCATGCTTGTAACTCGGAGTGGCAGCCTGCAAGTACCATGCTAATGTTTTTTTACGCAACGTCTTTTTCAGAGTTCTCACAATTGCAAAGGAGCAATAAAAATAGGACTATGTCTCCCCAGCTAAGCTTCCAAAGCGAGGCTGCCACAGAAGCCTGGGAGCGGTCTCGTCTGGATTAGTAAACACGGAAGCAGCACCATTCAGATTAGTTTTCCAGGCTGGGAGAAACCGCTCCTTCCTCTGTTACACACTAGTAACAAGAAAGCTTCACCACCCTGTTGTGCTTCGTTCTCTCATTTCACACTGCTCTTTGATTCTTGGTTTTTCTACTTTGTGTTCCTCTTTCCAAAATACATTTTGCGATAACTGCCAGCTCACCCTGCTTTTGCAGGTGTTGTTTTCCTCCAACTGGTTGCTTCGGGCTTTGTATGACAGTGATGTATAAACATAATAAATAAAAAAATGCCATCAGCACTTCTATATTAATGGCATGCGTGGGCGCTTAAAAATGCCAGAGCGTTCACAGTTTTTGTTTCCTCTTGTAACAAGAGAGGAGCAGTTCACACGAGTTAGAACCGTTCAACCATTCATGAATTTATTTTTATTTTTTAAACTGAAAAACACAAGTCAATGTGCTACGAAGGAAAGAACAAACATATATTGTACAGAATAGTACCTTTAGCCTTTTCAGAGCTAAAAGCTCCTTTTAACACAAGTTCTGCATTATTGGCAATAATTTTTGCATCATGCAGTAAAAAAGTCAAATTAAAGTGCAAAAGTAAATATTTAGAAATATCAGTATACATTTTTGTAGAAATCTATTCATGTAACAATAAAACTACTGTAGGACATGATTATAAAGCTGTCATCTAGGCAGTGTTGCAGCTGTGTCTCTGTTCCCCGTGGTAATTCCAGTGGTAATTCCTCATTCTAAGTCCTCTACACAGTTCTGCAGTTGCTTCTTTGGTCCTGTCAGAAATTACTCCATTCTAAGTCATCTAGACAGTGCTGCAGCTGTGTCTCTGTTCCAAGTGGTAATTCCCCATTCTAAATCATCTAGGCAGTTTTGCAGTTGTGTCTCTGTTCCCAGTGATAATTACTTATTCTTAGTCATCTAATCAATGCTGCTAGCTGCTTCTCTAGTCCAGTGGTAATTCCTCATTCTTAGTCCTCTACACACTGTTTCAGCTGCTCCTCTGGTCCCAGTGGTAATTCCTCATTCTAAGTCCTCTAGCAAAGCTGCAGCTGCTTACTTGGTCCCAATGGTAATTCCTCATTTATAAGTCCTCTAGGCAATGCTACTAGCTTCTACTCTGACCCGTCAGTAATTCCTCATTCTAAGTCATCTAGGCAGTGCTGCAGCTGTGTTTTTGATCACAGTGGTAATTCTTCACTCTTAGTCCTCTAGGCAAGCTGCTAGCTGCTTCTCAGGTCCCGTCGGTAATTCCTCATTCTAAGCCCTCTAGACCGTGCTGCTAGCTGCTTCTCTGGTCCTGTAGGTAATTTCTCATTCTAAGCCCTCTAGGCAGTTTTGTTAGCTGCTACTCTGGTCCCGTCGGTAATTCCTCATTGTTAGTCCTCTAAGCAGTGCTGCAGCAGCGTCTGTTCTTAGTGGTAATTCCTCATTCTTAGTCCTCTAGCCAGTGCTGCTAGCTGCTTCTCTGGTTCCAGTCGTAATTCATCATTCCTAGTCTTCTAGGCATTACTGCAAGCTGCTTCTCTGATTCCGTTGGTAATTCCTCATTCTAAGTCCTCTAGGCAGTGCTGATAGATAGTTGCTACTCTGGTCCGGTCAGTAATTCCTCATTCTAAGTCATCTAGGCAGTGCTGCAGCTGTGTCTCTGGTCACAGTGGTAATTCCTCATTCAGTGCTGCTAGCTGTTTCTCTCGCCCCAGTGGTAAATCCTCATTCTAAGTCCTCTAAGCAGTGCTGTTAGCTGCTACTCTGGTTCTGTTGGTAATTCCACATTCTAAGTCCTCTAGGCAGTGCTGCAGCTCTATCTCTGTTACCAGTGGCCATCCCTCATTCTTAGTCCTCTAGGCAGCTCTGCTAGCTGCTTCTTTGGTCTCATCGGTAATTCCACATTCTAAGTCCTCTACACAGTGATGCTACCTGCTTCTCTGGTCTCATCTGTAATTTGTTTTTCTAAGTCCTCTAGGCAGTGCTGCAGATGTGTCTCTGTTCATACATCCACTCTCTCCAAATAACAAGCATTGGCATTGCCAATAGGTCTCGCCTTTGGGACCTTATAAGTGTTTAGTTACACAGCACAATACCTTTGGTGCAACAACATCAACTGTTGCATGGCTAAACACTTATAAGGTTCCAAAGGCGAGACCTATTGGCTATGCCAATGCTTGTTTCACTTGCGATTTTCAGCGCTTGTGGTTGAATAGGTGTGCAAGTCAGGGATCGTATGCAAAGGACCGAGCAAGAGCCGAGTCACAGGTCTAGCGTGGCACCCAAACTAAAACCAGAACCTATCCGTCATGCGAATACTTTCTTTCTCCAAGTATTTGCCTCGACTTTTGTTTTTTCCCTCTTTCCATCTCTCTCTCTCTGCCTCCACATCTCCCAGTTTCTCTCTCTGCCTCTATATGGCTTTTTCTCTTCTGTCTCCGCTGTATATTTTCACTTGCGATTTTCTCATCTCCATCTCTCTTATATTTATTTTTCCCACCTCACTTTCTTTAGTTTTTGCTTCCCAAACCCCATATTACCCCTCTGTTATCCTCTGCCCTTTATATATATTTTCTCACTCACGGTGATTCGCTTCCCGTTCAATAGAATGCCTCCCGCGAGCGCGCTCTGACTGTCTGTAATGTTTGGCACTTGCAGAAATCCAAGAATAATAAATAAATAAATAAAGTTGTGATGTGAGAATAGAAATTCATATCTTTAGCAAAGCGAAGTCGAGATCTTCATTGTGGCTTTTACTTCTAGGCTTTTTCAAAAGAGGAGATGAGCAAGCACTGACTGATCACAGCAATGTGAATTCCATGGGAGAAAGTGCATGCTTTCTTGCTAATGGTATATTTGCAAAATCTATCCTCCCTCAGCAGAGTGTATAAGAGAAAGGCCACAGCTGACAACAGGACATTTCTTGAGTCTAGCACAGGCCGGATACTCAAACTAGTTTGGTGCAGTCTTTTGCTTCTAGTAAGGACTCCGGGCTAAATTTAGGTTACAGCCAGCAATCGGACAAGGGTGAAGAAAATGCTGTGTAGTCTCTGAAGCACTGTCCGTGTGACAGGGAAAGTGCGATGGCCTTATCCTGTGTAGGTAACCTGCCTCTTGTGCTGCATGCAACACGATTCAGACAGTGCATACTTTCGTTGCGTACTAAGTATAAACCCAACACAAATTCACGGAGAAATACCCAATCTGTATCCAAGGGTTACAATTTGAATGCATGCACTGCAAAATAATCATTGGCAACATCAATAAGTCAGTTTTTTGTTAGGATGAGTGCTTAGTAACAGTTGTGTGACCATGTGTATGAGGTGCAAAGAAAATATCAAAACAAGGTAACATCTTGGGCCCCAACAATATGTAAGCCCCTATCTGAACAGACCCCAATTGCAGAGTTGTACGCTCAAAGTCTAGTGTTATGAAAAGGAATCAGAGAATGAAATTTGAATTGTAAGGTGTGAATATATTAGTAATACTCAACAAAATATTGCACAGTATATACCTTTGACAAAGGGCCAGTATCTTTTTGGAAAACCAGTGTGCGCGTATAACTTTGTACATAAGTAAATTTGTCAATCCAGCTACAAGTTACCATGGCAGCAACGTAGAACCAAGCCTTGCTCATTGGAGATTAGTTTTTTAAATAGTCTAAAGCATTCAAACAGCAGTCAATCCTAAACAAGAAAGCCACAAACCAGCAATTAAAATGTTAAAGCTTCGGCAAACTAAATACATCAAAGAACACACTCTGGCTCTAGTCTAACAAAATGAGTAATTGAGCCCCATCACCAAAATGAATGGCAATACAAATGGATCAATGTAATCATCCATGAAATACTGTGGTCTTGATGGACATGAAAACCAGTGACTCGGGGGGAGGGGGGAATGAGCAAAAGCCCTCTCTCTAGTTCTCGCTGTTCTTTCTTGCAGAATTCAAGACATGCTGTCCTTCAGACAAAGTGGTCTTTAGTCAGAGCGGATGATTGAGTTGTTTTCTACCTCGGTGCACCAGATGATATTTGGTTAGGTTACTAATGGAATTAGGAAGGTTAAATGTTTAATCTAATGCTCTAATGAACACTTTTAAAATGAAATTCCTAAATGAAAGAACACGTTGAGATTGGGTGGCCAAATATGCACATTATGCATTCGAGTCTCGTCAATGACGCTCAACATCCTGTGATTCTGGGCAAATCACTTAATGTCCCTGTGCCCAACAATAATGAATGTGTCCTTGCTCGTGTAACGCAGATGGTGATCATGTAAAGCGCTCTGATACCTGATACCTTTGGGTCAAGTTTGCATTATATAAAACTCTGAAAAGAAAAAACAAGCATTGGCATATTCAATAGGTCTCACCTTTCGGACCTTATACGTGTTTAGCCATGCAACAGTTGATGTTGTTGCACCAAGGATATTGTGCAGCATAACTAAATACTTATAAGGTCCCAAAAGCGAGACCTATTGGCTATGCCAATGCTTGTTTAAAAAAGGGGGAAATGACGCAGCTGCGCTTCTGTGCAACATGGCTAAAAACATTATAGTTCACATATTGGCTTTGCCAAAGCGTGGTTCTTTAATCTATCAATTTTCCATTTCTTATGTTACACCTTTCAATTGGTGGTGTCCTTAAACGGTTCCTCGTGCTGCTCCTGTAAATTTCCCTAAACCAAGGCAAGCTGGAAATAATGACTCAGTACAAACTATCCCCAGGCGTAGGTAGAACGCTCGGCTTAGTGGAGCAGCTCACACACTGAGCAAGAGGCTGGGGCAGGGCTGTGTGGCATGGACATCATTTAGGGGGTTGGCAGGGGTTGCTCCTGCGACCCCTGGCATGCCCCTTGTGACCCCTGGCACTGCCTTTGCGACCCATAGGTCAGCAGTGGCAAAATCATTAGCAGGAACAGAAGCAGTTCGTCCTTTTAGAAGTCGGTGGGGGCTTCACTCACCTCGTGTTTTGTCAATTTTGTATTATACTAATAGTGAATAATATTACAATTATTCGCAATTCGTTTAATAAAAAATGGAGTACAAATAGCTGGAATATGACTTTCCCTGGCAGCTGAGGTTAGTAATAAAAAAAATGCTTTTTAATGTAAGTATGTTGTGCTTGCAGTTTTTAGTGTGTTTATGTAAGAGAGAGTGTGTGTATGTGTGAATGTGTGTGCATGTGTAGGCAGAGTGTGTGTGTGTGTGACTGTGTGTGAACGCGTGTGTATGTATAAGCATGTGTAAGTGAAAGTGATGGTCAAGGGGCATGTGAAGTCACTTCTGCTACCCCTGGCATTTTGGTGAATTGACGTCCATGCTGTTTGGGTTACGCAAGTCTTCTCTTATAAGACACCACTGTTGTAAGGTAATCACTAACTCCCCGTGATGTGAAAAGGTAAGAGGCTTTATTTAGCCACCACTGCCAAGACAAGGATAAAGGAGCCCCCGCTGGCCGCAGAGCACACACCAGCATTCAACCACCAACGATGATCCACATTCTAACACCCACACGCATTCCACCATTCCCTGTCATTACGCCCCTTCAATTCCACATATAATATCTCACGTGACGCAGTCCACAAGCCAGCCACACAACAATAACTCTTAAATGTTTTATTTACCTGCACTCCTCTAGATTTTCCCCACCATTATTTTTAGTTTACTGGCTTAATTACCCAGGATTTTTATATCCTGAATTCATGAAACTGACAGCATGACATGCAACTACGAGTTGTGACAGAAGCACATACACACAACAACTATGTAGGGGTGCCACTGGAATTATGCGATTCTGCGGCTTGAGTGTTTTCCGTATAATTATGGATTTTCCGCTTTTGCCACATAATCCACCATCTGCTGCATAATCTGCAGATTTTAACAAAAAGAATGTTTCTATCTCAAATGGAGCAAATGTTATTAAAACTGCGTTAACACGTGTTGCCTCACAGTTGAAGGCGCTATGCAAAGGTTGACTGGTCACTTTTCAGTTGCTTATTGTTGTATTTGGGATTAAACTAGTACTAGAGTGGTGGTAGCTCTGGCCAGACAGTGTTACCATGTGTATAAAATGGAAAAATTATGAAGTGATACTATCACAAAATATGCTGCATTACATGGCAGTATTGGCCTTTTCTTGCTGCATAATTTAGCCAACCATGTCGCGTAGTTTGGTCCTCCCCTGCCGCATATTTCCAGTGGCCCTGGTTATAGCTATCACCCATCCTGATTTTTTGGGAATGGCTTTCAGCCCCTCCTGGCTTTTGAGAAAATTGCACTAAGCATTCTGAGACTTGTAGGCCGATGGCGATAGTTAAACTACAAGTCCCAGCACACTTAATGCTGTTGGCTGATAAAGAAGGATTGTCTGAAAGACGCCACCATGAACATGGAAATAAACTGCTATCAGGCGAGGTTTGGATTAAATTATCATAAACACTGGATAGTCTAAAGAAATGGAGTTGCAGCATTTGAGTTAATACGGGTAAATGTTTTTGCTGCAAAGAGGTGACTCAACAAACCTTAATTAGAAACAATTAGCATCCTAGTATGACTGTGCTCGCCGAGCAACCGAACTGTAAAATACAATCTGTGTTTCAATATATCCACAATGAAGTGGTGTAAGCTTAGTTTGCAGATACTGAAAGTCTCAAAAGTTATTTGCATCTTGGTTGGTCATTTCAAAATACTGATTAGTTTTTACAACATGGTATTTCGACACTGCTGATCCTACTTCATAGTGCCTGTTGTGATTTTAATTAATAAAACAGTGCATTTAAAGTATGTGTAACGGATTTAAAATACAATTATAAGTATGATTTTTCCTTGGGCCGCTCAGTGTTCCTAGATAATTCCAGCCGCGGTCCGTGCAGGTAACAGCGGCGGGGCCGGGTAAGGGGGGATTTCGAGGGACGATGCAGAGGGAAAAATAAATAAATAAATAATTTTCCCTCTGCATCGTCCCTCGAAATCCCCCCTTACCCGGCCCCACCGCTGTTACATGCACGGACCTGGTTACTCCCTTGCACTTTGATTTCTTTCACTTGGTTTGGTCTCAAAGGCGCTATGTAGCAAAGCATTGTGGCGAAACCTTATGAGAATGACCATGAAAGGGGCCTAGAGAATGGTACTTTGCTTGGCACATCACACAACCTATTGCCATGCCAGGGGGGAAATAGTATCTGTCTGCCTGCATTGCAGGAAGTCCTGTTTGCAGTCACTGCCACCCCAGGCTCTGCGCACATGCCCTGTTATTCACCGGTAATCTTCATTACTCCAAGTCCTGGTCTTCCTGTTCCATTCCTACGCCTGTACCTCCCTCCCTGGTTTCTGGTGATTGTTTTTGGGTTTTATTGTCTTTTGAGTTTCTATGGAATTCTCAGACTGTCAGGGTGAAGCACTTCCCCCTTTATACCTCCTGGGTAGGCATCGCCATATTGGGGGAAGTATTTTGACCTTAGCTAGTTAAAAACGTTCTATGGACCAGATGAACTGCTCATGGATAAGGAATGGAACGGGAAGACGGACAAGGAGGTAATGCATTGGATGCTGGATGCCTGGCGAAGGGAAGAGAATCCTTCCCCCGGTAGCACACTGACCTTGTCGAAGATCTGCCCGGCCCATCATCCCTCTGCCCATCTGCCCGAGGCAGTTCTGTCCATCCCCCCCTTCTCCATGGGCAACTCACTGACGCTTACACCTTTTTCTGCCTCCTTCCCCCACCGTTTGCGTGCTCCTTCATCAGGCTGCCCAAGGTGCTTATGCCCCACCCCCTCCCTAGGAGCGCTCATGACGTCCTTCCCTGCACCCCCGAAGCTCAATTTCTTACCCCCTGCAACTCCCCCAGGCATTCGCATTTGTCCCTGGCACTCATGCTTGTCCACTATCTCCAGCACTGCAGCCCTCCCTCCCTCAGGATGCCCAAGGTGTTCCCTTCCACTTCTCCCTCTTCCTGGGAGGGGCGTGTGAAGAAGAGCAGAGAGAGCACAGGGCAGCAGCTACAGATATTAAAAAAAAAGTTTCCATTATTTTTTTGTGTGTCTATGCTCATACACATGTATGTCTGTGTGTGTCTGAATACGTGTGTGTATGCATGTGCACGTGCTTGAATATACATGAGTTTGAGTTATTGTGTGTCCATGCCTGAGGTGTGCGTATGAGTAGTAAAACGCTGGCACTCACTTAATGGTGGTAATTCTAGTGGGCTTCCATAGGACAATGCCAGTCGCTTTCCCGTGCTGGCCCGTAATGGCCCTCGGATAATGGTGGTAATTATTGTCAAGCTGTGGGCATCCATTGGATAATACCATTCATTCTCCCATGCTGACCAGGAGAGCTGGTGGCACAGAGTGCGGCAATGTTTGTTGGCACCCCCAATGACCACTGCCGCCAGGGATTCCCTCACTCACCCCCTTTAACAGTGCCCCTGCAGTCTCCATAACCACTCTCTCTCAGATGCATTTAATTTGTTTTATAGCACCACTCATACTAGTGTAGGGTGTCAGAGCACTTTACATCACACACAGACAATCAATCATAGGTGTGTAAATCAGTGAGCAGGAAATGTTACATAAGACAGAAGACTACAAGGTGTAGGAGTCACATGTCATTCATACTGGTAGGCAGTATAGTTTAATAGTGCTTGGTCTGGAGAAGCACAAACTCAGAATTTAAAATGTAACAATGTTTGGGGGTTCTCTGTAATAATCAGAATTGATTTTTATCCAAATGAACCCTTTTTCCAACATTACAATAATGAAAGACTGGGGAAACAAATCATAATGCTCTAATCTATACCTTGCAGTCTGCATGCAGCTCTTTGATGACAGTCAATGACTGTTCTATGTTAGGATTTTAACTTATAAACTGCAAGCAACAAAAGGATCTCTCAGACAAAAACAGTAACCCACTGACCTATTTACATTGTATGCATTTTGTGATCTACATGGTACCCTTTCTTTGCAACAGGCATATTAACCCTCTGCGCTACCTTACCATGAGTCAAAACTTCCACTACACGGGGGCGTGGCTTGCCAATGAATGAAGATGGCTGCTGCCTGAAGCGGCTCCGCAACTCAACCTTCCAAAACCCCGTAATCCGACACAATACGACCGAAACCCGCTGCAGGAGGTGGGAAAAGGAAGCAGAGGAGTGGGACCAGCTGCGGAGAGCCTCAACTGGCAGTGTACAGATCGCCCAGGTGGGCTACCTGAGTGCGGCCTGTCTCCACGAACGGAGCCCCGGCCTAAATTTTCAAAGGAGCGGTGTGCTCCGAAACATTGCCAAAACAGCAGAGGCAGAGGCAGCAGGGGAAGCAACCGAACAGGTGCCCGGGGGGGAGCCTCAAGATCTACCCCTCCTCTGGTGGTCCGGGTGCAGAACTGGTGCTGGAACGGCCCCCGGACGCTGTGCATGACCCGGCATTAAGAGACCGGCCTCCGGAGACGACACTCGCCTGGCAGAAGGTAGGCTAGAGCCACGGCCGAGACAGGGATGAATAGAAACACCCGACGGTGACCGGGAGTAAGATTGGCTGGGGGTGTGCGGGGTCGGCGAGGAGCAATCCCAGGATCCAGAGAGGCGTACCACTGAGACGGGGCCGGCGACCACGGCGTTGCTGAGATAACTGGCTACTCGTGTGACTACAAACACAGTGCCACATACAAGCTCCGGGAATAAGTGGGTAAGGGCTGACGGCCCAAAGATCACAAGGCAAGGCAGAAGCGCACCCCCGCCGATATAGCGTGGCCTCGGTGTTGTTCCCAAACCACACCAAGCAACCATATTTGAAGAAGGTATGAGCTGATACACAAGCCTCTGGTACACACCCTCCAAATTAAGAGAGTCCTATAGCGGCGTTCAAGCTGGTGATGACGGGCGGAGATAGATCGGTCATTAACGAACATAAGTAAGGCGGTGGGAAAGCAGGCAACAACATTGATTGCGGCGGTCTGTGAGGGACTGGGGCCTGAGCTGAGACACAGTGGGACAACCTGACCGGCTGCAGGCATTACCTCGGTGACTTCTGGCTGGCGGCAGCAGCAGACCCTGTGTCCGATAAGACTCACACCATAAACTTAACTGAGGTCGCGCTCCAAGATGACAGGGGGGAAAAACATGAAGGTGAGTCACCAGACAAAACTGGATAAATTCACTCTCCCAAAGGGTGCAGAGGCCCAAGAAAGTCCTCATGAACACCTCGAGTCTACGTCTACCCCCAACGAGGGTGCACTCACTCCATGACATCATGGCTGCCATACAAGGGGTGCAAACAGCTTGGGAAAACCGAATACACTCAGTCACGACGGAGGTCTCGCTGATCCGAGTAGACTTGCGCAATATGGGTGCAACAGTACAAGAAGTAGAAAACTCCACCAAAAATCTACTCCAAGATAACTCAGTGCTTAAGGCTCAAATAAAGGAAATGTAAACACTCAACTCCAACCTGGAAGCCAGACTCGAAGATCAAGAAGGTCGGTCGAGACCAACAACGTCCGAATTCTTGGGATTCCAGAATGGGCAGAGGGATAGGCACCTGATCTATTCATTGAAGACCTCATCCACAAACATCTCCAACCAAGGGGGCTCTCAAAATTATTTTCTGTGGAAAGGGCCCATCGGGTGCCGGGTGGATGGTCCGGACCAGGGGCACCGCCCAGATCCATCATAGCGCGTCTCTTTAATTATAGAGACCGCAACCTGATACTCCAGACTGCTCGCACTGCCCCACCAGCCTTATTTGAAAGCACGCAGGTTACCTTCTTCCCGGAGTTTACCCTAAAGACATAGAGGCTGAGATGCAGTTTTATAGCAGTGGAGAAAACGCTCAGAGATAAAGGAGTGAAGTACTCAATGCTCTTACTGGCACGTCTACAGGTGGAATCAGAAGGGAAGATTTGGTTCTTCACAACACCGGAGGCAGCGTGGGAATGGCCGGAAGGCTGGAGGACAGTGGAAGGACCCAGGGCTAAGGCCTATCATGGGAGACTAAGAAAAACAATGATGGTGCCTGGAGACCAACTAGCAGAGGACACTCACCTTGGGGAGGAAGCATAGAAGTGTTGGCGATCGATAGGCGAGCAATCATTGGAAGGGTGGGGCGGGGGGGTACACCTTCATCGAACGGCTGGAACACTCTCATACAAATGAACTCTGACCCACAAGACCTGCTATGCGCCTAATACAATGAGCAGGGTCATATGATGGTCTCAAGCCCATCTGGCCTTGAAATGGAGAAACTTACTGATCTATGACTGCACAAAATCCATCCTCTCTGCAGAGGGAATATGCTTAGGGACAAAGAGGGGAGGGGGAGAGTTGGAAGGCAAGCCTACGTTCCCTATGTTTGGTAATGTGGGATGGGTCAACAGGCCCTCTGCTGAGTTGGGGGGCGGGCAGTTGGGGCGCTGTCAGGCAGGGATGCGGGGTGGGGGGTAGATCAGGGAAGGAAAGGGAGGGGAGGGGTTTCAGATTCTTTTAGCAGGTTTGCTGTCTATTTTTTCAGGTTTAATGGGACGAGCGGTAGACATCCATGACCAAGACCTAAGCATAGCAGTTAACGCTGATATTTCGACAGTGACTTGCGGGGGTATGGATCCGGAAGAGACACAAAACAGGGCTAAAACAGTGAGGATACTAGCCGTCACATGACAGGACAATCCCCCGCTGAACTTAAATTAATGACCTGGAATGTAAATGGTTTAGGAAATAAAGTCAAACGGGGCATAGTACTTCACTTTATCAAAAGGCACTCCCCTGACATTGTATTACTGCAGGAAACCCATCTCATGGGAAACAGGTGTAACGCTCTCAACCGATGGGGATACGAAATGAAAATACATGCAGGATACACGTCGGGGTCAAGGGGCACAGGGATTCTCCTTAAGAAAGGTCTCTCCCTTATAATTGAAAGGACTTGGTCGAACAGACTGGGGAGGTATGCGGCACTCTCAGGGACCTGGGCAGGCGAGGTGATAAATATCCTGTCGATATATTTCCCTCCGACTCTGAAAGACTCGACCTTGACCAACTTGGGGGCCTTATGCTGGAACTCCAGTGGGACGTCTCTACATAGGAGGCGATTTTAACATGACGGGATGCGAGTTAATGGATTTTTTACCATCTAGGGCCCCACACCCCACCCAAATACGACTGACAGAGTTCCTTTTGGCACTGGGCCTGACTGATATCTGGAGGGCACTGAATCCCAACACACAAGAATACATGTTTCACTCAGGGGCACATGAGAGCCGCTCGTGAATAGACTTCTTAATAACCCTCACTTCACATCTCCCCTACTTCACGGAGGTGAAACACCTGGTGAGAGGGATCTCTGATCATTCCCCCTTATGGGCGAGATATAAGGTGGGAAACCCATGTCCATCGGGCCCAGTTGCGATTAACCACTGGTTTAGTAAAGTGCCAGCAATCAGGAGGGGACTTATTGAAGCCACTGAACACTATTTTCAAGACAATACACATTCAGCTCCATCAGCACAGGTACTCTGGGAGGCATATAAGGCAGTGGTCAGGGGCCAGGCCCTTTCTCTAATCTCAGGGCACAAACGTGAGAAGAGAGCAAAAGTGACTGAGCTCGAGCAAGTCATTCTTGGCCTCGAACTTCAATTAGTGATAAAGGACGATGACAACTTACAACATACATTAAAACTTAAACAACAAGACTATAGAGATTGGGTGACGGAGGAGGCCAGGAACAAACTTAAAGTGATGCAACATCGAGTATATGACATTGGCGACAAAGCAGGAAAACTGCTGGCATGGCTCAATCAGCGTGAGAGAGCAAATCAATGGGTTGCATCCATCACCTTGACTACCGGGGCAATCCTCCGTGACCCCATAGCGATTGCTGAGGCCTTCGCTGACCATTACTCTGTGATCTATTCCACAGGGATGATAGCTTCGGAGCAAGATTCCCTAGAGTTCTTGGCGGATATCCCACTCACAGCCTTGACTGCGAAGGAAAGGCAGCTTCTAGACAACGACCTCACTGAGGACAAAATAATGCAGGCGATAGAGCTCTAAATTCAGGCAAGGCAAGGGGCCCGAATGGTATCCCAATAGAACTATATAAGTTCACAGCACCCACAACGGTACCACATCTCCTGACAATGTTTGAGGAAAGCAGGGCACGCAGCAAGCTCACGATCCATCAAAGGTTAGGTACCATAGGAGTAATACATAGAGAAGGGAAGCCAAGGGACCAATGTATCTCCTACCGACCTATCTCATTGCTTAATGTGGAAGCAAAAATTCTAGCAAAACTATTAGCCCTACGACTTCTTCCAATGCTTACCACCTTAGTCCATCAGGACCAATTGGGCTTTATGCCAGGGCGTAGTACAGCCCTAAACCTTAGGTGCCTACACGGGGTGCTGGGACTTACCCATAGGATCCGAGAGGATGCTGCGGTTCTCTCCCTAGATGCGTGCATGGCTTTTGACACCATTGAGTGGCCTTATATGTTCGTGGTGCTTAGGCACATGGGCTTTGGACCGCGCTCCCTGTCTTGGCTCAGTCTCCTATACACAGGACCCCTCGCGCAGGTAGTGGTCAGTGGGAGGACATCAAGAATATTTCCTTTACCACAGGGCATGAGGCAAGGCTGCCCCTTATCTCCTTTAATATTCGCCTTGATGCTGGAACCAGTGGCAAATTGGATCCGAAGGGATCCAATAATGCGATTTCTTCGTTGGACGGAGGACTGGGAAGACAAAATATCGCTGTATGCAGATGATATCCTTTTATATATTGCCTCTTCCCGTTCCTCTATCACCAGAATACTAAACATCTTTGTGACTTTCAGCAGATATTCTGGGTACCCAATTAACTGGTCGAAATCGGTGGTGTTTGTTCTCTGCGGCCAGAGGCCCTCACTCCCCACAGAATGTGATGTACAAATAGCGGTGGAGGGATTCCGATATCTCGGCATCTATGTAACAACTGACCCAGCTCGTTTTCAGGCCCGCAATCTACAAGGCCTCTTGACACGACTCAAAAATGATGCCCAACACCGGCGGTCTCTCCCCCTGTCCCTCCTGGGTAGGGCAGCACTATTTAAAATGATGGCACTGCCGCGCTTTCTCTACATTCTGCAAAATACACCATTCCCGATTCCTGATACATACTTTAACTCAATAGATAGTGCAGTCAGAACCCTCTTATGGTATGGGGGCTTCCCACGGATCGCACTCAACAAACTGACCCGCAGCTGGTATGAAGGAGGAATAGCATTGCCCCACATTCAAACTTATTATAGGGCGGCTCAATTAGCAGCTATAAATCAATGGGTTCACCAACCAATTTCGGTACTAGCCTATTGGATGGTTCGGCTGATTTTCCAGCTGAGGGGATACCTCCAGGCGCGCTATACTGATCCTCGGCATCTATCGCTGAAGGGGCCCACGGCGCTGACTGTCCGTGTATGGCACTCAACCCTTGCTAAACTGGGGTGGAAGAACAGAATTACCAAGGCAACACCCCTTTGGGATTCCCAATAACTGGGCACAATGGGAACTAGAAAAGGCTTTGATAAATGGGACCTGATCGTAATCTCGCAGGTGGGAGACCTACATACGGGGGTGGATATTATACCATTCGAACAGTTGCAAAAAACCTATGAACTGACCCACACTGAGTTTTTCCGGTATCTACAGATCCAACATGCCATACGGGCAGTGGTGCCCCGGGGGGCGACCCTACCTGAATTGTCACCACTGGAAAGCAGGCTCCTAGAAGAGCACTCAACTCGTAGGGCGATTTCACTCACATATCAGAAACTCATTAACAACTTTCCTGACACTCTGATATCCTTGAGGGACCGTTGGGGACATGACATCACGGACCTACAAGAAGAAGACTAGCTGGAAGCCATGGCTTCACCAAGAGAAGTGGCAGTTCGAGCCCGCTTCAGATTGGCCCAGCTTAAAATTCTCCATAGAGCCTACATCTCCTGTAACACGTTGGTAAAAATGGGAAGAAAGGCAAATGCACTTTGTCTCAGAGGTTGTGTGAGGAGGGGTCGTTCTACCATATCCTGTGGGCATGTCCAAGAATCCATGATTACTAGGATGCTATAGTGTCCTGCGTATCCGGCATAGTGGGAGAGGCGCTAACACTCGCTCCCAAATGGTGTCTCCTTAATGTTTGGGAAGATATGGATCTGGAACGAGCGGACCAAACCTGGGCCACCTTAGGTCTAATGGTAGTGAAACGTAATATAGCCCGTCATTGGGGGTCGGAAGCTCCGCCGACCCTCCAGGACTGGAAGAGAGACATGGACTGGTGTATGGTGGCAGAAAAATCAGTTTATGTGAGCAGAGGATGCCCAAGGAAATGGGGGAAAATATGGGACAAATGGAATGCATATAGAGGGAGTCCATGCACAACCCCCATGGGAGAGGCAATACAGCCCCAAACTAACCCAGATATTACTTAATGTTGTAACAGATAAGATGAAGGTGAATAGGTTTTGCGATAGCTTCCGATGGGAGGAGGCGAACCTATAAGATACTGTAATGATTGATTGTAGTGTGTTTTCATAACTGTAATGCTATGCTTGTCTTACTGCGCTGCCTTAATAAAAAGATACATTTAAAAAAAAACTTCCAGTATACAAACGTCCAATCTCTTTCTGGGAAGAAGATTAATCACGAAGTTATCTTGACATTTTTATTGTTGCCTCAAAATTGCTGGAGGGCAGGAACATGTCAGCAGGTGCTTTTAAGACCATAATATACTTGCAAACATGACGCCCCGCCCAAAGTCATCACCCAGTGTGGTCGCATGGGTAGTACCGCCCTAGAGCCAGCCCTGCTGACCAGTGATGGACCTCGGAAAATGGTGGTAAATTTGGCAACTTGTGGGCATCCATGGGATGACACCTGTTGTCCAGCCTTAGCAAAATTCTGGGTCTTGGCAACCTGTAGCCAGCCATAGTGAGATCGTGCAATGAAACAGCTGTAAATAAGTTTGAAAGCATTAAAGCTGAAGTAGGCTAAGAGATGAACCGGGAGGGAACATATGTAACTTGTTCATTGGTGTACGTACTTAGCCACCCCTCCCTCCACAACCTAGGACACGTATGCTCTTGCCAACGCCCATGTTTTAAGAGAGGGTTGGGCAATGTGAAACCTGCTACTTTTGGAAATGCTTTCTTCTTTTAATCTCAGATCCATTACACATTTTTTCGGGTATTAGTAAGTCCAATAATGTAAAACCAAAATTACCCCTGGACTGTGTGGTGCACTGAAGCAGCACCTCGTTCCGCGCCAGTCGTCCTGCGCCACAGAAACTCTCCGCAGTCTGGGGCGGCTGTCGGACTCGATCAACCACTTCAGTGACAACAGCTCGACTCAAAAGCTGCCTCTCTGGCCCGAAGCCAGGTGGTGAAACTGCTTTCGAAGTGAAAGTCTGCGGGCGAGGCTTCAGACAAATTGGACACGATACGTTTTGTTAGCGCATGAATGGCTTCAAATTAAAAACCTCTTAAAATGTGGCTGTCCGTCAACTTTTGCAGCTCGGACGTCACAGTCTGGCTTTTGATTTTCTTTATGATAAATCAATTCCCTGGAAGTGACTGGAGTAGAACAGGCAATCTGTTTGCGCTGTAGTCAACTATGGATGTGTGTGTTTTTTTTTATTTTAAAAAAGGTCTAATGCTACTTTTAAGTGAACCCTAAGCACGACACACAAAGTAACAACTTTGGTTTTGAAGTACAATTGCATTTAAATGTGAGCGCGGCACACACACACACCCTGCCCCTCCCCAGCATCCCAACACAGGCTGAAACAAGCATTTGCAATGCAATAGGTCTCGCATTTGTTGGAGTTGGAGCTATTGACATTGTAAACTAAAATGTTTTTTATTTAGGTTTCTTTGTTTGGAGTGGAGTGATTATTTAAAGAAAAAAGTGCACACTATACCAGATTATAAGCGTTTATAGCAACTGTACAGTAAAGCTATGGCCATGTTAACGTAAAGGGGGGTGAATGGATGAATGAAAATACATACAAGCATTTAACACGGTTGTTCTGTAACCTGATCAATGAAAGTAATTTAATAGAATATGCATACAAGTGTGCTCTGATGACCTTCTTGCACAGATAAGCACTTCCCTGACCACTTCTACAGACTAAGAAAAAAGCTTACATCAGCACAACAGTTAATCAGAGTTTTATTTACTGACTTCATCTATGTCAGTTTTGGTGGGTATTGTGCATTTCTATGTATATTAAGTTATATACTGCTTACCATAAAATGCATTGCTCTGCAAAAGTGCATTTAAAGTGCAATTCATCAGCATGTAGGCGCTACAGAAACACTCAACTGAAAGTTGTAGTAGCAGGAATAATTACAGGATGGTGGGCCGGTGCAGAGACTCAAGCCTGGTTAACAAAGATACAAATTTGTCAGCATTGTTCTTAACGCCACATCCAGTTACATTCACTTCCTATGCGTCTCAACCGGCGGTGCAGCGCTGCTCTTACTGTTTTAAGGCAATTAAGTTACCGTCCTTGGTCTGGCCAAAGTTTAATTTACATACACATAAGCTACAGCACCATTAACAAAAATAGCTCAGTGAGTTGAATGCATTGGGTTGCCGTCCTTGGTTCCGCAAGAGTTTTATTTACTGACTTCATCTGTCAGTTCTGGTGGGTATTGCGCATTTTTATATATATTAAGTTACATGCTGCTTAGCATAAAATGCATTCCTCTGCAAAGGACATTTAAAGAGAAATACAGAAGCATTACCAAACAATCTATAATACTGATAAACCACACGCTAAAAGGGCCAGAACTCTTAAATAAAACAAGGGCATTTTTAAACAACTACGTTCTACAATCCAAAAGCTTTTGGAAAAAAATTGAAACATACACATAAACTACGTCACCCATAGCGAGTATTTTTTCTTCAAATTATCCTGCCTTTTTAAACAAGCAGAATCCGCGTGCCTGAACATGGCAGGCTGTGTGACCCCGCTGATCGCTGCAGTTAGTGGCAGAGCTCCGTGCCCCCGCCTCGCCCTCCGACAGCCAAGGATGAGGAGAATCATGAGGGCAACAAACCCAAGAGCAGCGGAGATTACTAGAGGGGAAATATAACCCGGCAAGGGGCTGCGCGGATCTGCTAAGTTTGGAGCATTGTATTTTTCAAGATATAACTAATAAAAGCAGTCGATGTGTGCCTGGAGGGAGAGGGCACAGAGAAGGCTGTTAATAGCTGTGAGGATGAAAATAGCAGGGTTGGCCACCTGTATAGGTCACAGTGTCAGCAGGATACATTTTAGGCGCTTATATAAGTATTACAAAGTCACATGAATAACTGTTCAGGCGCGCAACGCCCATTGAGCTCAAAGGGCTTCAGCCCCCTCGTCGTGTGGGTCAGCCCGTGCAGAGACAGCTCCCAGGCACACACACAGCCGCACCCGAGTACTTCACAGGTCTTTAAAAGACCATTTGCTTGTGAATGAGGCTTTGTTGTTTTTCACCCCTTCTTAGAGCCCCTGCATCTCCACTCTGCATATTGCTGGAAGAGTCAGCCCCCCCGAAATTTTTAGCAGCCCCCACCCCGAAATTTGGCTCTAGTTGCGCCTCTGTAACTGTTAGTTATCTAGCATTTGCTATCACAATTGCTGGTCCGCTGCGCTTTAATTAACAGGCGGTCCGATTACCATCAGCACTCACTTTATACATCCCTGAAGGATGAAATGCAGAATGAGCCCCCTTGTGATGTGCATCTCGCACACGGGCACTCCCGGGCTTTTGCGAAGGAAGTGCTCGTCAGCTTGTGTCTCCTTACGGCAGAAGGGCTGAGGGGGCTTGTGGTGAGGGACAGGAACTAAAACAAGCAACGATGAGGGTAGGGACGGCTGAAACTGCTAAGTGGGAGGGGATTGTGGGACAGGCAAGCCACACCATGAAATCAGTACCTGCCCACTGACAATACCGTACAACGAGATCCCAGACATGCGCCGCCGCCACATCATTATTTAATGCTTCAATCACCACCCAATCAAAACTAGCATTTTTAATTTAATAAAAGAAGTTCTCCTCAGTGCCTAAAGCGACTGGCAAGCCAGCTGCCAAGAGGAAAGCAACAAATATATAGTAAATTAAAAAGCTTTTGCATTTTGGTCCCCCATTCACAGTTGTTTTCCCCGTTCGGCATGGCGTCCATTTTTAAAACGGCTACCACAGGACACGGGTGGGCGAGAGGGGGGCAGCACGCAAATGTCACTTCAAGCGGGAGAGTGTGCGGTCCCCAATGTGGGGGTGCTAACGTTATTAACAAGCACAAACTAGCTAAAAAGAACCTTCTTAAAACAAGCAAGGACAAGGAAGGGGGGTGCAAAGGGACAGCACACGGTGGGAGTGGAAAACAGTAACACAAGTAGACCAGCGAGGAGAGAGCAGAAACAGCAAGCGTCCGCACATGTGAAGGGCAGCTGTTAAAAGAAACAAGCACAAGCACGCGCGCCTCGCGCGGCAGCAGGGGGAGGGGAGAGAGGAGGGGGCCTGCGCGATTCCCTTGCAGGAGCGAGCAGCAAGGCGCAATAATTGCTAACATATGGCGCCGCTGCTCGCTCCCGCAAGGGAATCGCCAAACGTGCATGCGTTGCCATTGAAAGCAATGCAATGCGTGCACGTTTTTGGCCCCAAAACCGACTCGATGGCTAAAGGTCTTTTTCCTATGCAGCGCATGCGCGCTGCGTAGGCAAGACCTAAAAACACAGATGCAAAGACATAGAAACTTGTAACGAATGGGTCGGTGTTATCCAACCCCTGCGTAAATTGGGCTAGGTTAACACATCACCTCGCAGCGTCGGCCTTTACCAGGTCTGGTAAATACCAGGGGGCAGATTTTCAAAACTGCACCCAACACAGTGAAGCAGCCAAAAATTCTGCTCGGAGTTGCATGACAGGGAGGGAGCAGGAGAGGGTCATATCTACAGAGATATGGCTCTCTCCTCCCCTTTCCCGAGTGCGGACGCTGATTTCAGCTGCCCTGCGCCATGCACACACCTTAGCCCAGGGCACAAGTCCTAAAAAAAGAAGTGGGGGGACTCTCCAAGTTAGGTGGTGTGACAGGAAGTGACATCACAACAGGAAGTGACATCACAACAGGAAATGTCATCACGACAGGAAGTGTCATCACGACAGGAAGTGACATCACATGTGCAGCAGATCTATCATTTGCACGTATTGCAAGATTAACAATTGAAGCTGCTCAGTGCTTAAGCCTGTGACTTAAGGTCCCTGTATAGAGGAATTAACAGCCCAAATGTGGATGGAGTTTGGTGTACAACTACATTAGTAAAGACATTAAGTGCTGTAAGCGAGGCATACTAAAACATGGCACCATGAACAAAAGCAGAGTTTGCGCGTTGTAAAAAAACAAAGAAAACTACATGCTAGAAACTAGGGGAATAACTAACTGACAGAACCGGAGAATATTAATTTAAAATGATAATGCATTACATAGAACCGTGGTGGGTGCACTCCCTGTCCCCTTAATGCGTCATTGGTTATAGGAGAACGTGCATTATATACTCCTCAGGTCTGCCTACATCATGCACAAATTAAACAACAGAGGTGAAGGTTCATTCAGTCTACTGTTAATGAAAGTTTCGCAGCTTCCCCAGGCATTCACAGTAAAGTGCCTATTAAACTAAAGTGCTTGGCATTTGTGAACTCATGATGAACCAATAAAGCGTCCTCCAAGCAATCAAGGGGAATAGGCGTTTTTACTTTCTGGACAGCATGGTGTACAATTACAATCAGAGGCGCAACTAGAGTGAAATTACGGGGGGGGGGTGGCTAATAAAAATTTCGGGGGGAGGGGCTAATTCTTCCAGCAATCGGCAGAGTGAAGATGCAGGGGCTCTAAGAAGGAGTGAAAACACAACAAAGCCTCATTCACAAGCAAATGGTCTTTTAAAGACCTGTGAAGTACTCGGGTGGGGCTGTGTGTGTGCCAGGGAAGCTGTCTCAGCCCGGGCTGCCACACACAGCAGGGGGGAGGGAGGGCTGGAGCCCTTTGAGCACAATGGGCGTTGTGCGCCTGTTTACAATAGCCTGTGTGGTTCTTGAAGACAAGATCAGCTTAGCTACTTCAAAATTAACATTGACTTCTATCAACTCTAAATCATGTTTTGTGACAGCTCGTTGTACCGTTGAATATACTATGACTAGATAGTGTGCTTCAGAATAGGGACCGCCTACGAGTGGGAATTACCCTTTATCTCCCAATTTCAATTATTTCTAAATCTGTTTTGGAGGAGATGGAATCAGGCGATAGCCTAATAATTAAATCTGATTAGGAGATGTAAGAAGCTGAATGCCGCATAGAACGGCCAGTTGGTATCAAACTCGCGGTGCAAGGGCAATGGGTGTCGCTGCGAATGAAAAAGAGAATGCGGCACGCAAGTGCTTTGCTGGCTCTCTCAGTCACTTGCTGATTTTCACCCTAGAGCGTTTACAATTTTAGCCAAATTATCACGTTGGTGTGTAAGAGTTCCATTATTAAAACCCTGATTATATTCACGTTTGTACAGCAATGTTAAGTGCATTTCTGATTCGATATGTTTCTTTCTTATTGAGAGGTTAGTCAACGTCCATCACTAGCTCATTGTTGGACAAGTGGAGCAGGAGTTGGTGTCTTCACCTTCTATAAACGTTTGGGTATAAGGAAGTGTTTCTCGAAAATTTGTCAGCGTTTGACGGTGTATCATGTCACCTAGATTGCACCAATTATATTCACCGGCATTTGCAGTTTGGGTTCATCAGCACACTGCAGCGTTTCAAATAGTGTATTTTATGGGCTGTGAAACCGCAGTTGTTTTTGCTGAAGAGGGCCCCTGCGTTTTTCCCATATTGTACCGATTATGTGGGCGTTTGAGCTACTATCTATATATATATCTTAAAGGCTGCTAGTGTTTATATTGCTTCAAGTATTCTGTGTGATGCCCGAATGACATCATATTACAGCTGGACGTGGTTCGATGTTAGAATCACACTTGTCCGCTGTGTTTATTTATTGCACTGCAACCCTCTGGGTCCCCGGGCAGTGCTTTACAAATGAGATCGGCTGCTCAGCTGATGCATTCCTTGCCCATGAAACAGCTGAGTCCCTTAAACTGTTTATTACAGAGCAGTTTGTCCACAATAGGGCGGCCGTGCGGGCAAGTGACGACATCATTGAAAGTCCAGCATTTGAGCAGGGGGGACGGCGTCCACCCGGTAAAATAAGTGGGGGGACGCCGTCCACCCGCGTGGTACCCCGACTCGTGCCCTGCCTTAGTCCCATAGCGCTAAGGTGCGTACCTGAGTCTAGCATAGGTTTTGTACAGGAAGGGTTCTCTTCCTGCACAAAATACTATGCCTAGACAAGTTCAAACACTTTACCTACTTTGTATATGTGTGCTGCACAGTGCGGCACGCATGCAAAGTAGGAAAAGAAATGAGAAATGAAAACCTTTCTCCTCTTAACATCAGCTTTTCAGATGGTGTTAACTTTTGGCACTAAACCCTGTCTATAATTGTTTGTAGATAGGATTTTGAATCAAAACGGATGGGTGGTTGCATGGGAACGCCCATGTACCACCCATGTAACGCCCTCTTGGCCCTAATAAACACAAAGCAATGCGTTGATCTGCTTTGTGTTACTTGTAGGGTGCTATCTAACACAAAACAAGTTTTGCGCTGGAAAATAAATTGGTAAAAAAACATTTTGTGCTGGTTAGCATAATTTTTGTGACGCTAACCCAGCGCAAAATGTTTGAAAATCTACCTCCAGGTGTGGTAAATTCTTCCTAACCTCTACCACACTTGTGATGGGGGATATAGAGAGGCAAATTAATGTCCTTAGACAAATATCCCCAACAGAGCATTCAATTTACTCCTAAGCCTACCCACAAGTCCTGAGCTCCAAGTAGGCCAGAGATAGAGAGCAAAGTAAGCCATGTTTAGAATAAGTGGAAATTGAGTTTGGTTGGATTCAGAGTATCAAAGCAGGTCGAATGTTTTGTATGGCTAAGGTCGTAGTGTAAGCAATATATATCTATGGCCCTCATTATGAGTGGCCCCTTCTTTTCCGATCTCTGTGAAAACTATTGTTTGCACAGGAATAGGAATTACAAGATTTATGGTGGTTACCACATTCCTCACAGTTTTCCCCAGGTAAATTTCGGCAGGGGAAACGTGCTAAATTTCCAGACAGGAAAACAGCCGGTAAATACGATAAATGTGGATTTTGTTTCATAAAGCACCACAATCCGCATGATATGCCGTATTTTAAAGGGCACAAGTTGTAATAGGTGATAATTAGTGCACCTTTTAAATTCTGATCTCAGTGGTATTGGAATTTAAAAGGCGCGATCATAATCGCCTTCTAGTTGGGCCATTCTAATGAGGGCCATTGAGTCTATGGCTCTGATTATGAGTTTGCCCGAATCTGAGTTCTTTTTATCACACTAGACAAATAAGGACACCCTAAGGTATGTTATTTATCGGGTGCGATAAACAGCACGTGTCATGAGTTTTATGGGGAATAACTTGCAGATTTTGGTGCCTAAAGCACCAAAATCTGCATGGTATGATAAATACTATACACTTTTCCCCTATTAAATTCTAGCAGGATTAACCTGCCGTAAATTAACAAATGGTGAGATATTTAACATACCCGGTAATTACCTGATGCAGTAAATACCACTCAACTCGTAATTCAGGCACAGTTACGTTCTATTCCAAGTTCACACTCGAAAATAGGATATAACATGGAAATCAGTACCTACCACACCAATATCCTCAAATTCTGGTAATTACTGGGCATTTCTCCTACTTGACCTACCAAATTGACCTGGGGAAAATTGTGGGTGCGTGGAGCTCAATGCAACCATTTCTTGGAATTCCAAACAGGGGCTTGCATAGGGACCAGTGATCAGGCTTATAGGTTTGAACGTTTCTTTTTGCTGTGTTTTCATTGGCTGCCTTCAACCAGAGCACTACTGCACACTTTACTATTCACTTTCACTGTAGGGGCTACCAGCATGCTTTTTAGTTTAATCCCTGGATTAGCTCCTAAAGCCTAGTTCCACAGCAGTCATTAACACATTCTAATTCTGTTTCAGCACACTCTAGTTATGGGATGTCTTTTATGTAAGCTTGGTGGGTCTAACAGAATCAGACTATGAAAGGTGCCTTGGGCAAGGGAACTTGGCATGACAAGCTCTAGGATGAAGCCTTTGGACGGTTGTGGATCTTACATTGGTTTCTTGCGATATCAGTGTGGGCGGGCACTACACTGAGCTGTAGTTAATGAGTGTAGAGTACCCCAAAGCAAGAAAAAAGACAGGTGAAAGACCCTTAGTAAGGCGCTGACAAAGTGACCTCATTTCTCAGTAAGATAGCAGATGATAGTTTGCAATAGAATGTAGGGTAGTTGCGGCTTAACATACTTTATTTGTTAGGTGCATTTTACAAAGCATATATAAGCTTTAAGCAGCAAATATTCACATTAAATGCATGAGGTTATGGTCCACATAACATAACTACATTACAACTGAAGTACATATTAAGATACGATAAGTCAAACAAGAGAAGTGGGAGTCAAGGAGTCAAGAGCTCTGGGACCTATATACAGCAGGGGGGAATGGAGGGGCAGCTGATGGTAGTAGTGAAGCTGTCAGTCTTATTAGAGAGATTGTTGTGAGAGATCAGGGGATGGAGCAAAGAAAATTGGACATCAGTTATTTTGAAGAAAGAATTTGCTGAAAAGGCGTGTTTTCATCCTTTTCCTGAACTGGAAGAGGGTGTTGGGCAAGTTTGATGTGCGTGGGAATGTTATCCCACATTCTGGGACCAAAGGAGGGGAATGTTTGTTTCCTAGTTTTTCAATTCTGTACGTCTAGAATGACAATGCTTGACATGGTGTCAGATCTTTCGGAGACTCCATGTTCGGCAGCCAGTTATGATTGGTCAACAGCACCTTGCAAATGACAGAGCAGGATGTGAATAGAATATGGGTATTTGGCGGTACCCAATCAAGCGTAATTATGGTAGCTGTTGTAATCGTTAGGGCCCTAGGCCCTGATGCAGCTGGAATCACAACACAGACGCATAATGATACTGTCTGCAACTGGCCCAGGGCACGTGCGCCTGGCCCCTTTTATTAGCAGAGTCACCTGACCAGTGACACCTGTGATGGATGAGTGTGGGGTGAGTCTGGAAACCAGCCCTCAAGGAATGGTTAGAGGAGAACACATTACTGTGGAACACTAGACCGTGACCAGCCGGTCACTACAGCTGTGACCTCTCTGAACGTTCAAAGTCTCTTCATAAGTTGAGTTGCAGTACTTAGCACTACTTTCATGGGGGTAGTGACAGAGGGCGTCTCCTCCGTTGTAGCGTAGGAGCGTCGCCCAACTTAAAAAAAATCCCCCCCAAAAGCCCCAGAGATGAGAAATAAAATAGTAATTTATTACCATTTTATTTTTCATCCCCCATCCCGCGCCGAGCGTCAGGACAGGGCCGCTGCTGAGTGACAGCTGCAGGAAGAAGGGTGGGCTGGCTAATGCACTGTTTAAAGTGTGCATGTCTTTTTGGCCGGCCATCTCGTGACAGCCAGCCACACGTGCACTTTAAACCTCTAAACCCAGCTGCCTTAAGACAGCTGGGTTGAGAGTAAGTGCAGGCCTCCAGAGCACTGTGGAGCGCCGAGTGAGGCAGCTCCCACCAATCCTGGCGCTGCTCACATGCTGCATGTGAGCAGCGCCAGGATTGGGCAAGGAAGTACCAGCATCCGGTTCCAGTAAAGAAGAGGTCTGGATCGAGGACGTCGCATCAGGTAAGTTTTATTTTTATTTATTTTTTTATTAATATTCTCCGTGCACGTGACACCCCCCCTCCACGTAGATGCCAGCAGGGCCGGCTTTAGGGCAGTGCGACTGGTGCGGCCGCACTGGGTGCTGACCTGTGGAGGGGGTGCCGACCTCGGGGGGGTGCTCTGTGTTTAGCAATATCTTATGATTGAAGAGATATGGGGCACTTATGCCCGGTGGTAGTGAGAGAATCCAAGGAGGCGGTCATGGGGTCTGGGGGCGCTAAAAATGATTGTTGCACCGGGTGCCACCAGCGCTACAGCATGCCCTGAATGCCAGCCGCCACTGGGTAGTAAGGACACTGACAGGCTTGTCAGTCGGTTCTTTCTCCTCTCTAGGTGGGAACGACGGAATGCCTGGAACATGACTTTCATTTTTTTTCTGCATGGTTTTGTTTTCTTGAGCAGCGTAAGTGGATGCCAGGTTCCCAGTGTTTTATTGGTGTTAGCTGACATTGCATGTTTTTAATGTGTAAAGCCAGTAAAATGGCAGGTATATATTTTTGTAAAGCTCTACGTATCACCTAGTGATGTTCCAGAGTGCTCAGGGAGGGGATAGAAGGAGAAGAATGAAAAAAGTGATAGACCAAATGAACTTGTCAGTGAATAGATAGGAGGCTGTTAATAGGATCCTGTCTTCTTGTAGGCTAATAACCAATGTGAAAACCTTAATAATGCATGATGGCGAGTCATATAGTTACTCTTAGATCTGGCAACTATGCAGTCTTAAGTGTCTGACCAGCTGAGAGCAAGAGTATTGTAAGCTTGGGCTCCAATGATGTACAAGAGGTGGATTATAAGATAAAAACATATATGTATCTTTAATGAGGGTATAGTCCCTCAGAAATTGCAGTCACATTTGGTATGCTAAAGCAAGCATAGTCACAGGTCTGTTTTTTATGGTCTATCAGAGTAGCTGTTCCTCTTTCACATAGTCATGTCATTGGTATGAACCTTTATAGGGGGTCTCCGCCACTTCTCCTTGTGATGATTTTTTAGTACCGTTGACATTCTCTGCTTTTCTAGCTGTCCTCTACATGGATCTATTTGGTTCTCTGCCCTACTATACAATGCTATGACACTTGCTGCAGTAGACAACCCAGGTCCGATATGACGGGGCATAGTCCTGCTCCACTGTGTAGCATCTTTGCCTCCACTGGGAAACAAGAAGTGCATTGTGGGTCAGTAGCATGCCTTATGGTAAATCTAACTCCAGTAAAAGCTGATACAAAAGCTAAGTATGGGTCCTTTCAGTCTGCTTCTGTATGCATTGATCATGCAATTATGCAGCAGTCCTCTAAGAACCTGTGGCCAGTTTGGGAGAAGTAGAGGATCCTGCTGGTAATATGTTGTCGACATTAACACAGGTATAGTGACAAAATAGTGTCAGGAATAGTTGAGCTGCTACATAACCACTCAGATGTGATAGAGGGAGTTGGCAAAAATCCTGAGTGAAGAGGTGAGTTTCCAGAGATTTCCTGAATTTAAGTAAATCATTTTCAAGTGTCAGATGTGGTGGAATATTCCACAGGAGGAGTTTTGAACGTGGAGAGATCTTCCACCAAGTTTCTTCTATCTGGTCTAACGGACTATGAGTAGGTTGGGGTTGTCTGACCTTTGCTAAATAGTTGAAAGCCAAGCTTAATTTTTTATGATGCAGGTTAGATATGGTGAGAAGCACAAAGACAATGTCTGACACGACTGCTATCATGGACCCAAAAAACTTTCACACAGATTTGTACATCGGATATGTGGGAAGTTTGCTTGTAAAAGCACTCAGAGTTTTACGACCTTTCCCTAGTTATATTTTGAAATGAACTGCTCATTAAACAAATCACAAATAATGTCATAATATAAAAATAGAAATGGTTTAAGTGGATGGCATGCCAAACCACAGCATATCTATATCTGATTACTCTCTGGAGTAATCAGATATGTAGTGATTAGGGAAAAAGGGCCTCCTGCAACAAGCTAACTTGCCCAAGGCAGGGATAATATCAATGAATTACAAAAAGAAATCTCGGCAATTAATTATAAAATAAGGTAGAGGGCACATAAGAAGACACGCAGCAAAACAGTGTTATCAATACAAAAATAGAAAAATCCTTTTAATCTTATAAATAACATTATACATTATGATCGTACAGGTTACATTTATATCGCAAAATAAACAGAGTGTTTTAATTGACTAATACAACAAATATCTGTACATATTTGTGGCCAAAGAACGAAATTCTGTATATCTATGGTTTTCAATACTAGAATTTAGTATGATCATAAAGTACTTTTGTAGCACACCGATAATGAAGAGGATAAGAAGTGGATGTATGCATGGGTATGTATGAGTATTAGTATGTCTGATGACTGTAATGTATGTTATTAATATAGTGTATACTTTTCTTGACAATAATTATTCTTAAAGACACAATGGCATTGTTATTTATAAGATTAAAAGGATTTTTCTATTTTTGTATTAATAACACTTTTTTGCTGCATGTCTTCTTATGTGCCCTCTACCTTATTTTATAATTAATTGCCTGAGATTTCTTTTTGTAATTCATTGGTAATCAGATATATAGGCCATCTGGTCTGGGTTGGAAGAGTGTAGTAAAACTACTAAAGGCCTTGAGATCCAAACATTATGCTCAAGAACTTGACCTTTATGCTGAAAAATATCTTAGGAGAATCAGTGTCTAGTTAGAAAATGTCTTTTGGAACGGTCAAGCACAACAATGCCTGGTTCTCTGAGACACGGAATGCTGATAATTATCCACTAAACAGGTTGTGCAGACCTGGAGAAAAACTGATAGAGAGGCTAAAATGAGGCCTTACAAGATACTGTTAAAGATATGTAATAAAGCACTGATTTCAGCTAAGGCCAATTTTCTCTCTGAGAAATGATGGCAGCACAGAATTGTCTAAAGGAATTACCAGTCGTGAGTGCCTCGCTAATACCATTTCTGCCAATCAAAAAACTCTACCTATTTATCAAAGTGAAAAGTGACATTATAGTTAGGTGTTGAAATGTGATATGAGCTAACGTTAAAAATCCGAATAACCCCTGAAGTACATCACTTATAGTTTAGTTAAAAACTGTAACTTCTATCCTCATCAACAAGCACTGACCTTTGGCCAGGTCCTGCATTTATGCTTGCGCCAACGCCTAACCCATATTCTCATCCCTTTTTAAAAAAAAAAACTTTAACATGTCATAAGTGATGTAATATAAGATCCTATAAGCAGAGCAGTATAGATGCAGAAGTTATATAACTAGTGTAGTTCAGTGTTTTTTTGTGTTTATTTTTGTAATGTTGGCTCATGTCTCATTCAAACCAACGCCTATCTATAACGTCACTTTAACCTTTCGGTTTTTCAGCAAATCTCAGTTTTAAAAAAAACATTAATTGAGGTCTTACAATCTAATGTAAATAAAATGTTACTTGGACTCTTTGGTTGTTTCAGTGATTTTTTTGAATTTTTGATCATATTGTACATTGGACCAACTGCTAATCCTTAGCATGCAGCCATCCCCTTCTGTGCCGAGGGAAAGGCAGTGGGGATTGGTCTCAGGGCTTCCCGTTGGTCAGACCACGTGCCCAAGCCCCCACATATGGTCTCCCTCTCCTGCTCACAGGCTTCGGTTGTGTGCGTCCAACGAGCATTTTTGTCTTCCGTTTTTGTGGTTTTTTTGGGGTACCGCGGTACTTCTGTAGACCCCGTCATGCAAGCTTCCACCCCATAATACTGCGGTATTGTGCAAGCTTCCCTGAGGAAGCGTGCACAGCACTGTAGAACGATGGAGGGGAAGCTTGTACAGCAGCTCCTGTAGGAATACCACAGTACCTCACTCGAGGGCTGCGCTGGGTCACAAGAGTACTATGGTACCCATGACCCAAAAACTATTTTTTACATTTTAATCACGGGGGTGATAAGGCTCCCCTGGTTCACTCCCACATGTGCCTGGGTGTCAGGGTGTACCTACCCTACCCACTTTGACCTTTTAGAAAAAATGTTCGGGACACAGCAACATTTTTTTGATCAGTTGAGGCTTGCCAATCAGATCTTGAGGTACCACAGTATGGTCCTGAGTATTGTGCTAGTCCATTGACTAACAGGAGAAAAAGCTCTCTCAGGCAATGAGATTTGAGTATTGTTTCATTTTCAGTACTGCAAAAGTCCAATGGTAAATAATGGTCCAGATATTGCTAACTTTCCCAAGAGATTATCCCCTTCATGACCAGCCAGAGGACCTCTTTAAATGCAAATTGCTTTAAAGCTACTGAAAAGATTTATACCAAATAACGAAAACATGGTTTGTGAGTTAAGTTCTAGTTTTCTGTCAAATCTGATGTAATTCTGTTCAGCTGTTTTTTCTGTATCAGAGAGTGTCCTGTGGGACTAAAAATGGGACATTGATGTTTTGGGACCCCCTCTTTTTTCTTGATCCCCGCTTGAAGGATCAGTGTGAGACTTTTCATGAAGGAGTAGAAGAGAGTGAACATATTTTTGGAAAGTTTAATCCAGATTCATTGAACAGCGCCAATGTTATTAAATAAATAAAAAATGCCTTTCCTATGGAAGTTCAGTCCTAACTATAACTACATTGGTGCTAGCAGTGCCAGTGTAAAATACATATGCATCAAAACAGCATGACCCCTAGTGAACTGCCTTTGGACATGCCCACCAAGACATGGTAGAACCCTTGTTGGCAAACCTTTTGTGGCACCTCAGCAGGTGACATCCTAAGAGCTGTGCTAGGAATTCAATCTGGCACGCTTTAGAACTCTTGATGAACATGTGAATAACAAAATCATGCCTTCGTATCTATGGGGTTGCTGTTTTCGTTCAGTTTAGTGAAAATAATAATTTCTGGAAAAGAAATGCCCATGGTTGGATTGATTTAGAAACCTTATGAACATAATTGAATAAAGTGCTATATACTAAGCATTCATTCCTGCTAACTCTGAGACCTGCAGGTCAAAGGTTCAGATTCTGGAATGGTCTACTACGCCTTTTATACTTCCATGGTCAGCAAACAAAGTACCAGACTATACTGGGCAACAATAGATGCACATAAAATAGTCTTTTCAAAGCACCTTAGGTCAAAACACTATAAAAAGATACATTTTATAAACCTATAAAATCCCAAGTCACTCTCTCAGTGCAGATAGGAGTTGTGTGCTGTCCTTTCCTATTTTTCCTGACAGGCTTTTTGTTCACTCATCTGTATCCTTGATCCTGAGAGAGTGCACAGGTGGTGCTCTATGCTTCTCAACTTTTCAGCACATTGGCTGCATATACACCAAAAGTGCACACCATGCATAAAAATTGGTGGCTACTATTCCTATCAAGAATAATGACACATCTGAGGATGAGGGGTGGGCAGTGCCATTTACACAAACCCTGCTGTCTCCTTCTAAAATTCTTTCATGCCCATACATCAGAATGAGGGCACTTCTCCACCTTATAAGTGTGTGTTGTGTGTTTGGGTCATTGTGAGGTGTACATTGAGACTGTGTATGATATGAGTGGCATCCCCATCAAGGCCATATTGTAAAAGACACAAAATGGTGGTGCAGTGAAAAAGATAAGATTTCAGCTTTCCTGTTATATCAGTTTCACCATTGTTTGTTCTCTGGGTGCAATATATATTTAGACCAGAGCTGTGTCTGATCACAAAAGAATGGCCTAAAGTGGTTAAACTGTGCTGGTTGATTGGATTCTAGATCTGCTTAGCCAAACTGCTCCACGTTTGGGGCATGTGATCTATATGAGCTCAATACAAACCTTGTGGCCACCTGTGGACTCCCCCTTTTTGCTTTGATGGTAACTACTTGGACAGAGCAAAGGTCCTGCTCAGGAAGGGTGAATTTGTCTCATTGTGAATCCAGATTTTGTTGACAAACTAGTGTCTGCCATTCCTCTCCATTGTCAAGACTTTGGAGGAAAGCCATAGAACATTCCCTCCATATTGGTTTGGTGGGAATTATACTTTTTTAACCTATAACCTCAGCTGTAGCAGCACATTCTTCCCAACCATGCCCACAGTTCAAGGTTAATACTTTCCCCAGGAGTTAGTAGGTCGTTCATCTGCACGTGTGGATAATCTCTGTTGCACCAGCCTTGAGCCAAGGACCATCTGGCCAGGAAAAGGACAGGGAACAAGCTTTCAATGTTTGAAAAGGCCTTGCTGCTCTGACCTTCTCTAGAAGAAGAGAAAGCTCCACAGTTCATTGTGAAGGGTGGAGCTCACCTCTGACTTGGTCGGAAAGAAGATTGCCTTGAAAAGTGACTAGCCCATGAGCCAGGGGGACATTGGAGTGCACCTGGGCAGGGCCAAACTGTAGACATCTGCTTTGTGGGAGGGTATGAATAGTAACTCACCACAGCCATCTCTGATGTCGCTTTACATTTATCTACCTGGAATGTTAATTTCCCTAAAAAAAACTTTCTGACAGAGGAAAAAAAATAAAGCACGCACTCCATATTCTGTTCTAAAAGCAAGACAAACATTGAGAGTGTGGAACAAAGCCTTTGCCACGAGCGTTCACCTGGGGCTTTTGAGCTGCTGAGCTACTTGTCAGCACTTTCACCCAGGATAAAGGTTGTCATGGCTGCAACTTTCCTGTCATTACCCTTTAAAATTTCATTGTTGTTATGTCATTGTTAATTTTACTGTTAATTGCTTAGTTAATGAGATGATCCAAGATGGCCGCTGGGAAGGAGCTCCATAACAGAGCTCCCGGGCACTAGGATCACCGACACGGTGGAAATCCCTGCTTGCCCCCCCTCCACACCCCTTTTGCCGCTCCCCCACCGGACCATGCAAAAAGAGGTTTGAAGCATTATTCATCGCTGCCGCCATCCGCAGGAATCCACGGAGAAATCGGACGAAGGATCGAAGCCCCGTAACGAAACTGAAAGTCCCTGGGTCCCAGGCACTAGGATCACCGACACGGTGGAAATCCCTGCTTGCCCCCCCTCCACACCCCTTTTGCAGCTCCCCCACCGGACCATGAAAAAAGGGGTTTGAAGTAATATACATTGCTGCCGCCATCCGCATGAACCCACAGTGAAATCGGACAAAGAAATGAAGCCCCGTAACGAAACTGAAAGTCCCTGGGTCACGCAGGCACTCACCACCCTGCGAATCGACCGTGGGCCCCATGACGGGTCAGGAGCGCCGGAAGAAAGAAGCGGTGCGGAGACCACAAGAATGCTTTGAACCCCGCAGCCCCGCAGAAGAAGGAACGTAGCTCCTTAACCCACGCCCCGACCACACTGATGCTCTACTGGGGGGAAGAAATCTAAAGTCCCTGGGTCACCCAGGCGCTCACCTCTTTGCGAATCCCTCGCGGGCCCCGTTTTTGAGACAGGAGCAGCGGAAGAAAGAAGCGGCGCCGAGACTCCAGGACAGCATTGACCCCAGCAGCCCTCGGACGCCTGACTCCAAGATGGCCGCCCCGGCCAGCAAGCAGATACCGGACTCGCTCTATTGTTGAGCCATCAAGTGAGTACTAGAATTGAGGTACTCAGAACCCCTGCGGGACAGCCTCTCACCTGTTCCAAGTGGGGCGCGACCCCCCCCGCCAACAAAGACTCGAGCTGGCAACACTCCCTACCACTCGCCTGTGCCTGTCCCTAAGATGGCCGCCATGCCCACAAATCGGCTCCAAAATACAAATGCCCTACCTACAACCCAACTACGCCAAAGATCGTTGTAAAGACAGCCTGACCTGTCCTTGATGCAGCACGACCCCCCCCCGCAACCTGAGACCGACCTCTCCTCTCCCGAGGTGCAGAACTCTCCGGTGCCAACCACAAGATGGCCGCCTAGGACATCAAGCCCTGACCTGACAACCACAAAACCACCACCACTGAATGGCAATTTCTCACCACGGATAGGAGCTCCACGCTGTTCACTGTTTGACCCTGAATGTATCCGGTCTAATACGAACCTGAACTCATCTGGTCTAATACGACCACCTTTGAGTGGCAATCACCCACCACAGATATGAGCTCTACGCTGTTCACTGCCTGACCTCGAATCTACCAGGTCCAACGCGACCCCCCCCTTGCACGTCGAGACCGACCCCCTCTCACCCCTGGTGCTGCTCCACACTAACAAGATGGCGGCCCGGGGTTCCGAACCCATTCAGACAACGAAAGCTCCACCGGTGAGTCATAAACTCCTACTATAGCGGTGTCCACAACGCTCTCGACCCATGCTGCTCATGTGAGAACCCCCCCAACAGGAAGAGGGCAGAGAGACCGAGCACACTCGTGACCACCACTAATTTGCGCCTGACCTTTAGAGGGTCACCCGGGGCCTTAACCCGCTCTAATCCTCTCCCGGGGAGTCACCACGTCCCAGAACAGTCTCCTTTCCTCCTGAATCTTGCCTCACCCTGACCCTCCGACCACTCCATCCTACCAGCCCCCTCCCAATGTGCTTGACCCTAGGATGGACGCCCAAGGCACATAGCTTACACCAACTAACTCCGCCCGCGCACCAATCCACCGCACCCCTGAGTCTGCTCTCATTAACTGGCCCACGAATAACAACATGAATCTCTCCAACACTCTCCTACTACCCTCCGAGGTCAGCTCTGGAAACATTTTTCCAGCCTCCAGTACGGAGCCTGCCCCCGTCCCACGCACACACAATGCCCTCCGCCACGGCAGCCCACACCATCCCCTCCTCTACGAACCACTTAATACCGCACGGCCCGAACTCCTTCTCGATCAGTTTCCCGCCTGACCTCTCACCCAAAGCGAAGAAGAATTTTAAACAAAAACTGATCAGACAGCATCCTGAATCACTTTTCGCAGACATCTACCACTACTCCTCCAAAGGAAAGGTAAAAGTGGACCTTATTTTCCACACTGTGAGACACGAAACATGGAAATCCATCCTCAGGTCGCAGCTCAACATTTCCAAAACCACCAACACATCACATAGTTGCAAACTGACACTATCACTCCCATAAAGCTCAAGGCGTACTGGAAATACCACTGTGACCATCTACTCCAACGGCACAGTCCTGATACAAGCCAACAATGACAATCTAGAGTCCTTTGACGCCCTCTTCCCTCCTCTCCGGAATGCCCCCTCTCACGCACTCCTTCCCCTCCCGCCCCTACTACCCCCCCGGAAGAACCGGACCGGCCATCAGAACTCACCCACCGCTCTGGTACTCCCTAGCAACCACACATGCCCCTCACCACGCGACATCCCCCTCACCACCCCCAGGGAGAACATGACCCCTCCACCTCCCCCGTCCGGTTCTCACCCCCACCCGCCACCTACCGTTCCGGTACTCCCTAGCAACCTCACACACCCATCACCACGCAACATCCCCCTCACCACCCCCAGGGAGAACAGGACCCCTCGACTTCCCCCCTTCGGCTCTCACCCCCACCCGCCACCTACCACTCCGGTACTCCCTAACAACCTCACATGCCCCTCACCACGTGACATCCCCCTCACCACCCCCAGGGAGAACAGGACCCCTCTAATTCCCCCCTTCGGCTCTCACCCCCACCCGCTACCTGCCCTCCACACACCCCAATCCACTCCGAACAACCTGAACACCCACCTCCCCAAACCCACAGGCAATAAAGCACCAACACCCCAACATGACCCTCGCCACCCTGCACTAATGGCCCCGCCCAGACCCCACACGGACAACACAACCACTACAAGGCTACCCAACACCCTGAGACTCTCTCCCCCCAGACCCGACACGGACAACACAACCACTACAAAGCTACCCAACACCCTGAGACTCTCCCCCCCTAGGCCCAACACACCCGCACAGGACCAGTCCCAGTACCTCAACGAATTAAGAGACTGAACAGCGACTCTCCCTGCTGGAAACCCAGATAGCAACTATAATCCAGGGCCTTAGTGAAATCCTAGCCAACCTCGCCGCGCCCCAGCAGCCTCAGCGCACCCACTCCTTCACCACCCATACACAACAAAGACCGTCCAAAGTCCCCCACCAGAGATGGGTCGCTAACCCCCTCCCCAATCTGACACAGAGACCCAAAAGAACTAGAGACGCTATGTCTGAGAGTGAAGCAGCGGACCTCGCTTCCTCGTACGACAATCCGATTACTGTCACCCTCCAATCCAAAATCCAGGTGATCACCGGACTAGGAAGAGACCAAGCCCATCCAAAATCACCCAGACCGCCGACCATCCGCACTAGCATCCCCACGGCCCCCCTAACGAAGAAACCCAAAACAGAGACGACCCCCACAAACTGCATGCTCATAAACTGCAGATCAGCCACCAAGCATGCCACAGAACTAGCAGAATCCATCCTCACTCACGACATAGACATAGCATTCATCACCGAAACCTGGCTTAATGACTCCTCCCTACCACTCCTGGACACTCTCGTCCCCCCAGGCTTTATAATCACCAACAAAGATAGAAAAGACCAAAGAGGAGGAGGCATAGCAATCATCCACAGAGACAATATTTCCGTGACGGAAACAGACTCCTTCAACTACAACACCTTTGAATGCCTAACCGTCAACATCAGCACTAGCAACAACAAAACACTAACCTGCCACCTTATTTACCACCCCCCAGGCAACTCCACCACTTTCACTGAACACCTGTCTGACCTGATTGCCCACTGCTCACTACGAGATGTGAATAACTTAATTCTGGGCGACCTCAACCTACACTGGAATGAAGACACCAACCCGCTAATCCAAAACCTGAGTGAGCTGCTACACAACAACAACCTCACCCAACACTGCACAGAAGAAACTCACAACAAAGGAGCAATCCTGGATGCCATTATCGCCAAACGCGACACAGTTACGATAAACCACACCCTGCCCGTGGATTGGTCTGACCACCACTTAATCCTCTTCCACCTCACTCAACCAGTCACTTTACAACCCCCACCCAAGAACAGCCCAAATGGACCAGAAACCTCAATCAGATCGACATGGCTGACCTGGAGGAAAAGGTCAACTCCTCCTCACTACATCCGCGGATGATCTATCCACGACAGAACTCACTGACCATTACAACACAACCTTGACATCCATTCTAGACCAGATAGCCCCTCTGAAACTAAAAAAAAACAGGAATATCCCATCCAGATCCTGGTTCAATACGGACATCAACAACGAAAGGAGACAGCTTAGAGCCACAGAAAAACTATGGAGAAGCAACCCCTCCACAAGCCTACTCGAACAACTCAAAGCAGCTCGAAGAAAATACAAAAAACACATCTGCAGTGAAAAATCCAACTTTTTCTGCTCCGCCCTGGACAATGCAAAAAACAGGCCCAATGAACTGTTTAAAATCATCAAGCAACAAACCTCCAAGCCCCCCGTACCCTCTATGCAAGCCTCCAAGGAACTGTGCGAAAACTTCACCATCTTCTTCGAAGAAAAAATCTCCAAGATCGAGCTCTCACTAGACATCAGCACCAACCCCGCTTGCGAAAGCCTGCCCCCAGTTACAATAGAAAGCACATGCCTGCACCACACGAAAACATGGAAGTCCTTCAATCCCATCACGGAAGCCGAGATCCTCAAGCTAATCTCCACCTCCAAACCCGCCTCTCACGTCCTTGACCCTATACCCACCCAATTGACCAAAAAACTCAAACTCTCCATAGCCCCGTTCTAGTGCAAAATCATCAACAGCTCCCTGAGAACCGGCATCATACCTGAATGCCTTAAAGTCGGCCAAGTAACGCCACTACTAAAAAAACCAGGCCTTGACTGCATGGACCTGAATAACTTCAGACCCGTCTCCAATCTCCCCCTCCTATCCAAAATCCTCGAAAAATGCGTCCTCTCACAACTGACTCAGCACATGGACAACGTCAACCTTCTTGATCCCCACCAATCGGGATTCAGAAAAGGCTATAGCACCGAGACGGCGATCCTCAGCATCACAGGCGATATTCACAAATCACTTGACACCGATCACTGCTGCCTACTCATTCTCCTCGACCTATCGGCAGCCTTTGACACGGTTGACCACCAACTTCTCATCAAGGCCCTACAAGAAAGAGTAGGTGACGATGAGGTGGTCCTACACTGGTTCGCCTCCTTCCTGCATAACCGGTCGCAAAGGATAAAAATCAAAAACTTTACCTCCGACCTTCACCCCATCAGCAGGGGTGTACCCCAAGGTTCAGTGCTCTCACCACAACTGTTCAACATATACATGGAACCCCTCACCACCATACTTAAAAATGCTAACATCCCCTTCCACCTATAAGCTGACGACACCCAGATCTATCTAGAAACCTCCTCCCCAGATGACATCCTTAGACTAAATGACACTCTAAAAGAAATCCAACACTGGTTGGCCCAAAATCACCTAAAACTCAATCAAGACAAAACGGAGATCCTCCTCATCTCCAACAAAGAAGAGAACCCTCAAATTGCAGAATGGCTTAAAGCTATGGATGCTCTGAACGGCAATCTCACCCTGGCTAACTCCGTAAAATCACTAGGAATCACCCTGGACCCAAAATTGGACATGACCAACCACATTAAAAACTCTGCAAAGAGTGCCTTCCTCAATCTGAAGCTTCTCTACAAAATTAAACCATTCATCCCTACCAAGGACCTCAAACAAGCCACCCAATCACTGGTGCTATCCAGACTCGACTATGGTAATGCAACCTTAACTGGCTCCTCAAAATCCCACCTAGCTCCCCTCAAAACAACCCTCAACGCAGCAGCCAGAATGGTCACAGGAATCAGGAAATACGATCACATTTCACCAGCACTAAGAGAACTAAAATGGCTCCCAGTTGAACAGCGTGCTAATTTCAGAACTGCTTGCCTCACGCACAAAGCCCTACACACAGGAAAACCGGACTATCTGGCCGCCAAACTCAGGAGGGCCGGTCAGACAAGAAACCTCAGGAGCTCCAACACCCTCCTTCTCATCCCAATGAAAACACGCAAACAAAAAACCGCTGCTAGGTCCTTCGCTGGAAACGCGCCCAAAATCTGGAACTCCATCCCAGTAGATATCAGAACTATCCCGTCCTTCACAAAATTAAAAAAACACCTAAAAGCCCTCCTCCTCAACCGCTCCCTCCCGAATGGTTAGCCACCGCCTTACGCTAACCCTAACTATGTTACTCTTTGACTTTGCATCACACAGATCCACCTCAGCTCGCTTCATGACAGTTGTGCAAAAAAAGTAGGTTGCCTCAGAACTCATGTACTACCTCAATAAAGCATACAACGAGGCTACCTGAGGACTCAAATACTACCTCAAGAATGCACTGCTCTCTTGGACTCCCGAACCTTTATGCTTAGGACTGCTCTACTATGTAACTCTTGCGAAACACTGTTGTGAAGCGCTCCGATACCCCCGGGTCCGGCCAGCGCTATATAAAACTCCTAAAATAAAAATAAATAAATAAATAAGTTAATTTCATCATTTACTTTAATAGTGGGTTTGTTGCTATTTCTGAAAAAGCCACAAAATGCTTACAAACTTCCTCTTCAACCTCCCTTTCCGAGATGCAATAGCACCAACCAATTGACACAGCCAATGCTTGCTTTCCCTCCTCCCTATACTCTCCAATAGAAATGCTGACATCTGCCTGGCAGTCCTCTCTCTCTCTTGTGTGCCCTGCCATGCCACACAGACCTTCAGGTTACCTCTCCCACTGTGTTACCATTTACAATTCTGGAAAACCTGCCCGCAGAAGCACGTGCAAGAGACCTTCATCAGGACAAAGGGGTGCTGTCCTTTGCACAGTTCTCTGAAAAAAGGCATGGTGCAAAATCCCAAAGCATGCCTGAGGCCCACCTCCTGAGGCCTATAGGGAGGATGATGACAATGATATTGTTGAGGATTACCCTTCCAATGTGACTCTGCCTACGGGCTCTGCTGCGGTGGCCTGCCCTTGAAGTACTCTATCCAGTAGACAAACTACCTTCATTGTGTCACCCCCACCATCTTAATCAATGCTTGAACCATGCACATCTCTTGTCAAATGACTTCATGTGTCCTGGTCGCAGCTACCAATGCAATATGTCTGAACGTAATTATTGTAACTGTAACTTGCTGTACTCTTGTATCATGCTACTGCTGTAAAGCGCTCTGATGGGTTCTGGTCATGTCCACGCTATATACAATTGCAAAAATAAAAATAAGTAAAATACACAATCTGGAGCAAGAAAGAACAAAACTCGGTGTGGAGGATGTCGTGAAGAAGGGCAGGGGGACATTGTAGTGCACCTGGACACGGCAAAATCGTCTTCATGATCTTGCTGAGGTACATCCCTCCAGGTACTGAGGCTATTCAGCGGTTCTTGCTCTCAAAATAAAGGGTGGAGGGGCATCCGTAACCTTATGACGTTGTTATGTTATGTTAAAACAATTTCTAAAGTGCACGTTCACCAATTGGTTTCATGGAGCTGAGGTTGCATGTGCAGCGTGAACTAAGTAACCAGTGCCAGGAACATGAACCTACTAACCAAGATCTTCAGACCTGTGAGGATCTTAGGCACCAAGATCCCAAACTGCTGAGGGAACCAGTGCGGTTTTCTTTTTAATTACACTTTCACCAGTTTCATCTTTCAACTCTGCTTGTCATTTTTTTCTGCCATGGCTGATTAACTCTAATTAAAAATGTATTTGAATTGTTTCGCTTCTACCCTGAAGGGCAGAGCTGAGCTTGGTGCCTCGAGCTAACACTTGTTTCATTTCTCCTCATCAGGTTCCTCCTCATCGGGCTGTGGCTTTGAGATGAGAACTAATTAGCGTGGAGTCCCCGCTCCGTCTGCCTCAGCGCCGAGCACTTCTTTGTAGAGAGGGGAGATCTTTCATCATTTACGTTCCGACAGCCTGACACTGTACATCGCCTGCTTCGTTACACTTCCTGGGTGTCAAATGCTCTAAAACATGAATGCCGTTGCGCTGGGACCCTCCCTTCACAATGCATATTTCATGAGGGGGCAGCTGGGTTGTGCACGTGACACCACCCTGTGAAATGCATAGAGGCATGGGTGTAGTTTAGTCAGTGACATTTGGAGGGCGTGAATCACACATTTCATCACTAAAAAGCAGTGGATTGCAGGGTATAGGGGTGAGATGACCAAGATTCGGGATGGACTGTTTCCATGAGGAACAGGGTTAGTACTGATGCATTAGGTGGGCCTTGCCCAGAGTGGCACCGTGAGTGAAAAGCAATGGGTTGGAATGCTACCCTGAGTGATTGGCACTGGTTAGACTGTTTGCAATATTCGTCCTTTCACGTTTTGAGTGTTTAAATGCCAGTAGTATGCCTGGAACCCTGTGACTGGCGCAGCTTTCTAAGACTCCTACTGCCTTTTTTTGTGAATTCCAAAAAGTAGTACATTTGCACTCATTCAAGGAGTACTTCTGTGGGTGCATATTTTTTTTTTTGTTAAGTCAGTCGCTATATACATTTAAGTTTTTGCTCCAAAAAATGAACAAGTTAAAAGCTCTTAGCAAAATAAGAACAATGAGAAAAACCGACACAGATGTAGCAAACCCGACTCAGGGCCCCCAGATCTATCTACCAAATCAAGAATGCATTTAGGGGTTTCACTCCCCAAATACCTCCCCTGAAGCGACTCCCCTGCCCATCCCGCCTAGGCCTGATAGTTCTACTTAGTAACTCACGACTACAGTCACGTACAACACAACATCCTGGAGTCCTTGCCCTGGCATCACTTATTTTAAATGTATTTTCACTCACATACTCTTCTTCATCCCTGCTATAAGAAGCCTTGATGGTAGAGTTGTGAAATCAGTGTATGCTGGCAGGTCTCCATGTTTCCAATTCTCGTCTTTTACAAATCATTTTATCAAGTGACTGATGGCCCCATATACTAAGCACAAGTTGCAAATTGAGGTGGACGTGCTAGCAAATTAAGAGGAAGAGCCGAGCTAAGGGACTGGTTTGGCTCTAATTTTCCATGCACAAGCCAAGTGTTGTGTGCTATTGTATTACATAGGTCACAAGAATAGAATGTTGTAGTGTGACTCCACCACTGTCCCTTCAAAAGGGAAAGTTCCATGGCGGTCCGTTGGGAGCAATCCTGGCTAGGTGTGGCTTGCACAGATTACGCAGAAATAAATTGAAGATTTCCACCTAATACTGGCAAGTGTCGTCTTTAGATTGTTGGCGACGATTTGCCACCGCATCAAACCCACTGCAGACCCATCCATAATGAGGGCGGATTGGCAACGAAGAAGATGATCGTGGCCTAAAGAGGATCTTTTAAAGTACTCCCTAGGAAGGCTGACCGCAAGGAGAGCAATGGCCAATGGCACGTACGTGGTAGCAGACGTTTACCTCTGCAGAACCACAAAACGCTATTGTGACAGCCCACAGCCTACAAGCCAGGTGCTGTGACTTTCAGAACCAGTAAAATTGTTTTATTTGTTAAAAGTACGCAAACACGTAACCGGAAGTCTCCTACCTTCTGTTAGGAGCAGAGTCCCCACAGCTTTAAGGCTCATCATTGTGGTCTTCAGCTGGTCGGCCTGTGACCTGCGCAGCACCATAGGCGGCGTTCTGGATCGGTTTCCAGCAATTCCAGAGATTAGCTGGTGCACATGGGGAAGTCCCTGTAGGATCCCAGTAGGGCGCCATTTTAAAGCGTACTACGTCTGGTGCGGCTGCTATCTTATTAATGCTGGAAAAGTGCTGTCTCTTCTAATAAACATAGTGGGCACTTTCAAAACATCATTGATACGCACAACTAAGAGTCTATCAACAGTAGCATCTTATCAATGCTGTGGAAAGGTGCTCTCTCCCAATACACATCGTTGGCACTTTTAAAGCATCGTTGATACACACAACTAAGAGCGTATCAACAGTAGCCCATCTGAGTAGTACATTTGAGTGCTCCTCAATGCTGATTGCACAGCTTGTTATATCATTGTAGACGTTTTGGAAAAAAAAACTTCATTGATACGCACAACGTACTTAGCGTATCAATGGAGTTGTGATTGATGTCGCTGATACACCCAGCCAAGACAGCATATTAAGACATAATTCTGCAGCTGATGTGCCCAGCTGGGAACAACATTCTAGTGTTAACTACTATAATTGATGTTAGGAATTAATAGTATATACTTGCTAATAGTATGGTTATTTTAATATCTATTAGCTACAGAGTCATGAATGGTTTGTTAAGTTCATGCAGTAGTTACATAAATATTACACAGAAATTCTGAGCCATTTAAGAGTTCAAGAGATGTGATCCTGGACCTTAAGAAACAATTAATTTTTTTATTGTGGTTGGCCCAGTTTACTTTCCCCAACATGCAATCTGTAAACCCTCCATCATCATTTTTGAAATCACCAGGTAGTCCAGCTATATCATGGAATCCATGGTTTGATGCGTTTGAGATGTATCTAGGGGCTACAGGGGCATCTCATTACAAGGCAGAGAGAAAGATATATATATTGTTACATTTGTTCGGTTTTGTGGGAGAGAAGTGTACAATCATCTGCCTGTAGTGCCTTCATTAGAAGATGAAGATCTCGATGAACACCAAGCAGTGGTAAAGAAACTGAAGGAAAGGTTTGCTATTCAACCTAGCTTGGTTGTCTTTCAACATTAGTTCTTCAAAAGAACTTAGCTACCATCAGAAAATGTTTACTCATATATCAGTGTGTTGAGAAAGCTGTGTTCAAAATGTCAGCTTGCAGAGTTCACTGATCAACTGATCAAAGACAAGTTTATAGGTAATTGCTTGGACAAAATATTCAGCAAAAGTTACTCATGATGGGCAAGCCTTCCTTAGATAAAGTGATTAAAGTAGCAAAGATCATAGAGTCCGGTCAGCTTTCGATAAAGGAATTAAATGCCCAGATGACGGGATAAGAAAATGTTAATGAATTCAGTGTGAGTCAGCATATCAAGAAAGAGGTAAAAATGAATGATAAAAGTTTTTTCAGAAGGACCAACATATGTTTTAGATGTGGGAAAAATCCACACGGTAGAGGAGAAAGAAGTTGTCCGGCTAAAATAGTCATATGTCGCAAATGCTCTAAAGTGGGTAATTTTGCGTAGGTGTATAAGAGCAAAATCACAGGAGGGACAAAGGTGAACAGTGTGGTAGAAGAGATGTTTCTAGGGGAAGGTGATGAACAGATTGTGAAAGAGGTTTAAGATATGATTTTACCTCTCAGCTGACTCTGGGGCAAGAATCACAAAGATCACTTCCGAATTATACCATAAACTGTGGGGTGACATGAAATTAAATCCGTCAGATAGCTCACCTGTATCCTATAATGGCAGAACAATAGAATTAGAAGGAATTTTGGAAGATAGTTTGGAATTCAGAGGACGCAAAATACATGGAAAGGTCTATGTTGCTAAAAAGGGGCTAAATATTTTGGGATGGTACCATCAGGGGCTGTCTTGCATGATCCTTAGGCCAGGTACAAAAGGATCTGATGTTAGTAGTAAGAGACATGTCTACATCTAACACAATTGAACATGAGTTTCCTGAAGTTTTCGCTAGTAAGTTGGGAAGAATTTCATGTTTCAAACATAGGATTATAGTAAAACAAGAAGCCATACCGGTTAAACATAAGTTCAGATCTATCCCATTTAGCTTAAAAGAGGATTTGAGCAGAGAATTGGATATGTTACAAAAATTAGGCATCATAAAACCTATACAGGCACATGCATCAACCTTTTTTGCGAGCGCAAACGGTGCGATTCGCAAAAATCGGCTGTTTGCCCCCGCAAAAAGGGCTTCTGCGATGCACCAAACTGAAAAGCTCTCGCAATTTAAGAAATGGCAATTTATTGCGATTTCTTAAACTGCGATTGCATTTAAGGAATCGCAAATTACGATTCCTTAAATGCCATGCATGATGAAATCGCAAATAGCGATTTCGGTAATAGGGGCCGCAAATTACCAACAATTTGAACTTGATGGTAATTTGCAAAATCTTTGAAAAATGCACTAAAGTGCATTTTTCAAAGTTGTAGGTTACACACACACATGCCCTTTGGGCATGTGTGTGCGCAACATGTGTGCACAGATCAAATTCAGGGGTGCAACAGGGTGTCCTTTTGACACCCTTGCACCCTTGAATTGCATGCGCAATTTGCGAGTACCTATTGGTACTCGCAAATTGCTGCATGTATTCCCATTCATTCCTATGGGCCTGTAGGCCCATAGGAATGAATGGGAAAGCATTCCTTAATTGCGACTCGCAATTTGCGAGTCGCAATTAAGGAATGTTTGGGAATCGCAAATTTTATAGCGATTCCTACATGCATAGGCTTTTGCAATTTCTTAATTGCGATTCCTTAATAATCGCAATTAAGGAATCGCAAAAGCCTACATTGATGCATGTGACCCATAGAGTCCAGTCTTTGGTTGTCTCCACTGGTGGTAGCCAGAAAACAAAATGGAGACATACGTGTCTGCATAGATTTGAGAGGTCTCAACAGAGAGCTATGGGTGGATTCACATACTTTGCCAACGACTAATGATTTGTTGGGTATATTGGGTGAGACTGAGTGTTTTTCAAACATCAACTTAGCTTCAGCCTACCATCAGGTTGAGTTGGAGGAATCATTCAGACATTGCACAGCATTTAATTCTCCTTCAGGTACATACCAATTTTGTTGTATGCCATTTGGGTTGGCATCTACTGCATCAGTCTTCCAGCGAATTATGCATCAGTTGTTGGGAAATATCAAGGGGGTGAAAGTATTCCAGGATGATGTGCTGATTTTTTCAAAGAAACTGGAAGACCATGATACCATATTGGGGAAAGTGCTTTATATTTTTCAAGAAAGGGGATTGACAATTAAAATGGAAATGTGTGAGTTTTGGAAGGAGAAAGTTGAGTTCTTGGGTCACATCATTTCTAGGGAAGGTATCTACCCGATACCGGGTTTGGTAAAAGCAGATGTAGATTGTCCTTCACCTAAGAATAAAGAGGATGTTATGCTCATTTATTGGGCAGTGTGAATTTTATGCTAAGTTAATTCCGGGGTATGTCACCAAAATGAAGAATCTTATAAACTTGTTAAAGAAAAGTGTCCTGTTTGAGTGGGATAATTGTTGTCAAGAGACTTCCGATATAGTCAAAACAGAGATGACTGGTGTAAGGACCTTACACCCTTATGATCCGCACTTTCTTTGCACTATTACTGTTGATGAAAGCAAATATGGCCTAGGAGCTGTACTGAATCAGGACAAGGGAGGTGAGCTGGGTTCTGTAAATTATGCATTGAGGGTTCTTCGTGAACCTGAGCTCAATTACTCTGTGATTGAGAAAGAGTTACTGGCCTGTTATTGGGCGATAGAGAAATTTAGGTCCTATGTATGGGGTAGAAGATTCTATCTCCAAGCAGATCACAAGCCTCTGGTAAACATACTCAATGGTGAGCAAGTCAAATATAATACTCCCCGGATGGCTTGTCTTACAACAAAGATTTTGCAATATGACTTTTCAATCTCACATATTGTGGGCAAAGACAATGTCACTGCGGATATGTTGTTCAGATTGCCCATGAGCAAGGCCGCTGGAATTATGCGGCAGAGGAGGGCTAAATTATAAGGCAGGGTTGACGAAATTATGCTGCAATAAAAGGCATATTATGCAGCATAATGCGGCACATTTTGTTATAGTATTACTTCTTTATTTTGTCATTTTTACACCTGGTAACAGTGTCTGAGAAAAGTGTTCACATTAATTAGTACCAGTATAACACCCAAATAAAGCAATAAGCAAATGAAGGATGACCAATTAACCTTTGCAAAGCGACTTCCGGTGCTCAGTAAGACAAGTCTCCATATGTTTTGTAACTTTTGATCCGTTTCAACTAGAAACTATTTTTTGTGTGAAAATCAGCAGATTATGTGGCAAATTATGGATTATGTGGCAAATGCAGCAAATCCATAACTATGCAAAAATCGCTGCAACAGCAGAATCAGATAATTTCAGTGGCCCTGCCCATGAGTGACCATGAAGTGATAGTACCTGAATTTGACATTGAGAGTTGTTTTATAGCGGCTGTGGATATGCCTGTATATGAAGCATGCTCGGAGAGAAAGTGGAGGCTGGCCAGTTAAATGGATGTAGTGTTGAGAAAGGTCCAGAAGTTTGTTATCAACGGTTGGCCAAAAGAAAGGTGTTTAAGTCCTGGGATGCAGCCTTTTAGTGAAATTGCTGATGAATTGTCCTTGGAGGATGGTGTGGTGATGAGAGGTGACAAGTGTGTTCCGCCTGAGACACTGCATACTAAGCTTGTCAAAATGTCTCATGAAGGGCATTTGGGGTCAACAATGACTAAGAGGAGAGCCAGAGCTTATTACTGGTGGCCCTCAATAGATAAGGGTATTGAGATAGAAGTTAAAGAATGTGTGATGTGTAGCAAATCTGAAAAGGGTTTTAAGTTAGTGTCTCCACCTTTGCAGCGCATCCAATATCCAGACATACCATGGGCTAAGTTGGGCATTGATTTGGTCGGACCATTCCGTTTCTTGCCACATCATCTACAATATGCATTTGTCTTAAAGAATTATTATAGTAAATGGCATGAAATACGTTTTTTTCCACTCCTTCTGCTAGTAATGCTGTCACATTCCTGAAGGATGTGATTACTAGAGATGGGTTTCCCGAACATCTTATCTTGGATAATGGTGTACAAATCTTTAATGCTGACATGGAGGAATTTTTGAGAAATTCTGGGGTCAAACATTTGAAAAGTTCCCTCTATCATCCCCAAACTAATGGGCTGGTAGAAAGGATAAACAAAATTGTGGACAAGTGCATTAACTGAGCTAAAAACAACAACTATATTGTGGAAGAAGCCATCAAGTTCATGTTGTGGTTTTATTGAACAATGCCTCACACAGTTACACAGGAGTCCCCGTTCAGTCTGTTAAGGGGTCGTGCACCTTCCTCGATGTTGTATCCATCATGGTTGATTAGGTCCATTAGGCACAAAGTAATTGAGAATTATGATCAGAGAGCCTTATGCCAGAGAGTGATCGAGAACCAAATAAAACAAAAGGAAAAGTATGAGTCTATTAGAAATGTAAACTGTGTTCTGTTTCAGGTGAGGGAGATAGTGCTGGTTAAGAAACCTGGTTTTTTTAAAGAAAGGGGATGCACAGTATGGTGAACCTGTCAAGATTGACAGAGTGTGTGGAAGTGCTGTACGTGTAGAAGGAAAATATTGGCGGAATGTTGGAAAGGTTGTTAAAGTGCCTGTTCCCAAAACTACTCCAGTGGTTGATGGTAAAAATGAAGAAGATAACATAGATGGGGGAGTCAAGAGATATTAAAGAGGCTGTTTCTCACAAGCCCCATGGAAGCCATAGTGATGTTGGAAAATATGTTATGTCCAAAAATGGGCCCTCTGGGTCTTCTGAGGTTGTGCTAAGGAGGTCATCTTTAAAAAGATTGGTACCTCTGAAATTGAGATAATGATAAAATGTTATAGTGAATGTATGCGGATTAATAGCTGTACCCTAAGGTTATTTTAGGATGCTAGCATTTAGATGTATAGTTTATCTTTTATTTAAAGCTATTTTGTGTTCTGAGATATTTCGTTTATTTTTATGTATGTATGTTGCTTTTGTTTTGTAGTTCACTCCTAGGTTTCATTGGGAGCAAGTTTGTTTTTATATAAAAAGAAAGATAATATGTTGTGTTCTACTATATTACGTAGGTCACAAGAATAGAATGTTGTAGTGTGATTCTACCACTGTCCCTTCAAAAGGGAACGTTCCACAGAGGTCAATTGGGGCAATCCTGGAGAGGTATAACAGCGGGGGCTTGTACAGATTACGCAGAAATACATTGAAGATTTCCACCTAATGCCAACAAGTGTCGTCTTTACAACAAGCCAAGAAAATGTTTGAAATGTACATTCTGTAGCAAACATAATGTAAAAATAGTCTCTTCACATTCGAAAAAGTGTATTTCTTTAACATGCGTAAGCATTTCAACATAGTACATTAGATCATATCACTACATGGACAGACATTTATTAAAAGTCATAGGTTTTAAACATGAAATTAGAAACTTCAATGGCTTGCCCCCCCAACGACAATGCCAGTAATGAATTAAGAGGAAAGTCAGGAATCCTATAGACACTAAGGGCCTAATTACGATGTTGGTCGGAAAGCCTCCGACCGACAGTCGGATTCCCCTAGATCGTGTCGGAACCCATCCACCCGACTCGGTCAGAAACAATTCCGACTGACCGATTATGATGCTCGCGGTCAGAAGTGGAACCGTTCGGTCATTCCGAATCGGTTCCGACAGACATTTCAGAGAATCTGAGTCTGTCGGAGCCGATTCGTACAGCTCAATGGACAGCGTTTCCGTTTCCGATCGGCCGATTACGATGTTGGATTCCAACAGCCTTTCCGACTTGGTCTGTCCGACACGAAAAGGCTGTCGGAAACTGACTTTGGGGGCCCCTAGCAGGCGCCCCTTCATCCTGAGTCCTCTGGTTTGGGGTCGAGGGGGTACCCAATGGACCCCACTGTAAAACCACGCACAGTGTGGCAGGCACCACAGGGTGCAAGTTTTTCTGCAGACACCCATTTTCCCCATAGGAGCCTGTGTTGTCGGTCGGAATAAAAATTTTGAAACTCAGCCACTAGATGTATATCTTTGTTTCTGTCTCTGTCTCTCTCTCTCTCTCTCTCTCCTGTTTTACAGCAAATGTAACTGTTTTGTCTTTTATTCTTGTTGCATGACAGGAAAAGTCGACACACACATAGCAGACATGATTCAGGACCCCCAGACCCAACTGCCAAACCAAGAATGCATTTATTTGGGGGGGGGGGAGTGATGCACTCCAAACAACCCCCGGAGGCTATACCTCTACATACAGGGACAGACTGGGGAATCAAAAGAGGCCTTGGCAAAAATGCTCAAACAAACCCCATTCCCTTCCTCGCCTCATGCTATCTCACTCTTTCAACCCATCCATTCTCCCGCTCTAATTTTCTCCTCTCTGTCAATTTCCCCACTCTGATCACTTTCTCTCTACCTTCCCCCTCCTTCCCTCTCTTTCTCTCTCTCTTGAAGCCTACCTGTGCCTGCTGCAGCTATCATTGGGGTGCTGGAGAAAGTGACAGAGGCACCAGAGGCACCAGGAGTGACCCCGGGCTTTCAAAACTGTCCTCCAAGGTCTCCAGACCACTGAGGAAATGCCCAGTGGAATAAAGGGCCTGTCCGACCTTAATGCATAGATTTTATGAGGTATACCCAGAACCCTGCAAAGTTGCACAATCCTTAAGATATATGCTACCAATTCATATGCCTCCCTGTTTTCTGTTCCATTTATGCATACTTATGGTCACTAGGAGGATGAGTAGTACTTGTAGTAATAGTAGTGGTAATGGTAGTCATATTATTATTTGTAGCAGTAGTATAACTAACAATAATGATCATTGTACAACATTGTGATTATCATTATTTAATAGTAGTGTAATACAGATTTACTGAACTCCACAATATAGTAGATATGCACAACAGCAAATAGAGAGCAATGGTTTACTAAATGACCTTTGCCCTGCTCTACAATAGGTTCAGAGTTCTCCATATTAAAGTATGGGGTGCAACACACACCATAAAGGTTGTGGGTCCATGCCTAGGGATGCAAGTGGAAGAAATTTGGAGAAGACAAGAGAGGCAGGAAATGGCCTACTGGCGATTTTGTTGTTGTCCACGGGTATCAGTAATCACACTATGCTGACCCTCCTATGATAGGCTATTGCTGTGGCGGGGCCTTAAGTAGTCAGTTGTTCTGTGCAGGGTAGTGCACAGCTAACAGAAGACTATTGGAAAGCTGAAGCCAATTTGGCCAGTCTCATGTACAAAGTATGTTGACATGTAGATGTAAATGTGGTTCTCTCCTTCTTGATATATATTACATAGCATCATGCCAGGCAGTCATCCTACAATCACCAAAATCAAGATTTCTGATAATGTAACATGAAAGGAAGTTCACATTTGGAGGAGGGAAAGAGTTGACCTTCTTGCATTGAATGCTAGCAAACATAAGATTCTACACAAGAACTTTCCATGGTGGAATGATATAAGTTAATATGACATACTCCAAAAGGAGTCCAGGAAAAAGGTGCTGCTAATAACACTGTACAATGAGGGAAGATTCTTTCCTTTCCACTCACAAAAATGAATTGAGTAACAGGGTATTTTGTGTGCATTAATTAATAACTGCATGTTCTTCTTCTAACCAAAGCTGCTGGCAGCCATTTTATCTGGTGAGATGGCTATTTGCTCACTGTGACCCACTGGAAGGTGGGAGAAGGGCTTATGCTGGTGTATTCCAACGTACAGTAGCAAAGTAGGGAGGTTGCACAGTCTCTTTATGACCTTCTGCTAAGTCAATCTGTAGATCATCTTTTAGTTTTCATATAAATCCTCTATCAGGTCCTCTACATATAGCAAATTCCATAATTAATGTAAAAGGACACAAATATGTGCAAGTATTATTTAATGAGTCTCAGATCTGATTTCCTTACTTTGTTAATACTTTGCTATATATCTAGTGATATCTGAAGCACGAGGCAAAACTCTGCTTTGTCTGAGTCGTGGCGGGAGTGAATTAATAATTGGTCACATTGGTGGTTGTGAAAATAAAGATTGGGCTATTAACACAAATGCACATGCTTCTAATGAAATTAAGAAGGGGTTTGCCCATGCATTCCTGCTGTCTAATGTATACCTCTCCGAATTTAGAGTGGAGCTGACTTCAGGAAAACCTTATCCTCCCAAGCTTTGCATGGACACTTCCCACTTATCTATTATGCTGAGGACACCTTCTTATTGACCATACATGGACAGGCCTGCAGAGGTCCTTGGTGTTGCTGTCAACCTATAGTAAGCCCAACAGATTAAAGAGCATGAACGAAAATGAAGTTATTGGTCTACGGCAAGATGAAACAAAGTGGTCTACATTTCAAAAGGGTTGTCACCTATAGACTATCAATTTTCATATGTACCTGGGAGCACAGACAGATAATCAGACAAAAGTCAAGTTCTTATTTATTTATATAGAGTGTTACATAGCACAAACATGGCCCAAACGGGTATCAGAGCGCTTTACTGATGATCAGTAACAAATATAACACATGTTCATGAATGGTACAGGAAGTCAAAATGAAAAGCTGGTGGAGGAGGACCTATCTAGAGAACAGCAGAAGGTCTATACATAGAACATAAATAGAAAATACAAACATGATTTGGAAAATAACATTATAATCAAGAACAATGCAGAAAGTCGCAACATCAAGCTGAGGAGGTAGTCCATAGACGGTAAGGCCTATGATTCAAGATAAAGTGGCGTAGAAAGAAGTAAGAGGACAAGTGTGCAGAGGATGCATCGCAACATAAGCCAGTGGTGGAGTTTGTGGATATCTAGTTCAGAAAGGTGTTCATCAGTAGTATTTTCACTTCTTTCCTGAAGGAAGCGGTTGAGGGATTTAGTCTGGTTTCCTGAGACAGGGAGTTCCAGATTCTTGGGGCAATACTCAAGAAGACACGGATATAGGTTTTCTTTCTATGGAATGTTTGAGGTTTCAGCCGTAAGGTGCTGGAACTCCTGGAAGATCTGCAACTGCCAGATTATTCGAGTTTTTGCACCAGGTACAGAGGGGTGATAAAGTGCAGGGCTTTGTGGGTCTTGCAGGAAATTTTTAAATGAGTCCTAGTCTCATATGGAAGCCAGTTCAATGACTTCAGATCAGGAGAGATGAGGTTGTTACATTTGGATCCTGTGATAAGCCTTTCAGCCAAATTAAGAGATGCCCTTAGCGGCGCCAGCTTGTAGCTAGGTAGTCCACAGAGAGTTACACTACCATAATTCAACTTAGAGATGACTAAAGCTTGAACAGTGGACTTGATGTCATCAGGGGGAGGAAGGATTTTAGAATGCTCATTTGGAAGTTCGCTGCTTTGGTGGCAGAGCAGATGTGCTCCTGCATGTTCAAATTCTTATCTAGTATTACTCCTAGAGATCTTGAGGAATCTATGATGTGTGGTACACAGTTCAGAGCTGTTAGTTGTTTCATGTACTCTTGTATAGTGGGGGATTGCTTGGGAGGGGAGATTAGGAGGAATTCTAAGTGAGTTTAGCTTGAGATAGTTGGAGGTCAGCCAGTTTTGGAGTTTGTGTATAGTTGTATTGAGTGGCCTAATATCATCAGGAGAGGAGATTTTCAGACACAATTGAGTGTCGTCAGCAAACATGTGGTAGTGGATATTAGATGCTTTGAGACTTTCAGTTAGAGGCTCCATGAATAGGTTGAAGAGTGTGGGAGAGAGCAAAGATCCCTTTGGAACCCCTAGTGAAGTTGGAGCGGACAGTGGTGGCTGCCGCAAAAGTAAAGTGGAGGGCGGGGTGGAGGGGGGACGGGGAATAATAATAAATAAAAAACGTACCTGTAGGCGATGGACGCCTCTGTGGTTCTGTTAACCCAGTGGTCATTGCGAAAGCACAGGCTCCCCACCCAATCAAGACGCTGCTCTCATGCTATACCTAGCATGAGAGCAGTGCCAGGATTGGTCTGAGCAACCTGGTCTGCCGCTCAGATAGTGCATGGGAGTCTGTGCAATTTCTCCAACCCAGCTGTGCAATAAGGCTGTCGCAGATTTGAACCAAGTTGAGGTCAACTAGGAAGGTTATGAGGCTATGTGCTGCAGGGTCATTCAAATCATTCCAGTGTAGATTAAAGTCTCCGAGGAAGATCTGGGAGCAGTGTTGACCAGCGTTGGAAGAGATGATTTTCATAGTTTGTTCGACAAAAGAAAGGTTTTCTCCCGGAGGATGGTAGATCACATGCATTTTGCATAAAGGCCTGTTATTGCTTGTGATGTTTATGCATAGATATTCACAAGAGGAGAGAACTGTAGCTTGTGCCTGTTTTGCTGTAAGACTATTGTGGTATATGCAGGCAATGCCACCTCTCGGTCTGTTAACTCTGTCTAGTCTAATGATGTTGTGGTTAGGAGGAACTAGTGTGTCCAGACAGGTCTGGAGGAATCATTTAGCTAAGTTTCTGTGAGGATTAGGAGGTCGAGATCCTGGGCTAGGATGAGGTCAGCAATGTCCGCCGCATGTTCTACAGCCGATCTGCAGTTGAAAAGCATGCAATTTAAATGCGGATTGGTGTCAGTGGAAGAGGATAATGTGATGAGAACTGGTTTAAGGTTGGAAGTATTCATAGCATTGGGGTTGTGAGTGCGTTCGCTATGTGGGTTCGAAGTAACTGTTTGTATATGGCCCAGCTTATCTAGTTTGTCAAAGTGAATGGAATTTCAATCAAGGAGGAGGGAGTGAATGTCACTGTCGGTTAAGGAGTCTTTCAATCTAATAGGTCTCGAGGTGGCGTTTGGGTAAGGAGTAGTTCTCCAACTCAGGAGGGGAGATGGAGAATTAGGGATGAACATCTTGGCTGGAGGGGGAGATACTAACTTGGTGTGATGGTCAGTGTAGAGTGTTTGATTATATCTGTTCATCACTGCCACCCTGTTAGACCACCGGTCATTTGCCAGCTCTGAGGTGATGTTTAATAACATTTGTAAGTCAGCCTTGAGTTGTTGTAAGTCCAGAGTGATTTCATCAAGTCTGGATTCGAGGGAGAAGTGGTGAAAAGAGGCCAAGGAATGGGTTAGGTGGCCAAGAGGAGGCTGTACAGGCTTGAAAGAGGAGTTTGGATACTGCTGGTCTGTGAGGTCCAATAGAGGGGAGGTTGAGTTAGAAAGGTGGTTGAACTTACAAGAGGGTGTGGGAGACCTAGAGGACAGATTAAGTAGAGACACTGTGGTCATATGGGTAATGGTGTTGAATGGGATTGAAGGTTTGGACTTCCAAGTGGACAGTGTTTGATTCATAGGAAGTGTCGTAGGGAACGTGATGGTGTGTGTATTGTTGAATTCGCTGGATGGGACAGTGTTTGATTCATGGTAGTGATGTAGGGAAGGTGATGGTGTGTGTATTGTTGAATTCGCGGGAAGCAGGAATGTACAGAGTGGCTGTGTGCAGTCCAGAGCTAGGCATGTAAGTGTCCAATGTAGTAGAGGGGCAACAAGAGTGTTGACTGGGTTGACGATCAGAGTGGGAGATTCAGACCTGCCACGAGGTGGAGTAGAGATGGGAAGGTGTGTACTGTTCGAATTGGAGGAGTTGAGGGGGGAAGAGTAGGAGATTTAGGATAGGTGGAGTTATAAGAGGATATTGCTTGAGATTCCTTTGGATTGATCGAGGAGCTGGTCCACCTTTGTGATGTGCCAGAGACATTGCTATTAATGGAAGTCTTGATAATGGAGAAAGTTTGATCAAAAAGTCCTGGGTTGCGTTTTGAGGCTTGAATGAGGATAATCCCATTGTTATAAATGGAGATGGTAGCATCATCTCTGTAGGTGGGAGAAGGGGCTACCGAGAGTCTTAGCCCATGTGGGAATTTCTTGGCAGAAGTGATAAGGAGTTGTGCTTGGAGTGCATGCCTCCATTGCGCTCTTCTTCTTCTAATATAGAAGAAGAGATCACTTGTTGTAATTCCTTTTTTTAGAGCAGAAATATGGATCAGAGATTAGGGTTTCTGGATATGCTTTACAAAGTCTGTGTTTGAGGCACTTGGATGCATTTTTGATTGGTTAGGCGGGTATTTAATTATAAAAGGGTACGATAGAGTGACGGAAGAAGAAATGGAGGGGAGGAGAGTGGGAAGGATCATGTGGGAGTCGGGGAAGGGATGAGGGGTGTAGGGTGTGCACACCCAGATCAAGGGTAATCTCTGGGGCAGTAGTGTGAATCTGCAATGCGAACTGGTATGTTGAAAAAAGAAAAGAAGAGGAAACTGCAAAGCTCACTCAAGTTGTTGAACCTGATGAGTATTAAAAAGAGGAAGCTATAAAGAAAGAAATGCGAAGGAGCTCGAGAGACAATTATTTTGTAATTCAAAGTGGACATTGCAAAGAAACTTGAAAGATTTGATTATTCATAAAATAAAGTGGTTTTGAAGTCAAATTTTAACTAGTAGTCAAACAGGAAATCCTTGAATGTTCATATACCGAAGATCCCAACTAGAAAAATTTGAAATCAAGATTATAGAAGTGGGCTGAGTACTCATAGCTCGACCCCAATACGGTATATGTGGGTGAATGTGATGTATTCCAGCACTGTCAGGAATTCTTAAGGTTCCCATTAAGCGAGTTGATTGTTTTTGGTGACGTAAGATCATCAGCGGGTAGAGGTAAGGACAGCAAGCAAACTCCCTTCTTCTCATGTCTAGATCCTAACATTAGACAGTCATGTCTAGAACCTTTATTAGGCAATAAAGTTCAATGTATTTGTTTTAATTGCTTAATGTAATTGTTTGTTTTTGAAACTTTTCAGATGTGAAAAAAATTATGCGAATGCTAGTAAATACACTGAACATACTGATTTATTATAAACATAACTGGCTTTGCAACATTTTGGACAAGATGTGTGCAGTTGGAACATTTTTGGAATGGTATAAAAAAATGTATATGATAGTTTATATGTTATTTTATTTGACCCGTCTTTCAAGTTTAACCCATTTTTTGCATCATATTTTCATTATGTTTCCCTCTCTGATGTCTTGTGGTCATTGTCCTCGCTTAGCTGGTGGAGGCTCTGAAGGGTAGCATGTTCCGCTCTGTCATTGCAGCACAAAGATCTTCATATCTTATTCACCAAGCCATGAAAACATTCTAGTGTGTATTAACATCTGAGTTTTAAACGTTTATGCTAACGGATGGCGTGCAAAAGTGTACTTTGTAACAAACCAAATTACTTTATAAAACTAACAGCACAGAGTGGTGCAAGGCCCATTTACCCTTGAAATACAGAGAAACTTAATAGCCTTGATGTAGACCCATTGGGGTAGGGAGGACTGTGATTAGGAAGACCAGTACTTGGAATAATGAAGATTACTGGTACGTAATCAGAGCATGATGAAAAAGAGTTTATCATTTAATAAATGCGGTTACTGCTTAGTAAATGTAGCTCATTGAGTGGGCATGTGATATAAACTCTCGCGCCCCTCATTTTGTGATATTCCTACCTATCTTCCCAACTCCAGTGGTTGTGTTGTTGGTTAGCGGGGCTCTCCTTTGCAGACATCACTAGTCAGAGACCACCCCTCCATGTGGGGCATGTAAATGAGCTTCTCCTCACTTCCTCTCGCCGCCTCCATACTCGCCCCATATCCTTCAAGTGACATTACGTACATATTCCCACTTGCTTTCCTCTCACCAAAGGGGTGGTCCCCTGTGCTCCGGCAAATCCCCTATTTAGTTTCCCTTTCCAAACAGGTGTTGTTGGAATTGGTGACCTCACTCCTTGGCACGTAGTCAACCTCAGAATGGTGAGGGATCTTTTTGGAGTTGGCCTCCTTTCCTTTGAGGAGCTGGTTGAACAATTTGGCCTCCATAGAGCCAATTTCTGTTATATAAATCTGTTAATGGCACTCTGCACAAGATCTGGGTTTGCTAAGACTCGACCCTTGAGGCCCACATCCTTATTCAACTGCTTTGTACGTTGGATCAAGGGCTTCGCCACATCTCCTGGTTTTATAAGTCACTAGTGGTATCGGCCTCGCCCAGGCTGACCCTGTTGAGAGACAAGTGGGAAACAGATGCCAATAGAGCTTTCCATGATAAGGAATGGGCCTTAGGCTTTTAAATCCCTCGCTTAATATCCTGCAGTGCGAAATTACAATTGATTCATTATTTTGTGTTCCACAAGGCTACCTTTCACCTGTGACACAATAGATGCTTCCCTCACACTGCAGCAACCTGTCCCCATTGCAAGCACCCAGATGCTGGTTTTATCCACATGCTCTGGGCCTGTCCGCCCCTCTTTCCATTCTGGACATATGTCATGAATCTCCTGTCCTCTATTATGGCCTGTCCGGTCCCCCTAGATTGGGATTCAAATGCAGTGTGGATATATAGGTGCTCCAAGAGGGACTGTGCTGCCTCGGACTGGCAAACTTGGCCCTCCTACTGGCTAAACGTGAGATCACCTTGCATTGGAAGGCCAAATTTCCATCCTTGATCACAGCCTGGGTGTTCACCCTCTGAAATGGGCTGAAGCTGAAGGAGTTGTCGTGTGCAGGGGGGAGGCCAGGGGCCTTCGTAAGCCCCCTTGGCTACTCAATGGGATGCTCTCTTGCACCAACTGCAGTCCCCACTGGGCGAATACTTCCCCTCCCCTCTTAGCCACAATAGGCCATAGTGGGCGCGTGCTTCCTACCGCTGTTACAACTGGATAGCAGCTTATCTCTTCACCCATCACTTTGCTCTTAGTTATCCAAATTGTTTTGCTGTTCCACAACTGGTGGCCATACACTTCGCAATAACCACCAACTTTCACCTTCGCACTGGTCATCTTGGTCCCTCCCCCATACCCAAACTCTTTTTCTTCCCACATTTTCGTTCCTTTCCCATGGTTCTCCTCCTTGTTACCAGATATTGTTTGGTTCAGCTAGCACCATCCCATCCTTTAATCTTAACATATTTCGTGCCAACTCATAGTCAATTTACAAATATTTCTTCTTTGAATCTCTCCAGTCTTTAAACTGATGTCAATTCCACTAGTAACCCCCTAAATGTTACTTGCTGGTTTATGCACTCTTTTGCTAAAGTATTATCCATTGTCTTTGTCATAGTAAAAAGATAAAATGCAAATAAAGATATTTAAAAAAAAGGTCTGGTAGACCTTCGATTACCAATGGATCGTTTTCTGTCGCTGCCTGCATGTGCATGCTAAACTTTGGCAATATTTATTTATCTCTGGAAAAATATGAAGATGAAACAACTTATAATCTGAGTAAAAATGGAGAAAAGCCTAAAAGCTAAAAACATTTATTTTTTCTATTACAGGAAATTAATTGTTCTGATGTTGTTCTTCCATGCAGGATGACATTTATCAAGTGATAACATAGTGTTGTGAAAGGCCCATTTAGGGATGTGCTGGGTTTTAATTAGCCTCAGTGGAGGAGCCTCATTACAGAGGAGATACAAATTTCCTGTTTATTTTTTCCTGTGGACGGCAGATTGAAAACGAATTGTAATGGAGTAGGAGTGATGGCTGAGGTAGCACCTGAATGGGTATGGGGATTATTCATGGTCAGCATCACGCAGACAGTGAAATCTCCAGCGGAGGCGCCTCCGTAATGGCTGAGGAGCGTTGCCCTACTACAGAATGAAGAATAAAACGATAATAAAACAATTTTACTATCGTTTTATTTTTCACTGGTAGCCGATGATGCCGAGTCTAGGGCGGGCCAGGCAATCCTCTCTTGACAGCGCAGGGACTGGAAGGAGGAGTGGAGGGCACTTGTAAGTGCGCATGTCAGTTTGGCCGGCCATCTTAGGTCGGCCAAACTGACATGCACGCTTAGAATTTCTCCAACCCTGCTGTATAGTACAGCTGGGTGGAGAAATGGCACAGGCTCCCAGTCCCTTAGTGAGCACCTAACCAGGCTGCTCAGACCAATCCAGGTGCTGCTCTCACAACATGAGAATAGCGTCTGAATTGAGAAGGAGTCTGGGAGCCTGTGCTGGCCCAGGGACTTCCGGAAAAGAGGAGCACTTAGACCTGGTATCTTTTGGCGTGCTTCCCCTGTCTTTTTGCTTTCTGGCCTCTTGTTTACATGGTACTTTGGACTTCGTTTTGCTGGTTTAGTGCCTCTGCACACTTTCTCACTGCTGTTCAGTGTTAAAGTGCTTCTACTGTAAATTGTGTTTATGGATTGATGTTTCCATGTTTGGCTTATTTGATTTACTACTAAGTCCCTAGTACAGTGCACTGTGTGTGCCCAGGGCCTGTAAATCAAATGCTGCTAGTGGGCCTGCAGCACTCATTGTGCCACCCATACAAGCGGCCTTCCAAAGGTATCTCAGACATGCCACTGCAGTGTCTGCACACAGTTTTTACTGCCATGTTGACCTGGCAAGTGCCCGCACTTGCCAGGCCGTAACCTTCCCTTTTCTTACATGTAAGGCACCCCTCATGTAGGCCCAAGGTACCCCCCTTCGACAGAGTGCAGTGTATGTGAAAGGTAGGACATGTCCCGGTGTGTGTGACATGTCCTGATGGTGAAATACTGCCAATTTTGTTTTTCACTATTGAAAGGCTATCTGTCCCATAAGCTAACATGGGAGTTGCTTTGTAACATCTTACAAGTATAACTTTTATTTGGGACAAGATAGAGAAATGGGGTTTAGGCTCTCTGAACTCAGAATTTAATAACACATCTTTTTAGGGAGATGGCTTTTAAATTGTGTGTTTGAAAATGCCACTTTTAGAAAGTAGGCATTTTCTTGTTTAACCATTCTGTGTGCCTCTGCTGGTTTGTGTATTGACTGTCTGGTTTTGGAGTGACAGGGGCTGGGGATGTACATTCACTGTAGACAGCCACAAGGGGGGTTGAGTTGTGTCCTGCTTTTCCTCGGTGACTCACAGTTGGGCTGAATAGGCCTGGTCTGCATTTAGAGTGGTGGGAGGAGTTTTCACTAGCACCTGAATAGGCAGTGTCTCCTCTGCACAATGCTGTCTCCACCTACTGTAGTGAAGCTGGGCCAGAGAGGGCAGAACTGGTTTGGACTGGGCTCAGAGACCCTTGCCACAAAGAGAACAAAGAGAAAATGTGGTATTAATATTGGGGCCCTAGCCCCAGTATTTTAGAACTCTTTTGGATCAAGGAACCCGCCAAGAAGAAGAGCTGGAGAAGCTGTGAGGTGGAACTACCACTTTGCTGTGTGCTTTGCTGTGTTGGCCTACAGTAGCTGCTTCTGGGCAGAGAAAGGACTGGACTGAACTTTCTGCAACTTCTTTTTTTGCGTTTCTCCAAGGGTTGGAGGTAGAGTTTGCCACCTGTTCAAGAAGTCTCAGGAACAGCAAAGACTTCAAGTTCATCTGCTACCAGCACTGGGAACTGTGGGTTTTGTGCTACAACAGAAAAAAAAGCAACCCGATGCCGTCAACGACGCTGCTGCCGGCTCCGTGTCCTGAAGGCACCGCAGAAGGCACCGCCACACTTCGCACCACAACCCTGGTCTTACCGATGACGACGCTACCACCGAGCTGCTGCTTGCACTGTGACCTGTGGGCACCGCACTTTGTACCGCCGCCCTGGTATCCCCGATGACGACACTCCACGCCAACATTGATGCTGCTGCTTGCACCGTGGTTTGAGGGCACCGCTCGTAGGTTACACGACGCACTGCCCCGTCCCACACCGCAGCCTTGGCCTACCGACACTGGCGCCATCGACTCCGGTTCGTCAGCCGATGAAAGCGCTTCAGCAACAACGACAACGCTGTTTGCACCATGACCTGCTAGCACCGCAACGAGCACTGCCCCACTTCGCACTGCAGGCCTGGTCTTACCGATGCCGCTGGATGCCGTCACCAAGCCGATGCCTGCACTGCGACCTGAGGGCACCTCACGCCGCACCGCTGCACTTTGCACCGCAGCTCCGAAGCCCACCGTCGCCAGCGCTCCTGACTTCAACCGCAAGGAGTTCAATCTTCAAAGCGTGTGACTTTAAGGGCCCAACGACTCCTGCACCGACCTCCGGAACCGACGCCTGCTGATACCGGCTCTTCGGAGCTCATCACAAGGTCCCTGATGTCCTACATTTCTAAAGGTACTGTTTTGTGGGTATTCCCAACACCGTAGCTGGCCTGCGACACTGCAGTCAGCCAGAACTGTTTGGATTTGTTGTTCACGACGCCGTGATAGCCCCGGACAAAGCTATCGACTTCAAGGAACTGTATTTTAAGTCGGTTTTTGCTTATTGGTATTTCTAAGAACTGTATGGTGGATTTTTTATCGTTTTTGGTCTTGTGTTGCACAGATAAAATATTGGATAGTTTATTAAAACCGGTGTGGTGTCTTTTTGTAGTGTTTTCACTGTATTACTGTATGTGATGTGCAAATGCTTTACACACTGCCTCTGAAATAAACCTGACTGCTAGTGCCAGGCTACCAAAGGGGTGAGCAGGGGTTATTTTAGAAGTGTATCCTCCTTATCCTGACTAGGAATAAGGGTCACTACTTGGACAGGGTAACATCCTGCCAACTAGAGACACACATTTCTAACAGGTGGCCAGCAGCGTGAGCGGCAGCAGGAGTAGCAGGTCATTGTTTTTTTTATTTATTTGCCCCGCGCTGTGCTACCACTTTATTTAGGCAGCCACCGCTGCTGGAAATCTCCCATGATGGGACAGACCCATGAACAATCTGTTGGAATAGTCCAGGCTCCTGATGACGAGTGCATTAATGAGAAGTGTGAGGTTGAGAACTGGAGGTGACAACAGTTTTTTCTCATGCATAGGCGCTGGTACTTTGCAGCTGCAGGCCTGCCAAGTGTCACGCATCAGGCGTGACGCTAACGCATTTCAGTGTGGTGTTCCCGCATCACCGCACTGAAATGCATTGTCACGCATTTTTGGCACTGACCGCACTCTCTGCTGACAGCGCTGAAACTGGCTGCCGGCTACACCAGGTGCTAGCGCGCGCCGGCGCTCAGACACACCGGTGTGCGCCCCGGGCCGTAGGCAGCAGACTTCACTTGCGGCCAGCAGCAGCACAGTTAGTAAACAGTTAAATCTGTGCTCTCAGACTCAGTACTACAAATGTTACAATCTGCCCTGCTGCCAGTGCCTTCACGGCGGGCTGTCACAGAGAGTCACTGACTCCGACTGCCCAATTACCGAGACCCGGGCGGGGCTGCCCTCAGCAGTCATTGCGTTACAGGCTGTGGCGCCGTGGGGGGGGTGATCGGATGTTACCTCACGTTCTTTTGGAAAAGGATGGACAGGCAGGGGCAACAACATCGCAAAGTTCACTGCTGCAGCTGTGGGCAAAATCAAGTGCGACCACCGCTAATAACGCAGGGCTGCCATTTTGTAAATTATGCTACTGCTGGCTCCAATCCATGTTTAATTCGCCCAGCAATGCCGGCCGAGGCAAGAGACGCAAATTTTAAATAGGACGCGGTGCTGCAAGCGGCGCGGAAATGGGCGCCAGTTATGACATTTTCTAAATGTTTAATTCTGGCAAGAGTTACCTCGTCGGTGCTTGCACCGCCAGCAGTATTTGGTTTGTGCCGGCTGCTGCCTCTCAAGTGAGTACATCCGCCGAGGCTGCCGGACAGACTGTGGTTGATGCCTGCAGCCTGTAAGGATCATGCCGCGTGACTCGGGACCAGGTGCGGCTGCCGGAGAACATTTTGCCTGCATGCAGAGCCTCTCATAACGCTGGTCCCGGCAATACTCCAGTCCTTTGATCGCTGTGCCAGAAGTCTCAACCAGGTAATTTGATAGTATTTTATTAATTTTTGAGCGTCAATAATCACTGTGGTGTGCCTGTTACAGCTCTCATTGCTTGGCTGTCTACTCTGTGATTTAATTGGATACAGTACACCTGACTAGGCCCTGCATCAGTGCCCGGTGGCCTTTCATTTCGGTTCTGACCGGGACTCCCAGGGACTCGTCGGGATAATATCAGGAAGCGGTGGTGGTGGGGGAGGAACCCAAGCCAGCCGGATCCTGCCTGCCCAAAGCCAATCTCGGGTGACACAGGCCAGAGCTCCGTTCGGTTGCCCGGTGCAGGACAGAGTCAGTTTGCAGCTGCAAAGTGCACATGCACTACACAATTGCAGCAGATACTCAAGCACTGACAGCACAGCAGCAGGTCGCAGCTCCTGACCCCGGAACTGCACAGTGGGAAGCCTGTGCCCTGGAGGGGAAGAGGTTGTGTCAGGCCTGGCCACAGTGAGACAATCCATAGATAATTTGGAGCTGGACCGGCGGGCCGCCCCAGAGCTTCAATGAAGCCTAAACTGGACTCAAGCTTTTTGTCAGCGCATGCAGGGTACAGCTGAGACCATGGCGATTTGCCCCCTGAGATGAGGTTGCAGCTATCTCTTTAGCTGACGTTCTGCCACCAGTGCAGTCTGATCTCGAGATGGCAGGTCAGGTCAGTGTGTGGGGTGATTTTTTTTTTTTTGTCTGTTTGTGGGCTTGTCAGGCTAAGTGGCCTGGCTGGACTGCTGATTTTTCTGAAGAAAATAAAATCCCGCAGTAAGCTTAAATGGACGGAATCTGACGTGCAAAACATGTATATAGCATATGAGGACAACCTGAAAACGTGTTTGTTATGGTGTACGTCATGATCTCCTACTGTTGCACTGACTTGCTATGCTATGAAAATTTGCTTTTGGTGGCACAGTCGCGTTGCTCAAATGGGTGTAATTTCTAATATTTATGTTTCCCTCGTTTTTATTGCTTGATTTTACTCGCAAGAAAGTGTCACTCATAGTCGTTGAAATGTCACTCATAATTTCCCTAAAATTATGAAAACGTCACACATAGCAATCTGAAACCTTGGCAGCTATGCAGCTGTGACTCTCAAAGGTTTAAAGAGTTCAGCCACAATTTCAAAAAGCACACCTAGGTTTCTGGTGATGGTGGAAGAAATTAGAGGTTCGGGTGTAAAAGAAATAGAATTAATTGAGCGAGAATGGTTGGAGGAATCAGAAAACATAATATTTCAGTTACAGATAGATTTAGCAATAAAAACGCATGTCTACATCAAAGTAAATTGTTTTGCAAAAAAACCAATGAAATATCATGGGGGGATCCAAACTCCAGATTCATCAATTTCAAAACCTAAGCCTTAATCTGAGCTGCAGGCCAAATGTATTTTAAAATGAACAGTTTGCCACTAATTCTCCCAAAATGCTTTTGAAATGAAGCCCCAGTCCACGCTCAGTGGTCATTAGATCTTATTGTGTCTTGACCATTATGACTGCGGCGGAATGTTGCTTGCACCGTCATTACTAACATTTTAAATTGCACAGATTTCTTAACCGTAACCTTCACTACTCTAATTCTTCTTTACTTGTCCCAATACTTGCTATAGGAGTGAAGGTGTACCATTCACTCTGCAGTGATTACCACTGTTCATCTTAAAATGAACCTCCCTAAATCCCTCTCTCACCCAAACTACTTCCTGTTTTTTTCGTTTATGCTCTTTATACTGTTAGGGCTATTGGAGGTTGCAGTGGCATTTCCTGTAAACACATTTGCGTGCTTATTCAAGTGCACATTTATTTATTCAAAGACTGTCCTTCTTCCATTGCTGGGGCCCAGAGTTATAGATTAGTTATTCCACACAGCCGCTCAGCCCTACCAGCATTTAATTTCTTTAGGAACACCAGCTGCTCTGGCGTCCCTTTTCCTTTTACATTAAAGCTAAGGGCTGCAGCGCTGCTCCACCTATTTTAGTTTATTGAGGGTCGATGCTTCTGTCCTTACTGGGGTTTGTAGTTTTGCCACTCAATAAACGAGGGGGAGACGAAGAGAACCCCATGCAAGCATATTTTTAATGGTTTTCTCCACGTGCCGCATATGGCAGCTAATAAAAAGTGCTGGGCTTGGCTGCCTGGACAATCTACTTGCTGGAGACCAGTTACGAAACACCCAGCTCCATGTTGATTATTTATGCTGCGTGCGCCGCGCGCCGCATGACTCTAGGCCACACTGTGTGCAGCCGTGGTTGTCGGCTAATCAGACTGACACATCACTGGTGAGTAGGGCGGTACCCTCGAGTTTGGCCTGCGCTATTCGGAGGTGCGGTGGCCCGGTCATCATTGCGTCCTCCCCTGCGGTGGCTGCCCAGCTGTGAGTTAAGCCGGTGGGCTCAGGCTGCCGATAGTGGAAGTGGGTGCGCTGGGCCTGACCTCACCAGTGAAAGCCTGTACACATCCTGCATTCTTCTAGGAGACAGGTTATTCAACCAGTGCAAGCCTCTACATGAATCCTTGAAAACAATGGCTCCTGTGGAATAATATCAAAGTGAAATTGATATACTTATGCACAATGGCAATGAAGAGGGTTAGAGTGATGTCAAAAGGAGAAAAGACCTCATACACCTTAATTTTTGTATTTCACAATCAAGTTTATATAGTTCTCGAAAGAAATCAAGATATGTACAAGGAAATAATATCACAGTAGTGCGTAGTGTCCCCAGTGAGAAAAAGGAACCTAAAATATTGGTGACATATTTGTGACATATGTACAAGGTTTCCAATTAATCATAGAGTCGACCATTTATAAGTATACAAAATGTACACCGCATTTCTTATACAATGATAAGCGCTGGTTTAATGGTTCGCTTCTGTTATATGCAGATTTCTTTCATGAACTATATAAACTTGATTGTGAAATACAAAATTAAGGTGTATGAGGTCTTTTCTCCTTTTGACATCACTCTAACCCTCTTCATTGCCATTGTGCATAAGTATATCAATATCACTTTGATATTATTCCACAGGAGCCATTGTTTTCGTTAATCATTTAACTACCCTGGTTCCGTGTGAGTAGGGTCCCCCTTGTCCTAGGTTCTCTACATGAATCCTGGCACATTGGCCCTGGCCCGAAGCCTAGTCAGTGGCCCTTCACAGGTGACACTCTCCTCAGGTGAGTGGCATGTCCCCCTATCAAAGAAGTATCAGTCTCTCAGGACACATACCATTACACCCAAAAAAAGAACAGAGGGCCTTGTGTACTTCCTGCTGGCACCTATACCCTTCCCAGGCAGCTGCCTTGCCCAGTGCTCATGCCGGGAGGGACATTCTCTTAACAAATGTTCTCCTCAACTCCAGAAACACAGCATTGTGGAAATATGCCACGTAGACCACACCAGAATGTCCTCTGTACCAGCAATCAAACCCTTCCTCATCTAAGGTACATCGTCCTCCCAAGCACCACGGTGGAAAGACTGGGTGGAGCACCTTGAGCTCTACTTTGAGGCCAGTGACGTCACGGTGGAACGCTGCCTTGCCCTTCTAATGCAAGTCGGAGGCAAGGACATCCATAAAGTATACAAAACACTCACAAGGCAGCGCCACAGTCATCACAGCCACAAATGCACTATTTGAGTCAATGGCCAACAGGGACTATGAGCATTTCATCTTCAGGCAAGCCCATCAGGAACTGGAGGAATCACTTGAAGGTTGCTATGACAGACTCAAACAGCTTGCCAGTACCTGTGGGTTCAATGATGAACAAGAGGAGATCAGTAGTCAAATCATTCAAGACTGTGTCTCATCCAAGCTGTGGGAAGCCCTACTACAGGAGCCTGGCAAGTTCCTAAGAGACATACTCACACTTGGCAGGTCCAAAGAACTATCCAAAGCTCGGGTGTCGCATATGGAGGGCATATTCCACAGAACAATCAAGGCAGAACCAGTCAATGCAGTTCAACCACAACGCAGCACCGAGCCCTCCAGAAGACCGCCTGATGCCAAAAGGACGTGTGGTACTCCGGAGGACAGGCCCACAGGCCGGCAGATTGCCCCGTCAAAGGAAGGAAACACAGCATGCAGCAAGTACAATCATTTTGCTAAAGTATGCAGGAAGCTGAAACATACAAGTACAAAAGATACTGTCCAAGCTCTTCCAGCAGCCATGAGTGGGACCAGAGACTTGGATGACAACAACGTCACAGAGAACACAGTACACACCGTCATCACCATCAGCCACAGCAACACCACCTGGAGACCCCTCCCCCAATACCAACTTCACGTTGGCCGACACCAGTTCACCGCAACCATTGACCCTGGAGCATCCATTGATCTCATGTCAGCAGGCACGTATCAGACCATGCCACTACCACCTGCACTAGCCAAAGCGAAAGTCTGAGTCTTCGCTTATGGACAAAGTCAACCAATGCCCATCCTAGAGTTTTTTCAAGTCACCAGTTTCCCACGGACCTGAAGTGTTGTCACCACCGTATACATAGCGGAAGGAGTTCAAGGCATGCCCTTTACCTGCAGCATAACTGAAACCCTGGGCCTAGTCACGTTCGCTTTCGGAGTGCAAGTCGAGGAACTGTCACACATCCTAGCCGTGTTCGAAGGAATCTTCAAAGGAATCGGCTGTCTGAAGGACAAAGGGGACATTGACATTGAGAAACCAATACAGCCAGTAGCCCTTCAACATCGTCGCATTGCGTTTCACCTCAGACCCAAGGTGGAAGACGAACTTAACAAATTGGAACGGGAAGGAGACATTGAGAACGTCACAGGTCACACACCATGGGTATTGCCCATAGTAGTGGCAAAAAAGCAAAAACAACACGTATCTGTGTGGACATGTGACTCCCAAACATAGCAGTTAAACAGGAACGCCACCTGACCCCACCATTGACAACATCATAGGGAAACTCAACGGAGTCCAGTGGTTCCCCAAGGTAGACCTGCAATCGGGGTACCACCAACTGCCCTTACACTCAGACACGAGCTATTTCACTACCTTTTCCACCCATGTGGGGCTCCGGCACTACTGTTGTTTCAACTTCGGAATATCAAGCACTGCACAGGTATTCCAAACTACCATTTATGAAATCCTCACAGGGCTATCCGGCATCATAAACGGAAGTGATAACATTCTTATATTTGCCAAATCAGTGAGAGAACATAACATAATATGTATTTGTAAAGCACACGTTCACCCAAGGGTATCTTGGCGCTGAAGAACAGATGTTTTACTGTTACCCAACTCAATGGTACTCATTTTATCAACCTCAGATTGATGAAAGGCTGAGTGGACCAGCCGTGATGTGAACCTGTCACCATGAGGTCGAACACTGGCCCCTACAGTTGACACATTAGTCCATTAAGCCACTAGACATCATGAGTGTCTTCTCAGAGTGCTCGGAGGGAACCAAGATTCTAGACTCATGCTTCACTGGGAAAAGTGTGAATTCATGAAACAACAAATCAGCTTCTTTGGATACACATTCTTGGCAAATGGTGTAGCCTGCGACCTGGAAAAGGTAAGAAATATCCAGGAGGCACCTGCACTGGCCAACATATCGGAAGTGAGGAGTTTTTTGGGCATGGTGAATTTCTGCAGACAATTCATATCCGACCTGACAAGCTTCACTCAGCCCCTCAGACACCCATCCATGTACATTGTCCCGTGTACATGAAATGAAGAGCAGGAGCAGGTGTTCAAAGTGAGCAAAGAAACTCTCTCCGCTGACACTACATTAGCCTATTTGACCCTTCCAAATAGACCACCATTGCCATTGACGCCAGCCCGACAATTCTAGGGTCCGTCCTCATGCAACAACAGGATCATGGTGAGTGGGGTCTAGTGCATATACCAATCAGTTACTCACTGCCACCGAGCAGAGGTACTTTCAGATAGAGAAGGAGGCCATTGCCATAGACTGGGCATGTCAACTCTTCCATCTGTACTTCTATGGACATCCCTTTGCTGTGAGGACAGACCACAAGGCACTCATACCTCTATTTCAAGGGTCTGCTTCCAAACCGCCATCTCACATCGAAAAGTGGATGCTTGAGTTGCAAGAATATGACTGCTTTGTAAAAAACTGGCCAGGCACAAACAATCTGGCAGACTACCTGTTCCACCACCCTCGTGAAGCCACCCAAAAATAGAACGAAGACGCGGAGGAGAGGGAAGAATATGTGAAGTATGTTGTCAAGAGATCCAGACCACTACCTCTGTCTCTCGACTCATTCAGCAACGCAACCGAGCAAGATAAATTCCTACAGCTAGCTATAACTGCGATCTGGTCAGGAAGGTAGAAATCACTTAAGGAATACCGATCTTATGGCGAAACTAGGAGCAAAGATGGTGGCTGACTGAACGCTGTGAGAGGTGCCCTCGTGCCCGGTCCCGAGGCAAAAGCAAAAAGAAGATGGTGAAAGCAATATGTTGAAGAACTCTTACCTCTCGAGTTTTTCAGACTCCTGGTGGCAGAGAGGCTTGTGGTGGGTGGGATCGCGGACGTTGGTGGTGGCTGCTCTTTGGGAGGCTGGAACAGTGGTCGGCATCCTGTGTGGAAAACTGGTGCGGTCCCTCACAATGGCACCAAAGCTAAACAAGGCACCGAGAGATGTGGCAAAGGAGGCGGCCGTGGCGGAAGCGGCGGCGGGACGAAGGGGCAAGCAGTCTCTGGCATGGCAACCAGGTGAGGAATATAGAAGAGGTAGATGGCCGAGCGGCTAAAGGAAGCGAGACAGAGGTCCACTGCGGGCAGCGCGGTACGGCTGCTGATCGGGGCGGTGTGAGGCAGCCGCTGATTGCGGAGGCTTTCTCTTCGGCAGCTGCTATTGGACCGCTGCCCCCTGCTAATAGGGCCACGGCGGAAAGTGCCTCCCCAGCCTCTGCTCAGATGGAAGGAACGGGCGGAGCCAACCTGTCCGCTCCGCCCATTCAAACTGCGGTTACAATGTTACAGGAACCGCCTGGACCTGGGCTACACAGAAAGGGTTTCCCCCAGCCAGAGCACCAGCTAGCAGTGTCTAATGCAACGGAGGAGAACAGCGGTACTCCCGGACTCTCAGGACCCTCAGGACTGACAGGACTGGAATCCCCGGCTGAGTCACTGGTAAGGAACAATAACTCCTTATTTGCACTTTCACATATTGTGCTATCTGGGGCAGTAAAACAGGGGACTTTGCCAGGATCCTGGTTAGAAAATCCATTGGGGTCTCCAGATCCAGGAGAGAACTTTTTTTCCCTTACAAACAACTCTGAACTTTCTACTTCAAGTATGGGGCTTACGGAGGAAGAATCGGGGTCGGAGGGTTCCTTGGCCAGTCTTAGGGGGACCACAACAAAATAATCACCCAAAAACGCAAGGCCAGATCTAAATCAACTGGCCAACGGCAAGATACTGATGGAAAAATGGCCCGCAAGCTTAAATGAGATTACTCCGCCACCAGCCAGGTCTACAACGAGGAGATGGGAGATCAAATTGCACTACAGGAAGATCCCATCGATCCAAAAATCTCCCCCGCAATGGACCTATTGTGCTCCACTCTAAAGCAGATGCAGGGGGAAGCTCAGTCAGAAAACCGTAGAGCACATAAGGCCATTAAAAAGCTCCAAGGGTCAATTCGTAAAGTGAGCAAAATCTGTTGGAAATGAAAGAAAGGGTGACCCATGTTGAAGAAAGCACAGTAGCATTAGAGGGAGAAGTTGAGAAATTACAGATACATAAGGATGCACAGGACAAACAGGTGGCAGATGTAATGTGGAAGCTAGAAGAATTCGAAAACCGGCAACGCCGAAACAATCTCAGATTCCTGGGGTTAGCCGAGAACATCGAGGGCAACGACATGAGAGCGTTCATGGTGGGCCTCTTAAAGAGTGCTTTTCCCGATTTGCCACACTGGACCTGGGATGCTGAGATACAACGAGCACACCGCTTCCCTTTGATGCTGAAGAAAAACAATGCAACAGGTCAAATCGAACGGCCTAGGGCAGTCCTCGTCTTCTTTGGTAACTTTCTTCTGCGGCAGGCTATATCAGATAAAGTGAGGCCTGATATCAAATGTACCTTTGATGGCCATACTTTTTGTGTACGACCAGATTTTTGCCACACCACCGTAGAAAGGAGGTGGAGATTACGCCAGCTAATATCACCCTTCCAGGCAGCAGGGTGTGAAGTGTATTTTCTGAACCCAGCTCGACCTAAGGTCATATCTAACGGAAGGGTGCAGACATTTACATGAGAAATTAAGGCGCAAGACTTTTTGAAGGAGCTCCAGGAAACGAAAGGAGGCGCTGAACCGTCATGATAGGAGCATAGAGGCTCTTAACTTGCTAAGCGAGTTGTTTGCTACGATGTGGGGTGATGGGGTTATAAGAGTAGGGTTTGCTTTACCTTTGGGGCCAGGCTAACATGCCTGAATTATTGGATTTTTTGTCCAAAATTTTCTGTTTGTTTTTTCTGCTATGGCTTTGGGACAGGAGCACGGGGGCACCTCGAGGCGGGTGGAGCAGGCAGCATCACATAGGTCAGCACTGACCTATCTGCTTGTGTATAGGGGGTAGGAGGAGGATAGGGTTTAGAGGGGAGGAGGGGGGAAAAGGAGGGGTGGGGGGCTTCAAGGGCTGGATAGGGGGTAAACACAGTACATGAGGAATACCACAAAAACGGGAAGAGTAGAGGGATTATGGTGGTTGTAATTGGAGAACGGGTTACTATCCAAATTGCGATGGTCTATATTAACATCAAGAACCCTATAGCCATAAATGATGATCATTCAAATAGCAACAGTGAACATATGCGGCCTGAACGATCAAATTAAAAGACAGAAAGTAACTATAGATTTGAAAGCACTCCAAGCTGATATTCTATATATCTACAAGAGATGCATATTTAAAGCACAAGGGGGAAGCTAATGGAACAGCTTAGGTATAATCTCATTATTAACACCACACTGGGAGCTAGGACGAGAGAGGTTGCTATTTCTATCTCGAAGGAGATATATAATATTTAAGAGATGCCGGACAGATGAGCTGGGACGCTGGGTGTTAGTGGAATGCTGCTACTATAAGCACACTTTTACTATATGCTCAGTGTATGCGTCTACAGGGGATGATCCTGAAGTTTTGGAGTTTCTTAACACTGAGCTAGTATTATGGCCATCTCCTGACATACTTTGTGGGGATTTGAATATCAACGGTTTGGGTGATCTATTGGGGGTAAGTACTGGTAAATATAAAGGCCAAAAGAGCAAGGTTTATAGAGCCCTCACATCTCTTAAACAAGATAACAGGCTAGTAGATATGTGGCCATTGTTAAAACCTACTGATTCCGGAAGCACCTACTTCTCCGCCCCCGACAAATCAGTAGCACGGCTAGACTATTTTTGCACTTCATGTCAATTGGTTCCGAGGTGTAGCATAGAAAAATACCCACGAATTATGTTGGACCATAATGCCCTGGTTTTGGCTGTCATCTTTACAGGGATGGGAAGGAAAGAGGTAACCTGGACTTTTGAGAGAGGCTTACTGGAGGTTCAGAGATTTATTTTACACATGAATAGATGGATTAAGGAATTTATGAGAATTTAAAAGGAATAGCCAAGTAGTGGGGTGGTCTGGGAAACGTTCAAGGCAGGGGCAAGGGGGGGAAACACTTAGCTACAGCTTGCAACGTCAAAAGAATGAAACTCAACATTTAAAAACATTATATAAAGCATTGGCGGGTATCGAAGAAGAACTGGTTGGGGCTATAGCCTCGGGGACAGCCCTAGAAAATATACTACCCAAACTTGCACTCGCAAAAGCTGAAATTGGAGAAATCTCGGCGTCCAAAGCAGCAGAGAAATTTCTTGCATGGCGACAGGGGTGCCACGAGTTTAATGAATGTGTAAGACATATGTTGACAGTACGCTCAAGACAAAAAGGGTGATGGGAGAGATACTAGAGATCCAAGACGAAGAGGGAAACTTGGTAACAGGCTTCTCAGGTATACGGGAGGAATTCCATAAATATTATAGGTAACTATATCAAGAGGAACAAAATGTAGAACAGAACTTAATCAGAGAATATCTTAGAGGTGCCCAATTAGAACAATTTACTTCAGAAGACACAGAATCTTTGGAAACCCGCTTCACAGAGGAAGAACTATATAGAGCACTTAAGGATCTTCCCTCTGGTAAGGCAGTGGGACCTGATCAGATCCCCCTTGAGTTCTATACAACTTTTCCCACTATTTTAGGGCCAGATCTGATTAAAACTTTTAGACAGGCACAGATAAGGAACTCTGGGCCAGATGCATCAACAAACCAATTTGCGATTTCCTAATTGCAAATCCTTGCGATTCGCAATTAGAAAATCGCAAAACGGAATGCATGAAAGTGTATTTAACACTTTCTACAATTCCTAGGGGACCGCAAATGACCTACCTCATGAATATTAATGAGGTAGGTCGCAATTTGCAACATCCTAGGAATCGCAAAAATCACGGGGATGGTGGCCTGCTGGGTTCAGCAGACTAACCATGTCCGTGATTGCTTTTAAATAAAGCAATCTCTTTTTTTTGTAAAGCAGCCCGTTTTCCTTAAAGGAAAACGGGCTGGTTTACAAAAGGGAAAATGAAAACTTTTCCTTTAGAAAATGCATTTACAGACCTTCACAAAGGGGAAGGGGTCCCTTGGGGTCCCCTTCCCATTGGCAAATTGGTTACCACCTACTTGAAGTAGGTGGTAAAATGCGAATGTTTTGCGACCGCATTTCGGTCGCAAAACATTCATGCATACCGATGTGATTCGGTATTAGGAAGGGCCGCCCTAAACACGCCCCTTCCTAATAGCGAATCGCAAACCCATTTTGCGATTCGGCAACAGATTACCGAATTGCAAAATAGGGTTTGCTGCATCAGCAGAGCATTTTTTTTGCGTTCGCAAACGGACGATTCTGTGAATTGGCCGTTTGCGAAGGCAATAATTGCTTGATGCATCTGGCCCTCTGTTCCAGAGTCATGGGCCTGGGCTTCAATTAGGATTTTTTTTTTTTTTTAATGTAAGCACCCTCTGGAAGTTGCTTCCTACAGACTCATTACCCTCATGAATAGTGATGTGAAAATAATCTCAAAGGCACTAGCGTCACGATTAAGTTTAATCATTAGAAAAGTGATCCACCCTCAACAGTACAGGTTTATACCCAGCAGAGGTACTACAATCCACATTTGAAGGGTGGTAACACTGTTCGATGTGGCAGTTGTCTCAGGAGAACCTATGTCACTAATCTTACTGGATGCTGAAAGCGTTTGATAGGGTCTCCTGGGATTACCTGTGGGGTGTCCTCGAGCGGCTTGTGATTGGAAAGGACTTCATCAATGCAATACAGGGTTTATATAGGACTCCAGCGGCCCAATTTAGAGTGAATGGAGGTCACACAGATCCATTATGGATCACACGGGGGATCAGGCAGGGTTACCAGTGTTCCCCCCTTCTTTTTGCATTATATATTGACCCCCTGATTCAGAAGATCGATGCTAACAGGAGCATCAAACCAATGAAGTTTCAGGGGCGAGAAACTAAAGTCCTGGCTTACGCTGACGATTTGGCACTAGTCACACCTGATCCCCAAACTGCACTTGTGGCTATAGGGGAGGAAGCTCTGGCATTCGGAAAGATTTCAGGGTATTTACTCAATCAACAGAAAACACAGATAGTTACAAATAATGCAGCAGACCTGGTGGATCATCGGGTGACACAGGTAGCTACTTATTTAAAGATAATCATCACTCCAGAGCTTGGGCATATGATGGAGGCAAATATAGCTCCAGTCATTCTGAAAGGAAAGAAGGACCTTGATAGGCTGCATAATCTTCATCTTTCTATTGTTGGCCGATGCAACATAATTAAGATGATTTTCTTACCCAAGGTTCTTTATCTTTTCAGGGCTATACCCCTGGAATTTGAAAAACTATGGTTTAAGGGGCTGGGGAATATATTCAACAGGTTTATTTGGGCCCACGGGAAGACCAGGAGAGCATTGAAATTCATGACACTTGGAAGAGAGAGAGGGGAGGGGCTGTGCCAGATCTCAGACTTTACCATAGAGCCGCAGCTTTACAATATATGCGGGGGTTAATGGGAGGGAATGTAGAAGATCAGTGGAGTAGAACAGGGTCACCAGATGTTTATGAACTATTACTTGGAGACAAGGCCCAGAGCTGCTTCCTGAAATATAGCGAGCCCAGCTATTACAAAAAAGTTAGATTCAAAACTTTATTAGCAGCATTTCAGATATGGGCATCCTTTAAAAGGAAAATGGGGCAGGGTAGAATGAATTTCTACACTCAACTTTTTAGAAACCCAAGGCTCCCAGAAATTTTCCAAGATAAAATTATGGCAAGGTGGGAGGGCTCGGGTATTCGGGTGGTAGGGGATCTCATGGATTCGGATGGACTCCAGTAATTTAGCGATATTCAGACTAAATTCGGGATTGATAGGAGAGATTGTTTTAAATACCTACAAATATGTAACTTTTTAGCTAAGAAAAATGGGGGGCCAAAGGGTTTCAGCAAGAAAAGTATCATGGAGGTGGTTAGGGACAAAAAAGGTTTTACTATCAGGCATATCTATGCGAAGCTGTTCCAGCTGAAGAAGGACGATCTCGAGAAGCAGGGGGCCAAATGGGAGCAAAAGCTGGATAAAGATCGTGGTAGTTTTTTAGACTCCCTAGAACTTTGAACGACTATTCTGTGCTCGGCCGGATTACAAGCACAGCACTACAAAACAATTTTTTCATTGTATTATACCCTGGCTAAAATAGCTCAATGCAACAGGGCAAACAGGGATCACCTGTCCTCGCTGTAGTAGTGCTGAAGCTGATCAAGTACATATGTTCTCAACGTGCCCCCGCTTAGAAAACCTGAAAAAGGAAATAGAAAAGTTTTTAGATCAATCACTGAAAGTAAAAATAACTTTAACCCCAGAACTAATGCTGCTAGGGGTTAGCAATAATGAAATATTTGAGGTACATCAATACTTTTTATGCCTGGCCATGGCAGTTGTCAGAATTTGTATATCAATGGCATGGCTGGATCCGCTGGCCCCTACATTTCAGCAATGGTTAGGGAGGCTACTAGCTACCTTCAACCTGGAAAAGGGGGTGTATCAAAAAAAGGGCCGGAGAGAAAGGAGATTAGGCAAGTGTATTTGGGCACCGATCTATAGATGGAAGGAAGAAAGATATGGTAACAGACCGCAGCTGACTATCTAACTGTGAATGCTGGTAGCAAGGGTTTTTAAAATCCAGTATGATAACGAAATGCTGTTTTATTAAATTGGTGGTTTATCAATTTTTTATGGATATTTTGCTATGTAATATTGTATGGTATTTATTGCCTCCATTTGTGGAAAAAACCTCATGAAATATATGTATAAATCAATGTTGGTGATGGAATAAAAATATTTTTTTTTAAAAAGGAATATCGATCTTACTGAACACCCGAGGCAAAGAGAACTCTAGGGTCACTATACAATGTGTGCCATGAACTTGTAACTGATGCGATTGGATGTGTGCTTCGAGGCCCCCATTTGGTGATTCCAGTTAGCCTCACTGCTAAAGCAGTACAACTTGGCCATAACGGTCACCAAGGCATAGTGAAAACCAAGAACCTCATATGGACGAATGTCTGGTTCACACTGATGAATAAAATGATTGAGACAACTGTACGATCCTGCTGATGGTGACAAGTCACCGGCCCACCAGATGCTCCTTCCCCAATAATCACGGAGCAACGGCCACAGTGGACATGGGTATGCACTACACTAGACTTTGGGTGCCGTCCCGACAGACGATACACCTTGGTCTTAGTTGATGACTACACCAAGTACCCTGAAGTAGAGCTAGTACCATCTCATGCTACAACAGAGGTTATCCCCAAGCTTGAAAAAATGATAGCTACTCATGAGCTCATGCGAGAGCTCCGCACGAACAATGGCTCGCCCTTCCAAAGCCAAGAATTTGCAGCATACCTACAGTCCTGGGGGATACTACACAGTGGCCTCAAGCCAATGGAGAGGTTGAACGCTTCATGAATACTCTTAATAAAGTGATACGCATCGCACATGCAAACCACCAACCATTGAAATGGGCCATCTACACATTCTTGCAGGAATATCGTCAAACCCCACATTCAACCACCAGACAGGCCCCAGAGCATGCAAGCATTTGGTAAAGGACACCATTCCACACCATCCGACGTGGGTACCAACCCCTATTGACAACGCCCAAACGTTGCAGAGAAGAAAGAACACCAACTACAAGGCAAGTGTCCGCCGTGGGGCCTGGCTGTCAGACATCCACCCTGGTGACAAAATGTTTGTAAGGGACAGACACTCAGGCAGAAAGCTCATGCTCCCTTTTCAGCATCACCGGTGGGTCATGACGAGACGCGAGGGCACGATAGTCACTGCACGGCGAAACGATGAAGAAATCACCCACAACATCTCATTCTTCAAACCTGCAGGAGGGGACTATGACTGGAGCTGTGATTAACCTGATACAGATCGGACATCATTTTGCGGTGCCACAGAAGCGTTAGCAGAATCAGCTGCAAAGTCACTAGATGAACTTCTTGATCCAAGCCAGACTAGCCTTAATGATGATTCACCACATGACCCCAGCACAAGGCCAACTGACACCCCTGCAATCGCTCACAAGCCCAGCACCAGCCAGAAAGACCGGAGTGACCGCACAAAGTATCATCTGCAGCATAATCCAGTGCCATCCGTTCGACTCAAAGACTACCTGGTCTGAATGAAATCTGTGCATACTGTCAAGTTTCAATTTTCATATCCATGTCCTGGAGTAATCAGTTGATAAGGTTGTGTTTTTTTCAGTTAAAGGTAAGGAGGGATGTAGTGTTGAATACTCAATAAACGAGGTGGAGATTAAGAGAATCCCCGCAAGTGTATGTTTTGTATGTTTAATGTTTTTCTCCATGTGCCGCGTACAGCAGCTAATAAAAGGCACTGGACGTGGCTGCCCAGGACATCTACACGCCGGAGTCCAGTTACAAAACACCCGGCTCCATGTTGATTAATTATGCCGCTCGTGCCGCGCGTCTCTAGGCCGCACGGGGGGCGCCGCGGTCATCTGCTAATCAGACCTACATGACAGGACTGCAAGGGCGTGTTTACTTATTTCCAAAGTGATTGCAGTAGCACCGTTTACCATGGTTTTTTGTTGGCAGCTGCTCGGGCGCCATTACTTTCTTTGTGGCTTGCATGAACGCGGCAGGCTGTGGTTGTCTAGCGGCTGCATGGTGCCACGCTGCTACTTTAATGTAATGGTGTTGGGAGGAATTTCTAACCCGCACTGCACCTTAACAAAGAAAGAAAGTGTAGGTGCATTTGGCTCCACATCAGCTCATAATATTCTCAAAGAAGGGTTCAGAGGTACTGAGTTAGGAATTGAAGAGTCTGATTCACAAAGGTAAACTTAGTAAGTTTACCAGTGGCGGCTCCTTCGCTAAAGTGGAGGAGCGTCGCCCCCCTGCTCACGGAACAGCGTAAAAGAAAAAATTAAAAGATAATAACTGAAGTTATTATCATTTTATTTTTAGTATCGTCAGGTTAGGGCGGGCCGGGCTTGCCTCCTCTGACGTCGTGGAGGAGGAGTGGTTGCTGCACTCTAAAGTGCCCATGACGCAAGTGCGTCTTGGCCTGGCCAAACCGTCATGCACACTTTGTATGTTCTCCACCCCAGGCTCCCTGTCCCCTTCTGAGCGCTGAACCATGGTGCTCAGACCAAGGGGAGCCTGGGTGCTTTCAGAGAGACGAGCGGAGGAGACACGACGTGGGAGAGATGAAGGAGAGACGCGGCGATCAGGCAAGTGAATTTTTGTTTGGAAATTCACAAAACTGCATTTTAATAGTAAGTTTACGAGTACAGAAACTCCACATTTAGGGCGGAGAACTCCGCACATAAAAAGATAGACATGTTTTATCTTTTACTGGGCGGAGGTCTCCTCCCCGACTGCCGAGTCTCCGCACTCGTAAACTTACTATTAAAATGCATTTTTATAAATTCCAAAATAAACTAAACTTACACAAAAGTGTAAGTTTACCTTTGTGAATCAGGCCCAAATTGTTGGCCTTTCTTACCAGCTTGGTGCCTGCACGCCTCTTCAGCCTGTCATGGCGGTGCTCTTCCTGGGGGTGATGTGCACCTTCACTCCTATGGTAAGAATGGGACGAGGACGGTAGAAGAGAAGATGAGGATATATTATTACACTTATATCACAACTAGTCACTGAATTATTCTTTTTCTCGACTGAGAGAATTCAGGGGCCATATTAGCGTCTCTCAATGCGTGTAACAGGATTTATATTACTGCAGATACCTGACTCAGTGTACTCTGGTTTTTTTCCTAGTTAGGCCACCCCTTGCTGAGAACCTGCAGCAGAAAATAATGATTCTGTATTAGGCACCTTACAAACCCGTATTCCTAGATTTTTCATTTTAGAATCGCAGTAGGCCATAGTGTGAAGTATGCAAATGTATATTAAGCAATTCATACTTCTTGCAGCAATGCGCCTAAGCAAAATCCCACAGTAATATCATGCTACCCTGTTTCACTATCCAATTGACTTATGCATCTATTGCTCAAAAAGATCTAACAATCAAAAACATAATTTTATGGTGTAGTTTAGATGCTGTGAAAGTTATGAAGCCAAACCTGTCTCCTGGCCATACTAAAAAATTATAGCAGTGAAACATCAACTGCCTTCCTTTACGAGCACTCCCAGACTCGTAGACAGCCTTGGGCTACAGCAGGCAGGATTGGGCCAGCAGTGTGGCCATAGAAGCGTCTGCAAGCAGTAGGAATTGCACCTTAACAGGCAAGGAGGTGTGGAAGAAATAAACAAGAGCAGTTCGCACGCAGGTCCTGTCTTGCAAGACCCAACAAGCTAGTCCAAGTAGGCGCATTTGGATTCCTTGAAAGTAAACACATTACGTAACCCAGTGCATGTCTGTAAATCACCTGTTTCCTTGGAAATCACCCGAGACGGTGTTTCCTGCCTTCTGACGGGAACAACACATGCAACATGGTGAAAAGAGCGGGTGAGGCTTCACCGCGGATTCCATTCTGGAACTGGCATTCGGCCAAGGAGGGGGCTCGTGCCAGGAACAGGGCGAGTCATTCTCACGGCTGCTAAAGAGAGATGAGAGAGTGCTGCAGGGGGGGTTCAGGTGGGCGGCATCTGTGTCAGAATATCAGCAGGCCCGGTGGCCCGGCACGCAAAGCTTCTTCCGTACATAACTACACATGTAAAAAGTCTCTAACCCTGCATGTTCACAAGGGCAGGAGCAGGATACTTTCACATACAGGACTGTCACTTAAGATACTGACACTTCAGCAAAGTAGGAAATGCCGGGGGGGCGGGGGGGGATTAGCAGTCCGGGCCTCCTGGTAATATTGGCTATCCGAAACCATAGCCCTTCCCCATTCCAGTCCTTACTCAATGAGGTGGCCTGCGTCCTTTTTTACAAAGACTTTTGTAGAAACACCCTCATCTTGTCACCCATATAATGCCCCTCCCGCCCTCCTAAAAATGCGTCATAGCAAGTGGCATTGAGGAATGAGGACCAATCGCTGGACTGGGACGGGGAACGCTATGGTTTTGGATAATGAAGATTACAGGTAAGTTAAAAAAGTCATTATCTCTAAACCACCTCCTCCCAGTCCCAGTTCTTACTCATTAATTACATACAGAAGCATACTGCCATACATCAATGCATACAAAAAAAAAATCAAACTAACTGTACAAGTGAAAACGTCTTGATTTAATATTTCACCAGTCACCCAGAAGAATGCTACAACGTCTTAGCAGACTTCAACACTCCCAAACCAAACTTGATGACTCACGAGCCCTAATTTTTTTATGTTTTACAAAGGAACATTGCGACAACCAGGTCGCCACTCTGCAGATTTCATTAAGGTGATCCCATTCATCTCTGTCCATGAGGCTGCAACCCTCTCTTAATCGGGCCTGGGAGTTGTAAGTGCATGTTATTAAGGACGTTAGTGATCACTTGTCTAACCCATCTATTAATAATAGGAGCAGATGGGTTTTTTCTTCTGATAGCCAGACCAAAGGCTATTAAAAGAAACAGACTTTCTCATGTCTTTTGTTCTTTCTAGGTACAATAGTAAAGCCCATCTAGCATCCAAACCCAATGGCATTTGGCCCTCAAAGGAAAACACTCAGGGGAAATCGACTTCTGCTGTCTGTGGAATTGTGACTGCATCTTGGGAGAAGACTTTGGATCCACTCTCAAAACTACCCTATCTGGAAATACCTGATCTAGGGCTATGAGGCCAAAAAGGCCCCAACTGTCCTTGTCGTCTTGCTGACGTTATTGCCAGCAAAAAGCCATCCTCAACTGCCAACCACAGAAGAGTAGCTGACTCCAAGGGTTCAAACTGAGGTTTCTGAAGACCGTCCCTTAACCGTTAGCAGATCTCATGGAGGAACTTCAGGGAACACTAAAGGTGTGTTGATTCTGAACCCCCTAATGAATCTCTTAACCAAAGGTAAGACATTATACAAATCTGTAAATGTACCCGCCACCACTTTAATCACTGCCCACTGTGAGGGAAATGTTGATGGTGATGAGCTTTTATCAAACCCTTCTTGAGGGAACTGTAATATCCTAGAAGGATAATCAGATGCTGCACTACACTTATTAAGGGAATACCACTTTTCAAAATTACCTCAGTGCTTTGAATAGTCTACTAGAGTGGATGATTTCCTTGATTGCTGAATTGCAACCACTACTTCTCTGGAGCAATATAAGGCCTGCAGAACCCTCCTTTCATCTTCCAAGCCAAAAGCTTTCGGACGCGCACAGGCAGCAAGGCAAGCCTAAGTGTTCTAAGTGTTTTAACCATCTTTTACTTGTAAAAAAGTTACACATTTTTTTCCTTCTTTTAAAAGCGATAGCGCTCTGCACTTTTACTTTGTTGACTTACCTGTGTTCCCCTTCACCGCGCCACAAACCGCACTGCTGCCCGGTCCACCACGGGTTTTCCCGCTTGCGTGAAGGGAGTATCCGGCAACAACCTTTCCCTCACTTCCGGGCAAGAAACCGGGGGGGGGGGCAGAGTGACACCCTCTTACTTAAGAAACATGCCAGACTCTCCGTGCAGCAGACGTGTGCAGCGGGCACGCCGGCGGCACGCCAAAGGCAAGCCCGTCTGCGCCCGGCCGGGGCCAGGGGCCACAACCCCTGTCCGTTCCCCGTCAACTATTAGATCTTATAGCCCACAATCTCTCCACAATCTAAGAGGAAAGGTAATTGGCAACTGTCTACACTCCTTGAATGTCGCAGAAGGGCACTTTAATTGTCCACACTGTGTTTTTAATCTCCGTCCATCTATCAAAGTCTGGACCCCTCCTGGAAAACATTTTACACTAAAGATGTTTTTACTGAACTGCAGATCATTCCCTATACATGCCACTGAAATCGCCATGTTACTGGAGGAACATAACCCTGATGCCCTCTTCCTGACAGAAACCTGGCTCAGCAACGAGTCTGACCCAGTCCTCACTCAAACTCTCCCTCACGGCTACCTTATACAATGGGAGGACCGCAAGAATGCCAGGGCGGGGGCATAGCAATTGTTTTTAAAGACCGGTTCAATTGTCGCATCACCGCAGACCCCCTACCGGACTGCGAGAGTCTAGCTTTCTCCATAGATTTCTCCCCCACTATCACCTTTTCTGGTTTATTAATATATCGCCCTCCTGGGGCCCAAGGACAATTCCTCAAGACCCTCCCTGTAACTGTTGCTAATTTAGCCTGTTCTCCGTCCAACTTCACAGTATTAGGGGATCTTAATATACACCTAGACAACCCCTCTGATCAAATCGCAACAGAGCTGACCGTGAATCTCTCCGCACTTCAGCTAAAACAGAGAGTAGTTGAACCTACCCACATTAAAGGTCACCTACTTGATCCCGTCTTCAGTAATTACCATGAACTTCGTCTGATCACTTCCTGATCACCCTGTCTTGGGAAATCTCTGGCCCTCCCTTCTCCTCCAACTCAGTCCGTTGCTTGGAACGTAACTGGTCTAAGCTTCCTACAAAACAATGGATTTCAGTTCTGGAAGCCACCAGGCCAGCCAGTGACCTGAACCCCATCTCGGCCAATGAGAAATTTAACAACTGGATCCAAAGCTCTTTAGATGACGTACTCCACATGAGATCCACTCACAAAAAATATAGGCCGAGAATCTCCCCATGGTACTCCCCAAAGTTACGGGAACTCAAACAATTCTGCAAAAGGTTAGAGAGGAAGTGGAGACAAAACTATGCAGAATCGAGCAAATTAAAATATAGGGAGGCAATAAGAACCTATAAAGGTGAAATTAAAGCTGCCCAAGCTTCCTTCTACGAGGAAAAAATTAATCTAGCCTCTAACTCCCCCAAGGAAATCTTCTGGATTGCCAAAACCCTTTCAAAACTGCCCCAGAAACAACCAATCATGGACGGTGCCCATGCCCGCTGTAACAACCTGGCTGAGTTTTTCCACCAGAAAATACAAAACATATACTCGACTTTCCCGTCCACTCAGAACCAACAAACCCTGGCTCCCACTACTGTACCAGTGTATGGAACTCAAACTTTACTGGAGCTCATCCCCCCATTGGATCTCGTAACACTAGACTCTATCATGGCCCGGGTAAAATCAGGCTCCCCCAGAGACCCTGCGCCTCCCCGTGCGTTGACCCCAGTCATGGGGAACATCCTTCCGGTAGTCCTTGACCTGGTCAATGCCTCCATTTCCTCTGGAGTAGTCCCCCCTGCATGGAAATGTGCAATGGTGAAGGCTCTTTTAAAAAAACCTAACCTTGGCCAGGATAACTTGGGGAATTACCGCCCTATTTCCCTCCTCCCAAGGCTGAGCAAGATTTTGGAAAGGCACGTCAACTCAGTCTTGGTAGAGTTTTTAGAATCCAACAATCTGCTTCATCCTTCACAGACCGGCTTCCGTCCCCAACATGGGACCGAAACCGCCCTTCTTGCAGTAACTGAGGAGTCCAGGAGGATTTTGGATCAAGGAGGCACTGCAGCAATCATCCTCCTTGACCTCAGTGCTGCATTTGACAACGTCAACTACGACATACTGATCCTCAGACTCAGGAGTCTGGGAGTGACAGGTGGTGCCATCACTTGGATACAGTCCTTCCTAGGAGAACGATCCTTCCAGGTCTTTGAAGGAGACGTTGTATCCAAACGTATGTCCCTCTGTTGTGGTGTGCCTCAGGGCTCCTCCCTGAGCCCCACACTGTTCAATGTCTATATGAGTCCTTTGGCAGAGATTGTCCGTCCATTGGGCATACAAATCATTACCCACGCTGATGACACGCAGCTCGTGGTGGCATTAAACCATCCCGAGAAGTCATCTAGCGACCTAGGAAGTTGCTTAGAGGAGGTAGCCAAATGGATGGAACTCTCCTGCCTAAAACTCAATGGGGACAACACGGAGCTTATGCTCCTCGGTAACTCACCTTCTTTTAATCCCGAGCTACTTTGGCCCAAATGTCTTGGCCCTGTTCCAGATCCTAAAAACCAGATCAAAAGCCTTGGCATTTGGCTGGCCCTTTCCCTTAGCTTCAACTACCAGGCGGCAAAACTATCGGCCACTTGCTATGGCCTGCTGAGGATGGTACGCAAAATACTCCCTCTTCTCCCATTTCAGGCTAAAAGAATTATGGTCCAGGCTCTCATTCTATCCCGCTTGGACTATGGGAACGCCCTTTATTTAGGAGCCCCTCAATCTACTACGCACAAGCTCCAGATCATTCAAAACTGCGCAGCTCGCCTGCTCCTCCAGACTCCTTACCGGCAATCCGTAAATCCGGAACTGAGGAGCCTTCACTGGCTGCCTGTCAGGGAGAGAATCCAATTTAAAGCTATGTGTATTGCACACAAGGCTTTTTGGAGGAACGGTCCAGCAATCAGCCGATCTTTGATCATTCCATACCAACAAGCAGAAACCTCCGCTCGGCGTCCTCTTCCCTCGCCCTACTCCCAAGAATAAAGAGAGCTAGATGTGGCGGGCACTCCTTTTCCTATAACTCCGCCAAACTATGGAACGCTCTTCCCCCACATATACGGGCGGAGCCTAATTTGCTGCCCTTTCGTAAACTCCTAAAAACACTACTCTTTAACAATTGCACTTAATTACTGGACCTTCTCTGTCTGTCCGCGTTCGTCTGCAGCGCTGGGATGCCTCAGGGTAGCTATCGCGCTATATAAATGTCTTTTTCATTTCATTTCATTTCACATGAAGAGGGTAACTGATAGGAGGTGGATGTATTGGACAAGCCTCTCCTGCACTGCTAGATGGGAAAGTAGTGGAAACCATGTCCTCCTTTGCCAAAAGGGGGCTACTAAGATGACTGATACGCTGTCCACCCAAATTTTCCTCAGCACCTTGTGGAGGAGGGGAATAGGAGGAAAAGCGTACAGAAGCCCCTATAGACACCTGAAGGACAGGGCATCCATCATCCAATCTCGAGGCTCTGTGGTGTCTGAGAAGAAATTCTGTAACAGCACATTTTTCAGGGAATCAAAGAGGTCTAACAAAGGGAAACACCACTAGCTCGAATGCTTCTGGACTGAATCTTAAATTTACCGATGAGCTCATGTTCCTGCTTAGTAATCTGCTTGGAAGTTGTTCTTGCTCCAAATGCATATCACTGATAAAGCGATCAGACGAGTCACTGCCCACTGACATACTCTCTGGGAAAAAAACCTTCAGAGAAAGTACCTTGGTACCCCCCCCTGATGGTTGATGTAGCTCTTGTCCACCTGGTTTTCTGACTTGACCAATACTGCCTTCTGAAGAATCTAAGGGACAAAGTATATGAGAGCTTTCTCTATAGCTGCTAACTCCCTGATGTTTGAAGATTTTACTTTTTCCACAATCGACCATTGTCCTGTCACTTCCTCCTCTCCCTTGGTCACCCCCAGCCCCACTGACTGGCATTGGTTGTATTCACCACCGGGGCCGGCGGAAGGAGTGACACCCCTTTCTGCAAATTCTCTATCTGCAACCACCACCATGCTAGATCCCGGGCTAGATAATGAGAAATTGGAACTAAAGTCTTGTACATCTAAGACACTGGATCCCAAAGAGATAAGAGAGGATTGACAAGCAGCTTTAGTTGAAGGCAAGCCCCAGAAACAACTGGTGTAATGGTTGCTGTAAGCCCTCTTCAATTGTACTACTTCACTGATACTTCTGGGCAAGCTAACAGCTCGAACAAGGCCCTCTGTAATGTTCATATCCTTGCCTCCGGAAATAAAACCTTTACTTCCACAGTTTGCAGTAAAGCTCTAATGAATAACCTTTGTTGTGATGGATCAAGTTGGGACTTTTTCAGGTTGAGAAGGGAATGCATTTCGATGAGGCAGTTGAGCGCTCTCTCACATCGGACACTGCCTTAGTAAAAGAAGAGGAAACAATTAGCTAATCATCCAGCTATGGCAAAATCTGGATATCTTGCAAATGCAACGAGGGCACTACCGGAGCAAATATCTTTGTGAACACACGAGGAGAGGTTGTCAGGCTGAACGGCAAAGCTCTGAACTGACAATGCTTTCTGGACACAGCAAAAAGATGAGGCTGACTTGCAGTAGGTATTGATACGTGAAAATATGCATCTTGAAGATCCAATGTCATCATAAGTTCTCCTGTCGTTACTGATGCAATCACTTTCTGTAGGCACAACATCCTGAAGGGTTTTTTTTCTGACCATGGCAGTTTAAGTCTTAAATCAATCAGTGAGCAATAGGAGCCATCTGCCTTTGGGACCAAGAACAAGACTGAACAGAAACCTTTGTTTCTCTGGCACCTCGATTTCCAAAACTGCACCTTTCTGCAGCAAAGAGTCCACTTCTTTCATAAGATAGTCTTTTTGTCACATCCCTTTATAATGGGGGCCTGATGAAAATATGGCTGGCGATGATCTCGTAGTTATATAGAATAGCCTTTTTTTATGATCGACAGCACCCACTCGTCACTGATTTGTCCTTTCCACTTGTGGTAAAAGTTTAGCAGTCTTATTCCAACCTTTTCCCCCATGATAGTCAGGACTTTTGACCCTGATTGTGAGGTGCTTGTGGTTGGGTTTTACCACCTCGTACAGTCCCTCTGCACTGGGGTTTGGCCACCAAAGTAATGTACAGTTTACTCCACTTGGGCCAACTTTTTTAGTCAAAAATATTTTTTTACAGCGGAAGGTTTGGGTGGCTGCAGCATCTTTTTTTCTTCTGCAGTCTTCTTCACCAACTAATTAGGTTCCTCCCCAAACAGGTTCTGTCCCAAAAAGAGGAGCTTTTGAATCAGAGACCTCTGTGAAGGGTCCAGTTTCCACAGTTTTAACCAGAGTGACCTCCTCACGACTACCACTGCCCCTGCTGCAGTTAATGCTGATAAAAACTTTGCAAATAGTTCCACTTTGTCCAGTATCGAAGTAAGATCATCTCTCCAATCCATGCTATCAAAAAGAGCTTGGAAATCCTTCAAAATTGTTGAGCTACGTGAGCAGCATAGGAATTACTTTTGATTCCAAAATGTGTAGCGTCTTTTTAAAGCACTCTCCACCTTTTTGTCCCCTGGATCTGACAACAGGGCTTCTACAGTAGCTAGTGATGTTAATGAAACCATAGTGTGAAGGATGATGTTTACTCTGGACAATCTGTGTCAAGTGTTCCCAATGAATATCTTTTATTCAAGGAAGAGAGGAACTGCTGACTTGTCAACATCCTTCCATTCTTTAGGAGCCATGGGGCATATTATCAAGAACGGCGTTAAAAATTATCGCGGGTTTAGCGGCAGAAAACTGCCGCTAAAGCGGCGATAATGGGCTTGATGATATGCCCTTGAGAAGTTCAATAGAAGTCCATGTTCTGGTGTGAACATGGGCTTCTATTGGAATTCTCCAGGCATATTATCAAGCCCATTATCGCTGCTTTAGCGGCAGTTTTCTGCAGCTAAACCGGCGATAATTTTAACGCCGTTCTTGATAATATGCCCCCATGTTTTTAAAGACCTCATGAAAAACACAGTTGGTCTACAGAATGCTCCTTACATTTGCAAATTGAACTGAAGGATTAAAGGCCAATGCCTTTCTATTGTGCACAGCATCTGCTGAAAATAAACTCCTTGCACATATTTTCCTATTGGGCCAGTTTCATTATAATCTTCATTAGAATATTTGCACTAAACACACCACATAGGGGAGCACCTTCAAAGTTTAAAGTCTATGTGTATGACTTAAATAACCAAACATCCAAGAAAAAGACAATGATGGAGGTCCATCACGTATTCCTGATCCAATTCAATTCTTCATTCAGTCCATTCAAAATACTTGAGCCAATGTTAGTTTTTCACAGCAATATTATTCTTCATATAGAAAATTCTCAGCCCAGGCCAATGCATTTAATCCAAAAATGGACTTCATCAGGTCTGCGAAAAACATGCAATAAAACATTCCAATAAATATAAACATATAAAAAAGCTTAAATATTTCATAAAAACGACATACCCACCCAACGGACATTTTTAACAGGATGCTCAGCACCGGCTATTTCCCTAAAGAGTGGAAAAAAGCCTCCATCCTTCCCCTTCTTAAGAAGCCTAACCTAGATGCCGCAGACCCTAACAACTATCCACCAATCTCACAGCTTTCATTTCCGGCAAAAATTGTTGAGAAAGCCCTCAACTCATAACTGACCTCATTCATCAATGGCAATTGTCTGCTAGGTCCAACTCATTTTGGCTTTAGAAGCCAACACAGCCCTTGATTGGCTTTGATCACGGCTTCAGAGGAAATCAGACAAGCACTTGATGCAGAAGAAAATGCTGCTTTGATTTTATTAGACCTCTCGGTGGCATTTGACATGGTCAACCATGACCTGCTCATCAATCGTCTTTTTTACATTGGAATTAGGGATCGAGCTGTCACACTTTTGAAATCTTTTCTTACCGAACTAGAGCAATTTGTCACTTTGGAGGGTTTCATGACACCCTCCTATTCACTGCCAAGTGGGGCACCACAGGGCTCATCATTAAGTCCTTCTCTTTTTATCTGTTATGTAACCCCATTGGACAGTCTGATTAAATCTTGCAGCTTCTCATTTGTGTCCTATGCCGATGACACCCAGATTGTGGTGTCAGTGGTTAGTAACCCGGAGGTCACCACTACTAGATTCCACAACTGCCTGCTTCAGATTGGGAGATGGATGAACGACAACTGTCTGAAGTTGAACTTGGCTGAAACCGAGATTCTGTTGTTTGGCAGGAACATGTCCTTCTGGACCCCCAGCTGGTGGCCACAGGAACTTGGCACTCTTCTCATCCCAGTCATGAAAGTGAAAAAACTTGGGGTTCTTTTTGACAGTAAGCTGTCTTTTGAAGGCCAGATTAATGCCATCTCCTCTTCTTCCTTCTTTATGCTGAAGCTACTTAGGAAAGTGTTGTGACTTAACTGCTGCCATTCCTTTTCCTTAGCTACATCTTCCCTACTGCTCAGCCAGGATGAGTGCTGGAGTGCGTGGTGATGAGTGGAATGATGAATGCTTGGTGATGTCATGGAATGCGTGGGTGCCTGGTAATGTGCTGAGTGTCAGTTGGAGTGTGCAGGCTGAGCAGCAGGGAGGCTGCTCCTGGTGGGGCTATCAATTACCATACTGACCATCTTATTCTCCTGTATCTAAATCTTATAAACCTTCCTGTTGTAACATACATCTGGACTTCATTTGGTTTACAACATTTGGCGATGATTTGAAACAAGAACCTGTGTGTATTGGAAGATGAACTGCATTTAAACTGATGTGGAAACCGGAAACCTGAAACAAAGAAAACTCAAGATTGAAGGATAGAAACGCCCTGGTTAGCCCCACCAGTGTCCTATACCAATTGGACAGCCCGCATGGGCGTTTGACCCTTCTTACATCAAGGGATCTTATGAACGTTTGGCTACAACTTGATGCTGGATTTCTGCTGTGCCACCTCAAATTTAAATGTGTAATTGGAATGTACACATTGAATGATCTGGCCTCATCTGCACAAACTGGCTGTGTATTCTAACAAGATCCATCTACGGAGGTTTGCAGTGTATTTTTACAGGCACTGAGGATGTGGTGTACTTGCTGTGAACACTTCGACAATCTATGCTTGGGGAGACGCTTTTGAGGAGCCAGCAACGGCATCCAGTCTCGATATTGACTTTATTTTTCGGCATCGGAAGCTGTTTGAGTCATATTGGTGAGTGGCTCTTTATCTATCATCTGTAAATTGTGGGCCGTTTGCCGTTAATCTACGCGGCATTTGAGTCGGCTGCAGTCCGCGAGACTATCATAATGGCCAGAGCGCGCATACCTTACCTTAGACTCTGGTGTCGCGTGAAGCTTTTGTGTAGTTATCGCCTGCAACTGTTGAACACGAGATTTCCTTTGACGTTGTGCTGTCCCGTGATGTTGGAGCAGCCCGCACCCGCCGTGAGCCACCCGACGCTCTCCACCCCTGCGTGCCGCCATCTTGGCTGCCCGATGTTGCTCTTCAGGCTGCTGTTAGCAAGAGCTGCAGGGCTGCTGGAAATGCCTTCGGCAAAGTTTGTTTTTTCAGAGTTGCCTCATTCTTTGTTATGCTGTTCTTCTGGTTTTGGGATGTTGGAGTGGGCTGCATCTCGCCGTCATTTATCACGGAACCAAACTGAGGACTATTTCGGTATTTGGTATTTGGCATGGCGAAGAACGTGAGTACAGTTTTGTTGACTACAGCGTGCATCCCCGGCAACTATGATGCAATGGAAGGGAAACACTCGTGCGCTGCTCTGCGTTTGTGCAGATCACTATGTTATTGGAGGAGTGAAGTGCTGTGGCCGTCAGGAATTACTTGAATGCAAGTGGGTGTCAGAGCCCCTGTGAGGTCTCTATGTACTATTTCTGCAATGGGTCGGGTGAGATATCGCTCACCAGAGTTCCATCAGAGATAACACGGAACTATAATATGGACAACTGTTTAGTGTTTTTACTCCTTTTGTGTTGTCTATAGTGATGTTAGTACATGATATGCTTATGGTGATTTTTATTTACAGTGCCATGCTGCTGATTGTTGTCTTTTCTTATTTCTTCAGGTCACATGATGTACTTACTATCCATATGCTGTGCTCATTCTGATATTTGGTTATTTGTGAGTTGCTGTTATTTATGCAATGACAATTTAGTGAGGCTATCATTGACTTCGAGCCTACTTGTATTCTACTGCATTTGGGTGCTGAATGTTGTTGAGTTAAGGGTCATGTTCCTTGTTATTGCATTGTGGGGTTGTGTGCTTGTTACTGAGTTAAAGGGTTGTGTATCCTAGTGCTGTGTGTAGAGTTGCGTACTCTGAGGTGTGTTGCCTGAGATAGGTGTACAGTGTAGTGTATGCGTTATAGGGTTGGGTGCCCTAGAGTTTACGGAGTAGTGTGTGCGTTGCCTGAGACGGTAGGTCATGTCAGGTGTACAGTGTAGTGTATGCGTTATAGGGTTGTGTGCCCTAGAGTTTACGGTGTAGTGTGTGCGTTGCCTGAGACGGGAGGTCTTGTCAGGTGTACAATAGAGAGTGTGCTTTGCCTGAGACTATAGGTCCTGTCAGGTGTACAGTAGAGTGTGCTTTGCCTGAGACGATTTGTCCTGTCAGGTGTACAGTAGTGTATGTGTGAGTTGCCTGAGATGAGACTATAGGTCCTATCGTGACGTGGGTGCAGAGGGCACTAGGACCCTGCACCAGAGTGAAGGGAGGGGCCAGCCACCAGACACCAGTTCTGGTCAAGGGAGGAGGCTGGCACAGTATGAGGCCAGGAGGGCAAGGAGTGGGACGTTCCTGCGAGCACTAAGCAAGATATGGAAATAAAGAATATCAACCGGTACCTGTGTCCTGGTCATCTTTGGTGCCGAGGTGCACAAGGGACACGACATCTGGCGACGAAGGTGGGATATAAATTGACACCAGGCGTGTGTCCGTGTCCCCCACAACATGCAGAAGAAAAACGGAGCCAGGAGCCCACCCTGGTCCGCCTGCCGATAAATGCAACGTCGGGAGCCTACCCCGTTCGCAAGAAGAAGAACGGAGCCAGGAGCCCACCCAGGTCCGCCTGCTGGCAAACGCGACATTGGGAGCCTGCCCCAGTCGCAAGGAGAACAACGGAGCCAGGAGCCCACCCTGGTCCGCCTGCCAAGGAATCCAGCGTCAGGAGCCCAGCCCGATCGTATCACGCCAAGGAGAGCGGTAAGAGGCCCCCCGAGACCACCCGCTGACAAGCGGTGCACACAACTGTGCCTGCAGCCGTCTCAAGAACAAAGGGAAAGCCTGAGCCTCTCGCGTAGATTTCGAGCCGAGAACTCGGCGGCCATCTTGAAGTCAGGCGAAACTGGCCAATCACAAACAAGGAATCACCGGTGGCCATTTTGAAGTCAGGCACAGCTTGGAATAGGAAATCTCGCTTGTGCGAAATCTCAGCGGCCATCATGAAATCAGGCAATAAGGGCCAATAGACATTAAGGAAGGCCAGGTGGCCATTTTGAAGTCAGGCAAAAAGGAAAAAGTGCACAGAAAGTGGAAATAAAAGGGAATAAAGGCACATAAAGAATAAAATAGTGCAAATAAAGAAGAAGTTAACTGAAAGACAGGCAACCTGAGCAAGAGGGAACAAGCTTGCGCAACAACGATCATGACAGAAGAGGGAAACAACAGCACCACCGCAAGTATAATCTTTCGCAGACCACTAACGTTTAGCTTGTTGGACTCGCAGACGAAAGGCATTCGCTGGGAGAGATGGGTCAGGCAATTTGAACGCTACATGGGTGGCACATGCAAAGAGTACACGGACCAGTAAAGCATAGACCTGTTTTTAGGTCTCGCCTAGCGAGGCGCTTGCGCTGCTCTAGGAGAGGGCTCTTGGAATCACTTCAGACTTCCAAGAGCCTTCTCCGTGTGGGTTGGCCTCCTCCCACACCTTCCATTGGCCTTTGCGTGTGGCTTTCAAAAATTGAAAGCCTGCAATTGGCCAAAGGCGGGATCATGTCCCGCCTTCTCTCTAAATGTTGACTCCCATGGCCTAGGGTTCTCGGGACCGAGCAGCAGCGCGGCCGGGTGCCAGCTGCATACTTAACATTCCTTTCAGTGCGCGCGCACTACATGCGGTCTGCAGAAAGGATAGCTTCGGTTGCTATAGCAATAAGCCACAACATTAGTCAAGTGATGTTCTGCTGAAAGCAGGTTCTTACATTAGCAGATAGGTTTTCTTTTGCAAAGCACACGAGCGTGTATTTGTATACGCCGTGGCTCGCTCTGACTGAGGCGTCTGGATTTCAAAGGCGAGACAACAGCAACGCCTTAGCATGAGTCGCATAAGACGCAGCGTCACATTATTGCATGGCTGTAGTGTTTTATTCCTGCTGATTCATTTCTGGCATGTACTCGACTGGACTTCAAAGTTGCTTCTGTGAGAGCTGTGAAGGCGCAGGCCTGTGGGACCTGCGTGCCCCTCCCGCCGGTGGGTGACTCCCTCGCGCTGCGGATTATTTGTAGTGTTGCGGCTTTAGCAAAGCTGTCAGTGCGGCTAAGAGCTGAATTATTGGCGCTTGTTGTTTAAAGCTCAGCTGGGAGACGAAACTGCTGCCCGCGGAGTCCCCAGAAGAGCCGCAGAGGCGCTCTGCAGCCTTTTAGAGGCAGCCTGGAGAGGCGCTATTACTGGAGAGGGGGGAAGGTTGCGTCCTGTTTTCGTTCCAAAGAAATGATGCAGATATGTATTATTATGCGGCAAGGTTGACTAAATTATGCAGCTATAAATGGCAAAATATGCGGCGTGATGAGCACATTTTGTGGTGGCACTACCTCGTTATTTTGTCATTTGTATAAATGTTAACACTATCTGGACAAATGTTGTACCTCATTAGAACCAGTTTGACATCCAAACACACCAGTCAGCAACAGATAAGTACCAAAACTTGTTGCTGTGTTTTTAGTAACTTTTTATCCGTTTGAGCAAGAAGATTTTTTTTGTTTAAATCTGTAGTTTATGCATCAGTTGATGGTTATGTGGCAAGTGTGGCAAATCCATAATTATGTGCAAAACGCCACATCCACAAAATTGCATAATTCCTATGGCCTTAGGTTAATAATAGCAAAAGTGCAGCTACCGAAATGCAAAAAAAAAAAAAAATTCATAAGCTTTTCAGGCCTTTTTTATGGGCCGGCCTGTGATTTGTGAGTGTCATCCAGTCCACAGTTGCTTATTATATTAGGGTTCCCACAACAATTGTGTTCCCTATAATGCAGCCCCGGTTTTCTCTCAATGTCTTGACCGTGTGCCATTCCATCTTGTGTGGAAAAAGCCATCCCTGCTCACTAGTTTGGGAGTGAGATGTGCTGTATTTTGTTTCTACACAGAACTCTGTTTCTGCACATAGCACATTATATAATCCCTTTCATCTGAAACAAGCATTGGCATAGCCAATAGGTCTCGCTTTTGGGACCTTACAAGTATTTAGTTATGCAGCACAATATCCTTGGTGCAACAACATCAACCGTTGCATGGCTAAACACTTATAAGGTCCCAAAGGCGAGACCTATTGGCTATGCCAATGCTTGTTAAATTTTGTGGGCGATGAGGTGGAAGACCTCCTTGTAACATTCCCTCCAGAACAGATATCAACATATAAAGGGCAAATGAAGTGCCTCACTGACAAGTTTGACCCTCAGAGAAATGTGGATTTTGAGAGATATACATTCAACACCACATGCCAACTGGCAGAGGAACACCACCGCCCAGGAAGCAGAAGCAAGAAAGGACATGCTATCGTTGTGGACTCGAATACCCACATGCCGACGCCTGTCCAACGATAGGTCACAAGTGCCAAAAATGCAACAGAGAAAACCATTTTGCAAGTGCCTGCATGAGCAGGCAATTCAAAAGTGAGCGAGGAAGACCAGCAAAACAACGACCAGCGACACACAGGTACGCACAGCACATGGACACACAAGAACGCAGTCCGTCCGCTGAGTCAGATGGAGCAAGTCCACACAACGTAGCAGAACGGCTGTATCTGATGTCGGACGTACCAACAGAGGGTCGCACACCTGAGCACATCCAATTGGTAGACAAGCAACAGATAAAGAAAACAGCAACGGTGAACATCAAGGTAGGAAATCACAGCACCAATTTTGTACTAGACAGTGGTGCCACATGCAACATCATGTGCATGTCAGAATATGAAAGGATGAAACAGAAACCGGCGCTATCACCATCCACTGTTGATGTCTTCACATGGGGCTCAAGAAAACCAGTGGTGAACATGGGGAAGTTTGTAGAGACACTGACATACAAAGAAGATCGGTAAAAGAAGAAGTACACGTCCTACGCGGGGACATCCCAGCACTGTGTCTACTGAGCACCGTCACTGCTCAGGTGATGGGTCTCCTAGCAATGACATATCACATGTCAGAACGACACAACATCCTGAGAGAACACCCGACAATACTACAGGGACTAGGAAGACTCAGGAAAACAGAAATAACATTACACATCAATGAAGCAGTCAAGCCCGTGGCTCAACATCACAGAACAGTGACCATACACCTGCAACCACAAGTGGAAGATGAGATAAAAAGCTTACTGGCGCAAGACATCATAGAGCCGGCTGATGGACCAACCCCATGGGTATCTCCGATAGTCGCAGTACCAAAAAAGAACACGTCAAAAATGTGAATTTGTGTTGACATGTGAATCCCTTACATGGCAATTGAAAGGGAAAGACACCCAGGGCCTCATTTAAATGACATGAGCATCTGCCTCACTGGAGCATGTCGATTCTCAAAACTGGATCTGTGCAAAGGGTACCATCAACTGGAGCTTGATCCACAATCACGGTACATCACGACATTCTCCACTCACATGGGTCTTTTTCGCTACAAGCGACTAAGCTTTGGAATATTGTCGGCGGACGAAATATTTCAAGAAACAGTGGGACAAGTGATCTGACCTGTAAAAAACGGTTTAAATTACAGCAATGATATCTTGTTTTTCGGACACTCAGATGAGGAGCACGACAAAACACTCCGAGACGTCTGCAGCCAACTAGAACAAGCCGGCCTGACTTTAAATGAGGACAAGTGTGAGCTGGGGAAGGGAGAACTAGTGTTTTTTAGACACATCTTTTCAAAAAAAGGAATGAGGCCAGATCCCGGAAAAGTGGAAACGCTAAAGAAAACAAGACCTCCAGCAGATGTAGCAGAAGTGAGGTCGTTTCTTGGACTAGTAAGCTACTGTGCTCGGTACATAAAGGACTTTGCCATGGTGAGCACCCCACTTCGAGAACTAACGAAGCAGGGCCACAAATTTCTCTGGACCGTTGAATGCAACAAGGTGTTTGAGGACATCAGACATGCAGTCACAGTAGTAGATCATCTTGCATACTTTAACCCGTCGCTATGCACCGAGCTCACTGTTGATGCCAGCCCAGGGGGACTAGGAGCAATTCTAGTGCAACACGCCTGGAAGATAATCGCCCAGACAAGTTGTTGCGTACGCAAGCAAGAGCTTAACGGAGATAGAAAAGGCATACTCTCAACCGGAGAAGGAAAGCTTAGCAGTGGTATGGGCGTGTGAACACTACCACATGTTTATATATGGAAAACCGTTCACCATTGTAATGGACCACCAAGCACTAGTAACAATCTATGGAAACCCCAACGCAAAGATTCGACCACGCATTGAGAGGTGGGGAATAAGACTGATGGATTATGATTTCAAGATAGTGCACAAACCTGGAAAGGAACACAACCCAGCTGACTACATGTCACGGCATCCCCTACCACAGGCACCAGAGAACATGTCCATGGCAGAAGAGTATCTAAACTTTGTGTTAAGACAGGACACTGCTGCTCCAATAACAATTGAAGAGCTGGAGCGAGAGACAAACAGAGATGCCACACTGCAAGCAATCAAACCAACAACAAGACTGCAAAGATGAAGACACGTAAACAACTGCAGTCCCATGGGAGAAGGAGTAACAAGGGAAGAAATGCTGGCATTCAAGAACAAACAAGAGGAACTATCGGACACTGAAAAGGGAGTTCTACTAAGGGGAACGAGGATAGTGATACCAAAAACGCTGAGGCGGCAAACAGTGAATTTGGCACATGAGTCCCACAGAGGCATAGTGGCAACCAAGAAGATGCTACGGGAAAAAGTATGGTTCCCAGGCCTGGATCGACTAGTGGAAGAAACAATAATGAACTGTCACCTATGCCAAGTAACGGGCAGGCCAGCAAAGCCAGAACAACTACACATGTCCGATCTCCCCAGTGCAGTGTGGGCGACATTGGCAGCTGATTTCTACGGGCCACTGGACAGGGGCAACTATCTGCTCGTAGTAATTGATGAATACGCCAGATTTCCCATAGTATGACAAGTGTCCTCAACATCTGCCACAGCAACGCTGCCGATATTTGATGACATATTTGCAGCATAGGGCTCCCCACAAACAATTAAGACGGATAATGGGCCACCATTCTCAGGAGAGGAGTTTCGCAGATTCATGGTGTACCTGGGCATCAACCACAGGAAGGTAATGCCTCTGTGGCCACAAGCAAATGGCATGGTAGAACGATTCATGGGAAACGTCAAGAAAGCAGTCCAACGGGCCAAACTGGCACAGATTTCAGTGGGTCAGGCGCTCTGCCAAATACTAAGAGATTACCGGAACACTCCACACAGTTCCACGGGACGATGCCCAGCAGAACTGGTGCTGGGAAGAACAAGCAGGACCAGATTGCCCCAGCTGGAGGCAAAAGTGCCACCAGAACACAACAACATTGTCACCCGAGATCAAGAGGCCAAGAGAAAAATGAAACAATACACTGTTTCTCGGCGGCATGCCACGCCATCGAAGCTGAAGGAAGGAGATTGGGTGCTGGTGCGTCAACGACAAACAAGGAAGTCGGACAGTATCTTCTCCAAGGAACCACTAACGATAACAAATGTCAAAGGGCCTATGATAACAGCGGCAGCAGGTCCATACAGGATCACCAGAAACAGCTCACATTTCAAGGAGCTAAGGACGTCGGATGAGGAAGAACGAGAGGCAGCTCCTAGGAGCTGCGCAAACCCTATCAAAGAGGAAGTACTAGAGGACATGGAAGTAACAGCACACCAAGGTCAGAGACGGGGCCAGGTTGAAGGAATACTGGATGAAGGAGCTGAAATGTCCTGCCCAAAGAGAGTGAGCAGAAAGCCAAAAAGACTAATAGAAGAAATATAGTAATGAGGGTAGCAAGCAAGTATCACCAGCAACCAAGCAAACAAGGACGATCAGAAAGTAGCAGGACAATAATGACATTGATTTCTGTTTGTGACCTGCCAGAGTGTGTTTGTGTGTTTCTCTCTCTCTCTCTCTCTCTCTCTCTCTCTCTCTCTATCTCTCTCTATCTCTATCTCTATCTCTCTCAGTTTTCTTCTGTTTCGACAAAAGGGGGCGCTATCGTGACGTGGGTGCAGAGTCTACTAGGACCCTGCACCAGAGTGAAGGGATGGGCCATCCACCGGACACCAGTTCTGGTCAGGGGAAGAGGCTGGCACAGTATGAGGCCAGGAGGGCAAGGAGTGGGTTGTGCCTGTGAGCACTAAGCAAGATACGGAAATAAAGAATATCAACCGGTACCTGTGTCCTGGTCATCTTTGGTGCCGAGGTGCATGAGGGACACGACAGGTCCTGTCAGGTGTACAGTAGAGTGTGCTTTGCCTGAGACGATATGTCCTCTCAGGTGTACAGTAGTGTATGTGTGTTTTGCCTGAGACTTTAAGGTATTTATTGCTTTAGGGAGTATTGTTCTATCAATTCTTTTCATGATTTAATGCATTTATGACATTAGGAATGTTCTATCTATTAGTTGGTGACTTTAATGTATTTAATAATTTAGCAACGTTCTATCTATTGTTTCATGATTGTAATGCATTTATGACATTAGGAATGTTTTATCTATTATTTGGTGACTTTATTGTATTTAATGATTTAGCAATGTTCTATCTAGGTTTTATCTTTAGTCTGTTAAATTTACATTTCCACATTTCTGCTTGTAATTTTATCGCCTATTCCTTCATTTTGTTTATATGTATTACCTTTGCTTTTCGCATTATTTTTGTCAATAGTTTCTGTAAGGAAAGGGGATATGTTGTGCCTTAACTGTTGCCATTCCTTTTCCTTAGCTACATCTTCCCTACTGCTCAGCCAGGATGAGTGCTGGAGTGCGCGGTGATGAGTGGAATGCTGAATGCTTGGTGATGTCATGGAATGCATGGGTGCCTGGTGATGTGCTGAGTGTCAGTTGGAATGTGAAGGCTGAGCAGCACCAGGCTGAGCAGCACCAGGCTGCTCCTGGTGGCGCTATCAATTGCCATACTTATCATCTTAATCTCCTGTAACTAAATCTAATAAACCTTCCTGTTGTAACATACAACTTGGCTATATCTGGACTTCATTTGGTTTACAACAGAAAGTGTTCCCTTTTATCCCACAGGAATTGCAGAAAACCCTGGTCTCTGCTCTTATCATCTCTAAAGTGGACTACTGCAATTCGCTCTTCATGAATATACAGAAAAGATTCTTAGGTAAACTGCAGATTCTACAGAATGCTGCAGCCTGCCTGCTCTTAGGAATCCCCAAGCATGAGTCTGCATCACAGGCTTTGACCCAGCTTCACTGGCTTCCCGTCAAAAAGCGCATTGACTTTAAAGCTCTCTGCATCACATTTAAGACTCTGCATAACTCTGTACCCAAATACCTTAAACTGTGCTTTCGGTGGTATACCCCTGCCAGACCTCTACGTTTATCCTCAGCCTTCAAACTAGTAGTTCCAAAATTCAAAAGATCAAACTGGGGTGGCAGGAGTTTTGTGACCTGCACCTCCAAATTGTGGAACTCCATGCCTCTTGATCTCAAGAAAAAGACTTATATGCTTGCTTTTAGAAAAGCCCTAAAAACCTGGCTTTTCAATCAGTAGTACCCCTCTGATTGGGCTATTCTCTACATTGCTTGGTTATTTCCTCCTCTTGGGCTAGCGCCTAGACACCTCCGGGTATTAGAGCGCACTATAAATTTAATTTTCATTTCAGCATAATTATGGCTCATCTCCCATCATCTAAGGACTGAATTTCTTAATTAGAAATTGATTGGGGATATGCGATTTTTAGATTTAAAGATAGTGGGTGGCGTCTGATGGTTGATATAATAATATCAAAAGCCATGATATCTTCATGACTACCAAAGAATGTAAGTAGAAATATTTTTGTAGCTATGAATAGATTTCCTTGAATTTGGGAGCAAGTAATATGTGAATTTTCTTGCTTCAGCATAATTATATAGTGGATGAAATGTATGAGAAGCATTTGGTGATCTGTTAGCTTTTTTTACTTTTGATAAGATCCTACTTCTAGCGCTTAGGTATTACGCAAATTGACCATAGAATTCGAGTCATTGAATCTGACTTACTTTTAAGAAAACTTTTTCTCTAAACTTATATATATATATATATATGTTGAGTTAATAGTTATGTTTCCTTGTTGAGACATTTAATGCATTTATTACTTTTCTTTTTTTTTAAAGTCTTTTTACTAAACATTCGTCTGATGCAGTGTACAGTTTACCATCAACAGGAGTTTGGTGACATAAGCACAGAAGCTACATATCCAAATCTGTAATCTACTGGCACAACAGTTCTTCCGGATCTCATCTCCGTAACACCTTTGATCATTGGTAACCCTCTTTTCCCACATGTTGTCGGTCTCAGTGTCTTCCCTCCCTCCCCCTCCCCTCCTCAAAGATCCCTATATGTCTCCCATTGGTGCCATATTTTCTCCCATTTTCATGGGCATCCCCGGCTCTCGTAAACAATCTTTTCATTTAGTACTTTTCTGATGTTTTTGTTTTCTTTTAAAAGAATGGGTTCACCAATGTGAATTAAATTTCATATGAGATAAGGAGAGTGGAGGTCCGATCTTTGTCTAATAGGCAGAACACACAATAACAATATTTGAAGTGGATTTTTCACTAGATCTATATGGATGTCATTGTTTTCTGGACTAAACATTTTCACTGTATAATGTTTCACATGATGTATAATTCTGATAGTTATGATTTTTTGTTAATTAATAAATTCAGTCCTTTGATGATGGGAGATGAGCCAAAATTTGTTTGGGTGGTTATGTCATTTTTAAGAAATATTTAAACTTTTTTTATATGTTTTTATTTAATGGGTGTTTTCCAGGTTTTTCGCAGCCATGATGAAGTCCATTTTTGGACGAAACGCGTTGGCCTGGGCTGAGAGAGGCAGAGAAAAAACAGCAACAAGATACTTGCCCAGCCTGAGAAACCCCACGGCCAAGCCCAGCACATGGACCCAGGTTATCGAGCTGCGTATCTGCACATACTTGCCCTTAGTCAGGAAAAATAAATCGAAACAGGCTATTGGTAAATAATGATGCAAATAATTTACTTATTGAGCATTTGTACTGTTTGTAATGGGACAAACACACCACCATATAGACAGCAGGATTAGAATCCTAAACTTCATTGAAAACAATAGACAATCTTGGGCAGTAAAAGAGAGCACTGAAGCTCGTCAGCACAGCCTTTGCTCCGATACTCATAATTACACTGATCATGCTCGACGCATTGGCCTTTTAAAATAACATATTAACAGTGTGCCCATTCAGCGCACTAATCTACAGAATAATGTTAAAGCTTCTGCTTACCTCATACAGGTCCGAGACTCAATAATGAAGCATTTTTAGGATGGCAGAAGGGACATTATATGGTTGCGGTGGGGGGTGTGTTTCTAAAATAGACACTGGAAAAGGAAGACTTCATGTGAAAACAATGTTAAGAATTAACACTCCTACAGTTAGAGAAATATAGTTAGGGACAGTTACAAAAATCATAAACATCTCTGACTTAGAGGGTGAATATGATATATAGTCTTAAATCTCAGCAGTGCATAGGTGCTTTGTTAATCAGGTTTATGGATTTGTTTTCAGCATTTATGAAGTACAATGATTTTCACCTTTTTCTATCTGGAGAATTTACACATTTTATATTTACACAATTTTGTATTCGTAATCCAATGGAAAATCCAATGAAAAATCCAATGAAATGCAAAAATAATTCCTTGTTTAAACCTTATCCACAATTATCCATCATTATTTTCTATGCTTAATTTGTGCCGGTGATTGCCGTTGGGCCCACCAGCACTAATTTTTGGACACTGGCACTTATTTTTCCTCATAAGACATTTACCGAGAGCAAGAGAGGGAAAACGCACAAAACAGGAAGGAGGAGGAAAAGAAAGATTGAAAAAACATCACAAAGGGAGAAAACAGGGACCGATAATAGTGAGGGAAAGGGGCAGGGAGTGTCTGGTAGTAGACTAGAGAGTGCTGAGGTGGATTCAAGACTAATCAGCCTCTATTTGGCATGATGACATGCAATAGCGCCAGGCACGGGCTTCTAAGCAGAGCTTTGGGCACCAGCACTCAATTTTTTGCTAACTAAGCCCTGGTTATTATCCTTCATGTATTTATGTGGCATTCAGAAGGAGGGTGGGAGCACACTGCCTCACATCCCAGCTCTTAATATGCCCCAACACAGCATGGTAAATGCAGTGCATGAGAACACTTATTTCAGTAGTAGTCTTTAATTTTTCATTCACCCTCGTTAGTGCAGCTTGTGTTGTGTAACTTTAGACACATGTTTCAGATTCATTCCTTCATCAGTAGAGCACAGCAAGTCGTTTTAGGGGTGCAGGAAATGCTGCCCAAGATCTTCTCAGGTCCCTGTATCACTTATTGGGCGCAGGTGCATCAACACAAGATCATCAACTCAGTAGTTCATACAGAAGGAGGGTGGGAGCACACTGCCTCACATTCCAGCACTCAGTTTGCCCCAGTGCATCATGGTAAATGTGGTGCATATTAACACATACTACAATAGTAGTCTTTAATTTTTTATTTATGTGGCATAGAGTAGGAGTAAGACCTCCGACCCTCGGTCTAGGTCCACTCTCTCCCCGCAGCTCTGCTGTGCCGTCTCTTGCCTCCAGACCCCGACCTCCTCCTTGGGAGGTTCGAGGCTGCTGCCCGCTCCTGCGCCTGCTGCCCGCTCCAACTGGGACCAGACTGCCTGCAACCACCGTAACCTTTCTCAGCCGTTTTTTTCTTAATTTTTCCCTGTTGTGCCACTGTTATTATGACCATCTGTGTCTTGCTCTAATTCCACCACTGTTTATTTTCTCTTGCCTGCCTGTTCCTTTCGCCTTTTGCCGCTGCTGCCCCTGCGGCCCCTCCTCCCTGGAATTCCACCCCTGAATTCCCCCCCGGAATTCCCCTCCGGAATTCCCCCGCTCCCGCCTCCCAGCCTCTCCTCCCTCCCACCTCCCCTACTTAATGGCGGCCGCTGTGCGGTCGCGCCGCCGGCGCGCCGAATGTGCGCCAAAGGCAAGCCCATCTGCGCCCGTCCACGACCCAACCGCAGCCAGCACCAGGAACCCTGGACCTCCCACTACCCATCGCTACGACACCACCACCCTCCTCGCACTCAACCCTGGAAGACTTAGAGAATGCCAACAGGCCTCGCCGAACACGACCCACGGCCAGTTCTCCTGCCTCCACTGCCGCCAGACCCTCACCGCCACCCCGGCCTCCAACACCGCCGTCGCCAGCACCGGGGACACCCTAAAATGCATCCTCCTCAACATACGCTCCATACACAAACACGCCATGGAAATCTGGAACCTACTCGACTCTCTCTCGCCCGACATCGCCTTCTTCACAGAGACCTGGACCAACGCATCCTCCGCCCCCGACATCAGCACCACCATCCCAGATGGATACAAGATCCAGAGGAAAGACCGCCCCAACTACCCAGGAGGGGGCCTCGCCATCGCCCACAAGAGCACCCTCCGCCTCACCACCTCCAGCGAAACCTCCCCCTCCGCCGAACACCTGCACTTCCAGATCCAGACCACCCCCAAAGCCACACTCCAAGGAACCCTCATCTACAGACCCCCTGGCCCCCGAACACCCTTCGCTACCACCATCACCGACTTCATCGCACCCCACGCCATCGCCTCAGCAAACTACATACTCATTGGAGACCTGAACTTCCACCCCGACAACCCCAGCGACCCCAACTCCACTATCCTTCGTGACAACCTCGCCAGCATCGGACTTAAACAACTCGTCAACACACCGACCCACAGAGCAGGACACACCCTCGACCCCAACTTCGCGGCAGGAAACAGTGTCCAATTCAGCCACACAACGCAGCCGCCATGGACCGACCACCACTGCGTACACTTCGCCATCAACAAACCCAAGGCACCAAAACCAGCCCCATGCCCACCTCGAAGGAACTGGAGCAAGGTTACCGACGAGCAACTTAACTCCACCCTCACCCGAGACAACCACACCTGGGCAACCGACACAAACGATGCAAACAACGCAGCCAGAGAACTCCACACCTGGATCTTCAACTGCGCAGATGAGCTCGCCCGCTACACAACCCTGACAGACAACGCCCCAGGAAAGCCGCCTGGTTCACCACCGCTCTTCAAGAAGCCAGACGCACCTGCAGATGCCTGGAGAAGAACTGGAGAAACACCAAGACAACCGAAAACCACACCACCTACAAGGACGCCATGACGGACTACCATAACCAGATCAGAGCCACCAAGAGGAACTTCATCCACAACAAAATCCTGGCCAACTCTACCAACTCCAAGGAACTTTTCAGTGTCATTCAGGAATTCACCAACCCACGCAGCGAAGCCACAGACATCACCCCATCCCAAGACTTCTGCGACAAGCTTGGAACCTATTTCCACCTCAAGATCAAAAACCTCTACGACAACTTCATCGACCATCCACCAGGCGCCACAGACGGCCCCGCGCCTCCCAGAAACACCAGCCAGCCCACCATCTCCAACTGGACACCGATCACGGCCGAAGACACCGCCTCGACCATGAAAAGCATCCACTCGGGGGCCCCCACCGACCCCTGCCCCCCTCACATCTACCACAGAGCCGCGGCCGCCATCGCACCCGAACTACAATGCACCATCAACACCACCTTCAAAACAGGCACCTTCCCAGACGACTGGAAGTGCGCAGAAGTCAGACCCCTGCTCAAGAAGCCCACAGCTGACCCCACCGACCTCAAGAACTATCGGCCCAGCTCGCTCCGCCCCTTCACAGCCAAAGTTGCAGAGAAAACAGTCAACAGGAAACTGACACGACCCGTCCCAATCCGGATTCCGAAGCAACCACAGCACAGAGACCGCCCTACTCGCCGCCACAGACGACATCCGCACACTCTTGGACCAAGGCCACTCCGCAGCCCTCATCCTACTCGACCTATCAGCGGCCTTCGACACCGTCTCCCACCGCACACTAGTCACCAGACTACACGACGTAGGCATACAAGGAACAGCCCTGGACTGGATCCGATCATTCCTCACCGGAAGAAGCCAAAGGATCAGACTCCCACCCTTCCTCTCCGACCCCACGAAAATCACCTGCGGAGTCCCACAGGGTTCATCACTGAGCCCCACCCTCTTCAACATCTACATGGCCCCCCTCGCAGCCATCGTCCGACAACACGGCCTCAACATCGTATCCTACGCCGACGACACCCAGCTCATCCTCTCCCTCACCAAAGACCCCACCACTGCCAAACTCAACTTCCAGAAAGGAATGCAAGACGTCGCAGTCTGGATGACCAACAGCTGCCTGAAGCTCAACGCTGAGAAGACAGAAGTCCTCATCCTCGGTACCACCCCTTCTGCATGGGACAGCACCTGGTGGCTGACCGCCCTTGGAAGCCCACCTACCCCCTCAGACCACGCCAAGAACCTCGGCATCGTACTCGACTCATCACTCACCATGAACCGACAGGTCAACGCCGTCACCTCCAGCTTCTTCAACACCCGCCGCATCCTCCAAGTGGATCCCCCCTGAGTCAAGGAAGACAGTCACCCACGCACTCATCACCAGCAGACTGGACTATGGAAACGCACTCTACGCCGGCATCAACAAGTCCCTACTCCGCAAACTCCAAACAATACAGAACACCGCCGCCAGACTCGTCCTCGGCATCCCCCAACACAAACACATCAGCCAACACCTACAAAGTCTCCACTGGCTCCCCATGGAGAAAAGAGTCACTTTCAAAATCCTCACTCACGCCTACAAATGCCTACACAACAACGGACCCAAATACCTCAACGACAGAATCAACTTCCACGTACCCAAAAGAAACCTCCGATCTTCCAACCTCGCACTGTCCGAAACCCCGCACATCCACAGAGCCAGAGCAGGCGGAAGATCCTTCTCTCACATTACAGCCAAGACCTGGAACGAGCTACCTGCAGACATCAGACGCGCCCCCTCCCTGAACACCTTCAGGAAGACCCTCAAGACCTGGCTCTTCGGCTAAACAGATCTGCGGACCCCCCCCCCTCAGGCCTTGAGACCCTCACGGGTGAGTAGCGCGCTTACAATTCCCTGATTGATTGATAGAAAGCATCAGATTATAACCTAAATTACACCCCAAAAAAAATACATAATTCTGGCCGAATACTCACTGCCCTTGCTGTGTTCCTTCTGATTCCATGAATATCCTAAGCTTCAAGATTGATCGTGATGATGAATTTGAACTTTGATTTCAATCTCTGTTATTACCTTCTTTTGCTTTTTATAGCTCAAATAGCTTTGTGGGATTAGGATTTTGTTTTATCTAATCCACTTGCTTGAAAACAAATATGCTTGGTGCAAAGCCTCTAGGGATCGGCCTCTGCAAACCTCGGCCCCCTTGAAGTACCATGCTTCAAAAGTACATTTGGTGGAAGATCCTCTTTGATCCTAGGCCCAGCACTCTGGAATTCCATCCCTTGCCACATCTGTGTGATATCCTATTAGGCCTCGATTACTTGTGCTGTTATTTTTGCACTCCGAAATTACTGTTCCCTTAGGCCAGGGGTCTTCAAAGTGTGGGGCGCGACCCCCAGGGGGGCCGTGGAGTGATGGAAAGGGGGTCGCTCATTCCCGGTCACACTTCTGCCCAGGCCCATAGGACTTCAAGGGATTCAGCCCCCCTCCTCCCCCATAGTGTGTCTCAGCTCGAGCTGCTGTGGCCTCCGCTGGGCTGTGTCTGCAGTCTTATCTCCAGCACAGCACGGCAAGCCTGAGTTTTTCACAGGTCTTTAAAGACAATTTGCATGTTTACATACCTTTTGTAAACTGGTTACTGAGGCTTAGTTTCTTTTTTCTAGTTCCAGTACCCCCTGGGCCCCCACTCTGCCTATTCCTTACATTTGTATTTTACATTTACTGCAGTAGTGTGAGAATGCATTTCATGAAAAGGAATATAAAGTAGGGTTGCCAAAAGAAAAATACCAGCCATTTGATGTTTAAAGAGCCTGCAAAGGCCTCCTCTTGACACTAAATAGGATTGTAAATAAAATCATATGCGTTCATTCGTAATGTGACTTTTCTGTCTTTGTTCCCTTTAATTATCAGTCATGGATCATTGAGGCAGCCCTAGAACACAATTAAAAGTGCTTTCTATTTATATTTGCTGTTCCAAGTACGCACAGATGAGTGCTGAAATATACAGCTTTAGGTGACTGCTTATTTTTGTACCGTCTGGGACATCAAAATAATGAGCAGGCAGCCCTAATCACAAGACTGGAAGTTTGTTGCAGGATTAGCATATCATTTATTTCCTGCACCCTCGATCCCTGATTAATGCCATAATAGCAATAGTTTAACTTATATCTTAAACCCTACGCCGCCGTCAATAATATGCTGAGTCACTTCAAGTGTCTGGGAATGCACCCTGCATTCAGACAACTCACTCCTCATTCTCGCACTTCACTTTCACGCTCATCCTGCACTCACAGCGATCACAATGCACTCACACTGACCACCATGCACTCACACCACTCACCCACTCACCCTACACTCAGTGATCACTCTGCACTCACAATGCACTTGCGCTGTTCACCCTGTACCTCACCCTGCAGTCACACTACTCATCTGCACTCATGTGACACCTCATTCACCTGCCCCCTCACTGCTCAATTTGCAACTCACTCAAACAAGCCCATCATTAACCATGCATTCATTCATCCCACTCTGCACTTACATCCGCACCCAAATTCATATGGTCACCTCACTCACCCTGCAGTCACTCCTCTTTCCCTACTCTCACACTGTTTCATCGCTCACCGTGCACTCACATGGGCACTCTTGTCACCCACACAGTGCAGAGGGTTGACTGTTGCACCGTGTGTGCCCAGTGCTAGGGCCAGCCCTTCCTGGGAGTGTAGGCCCCCGCGAAGTTTGGGTCTAGTGGCTCACCTGCTTCTGCCTATTACTATTATTATTTACATTTGTAGCGCGCTACTGTTACCAAAAGGTGTCCTGGGGCTAATAGCCATCTGCTGCCTGAAGGCAAATGAGAAACACACATAAGGGGAAGGAGAACCAGCCAAATGGGGTAACCTACAGAGCATAGAGCCAGGTTTTTATATCTTCCTAAAGAATAATAGATTCTTGGTGGAGCGAAGCAAAGAGGGTGCACGTTCCATAAGCCTGCACCAAAACAGCTATACAGACAATTCGTGCCTTCCTGAATTAGGGAACAATAAGCAGAGTGGCACAGGCCAAGAGGAGCATACGGGTCCAACCTGTGTGCTCGGTGAGGAGAGATGAGAGGATGAGAAAGGACAGCAAGGGAGTGAGAGAATTCGATTGAAGAGGTCAGGGATGAGGAGAAATGTGAAGTGCCGAAGGGAAGTGCAGACACGCAAGAAGTGAGTGTGAGGGAAAGTTGAGGGCACAGAGGAGGGCTACTGTTAAACTGTGAGAGAAGATAGCTGAGAGATGATCTGTGACCTAAAAAGTAATTTGATGCGACATGGGTGAGGGACAGCAGCGATAGGGGAAGAGAGGGAGTACTGGGGTGGGTGCTGAGCAGATTAATTTGTAATAAAACATGTGCAGGGACCTCACCAGTGGGCCACTGCAACTTTAACCACCCACCCATTGCCTTGCCTGTGCGGCCAATGACAATACCTATGCAACTACCAACCATTACACTTGTACAAGTGTGACTGTTCAGACTATTTCAAGCCCCCAAAGCTATAAGAATGGCATGGATGTCAGGAGTTTATAGTTTTTAATGTATATTGAATTAATAAACAGCTGTTCTGCTCGTCTCTAAATTACACAGACAGAGCCACCATGTGGCAGACGATCATAGTGCCAGTGTGCAGAATTAGGTGCCAGTGCGGAGCACCGGAAACCACCTGCTCAAATTAAGCACTGGTGCTGAGGTAACGGGGTAGAGGGACATTGGTTCAAGAAGGTGTGGAAGAACAAAGGGGAGATGTGAAAGATGAATGGGGGACTGGAGAGGTGTAAGGTACAATTAGACAACAATTTGAATGGAGAGACTTGAGGTGAATGAGAAGTGCAGATGGGCACGGGAGGTGACGGGGCCAGAGAGGCCATGAGATAAATGCGAGCGACTGTTAGAGATGAGGGCAGTGGAAAGACAGAATGGCAAGAGGTGATTAAGGGTGAAGTGAGAAGTTGAATGGAGAGAGTTCAGAAGTTGTAAAAAGGGGTGAAAGAAAATGGCCTGCAAAGTGAGAGAGGGATCCGGGATTGGGAGAGGAGAGGAGAGGAGAGAGGGATGGAAGGGAGGGGTGAGAGGAAAGCGGCATGGGTAAATTGCTTAACTCTGCACAAGACCGCCAGGGTTTTAAGGGACCCCTGCTGCTCCCAGCCAGGGCCAGGTGAGCTTCTAATGTGGCAGCACGTATTCCTGCAGAGTGGAAGGCCCATCACAGAGGTTGACTAGACATCTTTCTGATGTGAATTGCTGTATTTTGGTTATAAACTGGTACTGATGGGGTGAAATCTTTCCTCAGTGTTACTGTGTGCAAAAAATGTCAAAATAATGAAGCAATTCTATCCCAAAATAACGCGGCATCACATAACATTATTTAAATTTTCTTCCCACACAATTTAGTCAAGCCTGTCGTGTAATTTGGTCCTCACCTGCCTCATAATTCCAGTAGCCCTGCCTACAGGTTTAGAAATGTTTGTCAGGAGGGGGTCCTTACGACTGAAAATGTTGACAGGGGGGTCTCGGCACCCAAAAGTTTGAAGACCTCTGCCTTAGGCCCAGTAGTTTTAGCTGTGGCAAAATAATGGGAATTACAAGTTTTTGGGGAATAACGTGTGCATTAGTATTTGCATGCCTATTCCAATGTGTTGTCTCCCAGTTTTTTTACACTGACATCTCAGCTGTTTTCAGCAGCAGAAATATCCATGTGCAACACCACCACTCATAATTCCTATAGCCGCATAAAATCCTGTTACCTGGCCCATCAGGAAAAACGGACCTCCCGTAATCAAGGCCTTAGTGTTCAGAAAATCTCCCAAAACTAGTTTCTTCGCTAACAACTTCCAATGGAAGTCTACTCACAGCTCTTTCGATCCTAAGCCATCTTCTGAACGCTTGAAACATATTTAGGGGCCGATTCCGATCTCGGCCGGTAGGGCTCCGAATCGGATTCGGCTTTACCGGATCCGATTCGGAGCCCTGTTTCCCGACCGAACCGTACACGGGTCCGGCCGAGCGAGTACGATGCGAAATCTCCGACCGACTCGTCCGGGCGTCCCGACCGCTCCGACCGACTCGCTCCCGGCTCGAACCGCTCCGACCGACTCGCTCGGACTCGACTCGCACCGCGCAATGGAGACGTTTCCGGCCGGGTAAATACGATGCGCGCCGCGAGCAGTCCGACCGAGCCGCGCACTCCGGCTCGTAAGAGCTGTCGGAGCCGTACTTTGGGGGTCCGTGTCGGACCCCCTGTACGCGTAGCCGCGCGAGTCGCACACAGGGGGACCCATGGGTCCCCCTACCTGTGCGTGTACGGCGCGAATCGCTCGCCGCGTACCCGCTGTAGGGGGCGCCCTTGTCCGACTCGCACCCATTGAGTCAATGGGAGCCCGCGTACGCGTTGTACGACCGGCTCCCATTGACTTCAATGGGAGTCCGACCGACTCGAGTCCGATAACATACGGACGCATCGTACTCGTTCGGTCGGACTGCACGGGTCCGATTCGGTCGGAAATCTCTCCGGGTCCGGCTCGGTCGGAGAAATTTCCGGCCCGAATCGGAATCGACCCCATAGGTGGGTGTGCACATTTAACTTCCTAAGAAATACAAAGTTAAGAAGATGTGTAAAATCCTATTTTTAACAGACAAAAACAGATAGGCGGTATCACACAACGAAATAACAAATTGCCTTACAGTGTGTCTTCAAGTGACATCCAGCAGGTCAGCCACAAAATTATCACCCTCTTCTATGGCTTTCATTTTAAAGCTAATGTAACACGTTCTAATTGATATCTTTTTTATTATTTAATATTTAACCTGATTTTTACAAATGTTGTCACAGTTCCAGTAATTTTCTGTTTGCAATATAACGTGCGTCTTCTTTTATATAATTGTACTAAGTATTTACATTTTTCTTTGCATTTATTTGCTTCACTCAGGCCACCAAAGAATTGTATGAAAGCTTGTATAGTGCCAGATTCTTAGGGGCAGATTTACAAGCCCCTTGCGCCACTTTTGCGTCACTTTTAACATGGGAAAAGTGACGCAAAAGTGGCGCAAGGGGCTTGTAAATCTGCCCCTTAGTCCTTTGGTGGAGGAAAAAAGTTGCTGGCGAAGGACTGCCCTGCTTGATTTGATTTATTATTTTAGAGTGCATTGTTCTCCCTAGGGTGTGGTGGTGCTTAGGACAAACCAACAGTTTAAACCAGCACCTCCATATTTAAGAAAAGTATTAATAGAAACATCAGAAAATCTAGGTTTTAGGAACCTTCCTGAAAAGCAAGTGTGCAGAAATAGCAAGCAAATGACAAATGAGATGATGCCACAGTTTGAGTCCCAAGGAACTCAACGAGCAAACTCCAAACTGAGCCCGCCGAGCTTGTGGTATCGGTAGCAGAAGGATTGCTCTTGAGCGTAAGGAGTGTTGAGGTGACTAGAGAGTAAAGTGATCTTTCAAGCAGAAGCGATCCAGCCAGTAGAAGACTCTGCGCATCCTACGGAGAACCTCTGGCACATGGTCTTAGCTCCTTAGATGTGCTACTCTACAAAGAGCAACATATATCCTATGTAGGTGGCAAGAGAGTGTTCAGAACGGGTCAAGTCCAAAGAGTTACAGTAATCAAAGTGTGACAAGACTCCAGTCACCACCACCCTAACGAGATGTGCAGAAGGAAAGAATGGCAAAACCTTGCCCAGGTGATGTAATGTGGACAGGTGAGCTGAAGTAACTGAATATATACGAGCAGTAAAAAAGAGTTCTTCATTTCGTTATACGCCTACTGATTTAGCCTTAGAAACAGCAGATAGAGATGGGGGACCCAAATCAGATGGCCTGAGAGAATATTGCCAACGGATCTTCTGGTAGCCATTCAAAAGAAGCTCAATCTTGTTGGCATTCAGTCTCAGAAAGTGTGTTCTCATCCAGTGTTGGATGGCAACAAGGCATTTCGACAGATCCCCAAGCAGATAATTGCAACTGCAGCAAGAACTGAGGGGCAGATTTACAAGCCCCTTGCGCCACTTTTGCGTCACTTTTAACATGGGAAAAGTGACGCAAAAGTGGCGCAAGGGGCTTGTAAATCTGCCCCTGAGTGTCATCTGCAAACCACAATGTGGAACAGCCAAAAATACCTAAAAAGTTAGAGGTTTTACACACATATTAAAAATCATTAGAGACCAGTATGACCCCAGTAAAACTGCACAGCAGCTGAGGCGGGCTGTTAGACAAAAGAGGAGGTAAGGAGTGTGTTTAAGAATGATCCTTCCAGAGGGATGAGAACTAGTCTACCATTAAACCTGAAGGTACCTCGTTGGTCCTCATTACAAGTCTTATGGCACATTATGTGCTATTTATCGCACTTGATAAAATCTGACTCTGCTGAGTTGGAATTTATTAGGGGTGAAAAATACCATCCACTTATAAGTTTTTGGAGAATAATAACATGAGGAATTTGGTGCTTACCAAACTAAAATCTGCATGTTCAGGTAAATACCGGGCTTTTTCCACGAATAAATAGCGCCAGGTTTGACCTGCCAATATTATCACAAAACTCATAAGTGTATCATGTGCACAGGAGACACCACACACATCGCAATGAACTGAACTGCTCGTAATGAGGGCCTTTAAGTCTTAGCAACATGATGGTATGATCGACAGTATCAAATTCGGCACATGTTCTTTACAGACACACTAGGCAGTTGACATTTTAGGTGTGTTATTCATTTGGACAAATTTAGTGTATTTTAAGATAATTAGAAAATGAGGTTTGGGGACAAAATAATTTTAGTTACTTAAATTGTTAGCTGCTAAGTGGGTCTATTTTCAGAAACTGCTAAGATGTTCACTAGGCAAGGGATGGAATGTATTTAAATATTAGAAGATGCTGTTATTTTGGGACAAACTGACACATCTATTTCAAGCTGATGGTGAGTGATAACTCATTTTAATTTAAGGATATTGCTGTTAATATGTCCTCATTTTCTCCATTGCACAGGTCACATTGTTGCGTCTGTTGTTTAATGACTCAGATGAAGGCATTGCATCACCGATGCTGACAGCTTTTTATAATGTCCCTATGTTTAACAGCGCTCAAAAGCATTAACTTTAAGACAGACGTAACCTAGGTTTGCTGTCTGAGGGCCTCATTTACCAGCCTATTTTGCTGCTGGTGCGTCACTTTTTTTGACGCACCGGCGGCGCAGTATGCCTGCCCATATTTACAAGGCCACGTGTTGTCACCCTGTGTGACTTTTCATGGCCTTGTAAATATAGGCCCCTTATATTCATTACTCTGCGTGAAAGGGGTGTTCCCACGCAACATCCATGGAACCTGACACCTTCCCAAATTTACAGAGGAGGCGTAGGAGTGGCGCAATGCGGAGAAATACTTTTATTTCTCCTCAATTTTCCTCTTTCTATGCATACTGCATGCATAGAAAGAGGAAAATGCCATCAATGATTGTTTTTGTGCAGGAAGGTTATTTCGTAGCGCAGGCACCCTTGCAACATGACGTAAGGGTGCCTGCACTGGTGCATGGAAGCCAATTGTGCGCCAGCGCAGGGGAAAGCACACAGATGGGTTGTATTGTTGTTAATACGATGTATCCCTGTGCTTTTAAAATGACGCAGCTCAGCAAGGCATAATGGCTTGGGCGCCGCCCTGTCATTTTGTAGTAAATGAGGCCCTGCGTCTCTATGGTCTATTTTACCTCACGGATAGTTCTACTTCTTTTTTTAGTTATTTATAAAAAGTATCATTTTAAGCGTGAGTTAAAAACATCACCTTTAAACATTAGTCAGAATATTAAGAACACAAAATATTTAACATCTGATGTAGCTATCTGAACGGGTTGCTGATAGGCTCTCACACCAGCTTTCAAGGTTGTGTTATATGAAATAGAATGTTCTTGAAAGAGGCAAAACAATTATAGGAAGCAAAAGATGGAAGTGATGGTAGATGCTTTATATATTTTGAAAAGTGATAGGATGTCAAATTACACAGTATCAAGATTATATGGACTGCTTGTAAAACATTCTTTTAGCTGATTTCTTTGCAACATTTTATGCAATATGCACTGTTTGGTCCTATTTTACAAACATTTCTTAAGGGGAAAGCTTTAATCCCATGGCACGAAGTGAGTGTCATACCCACTTGCCAAATTATGCACAAAGTAATTAAATCTTTTGTGAGTGTTCTTTGAGGAATACCTGAGAAGTCTATGGTCTAAGCCATTTTTGATTCTACTTTTGTGACCGAAAATGGCTCAATCAATGCCAACAAGGAGTAACAAGCATTTGCAATGCAATAGGTCTCGCATTTACGCGAGTTTAAGCTATTGGCATTGTAAATGACAATGCCTTTTATTTATGTTTTAAAAACAAAAATAAAAGGCATTGTTATTTGCAATGTCAATAGCTCAAACTCAGCGTAAATGCGAGACCTATTGCATTGCAAATGCTTGTTTCTCTCTTGCTCTAGGTCAAAAGTCTGTGGATGAAAATAAATCTCGGTTCCCAGAAAGTAGTGCCGACTCCCAGCACCCTCCCCGGCACAAATTAAGCTCTTCCGTGGGGTATGACACAGTGGAATAAACCAGCTCTGCTGATAAGAGCTGAAGGATTCATAGGTTTAATCAAAAACTTCGCAGGAACGTCACGCAGTGTGTGTGTTGTTTTGGAAGAGCAGTCCGACCAGTTCCTTTCAAGATGTCATCAAGTGGAAAATGTTCGAGGCGCAGCCACTTTAAGAATTCAACTCATCTGGCTTTACGCACCGTCTCCCGAGGTGCTCCCGCCTCGAAGCAACCCTCCTGGCTCGACGTGCTGCAACTCTAACAATGACTTTTAAGTCATAATTGTGTATAATTGGACCATCAATAGTAAAATGTCAATCACGCATCCCCGCCACCCAATAATTTTAAGATTTCCCTCGAGCTAGAAACTAAAGGTGAAAAGGAGAGGCAACGAAAGCAAGAGAGAGGGGAGAAGGGGCGGCAGCGAGTGAGAGGGAGGAAGAGAAAAACAGATATGGTTAAAGAGAGAAATGGAGAAAAATATCATGGAAAAACTAGAAATGGTACAGAAAACGAAAAGGATAAAGGAAGAAAGGATTGAGGAGAGGGAGAGAAAGTGCCAAGAACTGGACCCTGATTGAATTATACAAACAAAATTAAAAATCTGAAGAAGATCCCACATTGACAGCACACAGGAACAAGACAAGGTACCCTGACTGCTTCAAGCCCGCTTCAGACTACAGACAGTATGACAACACAGGCACCGCGTCTGCAGGCAAGAGCCAAGGGTTCACGCGCACAGCACAACCACAGCAGACACAAAACAAATTTAGAGACGTTCCAAGCATTAACTTCGTCCAGGGAGGTCAATTGTTTATGTGACACAAGCGCCCCGCGCCCCCTTTACAATCTCGGAGCTCCCTTTCAATTTACAGTTTTCAATTTGCAGTTTGAGAGGCTCAGGCCGCCTCCGGATCATGATTTCTGCGCCCAGGCGGGGAGTTTCTTAGATGTTGTTCTGACTGTCAAAAAGGCAAATCATTTTCTCAACTTTCTGCTGAAGGTCACGGGAGGAGTTTCCAAACTTCGAACAATGAAACGAAGGGGAGCATTGTCCGGATTGTAAGTGTGAGTGGTGATTTCAAGCAGGGTTAAACAGGGTTGGATTGGGATTAGAAATCGTCCCGGGCACACCAAAAGAGAGGAGCGGGGGCGAGCGAGCGCGGCAGCCTGCTCAGCTGACCAGACGCTCGTGCATCATGGCCTTTTGCACGCACGGCAGGCATGTGTTTCCAATTATCGCACCCGCGTCTGGGCACAATAATGGGAAACAGATGTCGGCCCTGCGCGCGTAACCGCAGGAAAAAGGCCATGACGCACGAGCGTCTGGTCAGCTTTTGAAACCCCCTAACAATAAGTCTCGCGCTGCGCGAGCAGTGCTTCGCACTGCAACACTAGGCGCGAGACCTAAAAAGCATGCAAACTATGATGAGTGGGTGAATCTAGGTCAGGTTTGCCATGTAAATTTGTGAACGCCCACAGACACACCTGTTTCCAATCATTCACCAACTTTCTTTTGAACTTTTCCTTCATTTGTACTGGACATTGACATAGAGCAATAAATCCATTTCCATGGTGGGAATTGGAGTGGAATACGCCCAAACGTCTTGGGTGTTCAGGTTAAGGTGGATCTCCACAGCAAAAATAAAAACAAAAAAAATAAAAATGCACCATTGCACAGCAGCTCCGCTGCTCCACAATACTGAATTGTATGTATCTAACAATTCTGCATAATAAAAATGCTAATGGATTAAAAAGTCACATGATGTTTCCATGAAGAGTAGCGGCTGGTGTCAGGGGAGAGTGGCGAGCGGGAGGAGGGATAACGATGAAAATGCAAACAAAAAACAAAACAAAAAAATAACTTACCTGCCCCCCACCACATCGCTGCTCTTCTACTCCTCTCTGGCTCCAAACCACTGCAGCACAGGCTCCCAGTCTCCCCTGCAGCCAATCCAGATGCTGCTCTCATGCTACTGGCAGCATGAGAGCAGTGTCAGGAGATTGGCCTGAGTGCCCTAGATTTGTGCTCCCAGAGAGACTGGGAGCTTGTGCCTGCTGTCTCCAATCCGGCAACGCAGCTCGGGTTGTAGACATCTCTGTGCGCATGTCGGTCTGGCCGTTCTAAAATGTCCTGCCTAACCGACATGCGCATTGACAACAATGCACACCACTCCTGCCGCCTGTCACTGATTAGGCCTTGCCCCCAAAACTTGGCCCAGGAAAGAAAAATAAAACGATAATAAACACGTTTTATTATTGTTTTATTTTTCGAAGTTTTCCGGCTGCTGGCAGGGGGGGCGACGATCCTCCGCCATAGCGGATGAGCCGCCGCTGCCCATGATTGGTGAGAAAAACAGTGATTGGTATATTGCTTGAATTAGTCTCAGCCACTGGTAATTACTCTAGGCTGCACTCCAGTCTAGTCATTTTAGCTCAGCATGCCACCTCAGACTGGAACCAACCACATGCAAATCAGTGGAACAGTCCAGTCTGAACTGCCTGGTTCTCTCTAAGCGCAAACACAAGCAACCCCAGACTGTTTTCTCCTATTTAGTGAGCATGAGACCCACATCTGGGCATGCCCCTCATACTTAGGGCATTGCACTGGGATAAAAAAAAAAAGTGACAGGTGGACTGCTTGAATTAATCACAGCCACTGGTAATTACTCTGGGCCACAATCCGGATTGCTTGTTCGACTCTGCACTTGTTGGACAAGACATTTACACCCAGCCTGTTGGAACTAATGTTCACCAATAGTAACGGGTAATCTCTAGTCCAGCACACCGTTGCATTAATGTTTTAAAAACACTTTGACAGTTGAGAAATTAGGGCACTTTCTAATGATGTCGAACTTCTTTCTGCAAGTCTGATTGTGGCACTCTGATCTGGGCCACCTGAGTTCAAATGGAAATCACTTCACTATACTGGTGACATGCTACAACACTACTTTTACTTCTTCTGGATAAATGCCTTGTCTTTTCGCGAAAAGGATCTGAACAAGTGAGTGTGCATTTGTAAAGTGCATTATCACCTGCAGACATCTTGCTGCTAAAAGACATATATTTAGGGTACTAAACTCAATAGTGCTTATTTCAAACACCTTGGCAGGATAAAACCCTGAGTGAACATAGCAGGATTCGAACTTTGACCATGAGGGCAAACACAGATCCCTGCAATGGATGTATTAGTTCACTAAGCCATCAGACCCGACTTGGTGCCTAAAGAAATAGCTGAAGGTCTACAGCCCTCTTAATAAATAGTGAAATGTCAAGTTCATTAACGGCTCTCTCCCCCTGTGTTAATCACTCACTAACAAATATGGGTCTCATTTATGAAAACTGTCGAATCTCTGCGTGAAAACAGCGATGTGACAGTTTTCACTGCACCCTCCCTGCGACACCATGGATGCGCCGTATTTAATGTACGATGTTACATGTTGCAAGGAGTTACAGATACGTCAGTATTACTGACGTATCTGTAGGCGCAAAAGTGACACATTGCTGGGGTGTGTCTGAAAACAGACGCAACTCCAGCAATGTGTCCTTTCACATGGAGCAAGCCCCATGTGAAAGGGCCTGCGTCAGTCTTACGCCTGCTGTGAGCCAGGCGTAAGATATTGACGCAGTAGCGTCCTAGAAGTGTCCCAGTGAAATCTCATAGTTTTCACTGCGCCACTGCTACAACCCTTTATTGCGGGGGAACGCCCACTTTGCATACATTATACCTGACGCAGGTACAATGTAGCGTAGGCCTTTACAAAGTGACGCATCTGCTTAGATGCGTCACTTTGTAAATATGGCGCAACGTGGCACATTATTTACGCCGCTGCAGCGTCACAAAAAGTGATGCAACCGCGGCTTAAAAGTGTCGCAGGCCTTCATAAATAAGGCACTATGGGGCTTATTTACAAGCCCCTTGTGCCGCCGGTGCGTCACTTTTAACATGGGGAAAAAGTGATGTACTGGCGGTGCAAGGGGCTTGTAAATACGCCCCTATGTATTTATGGAGGCTGGGAGGCCAATAGGCAGAGCTCTAAATTCTGTACCACGAGACACTAATGTGCAGTACCAATGTACATACAATTTAACTTATAAGCATTGTTGGCTGGTTCATTGAACGTATTCCTTCTGAAAACAGATTTAAGATTTAAAAGTCTTATCTGTAGGTGTCCAAGATGTAGAGCACAATCGTAGCCTCTAAATTGTGGGGCATATTTACTAGGAAGTGGTGGAGCATACCGTTAGTCACCTTGGCTTAACGCTGCGCTGCGCCACTTCCAAAACGCAGGGCTGCACTGTATTTACATGGATACAGTGCATCCCTGTGTTTCCCCCTGCGCTGGCACTACTTTTAGCTGCCTAGCGCCAGCGCAGACACTCTTGCACCATAGTGCAAGGGTACCTGCGTTGTAGGGGAAGATTGTTTATGTGCAGGAAGGGTCACTTTCCTGAACATGAACAATCAATGGCCTTTTGCTGTTTCTATGTTTGCTGCGTTGTGCAGCACACATAGAAACAGCAAAATCGAGGAGAAATTAAACATTTCTCCTTGTTGCGCCTGTTTAAGACCAGGTTTTCCCTGGTCTTAATTTGGGCACTGCCCCATATTTGTGCTACCCTTGTAAATATGGGGCAGCGTAAAAATCAATGGGTGTTGCGGTGGAACGCCCACAACACCCATTGCCCACACCTTTCACGTTAAGTATAGCGTGAAAGGGGGCCTTATTCAAAAGGCGGCATTCAGCCACATTAAGTGGCTTAACCCTGACTTGTGAATAAGGCGAAGCCCCTATCGTCACCACAACGTCAGAAAAAGTGACGCTGTGGTGGCGATAGGGGCTAGTAAATATGCCCCTGTGTTTGAATATGGGCATAATCAATTAGAGGTCCAAAGTTTACCGAAGAGGACAATTGGACATTTGCAAAACATCTACAAAAATAAATAAATAAATGCATATGATAAATAAATAATAAATACATACATATGATGAAGGACTAACCTTGGGTTCCGGAGAGGTGTAAGGCACTTTAATGACTCACTAGAGGTAAGAAGTGCTATACAAATGCCATCACAATACAATACGATGCAACATTCTTATCTTTGGTGAATGAAATCCTCTGTCTGTGCACACCCAAAGGGAAAAACTGCTAATAAAAGTATTATAGACTGATTTGTTACGCGGGAGCACAGCATGCATAGTTTCAAGAAAATCAGCAAGACAGGCCATTAGTTTTTTCTCTCCAGTTATTCTATTGGATTAATATTCCATTTGAATGTTTAACTATGGGGCCGGACTTGTTTTCCTTCTGACTGAGGTTACTTTAGGTGACTTAAACATGTTGATTTAAGACATTGTTGGAAAACAGGTGAGAGGCTGGTTAGCTCGCAAACAGTCCTCCAGATAGCTCACGGTTGCAAGTTTTTACGTCTCAAAACATTGTAATAAGATGGGCTATGTGACTGAATTGCAAGGAGCACTGCTTTAAACATATATGTATTTATTTATTAATTAGCTTTGCAAATTTATATATTGAGAACATGGCCCAAGGGCGTTAGAACACTTTACAATAACAAAACCAAAAACCAGAGTAGAGATATGTTACATATTTATAATATAATAAGCAAAGGGTATCACATATACTGAACTAACTAATATAAAATACACTTGAGTAGGGGGACGAGAATTAAACATGGGGTATATGCAGTTGGCAGGAGAATGAACCTGGCAGGTTTAAATACAAAAAGCAACCACCAAAGTGAATATTAATGTCTGAGAGTACAGCGATGGGAAAGAATCATTCAGTAATTAAATTGAGGAGAATGTGTGTTTGAGAGCGAAGGCTCAGGAGAGAAGGGTGGGCAATCAGCTCATGGCACAAGAGAAAAGGAAAAAAGAAATATGAGAGGGAAATCACTGCCTGGCATGAAAGATAGTGGTTTGGGAAAGAGTATGGAGAGGATCAGGAATGTCAGAGATCAAAAGGAAATGGTTAGCGGACACCAGACTGGAAGTTTGTTATATCTAGGTTTCTACCTTACATCTTCCCTGTTTCTCTGCCTCTGCTGTTCAGTCAGTGAGAGTAGAATGTTAGTGTGAATGTGATGTCATTGGAATGTTGGGTATGCTGTGAGTGGGACTGTCAGTTGGATCCTGGGCTGAGCAGCAGAGAAGCTGCTCCTGGTGGGGCTTTATTACATCTATATTGGAAAACCTATCTGAACATCTAAGATCAATAAACTTATCATCTATAACCTAACCAAGACTACTGGAACTACTTACCTACGATATAACATAAATTGGCGACGAGTTGGATTCAAAACCATGCGTGAGGACTTACTTCAAGCTTGAAAAGGTACTTTTATACAAGATTTTACTTAAAAAGAACTTACCTAAGGATCTTACGCCCTCCCGCCCCACCAGTGTCCACATTCACCGGACAGCCCATTGACAAGGCGTAAATTTCCTGCTACTTGCTTCTTCCTGCCTGATTTCTACTGCCTGCTTCTTACTGGGCATGTTTCCTGCTACATGTCTTTCCAACCTGATTCCTGCTACTTTAAAATTTCTACCATTGTGTGGACCCGGCATCTTCAAAGATTGGCACTATATCTAAGAACCCATTTTACAGGACGCATGTTTCCTGCTACATCTTTTCCTGCCTGATTCCTGCTGCCTTTGTCTGCCAAATACTGCCTGTACCTCATCCTGTGTACCTACTCTTTCTACATGGGAAACACTAACGTTTGCACCCAGCAAGCAATTTTGAGCAAGCGCCATCCATACAAACTGCCGATGTACCCTGGCTCTACATCAGAGGTGTACCTTCTCTTCATTTTGCGAGCACTTCCCAAACCCGTTGTGTATTTTGGGATGCTTTTGTGGAACCAGTGACTAGCATCAACTATGCCAAGAATCAACTTTGGACACCCCAGAGACTGAGCTTTGCTTACTCGCTGACACTTTACATGGATCCTGTTTGGTGGCAAGTATTGTGAACATTTTGAGGTAAATCATAATTGATTTAATTATGGGCCTCGGTTTCCCCTCTACATTTGGCAGTTCAACCGTCCTGTTGTGGTTTGAAAAACAACGCGTGCCATGCTCAGCACGCGCTCTTACCTTCTCGTGGATCCTCTGATCTTCAGTGACGCTTTCGAATCCTTCTCCGTCTCAGCGTTACCGTGCAGCAATTTTGGGTGCACGCACTTGCCTACAACCACCCAGCACTGCGTCACCGAACGTGCCGCCATCTTGCGGTAGGCACCATCGATACAGCTTACTTTGCTCTGCTTTACACGTTATTGCTGACCATGTTTTGTCGTTACTGTCGTTGAGCTGGCAGTGGACGCTATGCTGACTTTACGCGTGAGGAATCATTTTCAAAGGTGTTTTCTTCTTCGTTTGCAAGTTTCTGCGTTCTCCACTCTGGCAGTGAACTGTGCTCGGCAGACACCATTATTTCTGTTCCTTCACTGGATGTAGAACCCGGGTGAGATATTGCTCACCGGTGTTTGCTGTCTCCTGCTTTCGTATTTGACTAATTCATACTTTGCAATGTATTCTTTATATTGTATTGTGTTCATTAAGTTCGTTGTTTCTGGGTTTTATTCTCTATATTCCTGATTCTGAGTGTTCTCTTTCCTTGTACTGCACTAGAGTTTATTTTTGAAGTATTCTTGATTTGCCTGAGATTTTTCTCGTCCTGTCAGGTGTACAGCGTACCTTTGCGCTGTTGAGTTATTTGCTTGTCCATTCTCCTTATACTGTGTTTGAGGCTGTTTACCACCTCTCTTAATGCTTTCTGCTTACATACTTTCCTATGCACTCCTCTTATTAAGTCATTGTTTTCATTCAGTTCACGTGCATGAATATGTGTGTACTCTATTGTGACTGGGGTGCTTTACCTTTTCAGTTTTAAGGCCTAGTTTATACTTCTCTTGTTGTTTATTGAGTTTACATTACTCATTGCAGTCTTTACAGACTTACTGCGCAGTTTATATTTTACGTAATTACCTCTTCTTTGCGGGTTGTGTGTAGGCGTACAATTCAGCTATTACAGACTTCAGCTTCTGCGTTTTTTCTTGAGGGTTTGTCTACTTACCACTTAACACGTACTATTTTCTCTCTTCTGTGTCCTGGTACAGCTCCCCCAGATCCCATTTTCTTTGCAATTTCATGTGTGGTCTAATTCGAGGTGTGACTGTACTTTTGCTTTCTAAGTGGTGCAGCTCTCCTTATCGCATTTACCTTGCACTTTCATACGTGGTCTACTTTAGGTGTGACTGAATTTTATTTGCTGTGTAGTTCAGTTCACTTAGATCGCACTTTCCCTGGAGCATTTTTCTTTTTTCCTCTGATTCTTAACACGATTTTACTTTCAGTGCTTTTGTTTTATTGTGCGCAGGTTTTCATATGTGGTCTAACTTGAGGTGTGACTGTACTTTTGCTTTATATGTTGTGCAGCTCTCCCAGATCACATTTTCCTTGCATTTTCATGCATGGTCTAACTTGAGGTGTGACTGTACTTTTGATTTACGTGTGGTGCAGCTCACCCAGATCGCATTTTCCTTGCATTTTCATGCATGGTCTAACTTGAGGTGTGACTGTACTTTTGATTTACGTGTGGTGCAGCTCACCCAGATCGCATTTTCCTTGCATTTTCTGCTTGGGGATTCACTATTTTGTGTTTTCACCTCTGCTTGATTTCTGGTAGGGTGTAAGTCACCCGTTATTTACTTATGATTGCTTTCTGTTTGGGTGTTTTTCTTCCTGCTTTTGTAATTCACCTTTGCTTGCTTTCTGTTTTGGGTGCTGGTCACCTTTTGCTTACACTTGTTCTTGTCGTTTTCCTTCTTCCTGCTGTGTTCAGTGTTTCCATCCTCCTCGCCAGTCTGGCCAGTTGGTGTGGTTGTGGTGGTTACATTGGTGCACTATTTCTTTGTTAATTTTTCATGGTATACCTCTTTCTTGTTCATGTATGTACGTTCTTTTACAATTTCCTTCCTTTTGAAACTTCTTGCTTCATTTTTTGCTCTGCTAAGGAAGGAGATGTGTGTCTTTTCTAGTTTTCGATTTCCTTTACTCTATCTTCGTGTTTACTCATTGCATTACTGTTTATATTTTGCAATTTCTTTTACTTATTGCTTCCTTTTACATCACCTTTCTACTTGCTTATTTTAGCATGTTTTTCATAACTTATGTGCAATTTGCTATACTTCTTCTGGCAAGTTTCTTCAGTATTACAGTGATGTTACTGCAATGTTACTATTTATATTTGCTTTCTCTTTGTTCATTTTATAAAGAGGAAGGTGTGTTATATCTAGGTTTCTACCTTACATCTTCCCTGTTTCTCTGCCTCTGCTGTTCAGTCAGTGAGAGTAGAATGTTAGTGTGAATGTGATGTCATTGGAATGTCGGGTATGCTGTGAGTGGGACTGTCAGTTGGATCCTGGGCTGAGCAGCAGAGAAGCTGCTCCTGGTGGGGCTTTATTACATCTATACTGGAAAACCTATCTGAACATCTAAGATCAATAAACTTATCATCTATAACCTAACCAAGACTACTGGAACTACTTACCTACGATATAACAAAGTTCTTTTTTTTTATTTTTTAAAAAGGGCTTTCCTGAATCTACCAGCGAAGTGGTTGTTCGCAAACCTGCCACAGGGGAGGGGGGACCTCCATACTTGCGTTGCAGTGTCTGAAAAGATTGGTCCATTGTACCCACTCTTTTGAGAGCCGGGGCGTCTAGGAGAAGCATTTCCACTCTGTGTAGGGACCTTTGGCCTACAGAGAATCTTGGCTTATTTATCAGGTGAAGAGGAAAGGCTGAGGGGCCGATTCCGATTCGGGCCGGAAATCTCTCCGACCGAGCCGGACCCGGAGAGAATTCCGACCGAATCGGACTCTGGCAGTCCGACCGAACGAGTACGATGCGCACGCATGCACCCGGACTCGATTCGGTCGGACTCCCAGTGAAGTCAATGGGAGCCGGTCGTACAACGCGTACGCAGGCTCCCATTGACTCAATGGGTGCGAGGCGAACAAGGGCGCCCCTACAGCGGGTACGCGTCGAGCGCATCGTGCCGTACAAGCACAGGTAGGGGGACCCATGGGTCCCCCTGTGTGTGCGACTCGCGCGGCTCACGCGTACAGGGGGTCCGACGCGGACCCCCAAAGTCCGGCTCCGACAGCTTTTTCGAGCCGGACGGCGCGAGTCGGTCGGACTGCTCGCGGTGCGCATCGTACTCACCCGGCCGGGGAACGTCTCCATTGCGCGGTGCGAGTTGTGTCCGTGTGAGTCGGTCGGAGCGTGTTGTAGCCGTGTTTGAGTCGGTCGGCGATTTCGCGGGCGCTTGCATCGTACTCGCTCGGCCGGACCCGCGTACGATTCGGTCGGGAAACAGGGCTCCGAATCGGATCCGGTAATGCCGAATCTGATTCGGAGCCCTACCGGCCGAGATCGGAATCGGCCCCTGAGTGTGCAACCTTCTGGTTGATACAATCTGTCTTGTAAAATGATTCCTCTTTTATGGAAAACCACAAAAAATCCTAGCTACATAGGTGAAATGTGATCACATTTTTTTGCATCCAGAGACAAACTGAGCTGCTGCATGCAGAACTCTCTATAGAAGGCCAAAGTACACTATGAGTAGAGTGTTCAGAAGTGATGGCGCGATGGCACACGGTTACAAATCTCATCTGATAGACCGTTATGGTTAACTAAGAAAAAAGGAGTTAGCCTTCAATAAAACAATTCAAATTTGTGTAGCCCATTTGACCACACAATGAGGACTAGGAATCGGTAACTAAGGTTGAGTAGATTTATCACAAGTTAGTAATTAATTAAAATCAATGCAAATTGAGCATTGTTCTGATACAGAATTAAAAAAGGAAGCATTAGTCAACAAAGCAAATCAAGTTGATAGCATCAGCTTGCGACAAGCGCAGCCATATAAGTACAATTGACAAAAGTCTTAAAGACATCTAAACAGGGCACGAAATTGGGATTAAGCATGGTTCTATTTGGAAAAATCTCCAAGGACTCTAAGGAATAGGAAAGTTATGCCAGAAGGTGTCAGCATTGTCAGGATTTCAGTAGAAAAACTATAAAAAGGAACAAGTATTTAGCATCTAGCCTTACACTCTCAAGTTAGGGCAAGCAGAGAGGTCTGTACCTCTCAAAGTCCAAAGTGATCTGTTCTACATTCTAACAGAGCATACAGTAATGAAAACACACAGATACATTCCCATGGCTCGATCCTCACACTACCCTTCCAGGAACCAATAGAATTGAACTTCACTTGCACAATGGCAACACTTCAACAATTTCTCATCCCATGAAACCTAGACATTCACACAACTTTGGAAGCTGAGAAACAATGAATAGGCATCTTTCCTCCAACTTGTTAGCTCTTCATGGCTCTGCCATGATTCTCTTCTCAGGCCTCACCATCTCTAAGACATAACACTCCTTTCTCTAGCTAATGAAGTCTTGAAACTGAATCTGCAGAGGAGAGAACATGCAAGCAACCAAATGCATTTCAAATTCAGGCCTAGTTAAAGTTAGCATAGGTGAACACTAAAATGTGCACTTGAATTTACGATTATAGACACACATATAACTTCAAACTAAATGCAGTTATATAAATGTAACTTAGGCAAATGATGCACTGCACTTTCAAATACATGCAACATACCTTGAGACACAAGTGTAAATATGCATGAGAACTACATTTCTTCATGGTTAAGCTAAACAGTAATGTGCACACATTTAAGAATCTCTAATTTCTACAGTGAATGCATTTCAGAAATGCATTTGAATACTGCACTTCTTATTAATAACATTAGGCACACAGAATATATGGTGCTAAGTGCACGTATTTAATGCTTTTCTGTGACATGTAAGGGTGGGGCCAAAACTACGATGCTCAAGAAGCAAATTGCCATAATAAATTCTAAATAACACCAGACATTGGACCAATGTCTTGAGGTAACCTTCAAGGATGAACTGATGTATTCTCCACAGCAGTCACACTTGGAACTGTGCCCTCTCGGCCATGAAATTGATTTGAGATTGGAGGCATATATTTTTATCCAAAATTAACCACAGAGTTTTTCCACTATCAAGGACAAGGGGTTTGTAATCAAGAATGTTGCAGTGGTCAAACTAGGACTGAACCGATAAATTAAAATGTGCAGAAAAATTAGGAGAAGCTCAGTTCTTATTGGTTCAGTTTCTTGTGGTAGGAAGTCAGGCACTATAGAATATTTTGTAGAGTTTAGACTATGTACCAAACATAATTGTGTTAGGCAATCTTGAGAAAAGGGGTGGGTGAAAAATTCCGCTCTGCCGGCAGCGTTGCGGAGTTTTGCCCACTCTGCACTCTGCTAGGAATGCGGAGTTCCGCCAAAACCCTGTCAACCTCTGCTTGGCAGAGTTTTTCCTCGCACGTGGCTCACCAACTTTAAGTTGGTGAGCACAGGTGACAATTTACGTGATTTTCGAGTGCTAGAATGCCTCCCAGCGAGATTTCTCAATGCGGCAGTCGCAGTAGGTCGCTATAGTTCGCATTGAGAAAGCTGCCGCTCACAGTGAGAAAGCTGCCTCTCGAGTAGAAAATTGACTTGAGTGGCAGCAAAGAAGAAGCACCCTCTGACACGCTGCGTGGTACCATTCACGCTGATTTTACAACGCGGAACAAGCTCCCGGCATTAAAAATCAGCATGATATGCCAACATTTCACCACTCGTGAAACTCTGCATAATCTCGCAAAGTCTTTAGGTAAGTCTGCAGAATTCTGCGGAATGAAACTGCGAGATCTGCCCACCCCTACTTAAGATATAGCTGTGAATCATCAGCATATTGATCAAATTAGATCCCAGAGTTCATGACCAGTACTCCAAGAAGTTTTATATAGAGATTAAAGAGAAATGGAAAAACAGTAAATGAGTTTGGTATTCTGAGATCAATTTGTCACATTTGAGTTGTTGAAATAATTAGAGAGTTTCACCTTAACAATAGCTTTCAGAAGGATGTCCTCTGAAATCTCATCAAATTGGAGCCAAAACACCTTAGTTTTATAAGTTAGGTTCATACATTCCTTTGAATGAGGGGTATAGGGCAGAGAGACTTCAAGGATTTTTACTTTCTTATCTAAGAAATTAGCAAATTCTTGAGAGATTTAGGGATAGGTCTTTGAAAGTGAATGAGGCAGAAGAATTATTAACTAGTCTGACTTCTAAAAAAAATTGTTTCAGGTGACTCTTGATGGAAAAATAAGAAATGTAATGAGACTGAACTGTGCATTCAGTATGTGTCTCTTGTATGGTCTCTTGTTTGTTCGAGATTGTTGAGGTTGGCAGAGGAGGGAAAGTATTTCCAATTTTTCATCAAAAAGATCTCAGGAATACCAAGCGAGGGTGGTGGATTGGGTCTTTTCCTTTTAGATTATAAAACTAATTTGTCAAAGAGTCCAGACAAGTATCTCGGTATTTACCAAGGTATTTGCTCCACTAATACCATTCTTATGTCTACAGGGAATTCAGATCTTCCCTTATCGTGATAATGGACCATCTATGATTGTTCTTTTATTAAGGTACAAATGAGTGTCAGCAAAGTCTGTGGATGCCTACATTCAATGGGGTTCATCATCAACTTGAAGAAATCCAGCATTCTACCGGAATACCAAAAGACTTTTATGGTAGCCCTATTTGATGTTGCCGGAGGGCAGGTTCTGACATCTAGGGCTATTAGATTGTGCACTAGCCTCTCATCCGCCAGAATTAACTCTATTGAATCTGTTAGGCTATTAGATAAAACTCATCTCCTAGCTCTTAAAATGTCATCCCTAATCACAGATCTACACCCTCTTACTTGCCTGATTCAATAGATTGATTTGATTTTAAGTGATTTCTCATCATCGAATCTCACTGATTCCCTACATTTGGGAACATTAATCATGTATATCTTAAGTTGTAGCGTAATGGCTGGTTTTGGCCGCTCTGTTCGACCCTCATTTCTAAGCTGTCTTACTATTGGCTCCCCACCCAGTGTTTCCCTAAAGGGGGGAGGGCAGGCTGGGGAAATCCTAGCATATGTTGATGGAGCTATATTGGCCGGTGGAGCACAATGTGACCTGGTTACCATCATACTATAAGCGTCCGTTCCGCTAGCCCCAGTAGTGTGGATGGAACATGGTGCGTTGTGCAGGGGTTGCTTCAGACTTACCGATGTTATCGTGGGCTCAGTAGTGAATGGTGTGTCTAGATTGCTCGCCCCATGCTTGGCAGATCTCAAGCCATATAGGGGATAGTGGAGAAAGGACCCACAACCATCTTCTGGTTTCAATTGGCATTCTGTCAGTTCGATAGCTAACCCTTAGCACCTCCATGCACACAGTACCTTAGTTAGTCAGCAGAAGCAAACCTTAGGGGGTGGCCCAGCCCAGCCTCTTCCGGGCTATGAGGGGCGTGGATGGGCCTACCCTTGGCCCGGGCTTTGGCCGGGCCCGTCCCCCGCTGTGGGGTTAGAAACTGCGCTTTAAGCGCGATGACCACGCCTCCCCGTAACACCAACAACAGCGATGGCAGGCAGGTGCACCCTGGGACTGAGAGTCGCACCAGGGTGAAGAAAGGCAGGAGAGGCAAACAGCTGACCCCCAACACTTTGGCGTCCCACAGAGCATCCCCTATTTAACACGCACAACGGTCAGGAGTTTCTAACAGAGAAGATGAGGCTGAAATTTAAATCTCCATTAGGGAAGTTACTGTTGTCACCTCAGGCCACATTCTGATCTTGGTTGAGGGCGCAGGGGTTGATGGCATCAACTATATCAATGGTTCCATGTTCTCACCATCATTTGAAACTTCTGGTCACATATCTCATGGATTTTTGTTCCCCGGAATTGGAGAACTATGAATAAGTGATTCTGGTGGGAGAGAAGATAAAGCAAGATCTACAGTGGTGGTTGATGTCTCAGAAACTGCAAAAGGGAATTCAATTCAGTTATCCAACCCCAGCAATTTTGACCACAGATGCAAGTGCAAGAGTTATATCAGCAGACATGGAGGTACAAAAGTAAAATCCCTAGCACAGATTACGAATCAGATTTGTTCCTGTGCAGAACACAGTGCTCTGATTCTGAAAGCCCTTTATTATCTGGGAACTCAGAATGATCTGGCAGACAAGCTGAGTTGCAACCGTCCATCATCGCTAGAATTCACCTGAGGGAGGAAGTGTTTTTAGAAATGATAGCTAGGTTTGGAGTCCCTGTTGGACCTTTTTGCCTCCCCCACCAGTACTCTCCTCCCACAGTATTGTTCTCAGATATACTCACCCAGGCATTGGCTATCGGTGCCATGTCAATTCATTGACCAAAAGATATTCTGTACGTTTTTCCATGGAGTCCAGTCCTCTCGAAGGTACTTCATAAGATTCAGGAGAAGAGTGTTTTAGTTATTGTTGGGGCCCCTTTTTGGACCTGACGACCATGGTTTCCATTTTTAAAGAGAATGTCAGTAGCACAACCTTTCCATCTTCAGATATCTCTGTCCCCTTTCAAACTTCTGGAACTGTCAAAGAAATAGGCAATACATTTCAATCTGATGCCTTGGCTCTTAAAAAGGCAAACTCTCCAGTGTTTAGGCTGTTCAGAGGAGGTAGCTTCTGAGATTCAATCCTCCATAGAGCCCTCAACATTGGCTTCATATACTAAGCACTGGAGGAATTCTGAAAAATGATGTGGTACTAGCAAAAACATTTGAGAGCATCAGCTGGGGATCCTTTCCAGAATCTGGAGTTTATGAGAGACAGATTTTTAAAAGGTCTAGTTTGGGCCACCATTGCAGCTCAACGGGTTGTCAAGGTTCTAATGGATATATAGCCCATATTATTCCTTTGGTTTCTAGAACCCCAAGAAGCTTCAGGTCTAGAAACCCGGTTGTGCATTTCTCTTCTGTATCTTGAGACTTATAGGTAGTTTTAGAAGGTATGCAAAATGAACTTTTTCAACCCCTAGAGAGAGCAGAATTATCCTAGTTGTCAGCCAAAAGGGCTTTCCTATTAGCAATAACATCATCTAAAAGGTTGGGGAAATTAGGTGTGCTGGAGGTCACTTATCCTTATCTCAGATTTTTTTACAGACAGGGTGGTCCTTAAACCAGATCCTAAATTTAGACAGAAGATTCAGTCCAGTTTTTATTTGTGATTAGAAATTGTCATTCCAATTTTTTCAGAAACCCGCAAAAGTGACATCCCTGCTTCCTTGGCTATAAAGAGAGCATTAACCATATATTCAGATAGAACTAGAGTTCCTGGATTCCACCCTTCTTTTTGTATCTTATGGTTTAGCCAATAAGGGTAATGAAGTATCAACTCCCAATCTAAGTCATTGGGTTCTGCCAGCGATTTCACAAACTTGCAATTCAACTGGCTATCCAGTTCCAGGAAATGTTCAAGGCCATTCCACCACCTAATTTTCCACCACCTGGGCAGATGCTTTCTCTGCAGGAAATCAGGAGGGCAGCAACCTGGACCATACCAAATCAAAGGAGGGGATGAAAAGATATGTTTACGGGTTCGATCCGCTTCCCGTTGCTTTTAATAATCAAATCAAAAGAGAGAGACCTTGTAATTTCACTAATCTAGCCTCCCTAACAATAACATGTTCTAGATGCAGGGTTTAGAGGACACAGCTAGGTCCTCCGAGGGTGTATACTCTTAAAGAAAGCGGGACTGTAGGGTCCGCCCGTCTTTAAAACCCTATGAGGCATTAGAATTTGCCAGAAAAAATTCAAATGAGGCAATGTCCAATTTATGGTTTGTAAGGCATGCAATAAGATTTTAGCATGAGCAGTTTTCACTAACAAAGATAATCACTGCACAAAGAGTGTTCTATTTGTAAAACACAGCAAGTTAGTATCTATAATTGTGGTCCTGAAGAATGCCAATCAATCCCTTTTTTTGGGCAATGTATATTGGCTCAAACAATGTAGACCTCTTGATGTGTGTATTGTAAACTCCGAGAACATCAGCTTGTGTTTTTAATCTTGACATGGGTGCCCATAAAAATTAAATTTGAAGAGAACTTGGGACACCTACAGGCAATTTTAATACAGATCTCTCGGAAAAACACTAACAAAGAGCTCCACTCATAAAAAGTGTAGAGCCCATCCTTATACATGAGATATCATGGATGAGGACCTGAAGATGACGCATGCACCTGTGTAACTGAAGGGTGAAAGTTCTTTTAAAAAAGAGGCTTCTAAACCCACACCATGAACATGTGATTGATAGGGAGGCTAGATTAGTGAAGTTATGAGTTCTTGCTCTTTTGATTTCATCATTATCAATTAAGACTTCTACAAAAATACCATGTTAATTTAACATGAGGAATTTCAAAAACTGCATGGAAGAAATGGTATAGGTTTTTAATCCTGCTAAATTGATTTAAGGAATGAGAAGCATAAATATTTAGCATTTTTGGTGCTCTTTTTAGAGCTTTATCATACCCTCAGTCTTAAGAACTGGGACAAGAAGCACGAACAATGGTTAATGATTCCATTACTTACTGATAATCTTCATTATCCTGAGTCCTGGTGTTCCTCATTCAAGTCCTACATCTTGCCATTCCCCTCCTACATTTAGAAAAAAGCGTAACACCAACACAAATTAGCTTTGTAAGGGCAGGACACTGGTAAGGGAAGGGGAGGATTTATACTATTCGCAGTATGTATATTAAAATGACTGATGAATGTCTTTTTTTGTTTAGTAAATGCTTAAAAGGAGTGGCTTCCATGGGCGGGGCACCTCAATCTTAGGGTCTGGGATGAGGAACATTAGGATTCAGGGAAATGGTTTACTTCAAATCGTTGGTTGGCCCCATGAAGCAGGCTGAGTGGAGAACTAGAGTGGCCAGCGGGCATTCCTAGTTTTTTGCCCTGAGCTACGCCCTCAGAGTACCACTTTCTGCAATTCAAAATTGCTGCTTTTTAACCTTTCCTAAAAATATTTGTGAATTTATAACTTTTCTCACAATATTCTAGGACTGGTATTAGAATGGTAAATAAACCTCCTGGGATATTTAAGAGAAAGTTGCCCTTTCCCCAAATATTTGAGGACTGGGGTAAGAATAGTAAATTTGACCTTCCTGTGTCTGCCACGCCCACTGCTGCCCCAGGGGTGTAGTTCAGGGCAAGAAACATGGGGAGGGCGGCTACAGGCAGTGAAAACTGTTGGTGTGGGGCAAAGGGTCAGAGGCGCTTGACCCCAAGCATGCTGGATGTGATCATAGGGTGACTTCCTGTCTTTAATTTACATGGACTGTTCATAAATTAGCCTTAATGTGCTTTGTCTATGACTGATGTTTCAACAAACAGTATTTTTCTGCAGTTTTAGCCTTTCACCTAATAGACAATGGATAATTCTAAGATGGCTCAGCCAAAGAGGAAGGGAGAGTTCCTCCTATGCTGTAATCCTGAGGGAGTGGTAGAGAGCTAAACTAGAAACAGCCTCCTTGCCAGGGTGCCTGCTGCCTGAAAGAAATATAAAAGTATGTGCAATGGGTTAATCTGCAAATGTAAAGGCTTCTTGGATGCAGGATAGGCTTAATTGATGGAGTGACTTGAAAATTCCTGATGACAAAGATTTTTTCTTTCTGAGAGATATTGTAAGGGTGTTCCAAGCTGAACTATGGATTATAGAGGGACCGCCCAGCACAAAAAATACACAAGTGACTTATCCCTGCCGCACCAAATAGGATTCAATTCTATGGGCCTCTGGTTGCACGCACACACATGATCACATTAATAAATACAGGTTTCGTAACATTAAATAGTGCAGTTCCCACTGATTAATTAAGCTTTCATTTATTTTTCATTTAAGGTGTGTGTTATTTTATATGTAGATACCAGGTGGTGAAAGATCATCAAAATAATTACAGAATATTTTGTTCTTTTTGGCCATGCCTTTGATTCCCCCTCCACTCTCCCTGACCCTGTAACCATTGCTCTAGGATCATAGGATCCATGCTTTTTTTAGTGCACTTCGACTGCTGGCTGCATTGAATAGCTCAGTGAAGTCTAAAAAAGCCAGTGATATTACCATATGGTGTCCTGCCTTCCCTTACCTTCACAATGTACCTTTTTTTATATTGTGTCAGATTAATCTGTGATCCAGATTTATTAAACACAGTGTACTATTCACCTGACAGACTGGTACACAAACACTGTCTTTTGGTATTAAAGGAAAGGGGATTGAGAAAAATAAATTAATCCAGGAAGTGGTTTAATTTCACTACGTGTGACCGGGAAACCTGGGTTCAAATTCTGGTTTCCCAGCATGACTAAAATGTGTGATCCAAGTCAAATCAATTTACTTCATGTGTCTAATTTACTTGATTGTGACATTTGTTAGCGCGTTCAAGTAATTCAAGATGGATCCTGTACAAAAACATCATATGTATATGCTTTAATAGCCTGTAATGTTCCACCATCCATAACAATAATATTGGCCATGATGTAAAGGACACTAGGCAATTGATTCACTTTGTTCCCTCATAGTGTTGCCAGGAGGGAGGGTTAAAAGTTTTAAATTTCATGTTTGTAAACTTCCACTTCAAATAAATGTCAATGCAATGTTGTGATCTAATGTGCTAAATTGTACTAAAATTAAACACTTCAATATGTTAAAGAAACACTCACTACATTTTAAATTCTTAATCATGTTCTGACATTTTATTTGTTGTGTAATTGCTCTGTGTAGCTCTGAGACTACAGACAAGTTGTAGGTACCTCACATTCTGACATTAACTGTGAGACGGTCACCCACACCATCTGCTCTGCCTCATTCATTTTTTTTTAGGTCTAACGACCAGTGAAGGGAGAGGTGAGCCAGATGTTTTGTTCAACTTGTCTAAACTAGCAGAAGGCGAAAAAGTCACTGTTATAATCTCCGTCTTAGTCTCTCCCACCTTTTCTACTCTACTCTCCTTTCCTTCCGCATGGTCTTTCCTTAGAACTCTCAGTGGGAGGCTTCTTAGAATGTTGGGTTCCTCTCAGAGGGTGCCCTGCTGTACTTACAAGTTGGAGGCGATGTTTGGAACCACTGAATAAAGAAGTTGGACTTACTTTCTGGCGTCTGTCATTACCTCATTTTTGGCAACGATTCTTGGGATGCTGTGACAGGGACAGCGAGACGTCTCCACCCTGTTGAATTACATCTTGGAAGTCAGCAGGTGTACGATATCACGGGACATTGTTTCTACCATCCTTCATGGGAGTTGCTTGTTGTGATCTTATCCTGCGGTGGTGAGTTCAAGCCTACTTCTACTCCACGAACCCTTTTCCGCCAGCTCAAGGTATCCTGAGGTACATGCAACTGCGTGTCAACACAGGACTGTGGCTCTTCTTCTATTACAGTCTCTTATGTAAACTCATGGGAACTGTTTGGTCGTATTGGAGCCTGACTCTTGCTGTCTGGGGAAGTAATTTGTGGCAGTTTTTAACCGCCCTTGTGCCTACGGCGTACGTGAGGTGTGAGCTTTTTAGCACCTGGGAACTTGTGATATCCCCTGTTCATTTCCTGCAATGTTTTGATTTCACTCACGAACCTGCCCCCGATTTTTCTTCTCACCCCATGTCTCGTGGAGTTACCTTCTTGTACTAAGGTTGTGGGTTTGCTAATGTGTTTCACCTGCAGTGGGGTTTCAGTGTTGGCGCTAACGATCACCCTCACCCTCTACATTACCGCTGTGCATCACCTAGTGGGACTTTCTCCTCGGTCCTCCCGGCGGGGAGCCTCTTCACAAGGAGCCTTCATAGCGAGGAGTTTTGCCCTAAAGCACTCGCTTCCACAGGCGCTTTCCATGCAGCTGTTGCGCACGGAGACCTCACTTGGATTCCGAGGTCTGGTGTATTGGGCTGTACTACTGATTCCTGTCAGCTTTCTGGTGAGAGCCTCCGGTGGGTCTTGCTGCCCCCTAGTGTGCCGCCTCTCACGGTTTCCTTGACTACCAGCTGTAGCTCTGGTCAGGCGCACTTTCTTTATTTAAAACAACGCGTCATTTTGTGCATTGGCGTTTTCCCCGCATCACAGCTTCGGCGCTCGGAGCTGTAGTGCGTCATCGCCACAGCACGTCCAGCGAGCACAGCGAGGATTCTCCTCAGCAGGATTAGGACGTTTCTTTGGCAAAGCGCGAAGGTTACCCTCCTCATCTGTGCGCTTCGTCAAACCTCTCTTGCTGATTTTCCTACGGATTTACTTCACAGGAAACCCTCCTCAGGGGAGGGATTAACATCTGGGACACTCCTGGGAGTAGCCGTGCGCTTTATAAATACCAAATAACATAACATAACATCCTATTGCAGTGTCATAGAAAGAGGACTTCATCTTTATGGTCATCACTGACATTATCATCAAGCTTTTTTCTCATGTGCTGCATTTAAAATGAAAAATTACAGTGACAAAGTGCAATTTTGTGATTAATCTATTTTCCCACAGGTACAGTTTTGTTTTTTGTTTTTGCTAACTAGACCTGCTTCAACTAGCTTAAGGATAGTTTTTTTTTTTTCTTTTTTACCTTCCTCATTAGGCTTTCTCATTTCACTATGGCTGCAGCAAGCATGAACCAACCACCTCCATTTTTGAACGACTTAGGTGAGCCAGACATACCATGGAGTAGGTGGGTTGGGATTTTTAAATCATATCTGATAGCTATAGGGGGTGGGAATTTCTCATCCATTAGGAAGCAGCATATTCTGCTTCACAACTTGGGTCTTCAAGGGAGGAAGGTATATGAAGACATTACAGGAAGAGATGTGGATGAAGAGTTGGAGGGGGAGGAAGCAGGTGTAGATGTGTATGATTACACTTTAAGAAAATTAGAGGCACACTTCAGAGAGAAAATTAACGTAGTTTTGGAGAGGCACAAGTTCTTTAAAAGGTCCCAAAGAAAAGATGAGAGAGTATCTGCATATGTGGCTGTTTTGAGAGGTTTGTCAGCAACTTGCGAATTTGGCACTCTCACGGATTCCCTTATTAGGGACCAAATTGTCAGATGCACAAATGATCAGAAAATGCAGGAGGAGCTCCTTACTAGAAATCCTGATTTAACTGAAGCTATCAGTATTGCAAAGGGAATAGAACACACAGCATTATGCATCAGGGAAATGAAAAATGTGTCTGGGGTTATCAAGGAGCGAGAAGAAGTTAAAACCCTAGTCAGTGAAGATGCAGTTTGTAAAATTAGTGAGAAAAATAAAGATGTTTCAAGTAATAAGTTGGATAATGTTCGTTGCTACAGGTGTGGTAACCACAATCATCTAGCCAACAATTTGAAATGCCCGGCGAGAAATGTGGAGTGCAGGAAATGCAACAAAAGGGGCCATTTGGCAAAAGTGTGCAAAGCTAGAAGTGAGAAAGTACACATGATAAATGAGTCCGAGTCTAAATGTGATGTGTCCAAAGATTACATATTTCAGATTAAGGAAATTGAGGAGGAAGAATCAGTACATTATCCCACTTGCAATATAACTCTGGATGGTGTCAGTATTCCGGTGTTCGCTGATTCATGCTCACCAGATACATTGATAGAGAAGAAATTGTTTGAGGAAAAGTTTAGTACACATAATCTAGTTTTAGAGGCTGCTGACATCCAACCTGGAGGGTACAACAAGGAACCCATTCAGTTAGAGGGCATGGTAAGAATGCGTATATCATTGAAGGGCAGACACACAGTAGGGAAGGTATACATCACCAAGAAAGGCTCCAGCTTGTTAGGTTGGAAACACCAAAAGGATCTGGGCATCACACTTGATCCCAACAATATCGATCAAGTGCTGCTAGTAGAACCAACAGAGGTAGGCAGCAATGTCACCAAGGAATTCCCAGAGGTATTTTCAGAACAGTTGGGCAGATTAAAAAAATACATGCATAAGATCATTCTCAAAGAGGGTGCCATCCCAGTGGTTCACAAGACCAGGTCGGTACCCCTCCTTATGAGGGAACCGTTAAAGGAGGAGTTGCAAAGACTTGTAAGGGAAGGTGTGATAAAAGAAATTTAGAGCTCGGAGTGGTTGGCACCCATTGTTCTCACCGCCAAGGACAATGGGAAGAATATTCGGCTATGTGTGGACTTAAGGGACCTTAACGCCAATATCTGGGTGGACAGACACCCTCTACCAAGGATACATGAGATGCTGAGCACCGTACAGGACGCCAAGTACTTCAGCGTCTTAGACTTATCTTCGACGTAACACCAGGTCACCTTACATCCTGACTCACAAATGTTGACTTCTTTCACTACTCCGTTTGGCAATTATAAATTTCTGAGAATGCCTTTTGGTCTGGCATCCGCCGCGGCTGCATTCCAAAGAATTATGCAGCACATATTGAGAGAATGTGTTAAGACTTTGTGCTTTCAAGATGACATACTAATATATGGGTCAAGTGAAAGTGAGCACAATATCAATCTTAGAAATGTTCTAACCAAGTTGAAGGAAGCAGGCTTCACCACCAAGGAAAGCAAGTGTAAGCTAGGGGTCACCTCAGTAGATTATTTGGGGCACACCATTTCAGAGGAGGGAATCAAACCCAAAACAGACTTGGTAGAATCAGTACTCAAAGCCCCGAGACCCAATTCCAAAGAAGAAATTAAGTTATTTCTGGGTTTGGCAGAGTATATGGCAAAATGCGTAAAGAACTTCTCAGTCCTTACCCAACCCCTCAGGAACTTGCTGAAGAAAGGTGTAACATTCAGATGGGAGGGTGAACATGATACTGCATTTGAGGAGATAAAAAAATCAATTGTGAATGCACCACACATTGGGAACTTCAATGTTGAGAGGGAAACCATTATTACAACCGACGCTAGCAACAAGGGCATAGGAGCCACCCTCTCGCAAAGAATAAACAATCAAGAGAAAATTGTAGCATTTGCATCCAGGACTCTAACTGGTGCAGAGGTTAATTACTCCACAGTAGAAAAGGAAGCACTTGCATGCTACTGGGCCATCACCCACTTTAAATTCTACTTGTGGGGCCAACCATTTGAGCTGCGAACTGATCACAAACCCTTACTGTCCCTTTTTGCAAAAAAAGAAATGGAGAACACCACTTCCAGTATAGCCAAGTGGGTTTTGGGGCTCCAAACATTCAATTACAGAAAAACATATGTGCCAGGGTCTAAGAACAGTGCTGCAGATTACTTGTCTAGAGCTCCTGTGGCCAAGGAGGAAGATTGTGAGCTCGTTGAGGATGCCATTTTGGAGATCAGAGTACCCGCAGTTTTACAAGAGCAGTGGGAGTCCATTACAGAGCAAGATCTAGAGCTCAAGGCTGTCAAGGGGTTTATAGTCAATGGGTGGCCCAACAGATGTAGGGACCTACCAGAGGAACTACAGTGCTTTTGGAATGTAAGGGAGGAACTATCCTTGAAGGGAGACATCATTTTGAAATCAGGAAAGATAGTACCACCTGATGGCTTACGAGAGCAAATAGTGGATTTAGCCCATGAAGGGCATTTGGGGAGAAGTCTGAGTAAGGCCAAGCTAAGATCCTATTACTGGTTTCCCTATATGGATCACCTTATGGAAGAGAAGGTCAGGGACTGTCAGGCATGTAGCCTGAGTGACAAAACTATGTGTCTTAGACGTTCCCCCCTTATTCCCGTTGAAGTACCCACCATTCCTTGGAACAAATTGGGTCTTGACATAGCGGGACCTATACAGGCAATGGGTCCACAGGGAAGGTACTGAATAGTTCTCATTGACTATTTCTCACACTGGATCTCCCACACGTTTGTCAGCATGGTCAACACTAAGACTCTCAAGTGTTTCTTAACAGAGGTATTTTCAAGGGAGGGGTTCCCAGAAACTCTCATCACTGACAATGGGGTCCAATTTGTGTCCGAAGAAATGAAAGACTTTCTTAAGGATCTGTCCATCTCTCATGTTCGCACGCCTCTATATTGCCCCAAGGCACATGGCAAAGTAGAAAGAGCTAACAGAATGTTGAAAGAATCCATTCAATTGGCTGTGGCCTCAGGGAAACCCATTGAGAGTACAGTGAGGGACATGTTATGGTCTTACCACACTACTCCAAATTCCACGACGGGTCTGTCCCCGTTTGAAATGTTAAGGGGGAGAAAAGCGGGATCCAAACTTTCTCCCAGTTGGTTGTTCAAGAACAAGGTTGTCACTATTGACCCTGAGGAAGTGGGAGGCAGAGTGGTTAGTCAACAAAAGGTGTACAAAGACAGATACGACAGGAAATGGGGTACTAAAAGCAAGTCCTGGGAAACTGGACAGTGGATTCTTGTAAGGAAGCCCCAGGTGGTGAGCAACAAAGGTGACAAATTCTACGAACCAGAAAAGATAAAGCAAGTCAAAAACAATGTGGTTGTTTTAGAAAATAGTAAAATGTGGAGCATGGATAGAATTACCAGGTGTCCCCCAAATTTGATTCTTTCTGATGTAGGGGAGGATGAAGACGATGTATTTCAGGGCTACACAGAACAAGGAGAAAAAATGTGCAGACCTGTTCATCCACTCATGTGGCAAAAGGATTACCTTATGTAGTAGTGCTATGTGACTTTGTTTACAGCGGTTGTTGGTTCAGAGTATTGTATGTTATCCTCTTCCCTTTGTGTTTATCCTCACTCTCCTCCTCACCTTTCCTTTCTTTCCCTATTTACTTCTCTACTTCTTCCTCTTATTAGTCTTTCTCTTCTTCTTCTTCTGCTTCCTCTTCTTCTCTTTGGGGAGGGAGATGTGTTATAATCTCCGTCTTAGTCTCTCCCACCTTTTCTACTCCCCTCTCCTTTCCTTCCCCATGGTCTCTCCTTAGAACTCTCAGTGGGAGGCTACTTAGAATGTTGGGTTCCTCTCAGAGGGTGCCCTGCTGTACTTACAAGTTGGAGGCGATGTTTGGAACCACTGAATAAAGAAGTTGGACTTACTTTCTGGCGTCTGTCATTACCTCAGTCACTCACCTTAATGTTTCCCAAACTGTTTGCCATGCTTGAAATTGACCTTCTGTCCTGAATTTTGACCCTTTGTCCTGAATTTTGACCCTTTGTCCATAATTTTCACAGTCCTGTCCAGAATTTGCTTTCATGCCAGGTGGTCACTCTATGTAACCAGCGCCTCTGTTTCGAAACAAACTGGTGGCTGTCTTTGCACTGTAGTTAGGAAGTCCTTACACTACACATCCATAAAAGGGGTGTTTTGTGCTGAGTTCAGATGTATGGTGTTTTTTTGTCAAGGTAATGGGTATCTATGGCTTAGGAATTAAGACGTAAGTTGATTTTTTAGCACACGAAGAGAAATCAAGCTTTCTTCTGTCTCAGAAATATTGTTTAATGCATGAACAGATGCGAGATTAATTGAGCCACATCTGTTACTGGGGTGCTTAAAAAAATGTTCTTTTGTGTCCATTAAGTTTCACTCTCGTGGTTCGTTTCCATTAATCAAAATAATTAAAAAAAACACTTTGATTTTCATAGTATTGTAACTATAAGGTTCTTTGGATAAATGTGGTGATTGCCACTGGACTGGATTCACGCTCCTTCCGGTCCGGACAATCTATGTACGTGTCATGTGCCATGTCTATGTACATACGTCATGTGTCAGTTGCGGCTAAGGGCATGTATGCAGATGACACACCACTTAGCTGGCTTCGGATCAAACGTGAAAAGGACAGTAAAACCTCGAGTAAATTAGCACATTTGTAGCTCTGAGTCATAACCGTTTCGCTGTTCTTTGCAGTAAAAATGAAAACAGTTCACTTGGGTGTGATATACAAGGTTAGAGATGGCTTAATTTCATAGATGACACGCTGCTCCGGCCCTTGGGATTCGCTTAACAATCAAATGCATTCTGGGACGTGTAGTGCTAGTTCACTTCTCCTGACTCTGAGCCAATGCACGTACACACATGAACGCAGTGATTTGTATAAGAAAACGCCATGGTTGGAATAGGGTTACCCCTTTAGTCTTAATTTTACTCCACAGATCACATTCGGATTGTGTATTGGTGCTTAGAATAATACGTGTGCTTATTAAGCAACTTAATTGGCACTTATGTTCCCAAGATTAAAAGGACCACCGAGAACCGCTCTTCCCACCGACCTATCTGTCTGGTATAGGCCTTGACACTGCTTCTGATGCTGCAGAAGGCAGCCAACCAGTAGCGTAGCCAGTGTGCCTTGGGCCCTAGCGCAAGCAAGGAAACGGCCCCCCTCGTCTGTGTGAATAATAAAATACAGCAATAATGAGGGCTCAGTGGGCCCCGGTGCACTGCACCTGCTGCACCAATGAAAGCTGTAGCCAACTCCCCTCCAAGTTTGGGCCTATCTGTGCTCCTCAAACAGCTGCCATCTGTGACTTGCACAAACGCAGTTCCTTGTTTGACCAGAGAGTTCATTGGGTTCCTGTCAGTTTCTGATGCAATAAATATGGATGTTGCTGCAGCACACGAAAACTATACCTCGAAGACTGGTCATGGTCTAAAGAAAGTGTGCCCTCTGCCTTCCCTGGCACACAGGCAAACCCCTGCAACAGCCACGGGCCATGCAGGTAAGAGGGGTGGGGCTGAGTGGGGGGAAGTTTTCGACAGACGACGAAGGAAAATTAAATTTAAAAAAACACCCCTTCCCCAACCCGGTCCCACCGCCCCACCGCTCTTACCTTCACGGACCGCGGCTGCCCTGAAACACAATAGGGAGCACCAGACAGACTACCACTTCCCCCCATAACTGCAGAGTATCCCGGGTCTAACTGCCTGGCACCACTAACTGTCACTGCCAGTGGTTTAACAAATGCCCCGGCAGCCCCCGCGGGTGGGGGTGCGGGCCCGAGCTCCGGGTCCTCCCTTCAGCACTTGCAGGTACCTGGCCTGAGAGCTTCGGACTGGGTCTGGAACGTGAGGGCCCCCCTGTTTGTACTTTGCAGGGGGGTCCCCTTAAGTTTCACTACGCCACTGTTCATGGCCATGTGTAATGTATCTGGTGCTCATGTAAAGCGCTCCAACACCCTCGACTTCGAGATATTCAAAACTGCAAAATAAAAGAATGCGCTGACAACTGAGTATACCTTCCCTTCAAGAATCCGAGCTGGGGTCGCTCCTTTGTGCCTCACTCCTCACCCAACACAAGCAGCACTATTGTGGTTATGGGTGAGGAGATTTTCTCTGCCCCAGCTCTACCGTTCTAGTTCATGGTGCACAAGTACAAACGGATCCACACCACTCAAGCCCTTTAGGAGAGTTTAAAACCTCTTGACTTGGTGGTCAATAAACCACGAGCTCCCCTCCCCCTAAGTGGGCAGACCTAGAACTTACCAGAAGCAATAAAATCAGCCAAACTCATGTTACGGCACATATGGCAACTCGTAATGGGGTGTATGTGGTGCCCTGTTGTGCATACCCTCTTTAGGAGAGCCAGTGGAAAGTTAGGTAATACTGAGCTTCAACCATGGGGGTTTCATTCAATTGCCTCTGATGCTCAGGGGTCTATTCTACTATGGCTCTGCAAACTGTGTCAAGTACAACCCTTTCAGTATTTGGCTCTCAGTGGTAGTGATGGCGAGCAGTCAGTGACCTCTCAGGGAAGAAGCATGGCAGTGGTCAAGTTCCATACTCAAAAAGCACATATCAGGATAGAAAAAAAGAATGATTGTCTAACCCAGTGCTTGACTTTCAAGAAGAAAAGTACTTTAATGCACATAGGTACTAAACACTACTCACATGTATGCGTAGTGCAATTTTAGTGTCCTGGAATGAGAGCACATTGGTCCCTCTCCCTGTCATTGCCTCCTCTCACAATCTTTAGTCAAGGTGGATCCCTTCCTTGGGCAGTGGGTAGCAAGATTAGGCTGAAGTGCAGATTACCCCCAACACTCTTGCAATAGCCTTCAGTCTTTGGCTTTAGTCACTGTTTCTCACCCAGCAAGTCTTTGATACATGGATCACACCGGCATCTCAGTGGTCACCCTGCTATTGCCAGACATGACCTTTTCTGTGGCTGAACATGAGCATGAGAAAGTGGGTCCTCTAGGCCTCCTTCACGGTCATGTCTATGGCTGCTCCAGGTTATCGAAGACTGCTTGGAGGAGTTCAGATTCACAGCAGGTCAGGTGGTGAGCGGTATAGTCCCTCCTGGGATGTTAAGGTCCAGATTGGTGCAGCCATGCATAGGCTGGCCTCTTGATAAGGCCTCACTAGTAAGGCATAGTGACTCAGGCCATGCCGCCTCTTCCCAATTTGGGCTTAGTGGCCCAGATCACACTGCAGTGGAACATTTTCGGTGCAGTAGCTCAGGCTCAGGCTCAGGCTCAGGTTGTTCACAACTCATGTCTAGCGACTCAGGTCCTGCCACAACTTCATGCTTTGGTTACAACAGTTCAGAAAAAGCTGGAGCCTCATGGCAGCTCAGGACATACTGCACTTCACAATTCGTGACTGCAATCACCAGAAAGAACCTGGAGCCGGCCAACACTTCGCCACACAGATCTCTCTCCATAGTACTCTGCTCCTGCACACCCTCCACACCAGGGTCAGTTGCATGTCGCTCCTCCTTGAAAGTCAATACTACTGCAGAGTTGAAATGCTCCTTCCCACTTTCAGCAGGCAGGCTTGCTTCTAGGTGCTTCAGGACAGCTGATGAACTTTTGCAATAAGGGCTAGACTTAGTTGTCTGGGAAGCGGCTTTCAGGCACCAGCTGTAGTTACACAGCAATTCTCAGAACTCTACGGAATACGCCCTTTCTTGGCCAGTGAGAACCTGGAACTGGGGCAAGAGGATCAGTGGGTCCCACTTTTATACAGTCAAATCTGGAATTAAATGTGGATTCACTGTCTGCACTTTCAGAACTGTTTTGGGGCAGTTCTCCTTTCGAGTGTCTTTTCCAGACAGGCTGCTGTCCTATGCAGACTTTGGGTAGAGTGATGCTCCTCACAGCCGAGTACTCTCCATCCTTGAGCACCCACAACAGAGGCACAAAGAGGTGTGAGGTTTCTGCACCTGGCTTTCATCAGCCAACTGAAGAAGTGTTATCGAGGAAGACAAAAATCTGGGCTACACCTAAAGGGGTCGCTTTTATCTTGTACAAGAGTCTGCAGTCCCACCCTTCACCACTACCGTCCACCAAACAGCAGTGCTTTAGGAAGACTAACCAGCAGCTCCTTGCTCATCAAAAGGCTACTTGAATTAAAAAGTAGCCCTGTCTCCTCTCTCCTCCCTCCAGAAACAGCAATACACTTCCACTGTCTGGAAAAACAGCCTCACCTTTATCTTGTGCAGCAAGTCAGGCTCGGGGCATCAAAAATAGATCCTTCACGTCTTCATTACTCTGGCTCACTCATGCACACCATGCAAGTAGCACGCAGGTCACATACACATATAAGTTCAACATGCACTTGGAATGTTAGTGTTAGGATCTGGATTAGCGCAAAGAAGCAGAACTTTACATGAGATGGGGAGAGGATGTAGCCTTACGGTTAGAGCGGTCGACCTCGAGGCTGGGGTACCAGGTTCGAGTCTCGGCAACGACGCTCAACATCCTGTGATTCTGGGCAAATCCCTTAATCTCCCCGTGCCTAACAAAAATGAATGTGTCAATCTGTAACAAAACTGGTGCTCATGTAAAGCGCTCTGATACCGATGTCTCGGGTCTAGTTTGCGCTATATAACACTCTAAAAAAAAGATGGGCATGTAAGCCTCCACTCCAGTGACACAAATAAAAAGGTCTGATCACAACTATACATTAACAAAATACAGTACACTGCCTCCACCGCTTCTTGTCCTAACCCCAAGCAGGGACAATAGTCCACTGTGTAGGAGAGTAGGATCTGCTTCACATGGGTACCCCCACTTTTTGCTGATGCTTCACTGTTTTTCGACATTAGTCTGGCTGGGGCCCTGCTAATCTGAACCCCAGCCTAGCTGCTTCCTCTCTAAAATGGTTTCCATGTGCCTTAGGCACATCTCTGATTGGAATCTGGAGTGCCCTTATAAGTCCCTAGTATATGGTATACTATGTACCCAGGGCATAGGTACCTCAGAGGCCTGCCAGGGGCTGCAGCATGTATTGTGCCACCCCTGGAAGGCCATCCAAACTGACACCACAGGTCTGCTACTGCAGCCTGGGTAAGGTGGTGCATGCACCCTCTTACTGTGATATAGGCTACCTATATCACTATATACATACACACATATAAACCTATAAGTCACTCCTATGGCAGGCCTTATCAATCCTGAAGGCAGAGTGCGTGGTTCCTATGTGAGAGGGTGCCCCTGCATGAGCAGGGCCCCTCTGCAGCGTTCGGAGACCCTTCTCTGATGCTGTTTGTAGTGCAGCCTGACCATATACTCTTAAACGCATTATAACCTCGCGTTAAATGCTAACTTTGGAATGGCTGCACCGAAACATGTCGTGTTTGGTGTCAAACATCTTGGAATACTACCCCCCACCAATTCTGGCGGCGGGGGTAGCATTCCACCCTTCTAGAGGGAGAGACATGTTAACCCTGGCCTGGCCGGTAACTTCTTTCTAAAGCCCAGGCATCACAAAATGGATGCTGCTGCCACAGACACAAGTCTGGCCTCCTGCTGCTGACCGAAACTCCGGCAGGGGAGGCCTGGACAATAGGTTTCCTGTCCCAGGGAGGTGTGACCACCTCCCCAGACAGGATAGTGTGTATTGGGGCTGGGCGGGAGCACTTTCTGGTGCTTTGAAGTCCTGCACTGGGGGCACACTTGGTGTCCCTGTGCATACCCCAGTTCAAACCGGATCAGGGGCTTGCAGCCCCTGCTTTGGCGCGAACTGGACAAAGGGAAAGGGGTGTAGCCACCCCTCTGCCCTGACCCACCCATAGGTGGGGCCACAGAGTAGTCCAACCCCTAAACTTAGTATAAGTATAGGAACCCAGTCCTTAGGACTTTAGATTATCCCTGGACGAAACTCTGACACAGAATCCTGGACCTTCGACGCTCTACTCAAGACTAGAGGACAGAAGAATCTCCCTTGGGGTCAAGGAGTGACTCCCCTGCTTGGCAGGCACCAAAGAAGCAATTGTCCGGTCTGCATCGCCTAAGCTCCCGTCGGACGCCGAAGTCTTTGCATCACCAGAGGTAGATTTCCAGACTTCCCCGAGGCTGCCCTGAGTCCCCAGCAAAGCTGAGGCCCGTAGCTGTCGTGGGTAACGTGGAACCGTGACCCCTGGACACCGCACGCATTTGCTAGTGCATCCTCTTCTGGGTCTCCCACGAAGTCGTGCTTTGGGCTCCGAGTAGCTCTAGCCTCCAGCACCAACTGCACTGAAGATCACTGGCCTCCACTCCACGAGTGTCCTGTGAGCCAGCTCCACGTACACCGTCTCGAGGCTCCTTCGCGGTCGCTAGCCCGTTGGCTAGTAGCCCTTCACGAAGGCCAATCCTTTTCTTCTTGGGCTCCCTGGTTGCTCCAGGCTTGCCCTCACTTACCCTTGCTGGGTGAGTTCCTCAGACCTTGCTGGTCTGCATCATCGTCATTCTTCACTTTCATCAAGACTTGCCGTTGCCAAGGCTTGTTGGGTCCAATCTGGTCGCCGACACCTCAGCACTCGACAGACATCGTGTACCAGCCCGAATCCTGCTCCTGGTTGCCGACAACGCCTCCTGGACCTCGTGGCTGAAGAGTCAAGACGACCGTCAACCTACCTGAAGCACTCGACATCGGTGGGCATCCGCTCATCGCCTTCCTGGTCACTGGCTAGTGACCCAGACTCTGTCCCCTCTGCTTTCAGGTTCTTCAGATCTCCGATCCACTCTTGGATCCACCCGGACACTTTCCACTTGGTCGCCAGCAGCACTTTGCAGCAGATCGCCATTCAAATCGACGACGAAACCCGACCCCGAAAGGCACCTATGCACCCGGCTTCCCTGGGTGAGGTAACACGAGTACTCCGGTGCTCCCGTGGGTAGAGACTCTAGAACGACCTAGTTCTCAAAGGGTTTGCTCCAAGTCCTCCTTTAAGTGTCCCTTTTCTTTAATTTCCTGATCGCGACTTTCTCCATAGAAGTTAACGGCGTATCGCGGTTGTGTATTTACACTGCACGCGTCCCCCGTGGGTCCCCTGTGTCACTACCTTGGGTGGTTCCTTGTGGTCCAAGCACTTCTAGAGGCTCTAGGCCTAGTGTCTAGTTCAGTCGTGGTTCTTATACCACTTTATTGGTATATGGTTTGGTACGCCCCTAGGGCCCAAACGTGTATTTGTGCTATTACTGTGTTTAAATAACTTATAACTTATGTACTTCGAACTCTAGCCTCATAAAGAGACTAGAGGGGTGTGTTTAGCAATAAATACATATATTTTGAATATATACCTGGTGTGGTGCTCTTTCATTTGGTCACTCAAGAGATTATAGACTGGTAAAACAAGCTGCTTTACATTCCTTCAAGACTTAGCCTGAAGGCTGCTCTCCATAGCTACCACTAGGATAGCTTTCAATAAAGGTTGTCTTTAACCTATCTCCAATAAGGGGTTGTTTGGACTGGTGCAAGGTGCCCACTATAATTAGTGGACAGCATATACCAGGCCAACTTCTCACATTGGTGTGCAGCGTGTGGGATTCCAGCTTGCTATTGTTTTACCAGATAATCTCAATTGAATTGATCAACTGAAAACCACTAAAGGTACCTAAGGTACATATAAATTAAGCTTAGAATACAGTAAGTTCTACTGAACTTAGAGTTGTGTGTTAAGGGATAGCACACCCTTTCTACAACTCAAGAGAGTTTAGTAGGCCACACTAGAGTAGGTAGTGCATACACCACACCTCACTAGTGATGTCTTCAAAGCCAGGACCCAGTGAGTCCTTGCCAGAAGCCCATGGGCTTCTTCCCTCCAAGTATGATACCCTCCCATTCTTGGAATTGAGAGCATTATGTAACTTGAGGAAACTGAAGACAGGCCAAAGTCCCACCACCCAACATCTTAGAGAGATGTTGGGGGCTTATGATCTCAGCAGGCCCTTAGGGACTGAAGGGGTAGGAGCAGAGGGTGGGGCAGAAGATGAGGATGGGGCCAGGGGTAGCAGTACCCCCAGCCCCCCTCTGGAACTGACCAGGAGGGTGACAATGACCCTGACCTGGATAACCCAATCCCTCCTGTGGAAGATGAGGAGGAAGATCAGAATGATCCCCACTTTGTCCCCCAGGAAGGATTATGAGTGTGCCCAGAAGGTCTAGGTCTCCTTCTCAGGAGTCTAACCACTCTGGCACCTCAATAGGGACCTCTGTCTCCTCTCATAGGAGGGAATCCTCTCATGAGAGAAGAAAGAGGCTGATTCAATATGAGGAAGCTCAGCTTGAACTCAGAAAACAGCAACTGGCTATAGACAGGGAGTCCCTAGATCTCTACAAAGAGAGAAAAAGTTGGGACTAGAGTCCCATGGTGGCAGCCATGTCCCTAGAGATAGGGAAAGGTCCTATGACCATAGGAACCTGAGCAAGATTGTCCCTCCCTACCAGAGTGGGGATGACATCCACAAATGGATAACTGCTCTAGAGAGGGCCTGTAAAGTACAGAAGGTCCCTCAGGAGCAGTGGGCAGCAATCTTGTGGCTCTCCTTTGCAGACAAAGGTAGAGACAAGCTCCTCACTGTAAGAGAAGAGGATGCTGATAATTACAAGGTCTTGAAGAGTGCTCTTATTGATGGGTTTGGCCTAACAACTGAACAATACAGGTTGAAGTTCAGAGATACCCAAAAAGCACAGACTCAAGACTGGGTAGACTATGTGGATTGTTCTGCTAAGGCTCTGGAAGGCTGGTTGATGGGCAGTAAGGTGTGTGACTTCACAGGATTGTACAATCTGATAATGAGGGAGCAGATTCTTAATAACTGTCAAAATCAGCTGTTGCATCAGTACCTGGTGGACTCTGATCTGACCTCTCCCCAAGAATTGGGAAAGAAGGCAGACAAATGGGTCAGAACCAGGGTGAGGCAGAAGGTACAGAACCAAGGTGGTGACCCTAAGAAGCAAGATTCTAAGAACTCTGAAAAGGGTGGGGAGAAGGGTAAAGATCAAAAGTCTTCACAAGGCCCCCAAAAATCTTCTTCAGGTGGGGATTCACAGTCTACAAAAGGGAAAGGCCAAAGAAAACCATGGTGCAAGGTCTGTAAGCAAAAGACCCACTGGACTAGTGATTGCACCAAGTCCAAAGACTCAAGTCCAGCCCCCACCAATGCCCCTAAGGCACCTGTTCCCCCTAGTACAGTTACAGTTGGTGGGAGTGCTCCAGCCAAGGGTTTAGTAGGGTTCACCCTGGGTACTGAGTTGGGCTCTGACCTAGTCAGAGAACTCACTCAGGCTGTGTTAGTCTGTGATGGAGGCATGGATGTGACCTCCTCTGTGAGTCCCAGTAATCTGGGCAAGTACAGACAACAGCCTTTAATCAATGGACGAGAGGCTTTGGCATTTAGGGACACAGGGGCAAGTGTCACCATGGTGACACAAGACCTTGTGAATCCTGGGCAAGTTATACTTGGTGAGATGTACCAAGTGACCAATGCTAGCAACGTCAGAACAGACCATACTCTGGCAGTTGTTAACTTCTCCTGGGGAGGGGTAACTGGCCTTAAGAAGGTTGTGGTGAGTGCAAACCTACCAGTCGAATGCTTGCTTGGCAATGACTTAGAAACTTCAGCTTGGGCAGAAGTGGAGCTCAGGACCCATGCAGAAATGCTGGGGATCCCTGCAGATGTGTTTGCTGTGACCAGGTCACAAGCCAAAATGTCTAGCACTGAACAGGCCTTGGATTCTGGAATAATGGACCAAGTGCCTTCCAAGAGGAGGAGTAGTAGGGTAAAGGCAGTGCCTTCCCCTTGGCTCAGAAGGAAGATCAGTCCCTTGAGGGGGATGATCTCAGTCCTGAGGAAGGAACTGTCCCAGAGGAGCTTGAACCTGACCAGGTTGAGTTCTTGGGGACAGGGGACCTTCCAGGGCAGATCTGAGCCAGGAGCAGCAGAGCTGCCCCTCTCTTGAACCCCTCAGACAGCAAGCTGCTGCTGAGGCTGCTGGGAAAGCTAGTGGTCCCCATACAGTGTATTGGGATGATGGACTCCTGTACTCAGAGTGTAGAGACCCCAAGCCTGGTGCCACCAGGAGGTTGGTTATACCTCTAAAGTTCAGGGGCTTCCTATTGACCCTAGCCCATGATATTCCCTTAGCAGGTCACCTGGGCCAGAACAAGACTTGGGACAGAATTGTCCCTCACTTTCACTGGCCCCACATGTCTGAAGACACCAAGGAGTTTTGTCGCTCCTGTGTAACCTGCCAGGCCAGTGGCAAGGCAGGTGGCACTACAAAGGCCCCCTGATACCACTACCTGTGGTGGGGGTGCCCTTTGAAAGGGTGGGGATTGACATTGTTGGTCCCATGGATCCCCAAACAGCATCTGGGCACAGGTTTATCCTGGTGGTAGTGGATCATGCCACCAGGTACCCAGAGGCTATTCCCCTTAGGACCACTACAGCACCTGTGGTGGCAAGGGCCCTCCTGGGAATTTTCTCAAGAGTGGGCTTTCCTAAGGAGGTAGTATCAGACAGGGATGCAAACTTTATGTCTGGTTACTTAAAAGCAATGTGGAAGGAGTGTGGAGTGACTTACAAGTTCACCACACCCTATCACCCACAATGCAATGGTTTAGTTGAGAGATTCAACAAAACCTTGAAGGGCATGATTAAAGGGCTCCCAGAAAAGCTTAGGCGAAGATGGGACATACTCTTGCCCTGCCTTTTATTTGCATACAGGGAGGTGCCTCAAAAGGGGGTTGGCTACAGCCCTTTTGAACTTTTGTTTGGTCACCCTGTCAGGGGTCCACTGTGCTTGGTGAAGGAAGGATGGGAGTTACCTCTCAAGCCCCCAAAGCAAGACATAGTGGACTATGTACTTGGTCTCCGCTCCCGGATGGCTGAGTATATGAAAAAGGCAACTAAAAACCTTGAGGCTAGCCAGGAACTTCAAAAGGCCTGGCATGACCAAAGGCTGTTCTGACTGTTTACCAGCCAGGACAGAAGGTGTGGGTGTTGGAGCCAGTGGCCCCAGCAGCTCTCCAAGACAAATGGAGTGGACCCCACACTATTGTTGAGCAGAAGGGTGAGGTTACCTACTTAGTAGACCTAGGAACACCCAGGAGTCCCCACAGGGTTCTCCATGTCAACAGGTTAAAACCATATGTGGACAGGGCAGACATGGGCTTGCTCATGGCTACTGATGAAGGGCAGGAGGAAGAGAGTGACCCACTCCCTGACCTGCTCTCACAGAACCCTGACGATGGGTCAGTAGATGGTGTAGCCTTGGCAGGCAGCCTCACTACCCAGCAGCAAACTGATTGTAGACAGGTGCTCAATCAGTTTAGACACATGTTTTCACTGACACCCAGTCAGACCACCTGGTGCACTCATGAAGTGGACACTGGGGACAGTCTGCCTATTAAAAATAAGATTTATAGGCAACCTGACCATGTCAGGGACTGTATCAGGACTGAAGTCCAGAAAATGTTGGAGTTGGGAGTTATTGAACCCTCAGATAGCCCTTGGGCTAGTCCAGTGGTCCTTGTGCCAAAACCTCACACCAGTGGTGGAAAAAGAGAGATGAGGTTTTGTGTGGACTACAGGGGTCTCAATGCAGTCACTAGGACTGATGCCCATCCAATACCAAGGGCAGATGAGCTAATAGATACTTTGGCCTCAGCCAAATATCTCAGCACATTTGACTTGACAGCTGGCTACTGGCAGATCAGACTAGCTGATACTGCAAAGCCCAAAACAGCATTCTCAACCCCTAGTGGGCATTATCAATTTGTGGTGATGCCCTTTGGTCTGAAGAATGCACCTGCCACTTTCCAGAGGTTGGTGAATACAGTTCTCACAGGTCTGGAAGCCTATAGTGCAGCATATCTAGATGATATTGCTGTCTTTAGCTCCACCTGGGAGGATCACCTGGTCCACCTCAGGAATGTTTTACAGGCCCTGCAAAAGGCAGGCCTGACTATCAAGGCCACCAAGTGCCAGATAGGGCAGAGTCAGGTTGTGTACCTGGGCCACCTTGTGGGTGGAGGCCAGGTTCAACCTTTGCAGAGCAAGATCCAGACTATCATGGACTGGACTGCTCCAACTACCCAGACTCAGGTGAGAGCCTTCTTAGGCCTGACTGGGTACTATAGGAGATTTGTCAAGGGGTATGGATCAATAGTGACACCCCTGAATGACTTAACTTCTAAGAAAATGCCCAAAAAGGTTCAGTGGACAGTTAGCTGTCAAAAGGCATTTGATGACCTGAAGCAGGCCATGTGCACTGCTCCCATTCTACAGAGTCCTGATTACTCCAAGAAGTTCATTGTTCAAACTGATGCATCTGAATTGGGGGTAGGGGCTGTACTGTCACAATTGAATGAAGAAGGTCAGGATCAGCCAGTAGCTTTCATTAGCAGAAGGCTGACCCCTAGAGAGAAACGTTGGTCAGCCATTGAGAGGGAGGCCTTTGCTGTGGTCTGGGCTCTGAAGAAGTTGAGGCCATACTTGTTTGGTACTCACTTCCTTGTTCAAACAGACCATAAGCCCCTCTTATGGCTAAAACAAATGAAGGGTGAAAACCCCAAACTGCTTAGGTGGTCCATTTCCCTACAGGGGATGGACTTCACAGTGGAACATAGACCTGGGAGTAACCATGCCAATGCAGATGGACTCTCTAGGTACTTCCACTTAGAACATGAAGACTTAACTGGGCAAGGTTAGTTTAATGTCCCTACGTTTGGGGGGTTGTGTAGGAGAGTAGGATCTGCTTCACATGGGTACCCCCACTTTTTGCTGATGCTTCACTGTTTTTCGACATTAGTCTGGCTGGGGCCCTGCTAATCAGAACCCCAGCCTAGCTGCTTCCTCTCTAAAATGGTTTCCATGTGCCTTAGGCACATCTCTGATTGGAATCTGGAGTGCCCTTATAAGTCCCTAGTATATGGTATACTATGTACCAAGGGCATAGGTACCTCAGAGGCCTGCCAGGGGCTGCAGCATGTATTGTGCCACCCCTGGAAGGCCATCCAAACTGACACCACAGGTCTGCTACTGCAGCCTGGGTAAGGTGGTGCATGCACCCCTTACTGTGATATAGGTTACCTATATCACTATATACATACACACATATAAACCTATAAGTCACTCCTATGGCAGGCCTTATCAATCCTGAAGGCAGAGTGCGTGGTTCCTATGTGAGAGGGTGCCCCTGCATGAGCAGGGCCCCTCTGCAGCGTTCGGAGACCCTTCTCTGATGCTGTTTGTAGTGCAGCCTGACCATATACTCTTAAGCGCATTATAACCTCGCGTTAAATGCTAACTTTGGGATGGCTGCACCGAAACATGTCGTGTTTGGTGTCAAACATCTTGGAATACTACCCCCCGCCAATTCTGGCGGCGGGGGTAGCATTCCACCCTTCTAGAGGGAGAGACATGTTAACCCTGGCCTGGCCGGTAACTTCTTTCTAAAGCCCTGGCATCACAAAATGGATGCTGCTGCCACAGACACAAGTCTGGCCTCCTGCTGCTGGACCGAAACTCCGGCAGGGAGGCCTGGACAATAGGTTTCCTGTCCCAGGGAGGTGTGACCACCTCCCCAGACAGGATAGTGTGTATTGGGGCTGGGCGGGAGCACGTTCGGGTGCTTTGAAGTCCTGCACTGGGGGCACATTTGGTGTCCCTGTGCATACCCCAGTTCAAACCGGATCAGGGGCTTGCAGCCCCTGCTTTGGCGCGAACTGGACAAAGGGAAAGGGTGTAGCCACCCCTCTGCCCTGACCCACCCATAGGTGGGGCCACAGAGTAGTCCAACCCCTAAACTTAGTATAAGTATAGGAACCCAGTCCTTAGGACTTTAGATTATCCCTGGATGAAACTCTGACACAGAATCCTGGACCTTCGACGCTCTACTAAAGACTAGAGGACAGAAGAATCTCCCTTGGGGTCAAGGAGTGACTCCCCTGCTTGGCAGGCACCAAAGAAGCAATTGTCCGGTCTGCATCGCCTAAGCTCCCGTCGGACGCCGAAGTCTTTGCATCACCAGAGGTGGATTTCCAGACTTTCCCGAGGCTGCCCTGAGTCCCCAGCAAAGCTGAGGCCTGTAGCTGTCGTGGGTAACGTGGAACCGTGACCCCTGGACACCGCATGCATTTGCTAGTGCATCCTCTTCTGGGTCTCCCACGAAGTCGTGCTTTGGGCTCCGAGTAGCCCTAGCCTCCAGCACCAACTGCACCGAAGATCACTGGCCTCCACTCCACGAGTGTCCTGTGAGCCAGCTCCACGTGCGACGTCTTGAGGCTCCTTTGCGGTCGCTAGCCCATTGGCTAGTAGCCCTTCACGAAGGCCAATCCTTTTCTTCTTGGGCTCCCTGGTTGCTCCAGGCTTGCCCTCACTTACCCTTGCTGGGTGAGTTCCTCAGACCTTGCTGGTCTGCATCATCGTCATTCTTCACTTTCATCGAGACTTGCCGTTGCCAAGGCTTGTTGGGTCCAATCTGGTCGCCGATACCTCAGCACTCGACAAACATCGTGTACCATCCCGAATCCTGCTCCTGGTTGCCGACAACACCTCCTGGACCTCGTGGCTGAAGAATCAAGATGACTGTCAACCTACCTGAAGCACTCGACATCGGTGGGCATCTGCTCATCGCCTTCCTGGTCACTGGCTAGTGACCCAGACTCTGTCCCCTCTGCTTTCAGGTTCTTCAGATCTCCGATCCACTCTTGGATCCACCCGGACACTTTCCACTTGGTCGCCAGCAGCACTTTGCAGCAGATCGCCATTCAAATCGATGACGAAACCCGACCCCGAAAGGCACCTATGCACCCGGCTTCCCTGGGTGAGGTAACACGAGTACTCTGGTGCTCCCATGGGTAGAGACTCTAGAACGACCTAGTTCTCAAAGGGTTTGCTCCAAGTCCTCCTTTAAGTGTCCCTTTTCTTTAATTTCCTGATCGCGACTTTCTCCATAGAAGTTAACGGCGTATCGCGGTTGTGTATTTACACTGCACGCGTCCCCCGTGGGTCCCCTGTGTCACTACCTTGGGTGGTTCCTTGTGGTCCAAGCACTTCTAGAGGCTCTAGGCCTAGTGTCTAGTTCAGTCGTGGTTCTTATACCACTTTATTGGTATATGGTTTGGTACGCCCCTAGGGCCCAAACGTGTATTTGTGCTATTACTGTGTTTAAATAACTTATAACTTATGTACTTCGAACTCTAGCCTCATAAAGAGACTAGAGGGGTGTGTTTAGCAATAAATACATATATTTTGAATATATACCTGGTGTGGTGCTCTTTCATTTGGTCACTCAAGAGATTATAGACTGGTAAAACAAGCTGCTTTACATTCCTTCAAGACTTAGCCTGAAGGCTGCTCTCCATAGCTACCACTAGGATAGCTTTCAATAAAGGTTGTCTTTAACCTATCTCCAATAAGGGGTTGTTTGGACTGGTGCAAGGTGCCCACTATAATTAGTGGACAGCATATACCAAGCCAACTTCTCACACACTGTCAGGTCAATGAGGGCACAATTGACCTCTCCCTTGACTCCGGTCAAGGGAGAGATGTAGACCTCTATGCACACACTAGATTAGTTGTGGGGCGAGGGCCAAAAACAAAAACCACAACACCAAATACATGCAGTTGGCCGCTTGGGTCAGGGGAACAAAACTGAACATCATGATGCAGGGGACATTCCTGCCCCAACACTATCACAAACTGCGTCCTTTGAAAGATGTGTTTGCTAAACAATCTTGGCCATTTGTGTGCAGGCTTTTCCACCATGTCTAGTGTCTTGGTCAATCTCATATCTCAAAATCACAAGAATTACAGTTCAGTTTCTGCCCAACCTAACCGAATTTGCTCAATTCCCTTCATTGACACATAATGATATAAAAACATATTCTCCCTTTTCATGGTCATAGCAAAAACACAAGTGACTTTATGTTAATTCTAGAGGCTTGGGGGCATTTTTACTTATAAATCATGCAGTGCCTCAGGCATGTTGCTGCTCTGTGTTGCGTGAATGAGTGAGAGCTGAAAAGTGCCATATCTACTAAGATATTATGCTTGTCAGAGCTCTCCTTCCACTTGCGACTTTGTGTCTGCCTCGCTTCAATGCAGGCACCCTTGCACTATGATGCATTATTGTTTTTATGCTGGAAGGTACACCTTCCTGCACAAAAACAATCCTTAAAGTTATTTTCCTCTTTCTATGTGTGCTGCAGAATGCCTTTGTAGTGTCGTAAAATGTATCTGGTCTGTTGTGAGGCCTGCTATGACAAGTTGATTTCCTGCTCGCCAGATTTCAGGACATTGCAGCTGGGCCACGTAGTAAAATGCTCAGAAGTCTGGCGCACTGAGTCTGCCTTCATCAGTGGGTTGGGAGAGCTTGGTCAATTTAATCTGCCATCGCCCAGTGCCCCATATTAAGTTGTACAGTATAATGTAGAGGTCCCTGAAAAATCTTCCTAGGATGATCACTGGGAGATTCACAAAATAGCTGAGAAAATAATAGAGAAATGATAGAGGTAACACAGTAGACCACCATTTTACAAAGGACAATCTTCCCCATAAATGTTAGTGGGAGAGAGTTCCAGAACGTGACCTGAGTCCAGGTAGCCCGTACCATCGCACCCAGGTTGCTCGCCAATAAATCTTTTGGGTTGTGAAAAATTCTAATGCTGAGGTATTTAAATGAGTATGCTGCCCACTGAATTGGATGCATCCCAAATGCAAGGAGATGTGGGATCACCCGACACTTTAGTGGAAAAAGGAACTTTTTTCGTGGGGTTAACCCGAAGGCCATAAAAAGGTATAAAACATAGTCATTAGGTGCAGAAGAGGTTTAAGATCCACTTGGGCAGAACAGAAATAGTAACATCTCATCTGCATATATATTTTTTTACTTACATTTTAGGGTATCAAAGGCATGATCTAAGTCAGTTGAGAGGCATGCTACCTAAGGCCATGTCTGTATCACTCCCTCCAAGACCTGATATAGGTGACGTATATTTAGGGAGGTGTTTCTCCGAGGCACAAAGCCATTTTGACCGGGGTGAATGAGCATTGAGAAATTAAGGAGGTAGTCGGCCAGAATTTTACTCAGGACTTTGTAATCTGTATTAAGAATGGATAATGTATGATATGAGGTGGCGTCACTGGGCTCCCTGTTGGGCTTGGGTATCAAGGTGACAATTGCCTCACTGGTAGTGGGAGGGAGGGCACCAAGTTGGAGGGCTTCAGCAAAAGGTTCTCCAATTGTGGAGCCAGAAGGGCCTCTTAAGTGGCATAATGCTCCATGGACAGGTCATCCAAGCAAGGTGTTTTTCCTCACAAAGGGGTTCTTACCACTTGACGGATCTCTTCCTGTGAGATGGGGGAGTCAAGATTTCGAAAGGCCTCCAGGTGGATATAGAGATGGGTAAGCCCTTCCAATAATTGTTGGAGAGCCGGCACTCTCAGCAGATGGCCCGTCGCATATAGGTGTCTGTAGTAGTGAGCAAACATTGCATTGATTGTGTTTTTTGTATACACTAGTGCTCCCGACCCCCATGATTGAGAGTGTAGGGATGTATCTGTTAGGGGGTTGAATTAGGGGGGCGCCAATAACCTGCCAGGTTTGTTGCTACGGAATGAGTGGTGGCCACGTAAGCTGCTACGTCTAGGCACCGCAGCCTCTCTATAAGGCCGGCATGTTCTTCTTTCATCTTTTTGAGTTGTTCAGAGAGTTTAGATGCAGCACCGAGACTAGCCTCAAGATTGTGCAGTGTTGCCTCCAGCCATCACAATCTGGGATGTGCGTGTGCCTTGGTGTGCAGAGTGATGTCCAGGATAACTCCCTTGTATGCCTCCCATTTAATCACCCTGGTCCTTGCCATGTCTGTATTATCTTCAAAATATTGTATGGGGACTTTGCGTAAGGTTTTGCGGAATACTTCATCCTCAAGCCACCAGGTCATCCTTGCATCCAGGTGGGTACTGGGGTAGGAACTCTACTCCAGTCTATGTACATGTGCAGTGAGTTGTGGTCAGAAAGGGTCTTGCCTAGGTAGTCAATGTCAAGGATTTGTGTTTGTAAGGAGGCTGTGCAGTCCAGGCGATTAAAGTGCATGTGCAGGGTATAGGTGGGTGTTAGATCTATCATCCTTGGGGTGGTCTTCCCCCAACTGTTTACTTTTTGCCTCCAACTTTTTGCTGTATCTTTTTGTTGGTCTTAGGACTCTGAGCCCTTTATCACTGCTAACCAGTGCTAAAGTGCATGTGCTTCTACCCTAAATCATGATGACATTGGTATATACTTAATTTGGCAAATTTAGGTTACTTAAAAGTCCCTTGTAGAGTGGTATACCATATACCCAGGGCCTGTAATCTAAATGCTACTAGTGGGACTGCAGCACTGGTTGTGTCACCTACACAAGTAGCCTTTCAAATCTGTTTCAGTCTTCTGCCAGGGCAGGGCCTGTGTGCGCAGTTTACTGCCACTTAGACTTGGAATTTAAAACAACTTGGCAAGCCTTAAACTCCCCTTTTTACTATCCAAAAGTCATCCCTAAGGTATGCGCTGAGTGACCCTAAGGACTAGGTGCGGTGTAATTAAAAGGCATAACATGTACTCTAAAGTTTTATGTGTCCTGGCAGTGACAAACAACTAAATTCGTTTTTCACTGCTGTAAGGCCTACTCTTTCCTTAGGCCAGCATTGAGAATTCACTTATATACTTTTACGAGGTAATGCCTGATCAGAAAGGAGTAGCTTTGTTATGTTTGGTATGCTTGGAATAGTAATGATAAATCATCTTTAATGGTAAAGTTGGATTTAACACTACTATTTTAGAAATGCCACTTTTAGAAAGTGGACATTTCACTGCTCATTACGTTGCTGTGTGTGTCTGCAGCCAGCCCACAATCCATGTCTGGCCTGGGTGACAGCTACAGTTTGTGCATACTCTCTAGACAGCAACAACACAGGGAGGGATGTGTGTGATAGGGGATACATCTGCATTCATCTACATACTGATAGCCTACCTGGGCAGAGAGGGGGAGAGGTAGTGCACACTTACATCTGAATCGGCTGTGTCCTTCTCTCACACAAAGCGCTGGTTTACCCCCTACTGTAGTCTGGAGACAGTGCTGGGCAGAAAGGGATCCTTGTGCACTTGAGAAGGTTCTTTGAAGTCACCCCCCACATCAAAGGCACTTAGGGGTATACGTATTAGGGTTCTGGCCCTATTAAATCAGTATACTACTGGACCTGGAAGAAACTACACTGGAGTAAAGGCTGCTGTGCTGAAGGATATTCCATCTTCCCATGCTGACTGTATCAAGAAACTGCTGCCCTACCTGGCTGAGCTGCCCTACTGCCTGCTGACCTCTGCCCTGTAAAAAGGAACTAAGGATTGACACCACAGTGACTCCAAAGGCTTGCTGGCTTGCCCCCTGTTCTCCGCTGAGGTCTCAGGGATATCAAAGACCTTGCCGCAACAAGATATACATATTTGACTGAAACTGCGATGCTGTCCGAGTGCCATGGGCTCATGTGCTGTGGTGGTTTCAGCGAAGCCCACGCTATTTGTCCTGCATCTAACTCCCCTGGAGAGGCATTCCTGGTGAGGAGCAGCGTTCTCTTCTGGGGGAGCCAAGATCCTTGTGTGGGAAATGGCTGCTTCCCTACCTCCAGCTCGTGTGGATCACTTCCTAGCTTTGCTTACCTAGCGTGGGCAGAGTGCCAATTCGTCCCTGCAAAACGAGCATCCCCTTCTGCGAGGGAATGGTGGGACTTCCTCACTGTCATACTGCAGAAACCTCCCTCAATGCAGCCCCCCCTCTGCAAGAGAACAGCTGGACAGCCTGCACCGCGGAAACCTCCCTCAGTGTGGCCATCCAGGGCAAGTGTGCTGGTCGAGTGACAGAGGTATCTACCCTAACTCCCAGCCCTTGAGGCCTGATCGAGGCATTGGGCCAGACACCATGAACGACCCCGGCAGCGGCAATCCTCAAGGTACCTGAGAGAGGTGGGGGCTCAGAGGGGAATTGCGCTGTGCTCCTCGCAGCTACTTTGGTTTGCCAACAATCAGACCAGAGCGGTCTTTGTATTACAGTACTGCATTCACCACAGCCAAATACAAACATGTTATTTTTGCTTACTTGCACTGGACCCGAGTGACCTCAACACTGCTTTACTGTGCCCCTCACAGTTAAATGAGCCATACTTTCCAATACTGACTACAAAGCTCACTATCATATCTGTGAATCACAAGAAATTACCGTAAAGACTTTAATACAAGCCCAGTTGATTTTGTAAGGACTGTTTTGATTTATACAAAAGTGAATATCTCTTGACCTACTTATTGGATTTTTGTCGTTTTGTTCTTATTTAATTCATACAAAAGTCTACTATTTCTCTGAGCCTGTGTAGAGTCTTTTTGTGGTGTAATCATTAATGTTTCTTTGTGTGTGTGTTGCACAAACGCTTTACACATTGCCTCTGATGAAAAGCCTGCGTGCTCTGTGTCAAGCTACCAGAGGGTGAGCACAGGTTATCTTTGGTGTATAACTTACTTAAAATCCACACAACACAGACCAGGGACTAACAGAATCAAAAATCGTGATGGGTAATAGGTGAGGGGGTTGATCGGTATAAGGCTGGGCACAAACAGTGTGTGTAAAACTGCCCTCACACACAGCAAGCTGTGTCATGCTTCATCATAGGGCCTGCTAAACACACCCCGCGCTAGCCACGCTGGAGGTGGAGCAATAGGGAGGGAAACAAACACACAACATAAAATGTGAACAAATCGTGTGGGATCAGGAAGGTGAAAAAATGTGGCAAGAATAATTTAAAAGCTGGTAACAGTGTGTCCCTACTCTGTCTTTAATGGTGGGTACACTGTCCAGACACAAACCATGGTCCTCATCGGACCAGTGGATGGTGGTAATGGCTACTAGTTATCAGAGCCCTACCCCTCCACTCTGCTAAAATGTCGACATGTTTCAGCCGAATGAAACTACTACCCCGGCTTTCTTCAGGACTTTCACCTGAACAATCCCAACAAGGATAAGGTCCCTACCTCCTTATAATCCAGGGGTGAGGAAAAAAGGCACCTTGTTTAGTGCACCCTCTGGTACAGGGAGTGGTGGAGCCCCTTGCTCTCAATGAGGAACCGAGTTTATTTTAAAGTCAAACTCGAACTGGCGGAGGGGTGCAAGTAGCTCCCTGTTGTCACACTTTCGTCAAGGTGAGCTAGCATCCGCCACCTAACCGCACTCCCAGCACCGTGTAGATGCTAGCTCACCTTGACGAAAGTGTGACAACAGGGAGCTACTTGCACCCCTCCGCCAGTTCGAGTTTGACTTTAAAATAAACTCGGTTCCTCATTGAGAGCAAGGGGCTCCACCACTCCCTGTACCAGAGTGTGCACTAAACAAGGTGCCTTTTTCCTCACCCCTGGATTATAAGGAGGTAGGGACCTTATCCTTGTTGGGATTGTTCAGGTGAAAGTCCTGAAGAGCCGGGGTAGTAGTTTCATTCGGCTGAAACATGTCGACATTTTAGCAGAGTGGAGGGGTAGGGCTCTGATAACTAGTAGCCATTACCACCATCCACTGGTCCGATGAGGACCACGGTTTGTGTCTGGACAGTGTACCCACCATTAAAGACAGAGTAGGGACACACTGTTACCAGCTTTTAAATTATTCTCTGCCACATCTTTTCACCTTCCTGATCCCACATGATTTGTTCACATTTTATGTTGTGTGTTTGTTTCCCCCTCCCTATTGCTCCACCTCCAGCGTTGGCTAGCGCGGGGGTGTGTTTAGCAGGCCCTATGATGAAGCATGACACAGCTTGCTGTGTGTGAGGGCAGTTTTACACACACTGTTTGTGCCCAGCCTTATACTGATCAACCCCCTCACCTATTACCCATCACGATTTTTGATTCTGTTAGTCCCTGGTCTGTGTTGTGTGGATTTATAGTCTGTAGGAGGGTGACCAGGGACTTATCCTCTTACCTCTTTTCTGTGTTATTTTGTATAACTTACTTACCCTGACTAGAGTGGTAGGTTCTGCCTGGCTTAGGTGCATACCCTAGCCAACCAGAAACCCCATTTCTAACAGCAGGGGAATAAAAGCCATGTGTCTGCAAGTACCTAGTGTTGTAGCCAGTCCAACAGTGCTACTGAGTTACGTATGGCGGGAGTACCTCTAAAGGGAGGGTACGACTTGTTGAGTGTAGTTTCTAGGACTGTGTTAGAATTCCCTCCCAAACTCCAGTCAAGATCAGGCTATGGGGCCAAGTGAGAGGAGAGGCAGACCCAAAATCGAGGCTGGTCAGTGTTAGGGGCGTAAATCAAGCCCAAAACTACAGGCAGGCCATCTAGGCGCCCACTTCAGAGTGTGAAGTGACAGTCTGGGTTGATCTGGGTCTCCTCCACTTTGAAAGGGGTCCCAGCCCAAATCCAGATAGTGGTGGCTCAGGCAAAAGAAGAGTAAGTGGTGCTAATGGCCTATCCACACCATATGCACCAGAGGGCCATGACCGCCGCAGCATTTAGGTCCATTTCCTGAAAGAAGGTCATGTCTGCCCCCTGTCGGACCAGGTGTGCTTGAATTTAATAATGTTTATTAGCTGCGCCCATACCCCACACGTTCCAGGTGAAGAGCGTGTATGTATCCTGTGTCCCTGTGGTGGCCATAAGCATTTGAGTAATTGGGGAAACTAAAGGGCGGACCCTATATGGCCGGCCAAAGGGGCTACAAATGTTCCAGCAAAGGGACCCTGGGAATCAAAATGGGGCGTTTCTCTCATGCAGACCCACCCCATGGGGAGGCAACATTACAGCCAGTAACAAAACAGTTAACTGGCCAAAATTCAAACAGCTCTCAACTGGGGAGAACACAGCCAAGAGGCAGCCGAGCAACACGCAGTTAAGAAAGAGAGTTCTTTGAGGTGTTGAGAGGCAAGCAATAACAAGGGGAGGAGCCAGTCATCGGCCTACCCGTACCTCAGGGCCAGACTAGGAACAGCAACCAGCCTGGCAGATTGCTGTGCTCGACCGTCCCTGGGAGCGGGGGTCGTGTGGGATTTGCTAGCAAGAAGCACTGCTATCGCTTTTGCTACAGGGGGCCGATATTGCAGCACTGCTGCAAAACCGGCCCCCAGTGACAAAACCATCCCCCACTGGCACAAACCCAGCCCCCTCCCCTCTGGCCCACCGGGAAAATGCCTGTTGCCTGCTACGGTCAGCACGGCCCTGCCGTAACTCCCTGCGGATCCCTGACTACCTCAAGGAAAGCTGCCATCCTCCACACAGGCAGGCCCTTTGTGGCAGCCCCAGCACCAGACCGGCAAGGGCCTATGTCCAGCCTCAGACACCCCACTGATGCGGGGACTAAGTGGAGGCTGAATGTGGGCCACAAAAGCCAGAGGCTGTAGGCTCCGTGTGCAGCCTACCGATTCAGATGCTTTGGGATATGGGGGCTATTCAGGGATCAATATCAAAACGCGTCATACATCTTTACTGGCCGGCCAGTTATGTATTCATTTGTCACGTTCAGAGGTTGACATATTCTGAGAGCAAAAGGAGTCCCATTACTTTTCTTTCAATGAATACTAGTGAGGGATGCGTTGGGGTGGTATCATGTTTTATACTGTGCCAGGCAATACATTAGGTGTAATTCCAAAGAGAGGGTGACATCTGCCCCATCACACCAGGGGAGTTCTTAACATCATTAAAAAAGACACATCATTTAACCATCTCGACATTCATTACTGTCTTTGTAGCTTTTCTCAATCTTGATGTTGACTACGCTTACTGGGCAAGATCTTGGCTGCATTTCTCGTTGCAATTTAGCAGAGTTGTTTTTGGCAACATACTCTGTATTTGGAAAATGAAAGCTGGCAATCGTCTTTCTCAAATTTGCCTCTTTTAATTTGGAATGCTCAGGGACAACCTCTATAAAATCAGCCCTTAACACAGTTGAATAAAGTAATTTTATGTTGAGTACCATGGAGTTCTGCTTAAAGGGTGCTAAGAGTTGTGGTGAAAGAAGGTAAAATTGACCCCTGATCAAGATGGCGGCATTAGAGACCACAAATCAGAGATCTGCTTTAGCACTTCAACCTTTCATTTCTACAGAGCGAGCCTCTATCTGCTGAATTTGCAGAACAAGCTTCGAAAACAGATTTTTGGCAAGCTCCAGCATAATACATTATGTCTGTCAGTTGTACAGTACATATGGAAAGAATTTCTATTTGAAAACAGGACTTGCCTGTGTCATCTTTATTTGATAGAAGAAGTCACATGTCGTCTCCTCGCATGCCCTGGAGCTCACAGGAAACTGGTTTAACCCAGATATAACTGAAACAGTGGTTGTGCTCAAGCTTTGTAATGAAGAGCTCATTGTATTCAGTGGGGGCTGCTACGGAATGGGGGTGGTGGGCGGGTAAAAAAAGTATAAAGATCATTTACCTTACTACGGCCGCAGCTTCTCCTCCATCTTCTTCTCTTCCTAGCTGCTGGCAGCACACAAGCTCCTCTAAGACAATCACAATGCTGCTCTCACCAGCATGACAGCAGTGTACTGATTGGTCTGAGCGGCCTGTTTGGCCGCTCAGACAGTGACTGGGAGTCTTGGGTCTGTTCTCCAACCGGCTGAGCAACACGGCCTGGTGAAGAAATGCTAAGTGTGCATGACTAGACGGCCGGCCAAACTGTCATGTGCACTTATGGTGCATATATATTTCCTTCTCCCTGTGATCCCAGCCCCTCCCTAACCTGTCACTCCTACACCGGAGGAGCCGCAGCTGAGTGTATTCTTACGAATACACACACATATTGAGTCTCTCATAAAAAAAGCTTGAAATACTACTTAAAGATGAAACATTGAAGCATTTTTATAGCCTCTACCTTTCTCACCTATGTTCACAACAACCATTGTTCCTTTACTCTCATTCTGCCCAACCTCTCTTTTGTGTTTGCTCCTGCTGACCACTCACCCACGCTCATCAACCTTTTTCCCTTATAAAAACTAAAAAAGTGAATGCAAAGAATATGCTCCTACTGCAACTCCAGGCCACCCACAATCAAATTTAAAAATGTAATGAAAAATTAAAAAGGTACAAATATATACTGGTGTATGCCATCTATTAAACAACACCCTTATCCAAACGTTTTTTAACTTACTTGATTGATGCGTCACAAAAACAAAGTCCTTAAAATCCAATGGTATATGCAGCAGGAATTGCAGACAAAGAGAGTGATCATTTCCCCTCGAAATCCAAATGAAAAATTGCCAGGGGATTGACAAAGCACTGGGAGGAGCCTTCTGGACAGGAAGTGGAAGTTAGAGTCTCTGTGGCACATCCTTCCTGTAAAAAAAATAACTAAAACAAAACACTAAAAACAATGACCTGAAATATCGGTTTGGGTAAAATATTCACTTGAAAAGGTATTTTTGTGTTAATTTAGCTGCTTCTCGAGTAGAAAATCTACTTGAAAAACAGTCCGGACCGCTCATGACGGCACATGTTAAAGAAATGGCACCAGAAGGCTCCCTAGTGACATCGAGCCTCATGGTGTTCCCGTTGTCATCGCGTTGCACAAATGGAAGCAAAATTCCTCCATGCTGTGATTGGTGAAATTTTGGCTTGAATTCTGCGTTAAAGAGTAACGATGAGTGACTAAAATTCCACCAATTCCATGAGCAGAATGAACATTTCCACCCACCCCTAGATTATTGCTGAATTTTATCATTCTAGCAGCAGTCAGGGGGCCCATTTCCTTCCTTGCTCTAGGGCCCATGACACACAGACTAAGCTGCTGATCTTTAGTCAAAAGTTTCATAGCAATAGATACACACTGTGGACCATGAACTATAGCTGCTAGTGTATCATTTATTCACTGTTCTATGAGGAAAAGGTGGGTAAGAGCAAACAATAACTATTTATTCATCCACACTGGGACTCATATATCTCAGTCTTAGATAGGAGTGAACATCAGCTCGGATATATAGGCTGGTTAAGGTGAGGCCATTAGAGAAGGTGATAGTGTCCAGAGAGGCTGAACTAGTTGGTAGCAAGGCTGTAGGCTATGCAGCCACCTGCATCAGTGGATGAATTGAATGTATGACTGTACAGTAGTTGCTGGTGCTGATACAGCAGCCTTGGCTCCAGCCCAGTGTAAGATGGCAACCTAAAAGACCAAGGTGTTAGATGCACAAAATGGACATGTTCACAAGCAAAGGTTGGGTGCATGGGACTGCTGGAGGGCTCACTAAGGGAGAGAGGACCTGAGAAGTAAATGTGAAAGGAAGCAAGGCAGTGTGAAATGCACCATAAGACATCTAAATAATGCTCAAAATAAACACAGTGGTTCTGCAGTCTGTGGGGTCTGTGGTGGACAGTCTTTTGTAAAGGGCAACGATAAAAAGAGTTCCAGTTAGGGCCCTTCCAGGCACTTAACATAACAGGAACACCTAAAAAGTCATGACGTCTGTGGATCTGCAGCAAGTTGCAGCAAGTAGCAGCCAGTGTTTGGAAGGCAGTGTGTGCCTCTCCCAGGGCAGACTCGCAAACCACAACACATGCTGGCATAAAATGTCATACTAGTTCCTAAATTGCACTAGATAAGTGACTGTGACATGCAATCCTCACTATGTCAAGAGGGATTTGTGGAGTGTCTTCCCCAAGTGAAGCTTTCAGGTTCAGAATTCCCAACAATCACACTGGGATATTTTGTAAAAAATACATTATATGAAAAGAATGACATGAGGGGAGGACTACCGGGCAGTGCAAAGAGAGAAGGGTGGATTGTTAGGGGCACTTAAAACACAACATTTTTAAACTAATCAACATTATAAAGGCCTTCAAAACAGAAACGAGAGAGAGTGTGTGTGTGTGTGTGTGTGTGTGTGTGTGTGTTTTTTCTGTCAGTGTGGGCATGTAAAATGTCCAGATGAAATCAGACAGACAGTTCACCATAGCTGACTGAAAGCACTTGTACCCAACTATTTACTACAGAATACATTTTCAAGGGGGTGAAACATCACAAACACCCCCTAAATCTATGCCCCTGATGCTATATGTTAGTTCTTCACTGGCTGCTACTGAACCCAGAAGCAATATTTCATTGTTGTTGAGTAATTGTTTCTGACTCTCGCTCCTACTCTTTTCTTTCTCCCTGATTCCTCCCTTAGTCCTATGCCTTTTTCTACACTCTCTGCTCCTTGTCTCTGATTGTTCTTACTCCACCCCCTCCCCACCACTTCGTATGTGTCCATCCCTTCCCCCTCCCTCACCCTTTTCTCTGCTTATGTTTTATTTGTGGAATACAGCCATGAGACACAGCACCAGCAGGTAGCAAGTTCTAAAAGCAGCTGGAAGCTAATGAGCTCAGACCGTTTGAGATGACTTTACACGAAGTCACATCACAGCAAGTGCCTGTTTATTTCTATTAGAATTGGTTAATTTTCCAATTGAATCTGAGGTTCAGACCTTGCTATCAGACTTATTCTTGATCTGCCCAAGTTTCATCCTGTCTCAGCTTCCATTAGGAAGCTCCACTGGCTTTCAGTGGATAACCGTATCAAATTCAAGGCACTGTGCCTTGCTTACAAGGCCTTACACGACTCAGGTCCCAGCTACCTAAAACAATCCTTTACCTGGTACATACCCAATCGAAACCTACGATCAAAAAATACCTTGATGATCTCCCACCCCAGCTTTAAGAGACTCGAATGGGGGGGGGCAGTTGCTTCTCCTCTGAAGCCCCGGCACTTTGGAACAGTTTGCCTATAAATATCAAAGCAGCTCCCACTTTATTGAGCTTTAGGAAACTGTTAAAAATGTGGCTTTTCAATGCCTAGCCTTTTCTTGCTCCTGTTTACATTGCAATACCCAACTCAGCCCCAAGACACCCTCGGGTATTCGTGCGCTTTAGAAGTTATTTAACGTAACATAACATCTATGTACGCTGCACATGTATGTAAATGTATGCAATGTTGTATTGGTACATTCAATGCACATTTATGCCTGCCTACTTATTTATACCACAGCTCTTTATGGATTTTATAAGCATTACAGCATACAAAGCAAAGCTTACCCCAGTGCTTTCCGTGTGTTAATATACATATAGCGGTTGAGGGCTGCGTTTACTTGCAAATCTCTTCTCAGAAGCCCGCAGCCGGTGCTATTTAATGTCGCCTTGCCGAAGTCCACGGCAATGTATTCTTCAATCTATCTTATGCCTCTTTCATCTACTACCAGACACTCCCTGCCCCTTTATCTCACTCTTGTAGGTTCCTGCTTTCTAACTTTGTGACTGGTTTGTTTTCTGTCTTTCTCTTTCCCGTTTGTGTATTTTTACCTTTTTTGCGCTCTGTAAATTTTCAATGAGGAAAAATAAGAGCCTGTCCCCAAAAATGAGTGCAAGTGGGCCTCGCCAGCAACCAAATTAAGAAATGCCCAAATAGAATGTGCTGTGACCCTGTCCCCGTCTTTATAAATCCTCATTAATGTATCTGCTTCGGCCGAGGTCCACCTCTTAATACCCTTAAACAAAGTTGTATATTCGGAGCCAGTGGCGTCTTCCAAGCCATAGCTATTCCTCTTTTTGCAACTATTAGGGCAAGATCTACAATTATAACACATATTTAGCTTGTCTCAATATTGGAAGTTGTGCCAAAACGTATAATATTGCGTTATTTTTCTCATTGCGTCCTGCTACTATTTTTAGTATATTCTCCCAGTGCTTAATTTGAGCCGGAGGTGTCCAGTGCTCGGCACTGGCACTTAATTGTCAACACTGGCTCTTGTGACATCCTGCCACAAGGTGGCGCTGATTGACTAATTTAGAGATTACTACAACAACAGTTAATTATTAATTCAATACACATTAAAAATTACTATTTCCTGCTGCCAAGGCCATTCTTATAGCTTTGGGGGTCCTGAAATAGTCCGAAAAGTCATACTTGTAGGAGTGCGAAGGTTAGTTGTTGTATTGTTACTTTCTTTGGCAGCATGGTAGGGGCAATGTGTGGTGCACCTGCAGTGGCCTCCTGACGAGAGCCCTGGCACTTATGTGTTCTTTACAAATTAAGCACTCTAGGCTATCACATTGTCTGAGCGAGAACACAGGTTTGAAACTAAAGTGGCAAGCCCAGATAGGTCATGAGATTTCAGACAATCAGTGGGTGAACATTTTGAATACACTAAACTTATCTATAGAAACTAGCAGCTAAAATGTACCCAATCTAATTACATTCAGCAAGCATAACTTTCCCCCAAAAGCATTGACAAAATGTATGTGGGAGCCAATATCGTTTGCCTTAGAGGTCGAACATCTGGCGCTGACATCTGCCACACAATTTGGTCCAGTCTACTTATATATTTGTCACCGCAGCCATGGCGATGTTGAGGCAATATTTGAGCCTACATGAAAAAAAATAGAGCATGCATTATTTGTGACATAAAAAGAAAGTGTGATATGGGGGGCGATCAGTGGCGGCTCTTTCGCTAAGGCAGAGGAGCGTCGCCCCACTGCTTCAGCTGTAAGCTAAATACAAATAATAAAATGATAAAAACATTCGTTATTATCATTTTGTTTTTTGTATTCAGTTTGCAGCTGAAGCCAGGCGGGCAGAGCTGGGCTCCCCGCGTCACAGGGGGAGGAGTGGTAGCAGCACCTAAAGTGCACATGACGCTTTGGCCGGCCATCTTTGGCTGGCCAAAGCATCATGCGCACTCTGTATGTTCTCCACCCAGGCTGTGTTACAGCCTGAGTGGAAAACATGCACAGCCTGCCAGCCCCTGCCTGAGCGCTAAACTACCTTTTATCCAATTGGTCGCATTTGACCTTTTATCCAATTGGTCGCATTTGACCTTTTATCCAATTGGTTGCATTTGTGCCGGTACATGGGCCATATGCTTATTTCATTATTTTTTTCTTTTCCTAGATGTCCCTAAATCCATAGGCCCTGATGAGATCCTAGATCACGTATAGGGTCGAAACGTCGTCGGCAACAAAAGAAAGCGAACCATTAACAGCGCGAATTATTGTATATAGCTGCTGTATATTGTGTATTGAGTTGCTAAATGGTCGATTTCGTTGAATACCTTGGAAACCTTGTAAAATACTGTCACAATTATGTCACCAATATTTTAGGTTCCTGTTTCTCACTGGGGACACCACGCACATTTTTCTTTTTCATTGTACATAGAATTTTGTTTGTGAAATATAAAATATGATTGTATCAAAACCATAGGTGTATGTGGTTTCTTCGCCCTCTGACATCATTTTAACCCTTCCATTGCGATTGTGCATCTTATTATCTATATATGATTCTATTATTCCACAGGAACCACTGTTTCTGACAATAATTGAGCGCCAAACTACGGCGCTCAGACCAATCACAACACTGCTAAGTCAGCGTTGCGGTTGGTCAGGGGATTCTGGCAGGCTGTGTGCTTCCTGCCGAGAGGAGGAGAGAGAACGAAGAGGCAGCGGCCGGTGGTAAGGAGGTAAGTGCTTTTTATTTTTTATTATTTTCCCCTCCCTCGTTCCCCCTCGTTTACCCTCCCCCCGCCCCACCACCCTTGGTCGGTAGCAGCCACTACTGGGGGTGGTTACAGTGTCCCATTCACATTTCTTACTGTTATGTTTATATTACCTGTCTGAAGTAGCTCTCTGACTACTTGAGTGTTAAAAACAGTAGATACAATAAATATTATCAAACTATAAAAGCAAAAGGAACGTGTACAGGTCATGTTTATTACCTACAGTAAAGCACTTGTGTCTTTTGCACAGATAAAGGGGCAATTTAGATGAGAAACGATACAAAGTTACAACATTTTCAAACAAGCAGGATGTAAGTTTGGTCTGGTTGATTGCTACATTTATAAAGTCTTTTTTTGCTCAGAGTAAACAAACTGGTTTGACCCTTTTTCAAGAGACAATGCGTTGGTGCTAATGTTCAGATAAGAGTGAGCGGTGACTTTCAATTACAGCTATAAATGTTTATCGCCAGCATCCTTTAGCCCTGCTAATCACCCCATTTAGCTTCACTTTATGGGTCACCCTCTCAAAAGTTCCATAGTTCACCCTGCCAGCAGCTTTAGATGAAAAGGTCACAGTATAGGGAACAAGTCACATGGCATCCAGTCTGTCTGCAAATTAGAAAACAGTCATAAGGGAGGGACACTCTGATTGGGGGAGCAGCTGAGGTGCCTTGTGAACACACAGATGTGGACACAGAAAAGGGGGATGTGATGTGTGATGAGTTCAAGAAGCATTGGGCACCAGAATAGGTATTCATGATAGCAGACAGCAGTGCCATCCTAACGCATGGGCATGCTGGGCAGTTGCCCGGGGGCCCCACAAGCATAGGGGCTCCATGCAGACCAGAATTTAACACTAATTTTCCGTTAAACATTTTTATTCCTGTGAGTGGTTGTGTAGGCAGGGCCCAGTGCACTGCTTTGCCCGGGGGCCTATAATGATGTTATGATGGCCTTGGTGGACAGAGAGCATGAATTATGGATACAGGTGCTTATTCTGCAACCTGTTACCTGAAAGACCCGGTAGGCTTCCTCCACCGAACTGGGGCCAAAGCAATGGTTAAGAACGAGCCTTCCAGCAATGGTCTGAATGGTGGTCGTTACCCCATAGCCTGCCTGAAATCAGGACGTACTGCAATGGTAAATTCTCAGCGGTGGCTGATGGACAACAGTGGATCCCCAGCGGGTGGAGGCCCCCTCTTCCGCACCATGTGGAAGCAGGAGAGCAAGGTCCACTGAGCGCCAGCTAGGCCATCCTATATTGCATAGCTCCGTTTTCCCTGGGATAGAGACCTGCCTGTGATCTTCTTTGCAAGGAGTGCACTGGCAGTAAAATCCTCCCTGCATGGTAAGAGCAACCTTAGGCAAACTCAAGATGCTTCTGCCCCTCTAAACTCCCGATGGCCTTCCTCTGCCATTGAGAAGATCTGCAGGGCGGCAAAAGAACAAGAAGACCTGATGCGGCATGAGCTGCAACATGACAGAAGATTAAAAAAAAGGATGATGCAGTAGGAGAAGGAGAATGAATGGTGGATCCAGCAAGGTACTTGGCACGCTCAAGTATGTGGCCTTTGAGGAACCTATAGGGTTTCATATAAGGGCACCATCAGTGTGAATAAAATATTTCTATCACACCCAGAAAACTTTCTTTACAATATGTTTAGTTCATCTCAAGTGAAGTCAAGGGGGAAACAAGACTAAAGAAATATCTTTGACCAAGACTCTTTTTAGAACCTCCCACTTATTTTTCATTCCACTGGGCAAAGCACATAAAAAGCATAACTTTGAAAGGTAGTTAGCAATAACTGGAGCTCACAACCTCGTTTCCTGTAAAGCTCTGTAAATCAGGAGCTGAAGATACGAATCAAACTAGAATATCACAGTAGGAAGTTTGTAGATGAAGCAGAGAAAGAAATTAATTTCATTGGATGATATTAACTCTCTGACAACACTAATCTGATAAATAAAAATCATGTGTTATTCATTTTGAACTGTGTTCTTATGATGCAGCTTCCATTCAACAAAAATGTAGGTATCTCTAAAATTTCTCACCGATAAACATATACGCTGGGATCTACTGGTATCACAAGGGGTTGATAGGGCCTCTGCTGCACCACTGGTTCTCATGATTATCTTCCCATCTTCTTTGCTACTTGAGTGTCACCTTCAGAACTCTTGACTCAAATGCTACCATTCCACCTGTGAGTGAAATAGTATCTGATGAAGGCAGGCAAGAATTATTGAGCACAATGCTCCCACATGAAAATTTGCTGAAAGTATCTGATTGAATCCTTCTGACAAAAATATTTTCTTTATGAAGTTGACACGCAGTTAATCACTAGCTTCAAAGCTGGCGATACCAAGGGCTCCTCAAATGTATATGACTATTTAGTTGTTGTATCGCATTGGATGAATTAAAACTATCTCAAGTTAAATGGTTCTAAAACTAAGGGGGATATTCTCAAGAACGTGCGATAATCATCGCCAAAATGGGTTAACGCAATTTCACATATCGCCGTCCATCGCGGGAAAATAATTCCATGTTAACGTCCCATTCTCAACATGGCGGTAACATGCGATAGTGTCCTGATAACGCCTCAAATGTCCGCGATAAAATCACCGGGACCGCGATAAAAATCTAAAGCCTAACGTGAAAAAAGTTGCGATGGGCCCAACTGCGAAAAAAACCACAGCGATAAGCAGCGCCAGGCCTGCAAGTCCCACAAGTCAGGCAGGAAAAACCACTAGAAAAGCGCCAACAAAAAACACAAACAAAACACAAACAACTGCGAAGCACCATGGAGGTAGCCGGAGCGAGTACCGAGGCCAACCAGAACCCCACAAGCCCCACTGAGGAACCAGCCTGGGACCTCGGGGTGAGGGAAGGGCAAGGAGAAGAAGAAGAGGAACCCGCCTTACAGTACGCAGGAAAACCAGATCCCCATTACGGAGGTCATAGAACACCACCACCAACTGTGCATCACCGCCACTGTGTCATTGGCAACTAAAAATACAATATGGCAGTCCATTTTGGCCAAGGTGAATGCAGTCGGAGTGAAGAGAAGGGAAGTGGGCGACTGCAAGAAGCGCTGGACTGATGTGAAGCGCAAAACCAAGCTGAAACCCGCAGCCAACCTGAAAGCAGCAATGCAGACTGGAGGTGGGAGTCCAGCGACACACCAGGAGCTGGATGATATGGAGGGAATGGTGACCCGAGTCATCATTGGGGAGATGGTGGCAGGAGTTGGGGGACCGGACACTGCACAACATGACCTGAGCCAACAGCAACAGGGTGAGTAACGACCAGGGACTGGGGGGACGGGGGGAGATGGGCACAATGGCACACATGCACAATTAAGTGTAGGACATCTGCGGACAAACCATGCCCAAGAGTCACAACTCCGACCAAGAGCCCAATTTACCCAAGTCTGCAACATCTCAGCACTGTATAAGCACAGAAGTCAAAGGCACACCGCCTGAAAGGGATAAGGGCCAGCCAAAGTAGAGCTGAAGGGGCAACACACCCACAATGCTGCACACACATATAAGAATCAGAGCACCTCAACATTGACAACAATGTGGTACAAACTGCAACACTTTCACAACAGAACAGAGGACACAACTGCCGCCGCTTGTGTGTAGAAAATGGCCATTCGCATTTGGCATAGCAGGAAACTGTGAGATGACAATGTACAAGTACAACCTCACATCCCTGATGGTGTAGAAATGTCAACTGTCCCGCATCACATAGGCATCTCCCCACAAACAGTCACAATGTACATTGTCATGCAGTCTGTAAGTAAACTTGTCCAATGCGTCAACATACATGTGAACACAATGTCAATCTGCATTTCCCCTTCACATTGCGGAGGGAGAATCAACACCTCCTACAGAGCATACCCAACAACTCAGCACTTATGATGAAGAGGACCTCCCCAACATTGACTCCGACGCCCTCCAACAGCCCATGGACAGCTTCGGCACCCCACCTCCAGGAGCAGTGCAGCCCAGCTGCATTGAGGAAACCCCACCCCCTGCACAGACCACACAGCAGGAAGCACCCACCACCACGGCTGTCTCCCAGGACCCCCACGACCAACACATGGCATTCCAACGCCGTGTGTTAGGGTGCCAGGAGAAGATGGCTGATCAGCTGCGGGTGGGGTTCGACCTAATGGCAGCCAAACTAGATGCCATACGTGGGTGTCTACGTCCCATCAGGGACCACGTACAGTCCCCAACGGACACCCACTGTCCACTCCATGCTCTCCAACAATCCATGGCTGACATCGCTGGAGTCATGACTCTGAGCCAAGAACAACTGTCTAGTCAGAGTGGCTCCAGCGATGTCAGCTGGGAGTTAGGACACATGCGGAGGATCATGTTGAACATGGAGCGGATGCAGGCGGAAAGAATGTTTGCCACGGCTGCACACCAGCGAGATGTAGCTGTGATCTTCCATGCCCTGCAGATCCTCGTCATGGCATTGCCACCACAAGGCCTGGCGTGGATGAATGCTGCTGATACTACTCCATCCACATCTCCACCCCCTGAAGTGTCAGTGCCACACAGTGATGCAGACTAAACACCACCACCCACATGTGAGGCACCTGACACATCAGAGGACGAAGATGATGATGAATCTGGCTTTGTGGTAAGAATGAAGTGGTAGCATTCAGCTCCGCCATATGGCCTGTTTCAGCTTGGTTCTGCCCTCTGCATCATGCCCTGGAATAACACCTTCCACTGTCCCCCGATACACTCAGCGACACTCACCTTGGACCTCGACAGGGACTGCCATATTTGGTTTGGTTACCAATGACACAGCAATCACACTGCGGACTGAAGTCTTCCTCTTCCGATGAACTTGTCAATCCCTAATGGACTCTGGCTGGCCCTCCACGAGGCAACAAAGTAAAGTGGGGTGTACATGGCCCTGAACTGCTCCAGCTTCAACACTCCACTGAATGCGAATAAAACATTCTGATTCACACAGATGTGTCGTGGCTATGAGCAATCGAGTATGAAAGTATGGATGAATGTAGGGACAGTGATTCCACAAAAAGGTACTCCCTGGGTAATGCTATCAATGCGCATGTCTGGCCGTGACCCAGATAGGCAGTGAGACACACATTGTCATTCAAATCAAAACTCATCACAGTTGAATACAAGTGAAGGTGCGTAGACTTTATTAGCATATGCGTGTCAGTACAGGCAAGATAAGTGCCACAACATGCAGACCAATGCAGCAGTATGTCAGGATGAGGAACGTTGCCAAGCGCCGCTGTCCACTCCGGGGGAGTGCCTCACCTTTCACAGGTGTGTGTCAACCCGCGTTGTTGTCCGCTCATGTATTCAGAGTCCAGGCGAATGCAGCCATGTCCACTGTTGTCGTGGGACATGTGACCAGATCTCCAAGATGCAACAAGGTGTTGGGACATGTGCAATGGGTTCCAATCTGTTGTGGCTGCAGGTACGTAGTTACTCGTCCATGAAAGCGATTGCAGCTCCGTAGGCTATCATTTCCAACATGAGGTCGTTGTCGACTTCATCAAACAGGACGGCAAGGCGATCCATTAGCAGGTCCGGACAGATGTGCTGCGTCCACCCCCTTTCACCAATTAGCACTACAGCCCAATAGGGGAGCGGTTCAATGTGGTCACTGCACACGAGGATTGTGCAATCTCCCAGGTCCAGCTGCCAGCATGTATGCCAAGTATCAAGGCATCCCATAAACGGGTATCACGGTGACACTCCTGGTCGTGGGCCAATAGGGGGCTCACACACATGTCAAAATCCAGTTCAGCTACCGTCTTGTTGGATAGGCAGACATCCAGGGACCACTCGAATATGCACGATCGACAATGCAACATAGGCTGAACGCAGGTGACGTTGGCAAGGCGGAAGCTTAGCCGGTAACTGATCCGCAGCACTGCCAATGGCAGTGCCCCCAGTAAACGCAGCATACGTGCACGGTACAGTTCCACGTGACAGGGGTTGTGCAAGTGTCCGGGATGTTCTGCCATTGCGTCAGTGGCTCTGGTTGAAGCGGCACTGTTCTGACCTGCGCCAGTTCTGTGGTTGAAATGCCACAGCTCGGATCAATGAGTTGTTTTAGTGTGCAACGGTTGTACGCCTGGGATGGTGTGGGAGTAAGTGTGAAGGCCATTCCATGCAAGATAACTTCGAGCAAGGACTTCTGTGTGTGTGGTGTGTATAGGTTGGTCTTTCGTCGGGCTGTGCGTAGTGTGGGAGTCGTCATTAGCTGCTCTAGTATCTGTCAGGGGGTGCCGGGCACATGCAATTCCGAGGTCGGAGGTGCAGATGTGCTTCCGCCTGATAGTCCAGACAAAGGAGCTTTCATCCCTAATGTTAGTTTCTCATCTGCTTGCATTCAGGAAATGTGAAGTGGCTTGTTGGGGGTGCGGTGGGATGTGTGCGCCTTTGGGATTCATGTTTGACATGTCTTGCATGTGGCAAATGAGCGGCATCACTGTGTGTTACGTTGCCTCACAGCTGCTCCTCCCTTCCCCCGAGCCAATTTACTTGTGTGCGCTGCGCGGTTGCATCACTTACACTGCTACGGCACACCATTGTCATGCCTGTCTGCGCATGTCCACAAGACTGACAACGACACTGTGATGTTGGCCGTTGAAAGTGGGCGGCCACGTGTGTGTAGGCCTGTGGGCAGGTTAGGGCGGACACAGATGTAGAGTTCATGCCTGGCTGAACTCGCGCTGCGATTAAGGCTAGGCATTTGGCTCATGTTGCGGCAATACAGATACACACAACACTTGGCATGTATGAGCCAAGACCCCGAGCGGTCTTGCGCTCCTTCATTTCCCCGTTCGTGTGAGCCCGCCCTCCGGGTGCATGCTACATTGCAACATTGTTGATTGCGGACTGGGTGGCGCCGACACTACAACAGTGACACACTCATTAGTTACTTCGTTGTCCAGGCCAGAACTGAACCACGCCCAGAGCCCCGGGCAAATCCTTCACACCCCTATGCTGGCTTGGCGTACGCCGGCCCAGCCCACTCCGCTTACAGGGGGGGACGACACAGCTACATGACCGAGGTCTTCCCCACTGCCTTAGGTGACATGGTTGCGTCCACTGTACACAACACTACACACACCATCAGTATATGTCCACATGGACATGTCTGTGCTCTGCATACTGAAGTCAGTCCAGCACATCACCGCCACACTTGGCATTGTGTACATTCTTATTGATGGGTCAATTGCCTCCTTCGCACATACTTGGTTCCCACCTCTCCCCACATTCTGCAACTGTGTGGCTGAGTGGCCATGCCGTTTTAGGAAGGTCAGCTGTCTTGTTCTGCGCTGCCTCGGTGGTAGTCCGGGGGGGGGGCAGGCGGGGGGCCTGGGGGTGGTGGCGGTGGGTGTTGTGGCCCTCTTGGGTCTCCGTGCTGCATGGTCAGTGGCTCCATGACATGTGTTGGTCTTCAGATGTGACTCTGGGCTGGGATCCCTTTCATGCTGCAGGTTGTCGTCCTGCTTTACACCAGTAAGAGTTTAGTATTAGAACAGTGGTCCTTAAACAGAACAGTGTGGTCAACAGGATAAATATAGACTCCAAGCAGTGCTATATTACGAGTGTCCAGCCGGACATTCAATTTAATAATTCAAAAATGTCAAAAACCAAAAATAAACACATCAATACAGTGGGACACAATCCTGCATCCTACATAGAAACATGACAAGTACACTTAGGACAGGAACATATCAGGCAAGACAGGGTAGCTTGTGGAATATTGAACACAATTTCTAACAAGCTTGAGGAAACAGTAAATACACTTTTTATCAGATTTGATTAATGTGCAAACTGTTTACATTGGTCGACGACGTTTCGATCCTCTTAAGAAATAGTAGGATCATCATCAGGACAGTTAAAAATACAAGCCTGAATAATTAGAGATTGCCTCAAAGGGCTTGCGGAAGGTTAAGCCACAAATACACTCAGTGGCGGAGGCCGATTAAATAGGATGTTCTAAGAATGAATAACCTGGCGATTAAACTGTAAATTATCAGTTCCAAGGCATCAGTAAGAGGCAGGTGTTAAGTCCCTGCTGCTAACGCGCCTTATCGCCTGTTTTTGGGTCGCAGCGCAGATCTGGCTGGTCGTTGAGAATATCGCGAAGTGGTGTTTTAGTGTGTTTTTGCACGGGAACGCCTACTCTGCATATCATTAGTGTTAGTTGTCGCTCTCATCCGTGGCGATGTTTTTTGCGCCAGCTATTGCTGGTGAACTGGCGATATCGGCAGTTTGCACCAGCTTGAGAATGGGGCGATGAATCTGTCGCCACTTTTGCGACGCTAAAGTGCCGAAAAATCGGCGATAAGTTCTTGAGAATATGCCCCTAAAATGCTTGGTCTTTCAAAACCTGTAGCACCAATACAGTCCAGCTTTTGGCCTTCTAGCCTGGGTCCCACCCCCTCGCTCATTCCGGTTGTCAAGAATCTGGGTATAGAAATTGACACCTCATGAATCTTAACCGAACGAGTAACAGCAATAGTTAAATCTAGCCTATTTCAATTGCACTGCCTCAAACGAGTTCTCTATCTGTTCACTCGCAATTCTGAACGTTTTTACTTCACCACATTCAGAAGATTTTAACACCCTCCATCTGGGATTACCAGCATCACTTCTCAAGAAATTACAATGGAATAAAAAAAATTGCAGCCAGGCTAGCTGAGGGTGCCTGGCTTAATTTCCATATTTATCTAGTTTCGGTTTGACCGAATTGTCGGCATGTGAAAGCAAGAAGGATGTTTAAAGCTCTCTGCTTAGTCCATAATGTGATCTACTTTCCTAATAGCGCTTCCCTTAGGTCCCTTTTCAAACAGTAGGTCAGCATTTCATCACAATTTAATGATCCTTAAGTTTCTGGTGAGGACAATCAGCAGGTGCGCCTTTTCTGTCACAGCTGCCCAAAATTGTAATTGACTTCCGGACTTTCTCAAGGATGAATCAGATCTTTGAGATTGAGAAGGAGACTTAACACCTGGCCTTTTCCCTGCATTTAATGGAGGTTATTGATTAATGGAGACTGAACCTGTACACAACCTGTTTTAGGGTTAAGATACCCCAGTGGGGTGAAAATGTGTGCTCCATAAAACAAAAACATAGCATAAACATAAATAGAACAACTATGAATCAAGTTACACAGATCTCAAAGGCGTGGGCATCAGAAAGTAAAGCAAACCCTTAGGTCACAGATATCTTTCAGATTCATTTAGCAGCCTTTCGTGTTACAAGGTTCCTATTGGCTCAGTCCTCAGCGTTGAATCTTAGGTTACAGGAATTGTACTTACTTCAGACATTAGCGCTATCCCATATGCTACACATGCTTTTCAAGTTTCCTACAGAAATTCTTTCCTACGGGTTACATATAACTTACAGGCTAAAGTCTCATACTACAGAACTATTTGTGCAGGGATGCTGATCTTACAGTTTCAAACTTTGGGTAGCACAGATATTACTTAGGTTATACAACTTACAGACTTAGGGAGCAACCGGTCAGGTTACAGAGATATTGGCACAGCCTTCAGAGCTATCCCTTTGGGGACAGAGACTGGGCAGGATCTGAATTCGGACATTATAGCTACCTAAAGTTACACAGATCAGTATGTTTCAGACAGCAAGCTTATCCCTCAGGTAACAGAGATCTTCAAGGCTAAGGACTCCTACAGAACACCTGTCCATCCGATCACACAGATCTCAATGACTCAGACTCAGGCTTTAGTCAGCTAAGCTTTCCCTTATGTTACATACATTTTAGATGCTCAGGCCTATGACTACCTTTGACAATTGAGCTGTCACCCAGGTTACAGAGACACTAAAATATCCCAAAACAAAGCTGCGCTTTAAGTTTCGCAGATCATACAAATTCAGGACTTTGACACTGCACAGTCCCAGGTCTAGGACCACAGAGGTTTGATATGTCCTGCAGGATCAAGTGTATGGGAGCAAAGCTTTCCCTCAGATGACCCAGATCTCTGAGTGAAGAATTCCCTCTTAGGTTAGCAAAATATTAAAGGGTCAGACTTCATGCAAGAGAAGTATCCCTCAAAATTGGAGACCTGAAACTCTAGGGCTGAAGAGTGCAAAATATATGCACCACTAAATTGTGCTACTTATATTTTCCACACTTTATCAGCAAATAAAGAGGCACAATTTAAATGAATCCCCCTGCATTATTTATTGTGAGAAAAAAGTCAGGGCTACAGTTTCAATTTAAGGGCCTGATTTAGATTTTGGCAGAAGGGTTACTCTGTCACAATGGTCATAGATATCCTGTCCGCTGAAAAATAAATAAAGGATATAATGGGATTTATATTTCGGCGGACGGGATATCCGTCACCGTTGTGACGGAGCAACCCATTCGCCAAGATCTAAATCAAGCTCTGGGGGCATATTAGCAAGACCCATGTTAAAATTATCGCCGTTTTAGCGGCAGGAAACTGCCGCTAAAACGGCGATAATGGGCTTGCTAATATGCGTTATGGAATTTCAATAGAAGCCCAGGTTAGATGTCCTGCACATCTAACCTGGGCTTCTATTGGAATTCTATAACGCATATTAGCAAGCCCATTATCGCCGTTTTAGCGGCAGTTTCCTGCCGCTAAAACGGCGATAATTTTAACGTGGGTCTTGCTAATATGCCCCCTAGTCTTTTAAGTGTTTTGTGTAGCGCCATAATGCAGCTTCTCAGCAACCACAAATGCTTAGATATTTTAACTACACAGAAATGGATGCCAACAGGCAGTCATTTGGGAGTGTGTATCGCAGTGCATTCAGCTAGCTCTAAAGCCCTAAATGACTGTCACTGTCTCTGTTACTTTAACCCTCACAGGATTGTAAAACATCTTGCACAGTCATCTGATGCTGGCTCAAAAACATAAAAAATAAATGATGTCACAACTAGAAAACATTTTTAAGTGAATTTCGGGACCTTTTATTTCGGGGTTCCCTGAAAGGTACCGGCACTTTATTGCCAACACTGGCTCTGATGACAGCTTGCCACATGGTGGCGCTATTTTTCTTATTTTTTGAGGAGCACAACAGGTGTTTAATAATTAAATATACATTAAAATCTGTAACACCTGCTACCAAAAGTTATAAGAATACCTTGGGCGGCATGTATTAGTTGTTTTAATGTATATTTAAAGTCTGAATTGTCATACGTTTATGAGTGTGATGGCCAGTATGATAGTACTGTCATTGACAGCGCTAGTGGGAGCAGTGGGTGGTGCAAGCTGCAGTGGCCTCCTGACAAGGGCCCTGAAACTTCTTTTTTACAAATTAAGCACTGCAGGGGCCCCCTATTCAGCCTAAAGCCAATTAATATCTCTAACATACAGGAGACTAGAGGGCCCCTCATCACATTCTGCGTGGGCGTGATTTTGTGTTCCGCAACTGCGGAGCATGGATGCACAAGCAATTTAACCCTTCGCAAGAAGGGTTTGGCGGTAGATGTTTTTGAAAGTGGCCCAAATTATTTGCTTAAAAAGTCACAGGTTTTATTGCAGAAACCTCCAAATATTCCAATGATTCGGGATCTGCTGTAGTGCCAAGGAGCATTATTTCTCTTAAGGAGCAAGCCATGCACGTGTCTATAACAAAATTGTATACCGCTCCCTCATCGCTGCTTTCATGGACTGAAGGTCATGAAAGCAGCCATGGTTCCTTAGTCTGCTGGGGACGAGGGTGCAGGCAAGGTGGCCCCTGTGTCTCAAATGGCCAGTCCAGTCATGTGTCCTGACACCCAAGGATGTTTGACTTCAACATGGCCACCAAACCACTAGAGCACGCAGTGTAGACAGTTTATGATTGGATGCTAACAAAGTTGGTTACTGAGAGGTGGCAACTCTGCTTTTCTCTCAGTAGCGCAGAACTCCTCAAGGCCACTGTTTCAATCTGTGAGACATTCTGTGACATACCGTTTGCAGGGATACATTCGTCCTATACAGAAAATCTGGATGAATTTGCTGATTTCTTTGTATCTAAAATTGAAAAGATCTGTTATTCTGTCAAGGCCTCTTGGGACATTCAAGCAGCAGCTTCTCCCCATGGTACACCCTGTAAGCACTGAATGCCACTAGTCCTCTTTTTCCATCATTACTGCTCAAGAGATAGAGGAAAGTGTCTAAAAAGTGAATTCTGGGCCTCGCATTGATATCTGACCAGTGTCGATTTCCCATGCTTTGGCCCCTATCCTGCTACCTCATCTTAATGAAGTGTTAACTACTGGAGCAGTTCTCACCCAATGGAAGAAGGGCTCAATTGCTGAAAAAGGAAATACAGGTCAACTTTGTAGTCAATTACAGCTGGGCCAACACCCTGCTTTCATGTGTAAAGTTCTTGAAAATATTAATGCCAAGCTACTCCTAGCCTTAATGGAAGAGTCTAACCTGCTTGATCCTTGGCAGCTTGGCTTCCAGCCTGGCTAAGGTACCGAGAAGGCACTGGCTATATAGATGAAGTGCGAAGCATCTTAGACGAAGTGTGACAGAGTGGCTTTGATGCTCTTGTATCTTTCTGCTGCACTTGACGCTGTAGATCAAGGCACAATCTAAACCAGGCTTAGAGAAGTGGGAATCTCGGCCACTGTAGCAGACCCGTTTGACTCATTGATGGACAGTCGCCATCAATGTCGGTCTTTGACACTCTTCAGATTCAGCGGGGCTACTGCTTGCTAGAGGGTCCCTCAAGGTTCCTGTCACTCATAATATTTAATGTTTATGTGATGCACCTGGCAGGGCTCAGTATATCCTGTGACTTCTCTGCCCTGTTTGACACAGATGACACTCAGCTGATTATGAAGCTGGACCAGGAACACCCCTCAATCATTTTTCTAAGCTTCCTGACTGCCACGGTGCCAAAAAGGGGCGGAAACAAGGTTGAGTTCATGCTCATTGGGAGAAATAAGTATCATTGGCAAAATATCATCTGGCCGCTCTCCTTGGGACCTCCACCGGCTCTATCTACAAAAGTCAAATCTCTTGTTTTCGGATGGATGAGGATCCAAATTTATGGCACAATTTAATGCAGTTTCGCTCTCCTTTTTCCAGATGTTCTAACTCATAAGGAAAGTTCTTCCTTATATTGCTCAGCCTCTCCATATCAAGGTCATTTCAGCCTGTGTGTTTTCAAAAACTGTCTATTGCAACAGAATATGCCTGGATGCCCCTGAAACCCCACTAAAAGCATTACTGCACATTAAAACTTTGCTGTCCATAACATTTGTGAAAAGTTGTGAAAATGTGACCATACTATGAAGAATAGGCAAGCAACAAGTCTTGTTTAAGGTAGCAAGCTTTATGCATAGAATCTATTACAGTTTAGAAAACCTGTGATTCAATTATATGTTCTCTAAACTGTCTTCTTGGGGAACCCTATGCTCTGACTCCCATCTTCTGCTTCATGTCCCCCACAGCCCATATCATTCCTGTTGACTACTGCATTTACTGAAGGAAAAAGCATGCACATTTGGGCTTGCACATGCAAAGAAGAGGTTCTTTTGGCCAAAATGTGAAACAGCCTGCCCATTCAACTGCTTTACGTCAAGAGACCAGGACTAATCAAGGTTCCTTCAGATATTTATACATATCCACTTGATTTGTGGGTTCCACATCTGACTTCTGTCACAAACATTGATATACACCTACCTAAGATTCCTTTAGTATGGTACCAATCAGTGATAGTTATAATATTTATGAAGGACAACAGCAATGACCCTGCCTGCTTTATACCAATGTCATAACTAGATCCAATCATAAAACATTGCAGGCAGAGAATCGAATAGGTAAGAAGAGGCAGTAGAAAGCAGAATTTTAGTGGATGCACAATACAGATCTGCCTAAGGCCTTGGAGAGGTTATGAATTTTCTTAACCTCTATCTGGGTGTTTCCAAATATGTATTCCCAAAGAATAAAAAAGTTTATCTATAATTCAAGGGTCCAGATTTTGATTTTGACAACAACAAGCAGAAATGATAGCTGATCGTAGAACAAAAGAGGGTGGATCCCAAGTTGGTAGGCCTTTTGATGGTCTTGTACAAACAACTAGTGCTGTATCTAGAGTGGTGCAGCAGAGATGTGCTATAGTCCTCTTCATTTTAAATTTTTACACTAATGGCCTACACCACGTTTCACTTTCTGTCTACTACTTCCCAGAACTTAGCAATCTATTTATCCCATGGTATTTTATGCAAACAAATTCTTTGCTCTGCCTTCCCATACTCAATTATCATACTGGATTCACTGTCGTTGTGCACCAACACAAATAAATTGACAGTAAATTGTGTGCCTTGAGGAAAAGCCTTGAGGAAAACCATATGTGCAGGCTCGCAAATTGTAGATTGGGTTCAACTATTCCCACTCTTTGAAGTTTGTTTGGATAGCCATTTAAGTTAATGTGCCACACAAGCTTAAGCTAATAGAGCAAACAGAAAGTTTGTCCTTTCTTATGGGGCAACACCAGATGCTTACATGAACAATGTTTACAAAGGAAGTCAATGGCTATTGCACTGTATGTGGCTAGCATCTGGTGCCTAAAACTTTATCAATTTTCATTCTACACCAAGGACTAGGATTATATTTAAAAATTACTTAATTGGGCCCCAGTGTCACTATCTGTGAGCACTGTAGTAAATGATAAGAGAAACTGAATATGGTATATAATAAAAGATATATCTAAATTGGGTGCTGCGTTGAGGATTCTCAACTTAAATATATGAGGAAAACACTTTAAGATATAGGTTGTGGGACCATGTGATGGATTTAAACTCATTTTTACAGAAGGATATGACAACTTTTAAATATATGTTTATGGATCATAGTGGAATTTCTAGAGTGCAAGCAGAGCTCATGAAGCAATTCACTAAAGGTTAATGCCCTGTAAACTTGAATTTGGCTCCGGAGTTGTATCTTATGCACCTCAGGAATGATTACACTACATATCTATTAACCAGCTTTAGATTGGGTCACTTACCACAATTTTTAGGGCAAGAAGCAAGCCAAATAATGAAGGCTGTAAAATTCACTGGTTGTGATAATTGTTTACTCCTTACTACAATGACTGTTGCATTATTCTGCATTTATAAATAAAAAAACTGTTACCAGAACATGTCAGACCTATATTATGATTTATTGAATTTAGATTGTGTTGACTAGTACTTTGTTCTACTTATGAAACATTTGTGATGGAGATGCAATTACTTTTTTTTTATTTATATAATGAAATGCAAGTCTACTCTGCCTGGAGCTAATTAAGAGCACTTAAACTGTAAATTCTGATTAGTCTTTTGTGTGCATTTTCTTTTATTTTAATGTAAGGATGTATCATGACTTTTTATTCAAATAAATCTATTGAGCCCTGAACCACTAAAACTAAGTTGATTTTAATTTGTAGTCTGTTTTCAATGTTTACATTATCTTTCCTTTGCAGATGAGGCTTTTAGATTAGTCTAGTTATTGAGCCCCTTTGTACTTTATAGCAGTTGCTTACACATCAAAGTCGCATACACATCAAATTACAGCACTTAAATCAAACTCTCAAACAGAGGTAGCCATTACTGCTTTCTTGGGCTGTATAATCAGATGTCTTTGGCCCTACATATAAACTATAATTACTCCTTTACTCTAAGATAGTACAGGCAGCAAATTACTATACGAAATGTAACAATGGACAAGTGGAGTATCTACCAAAATTATGTTTTAAATGTGCTATCCTGGATACAGGTTTAAATGAAGTGGGCAAAGAATAGAATCTTGGGGAGCACCTTAGGAACATGGCCTGGGAGTGGATTCAAATGAGGCTAATCTGTCTCTGAAAGATCAATTTGTCAGGAAATCTTTAAGCCAGCCCAGGTTCTAGCCCTAGATACCAAATTTGGCAAGTCTGGTTAGAAGGATCGAATGATGAACAGTGTCGAAGGCTGTGGTTGGTTTAGCAGAATGAATGCAATAGGAGTATCAGAATCGGCTGCTAATCTCTTATCTTATCGTTCAAAACTGAGACTATAGTAAGCTCAGTGCTGTGACCTGATCAGAAGTCCATCTGTGGTGCATTGATAAGGTTATAGCTAGAAACAAAGCAGGACAGCTTTTGAAACACCGCTCTTTCCACTACTTTGCTGAGAAAAAGTCATTGAGTGACTGGTCTATAATTGGACAGTACTTCAGGATCCAAGCCTGATTTTTTTAATAGTGGGAATACTGATGGTCTTTTTAAAAAAAATTGGAACCTGACCTCCTGTCAGCGAAGATTTCACGATGGCTTTAGGCCATCTTGGATCCGCTAGTAAGTATTCTTTATACAGACTTGCAGACAAAGGGGCCGATTCCGATTCGGGCCGGAAATCTCACCGACCGAGCCGGACCCGGAGAGATTTCCGACCGAATCGGACCCTAGCAGCCCGACCGAACGAGTACGATGCGCACGTATGCTATCGGACCCGAGTCGGTCGGACTCCCATTGAAGTCAATGGGAGCCGGTCGTACAACGCGTACGCGGGCTCCCATTGACTCAATGGGTGCGAGGCGAACAAGGGCGCCCCCTACAGCGGGTACGCGTCGAAGCGACTCGCACCGTACACGCACAGGTAGGGGGGACCCATGGGTCCTCCCTGTGTGCGACTCGTGCAGCTACGCATACAGGGGGGTCCGACACGGACCCCCAAAGTACGGCTCCGACTGCTTCTTCGAGCCGGACGGCGCGAGTCGGTCGGACTGCTCGCGGCGCGCATCGTACTTGCCCGGCCGGGGAACGTCTCCATTGCGCGGTGCGAGGTGTGTCCGAGCGAGTCGGTCGGTGCGGCTGGGGCCCGCGAACGAGTCGGTCGGCGAATTCGCACGCGCTCGCATCGTACTCGCTCGCCCAGATGCACGTACGAATCGGTCGGGAAAAAGGGCTCCGAATCGGATCCGGTTCAGCCGAATCCGATTCGGTGCCCTACCGGCCGAGATCGGAATCGACCCCAAAGTGTTTGTTGGGAAGCCAGAAGCTCTGCTTTGTAATTGCCGAGATAACATTTGTCACTGCCAAGAGGAGAGCATTTGGAGAGTGTAGGGCACCTTGTTGCCCTATCAATGCAAGAGGCCATGGTTGGAGTTATTGAAACAAAGAGACTTCAATAAAGGTCAGAACTTTATTCGTCAGTTTGACTCGACATCCATGGACCAGAATGACAGTTGGGACCGGGAGCACACAGTAGAACGCTGGAGCATTCTAGGAACAGTTTAAGGCAATAGAACGGGGGGGAAGGTGGAAGGAACCATGTACGGGAAAGAAAGGAAAGAGAAGGATAATTACAACACATCTCCTTCCCTAGGGAAACACAATAGAGTTAAAATATTTTCACGTGTAAAAGCTGAGAGTACAGAAGAAAAATATAATGTTAAAACATTTTGTAATCTTTGTGCCACAACGGTTTCTTACATTGGTTCCTAAGGAACTCCTTTCTCGGTTGAATATCAGGTCCATCGTTTACCTGTGTTCTGTTTTCCCTGGAGGAACTTTGTACATCCACACTGTTGTCTCTGACAATTCTGTCATTGCTCCACACTTGTCCATTATCAAGAAGTACAACATTTTTGAACACTTTACGTATTTTCTTCCTTTCAGAAAACTTGGAAGAACCAGAATAAACAGATCTTGGTATTTTCACTTTTACAACATCCCCTTCCTTCCAAATCTTACTCCTTTCCAGCACTTTACTGTTGTACCTGTTAACATATTTCCTTTGATGCTCTTGGACCTTCTCCATTATCTTGTCTCGATCAACCTCCTCCACATTGTTACCGACTAGCCACAGGGGACTTAACTTAGTGCCTGGTTCCCTTCCTTTGAGAGACTTAAATGGGGAAACCCCCGTGATGGAGTGAGGGGTTACAAGGTAGGACCAGATCATTGCGTCCAACTCCTTCTTAATATTCGACCCTCTGTTAACATTTAGTTGGATACAATCTTTAATCATACGGTTGACTCTTTCAACTAATACGTTAGCTCTTGGACAATACAAAGCAGTTTGCAAGTGATTTACAGAAAATATATTTAAAAATTCTTTCATTAGTGATGAAGAAAATTGGACACCATTGTCAGTTATTAAGGTCTGGGGTACACCCTCACTTCGGAATACATCTTGTAGAAATGTAATGACAGTGCTGGTGATGACATTTTCTACAACTTTGATGACCACCCATTTGGAATGATAGTCCACTAATGTCAAAATATACCTTCCTCCTAGTCCTTTAGCATTTATAGGACCAATGATGTCTAGCGCCAGTTTGTTCCAAGGGACCATGGGCACTTCTACAGCGGAAATATGACCTTTGCTTTCATGTTTGCTCTTGTCACTGCATGCACAACTTATGCATTGCCTGATGCTTCTCTCGATCATGGTGTCCATGCCCGGCCACCAATAATGTAACCTGGTCTTGCTCTTCGTTAGACTGCACCCTAGGTGACCTTCATGTGCCAACGCTACTATTTTTCCAAGCAAACTTTCAGGCGGAACAAGTTTGTTACCCCTATGCAAATTGTCTTTGTGTATGTACAATTCGTTCCTCACCTCCCAAAATCCCTTCACATCATTTTTTAAGTCAGAACACTTAGTTGGCCATCCTTTCAAGATGAGTTCTTTCACACTTTGAATTGTTAGGTCATCTTTCACGCTGTCTTCCCACTCCTTTTTTTGTATGCCTTCTGTAATAGCACCTACCACATATTCTTCCACATCATTTTTTCCCAACTCATCTCCTGGCAAAGGGAGTCTAGACAAGCAGTCAGCTGCTTGGTTACTGGGTCCTGGCATATACACAATCTTGAAGTTGTACCCTTCTAAACCAAGGAACCATTTGGATATTCTGGGAGTGGTTCTTTCAATGTTTTTTACTGAAAACGCAATTATCAAGGGTTTGTGGTCTGTTTTTAGGGTGAAAGGAATACCCCACAGAAATACACGGAAATGTTTAACTGCCCAGAAGCAGGCCAGTGCTTCTCTTTCAACCACTGAGTATCGAGCTTCTGTTTCAGTTAATGCTCTCGATGCAAATGCCACTATCCTTTCTTCCCCATCCACCATATATCTGAGGGTCGCCCCTATACCCTTGGTGCTTGCATCAGTTGTCAGTATGGTGCGTTTACTAGTATCAAATTGTCCTAAGAAAAGAGCATTCACAATCAGACACTTCAATTCATTGAATGCTTCCATGCATTCTTTGTTCCAAATGAACTTAACGCCTTTTTTTTAACAAGTTACGCAATGAATGGGTAATGTCGGCAAAGTTTTTCACAAACTTTGAATAATATTCCGACAAACCAAGGAAGGACTTTACTTCTTCCTTGGTGGTAGGTACTGGAGCTGATCTGATCGCTTCTACCAAATCCACCAACCCTCTCTGGATATAACATGTCCTAGGTAGGTGACTGACCGCACTCCTACTTGACACTTCTCTCTTTTCAAAGTTAATCCTGCCTCTTTCAACTTGGTCAACACTGTCCTGAAGGTCTCATTATGTTCATCTTTTCCGTAAACCAGAAAATCATCCTGGAAGCATAACGCGGTTTATTCCTTCCAGGATCCTTTGCATAGCCCTTTGGAACACCGCAGCAGCGGATGCAAGTCCGAATGGCATCCTACAGAATCTAAATGCACCAAACGGTGTGATGAATGATGTCAATGCTTTGCTAGAGGGTTGAAACTCCACCTGGTGGTAGGCTGAGGATAAATTGATTACCGAGAAAAACTCTGCATTTCTAACTTGACTCAGCATTTCATTTATGTTAGGCAAGGGATGCCTGTCAATCCATATATTGTTGTTTAATTCCCTCAAGTCTATGCTTAATCTGATGGCCTTAGTGTTGGGTTTAGATGTAATAACTATGGGGGCAACCCATTCAGCACTTTCGATAGGTTCACTTACACTTTGACTGACTAACTTGTCGAGTTCTTGCCTAAGGGGTTCTCTCAACATTATGGGTATGTTTCTGCATTTGTGTGCTACAAGTTTGGCACTTTCCTTCAATATTATTTTATGTTGAAATTCTTTTAAACAGCAGAGCTTGTCAGTGAATACTTCTGGGAATTCATCAAGTAATTCCATACCACACGCCGATCTTTCTACAAGCATGACAGGCACTTCCGCTGTAGGATCTAGTTTAATTCCTAAATCTTTTTGATGTGCCCATCCTAAAAGATTGGATCCTTGTTTGGCTATGTACACCTTTCCTACTGTGCTTCTGTCTTTAAACGTGATTTTCATAATGGCTACACCTTCCAGTGGTATGGGGTCTATGTTATACCCAACTGGAACAACATCTGGTTCAACAAGGGATGATACCTGATCATCAAACTTAGAATGATAAGTTTCGCTATTAATGAATGTAAAAGGAGAACACGAGTCAGCAAAAACTTCCACTCTTCTCCCATCCAATCCAATTTCACACTTGGGCAAGTTAACCATATACACATCCTTACTACCTTCCACATCAACTTGAAGTACATATTTTTTCCTGTCATCATCACTTGATTCAATAGCATTAACTGTTCTGCCAGAAATGTCTTTGCACATACGTACAAAATGTCCCTTGCGGTTACACTTCCTGCACGTGGCTGTTCTGGCCCAACAATTAACACTATTGGCAAGGTTCCACACCTAAAGCACTTCATCCTGTTTTCTGGGGTAAATCTTCTCTTATGATCCTCTTTAACCGTTTCACCTTTCTTCTGTTCCTTAATAGCACATACATTTTTAAATTCACCACAGATTTCATTTACTTCTTTCTCACTGGTAACAGACATTTCCTTTATGCATTCTGCAGTGTGTTCTATACTCTTTGCTATATCAATTGCATTCTTTAAACAGGATTCCCTACTAATAACTTCTCCTGTATCTTTTTGTTATTTGTACATCGCACCAATTGGTCCCTAATGAGGGAATCTGTCAATTCATTGAACTCGCAAGTATTTGCTAAACCTCTTAATATCGCTATGTAGTTTCCAACTTTCTCATTCTTTCCCTGACTTCTTCCAAAAAATGTATGTCGCTCTAAAACCATGTTTATCTTATCTGCAAATTGGAGTTCTAACTTCTCTCACCATATTCTCCTTCCTCTTCTTCCAAATCAGGAAGACTGTCAAATACCTTCCTACCCTCAGCGCCTAGGTTATGTAATAAAATGTGCTGTCTACGTATCGCAGAAAACCCACTTCCGCCTATGGCAATCAAGTATGTTTCAAACCCTTTGATCCAGTTTTTCTATGCCATGAGGGGTTCCCCTTCCTCAGATAGGAAGGGTGGAGGTTGGTTCATGCTAGCCGCAGCCATTTTTATGACAATAATAATTCAAAGTTAAAAACAATACAGAACTCCCTGTGGATAAAATGGTTAGAGGGAAAGGTAAATAACAATATCAAATTCTTCTCTAAATTACAAGTTCTTCAATATTATTTCCAAAGGTGGAGCAGTCAGCGTGGATAAAAGCCAGAACAAGGAGTACCTCTGGAAGTCACAGTTCCTAATGTTCGAGACAATACTGCTGGCAATACTTCCACGCTAGTTACTTTTTTACCATAAATATACTGTGGTTGCAGTTCAGATGCGGAACGCTAGAAGGTGCTTTCCTTAACCCTTATAGGTTTGAATGGTGACACAACCTTTGAGCCAGAAATATAAATAAACGTTTCTTACATTTTGATTACTGTGTGACTGTCCACCAATGATAATATAATTTTCACTGCTGCGCTAGGAGATTTTCCTCACAAAAATAATTCACAATCTCTGCCCCAAGGTAAAGACACCCTAAGGGCAAGACCAAGAAGGTGAAGAAGGCTGACAACTTCGACTACTGAAGAGGATGATGTATAAACGCACCCGTAATGATTTACAGTACGTGACTGGAATGAAGTGGATCACCTCTCAAACTCTGAGTCAGCAACGAGGAAGTTCCTCTCGACAGAATAACTTTCTGTCAGTTATTATAAGTTTTAGCGGCGCTACTGAGGAATGCAAAGTTTCCTCTCCAGAACGTCAGGGAAAAGACGCCAGCCGTGACGTCTGATTATTCAGGCCACCACTATGAGAGAGATGATTCCTCAACACTAATGCTAAAACTTGGAACTCCCCCTCAAAATATGCGTAATGTCGTATATTTTCCTCAATGTACACTTCCAAGCAGCGCCAAGAGACTGCACGCACTCACCACTTGTTGCAGGATTCCCTCATACGGGTTTGAAGTAAGACGATAGCCGGGAAGTATGCAAATGTCGGTCCGCGCAGGGTGAAGTGATACGCACCTCACCACTTCCTGGTCGACGAAACCCCACCCATGGGCAGTGCTACGCACACAATGCGTACATGCTGTTTTGATAAGCCGGCTCGGGGTGAACTCCTCCCATGAAGCGATGCTGCTCAGCTGACCCGGATGGATTTAGCTGAGGCTCCGTACTACCTCATTTCTGGAGTGCACCAAGGATGTCCTCGATGACGACTGCCTCATACACTGAACAGAGGAATCCTCCCGTTGACGAGGTTCTCGACGATGTCAGGAGGTGATCATCAAACAGCGCAGCTGGGCTACAGGCGGAGGGGATGTCAGAGAGTTGCCCTCCACGCAACAAAATCGTCGCCAGTGAAACAAAGAGACTTCAATAAAGGTCAGAACTTTATTCGTCAGTTTGACTCGACATCCATGGCCCAGAATGACAGTTGAGACCGGGAGCACACAGTAGAACGCTGGAGCATTCTAGGAACAGTTTAAGACAATAGAATGGGGGGGGGGAGGTGGAAGGAACCATGTACGGGAAAGAAAGGAAAGAGAAGGATAATTACAACAGTTATCATGCTTGTTAGGGAGAATTGAATGTTTTAAATGTTCTGGATACAAAAATCAGCAATCTGATTAATTACATTTCTCATTGGAGCTGGTAGTTTCCTCTAGAGAGGGAATATTTTGAAAACTCTTAATCATGGAACACATAGCCTCGGCAAGATTTGGAGCCAACATTTTATCTGAATAAAAATTAGATTTAGCTTCTCTGATGGACACATAGACTGAGTCTAGCTTAAGTTATTTTCTTTAATGTCTGGTGCTTATAGCACCAATGGTGCTCTAAGCCTTTTAGTGCCAGTTTCATTTCTTTTAGTTCTGGAGAGTGTCATTTGCTAATAGGGTTATTTTTCTTCTTTATTGATCTGGCCAAGGCTAGCTGGTCTAACTCTCTATGACGAAAAGTAAAGTGCTGGCTGAGCAGATTAGAGGAGTTCTCATTGTCTAAAGAGCCTAAGGTTGGAATGATGTCACATAGTTTCCTGAAGGTAACATTCTTCCAGTTCCTACAAGAAATATTTTTTAAAGAAGGCAAAACATACGGTCGACAATGTTTGATACTAAAGCCAGTAACATCTTTAATCAAAGGGATATATTTGCTCTCTACAGCCTGAGAGACCTGTACGATTGGACAGCACTTCTGTCTGAAGTCTTGGTCTGTACAGTCTCTCTCACCAAAAGGCAGCTCTTCAGTCTGAATCCTTAGATCTCTTCAGAAATTGCTGCCTGAGCCTATGACATTTTTATAACATGAGGGGTAGCTTAATCACAAGAAGACAGAGCATGTGTTAAGATCTGTATAACCTACATAGTGTTCCTCAGTCTTACAGTCAAATTCTGTCTCATTAAATTCAGCAATAGATATGTTACGGGAAGTCTGAATCTTTGATCTCTGCGTTCTCATAAAACCTTTCTCAGAGGTGGGAACTAGAGACCGGCACAATGCAAGTCACTGCTGCAATTCATTGTTAAGGTTTGTCAAATATATGTCTTTATGCCTGCTCGACTATCAATACATACATTGAAATGAAAAGTTTGTATATTTGCATGCACTGTAGGTGTTAAATGTATTAACTAACTGTCCAAAAGGCCTCTACTGTTGTAACTCCAAGTTCTGTGGTACTCATTTCACATCTGTGGTGCAGGCCTTGCGATTAAATAATGATAAGTTACAATAATTGAGAACTGTTTTGAGCAATTCGCTTATAATATGTACATAAACAGCTCCTGGAAGAGCTGCTGCATGCCCCGCGTATTTTCTAAAATGAATCAAACAAAACAGAAGTACTACATACAGGGCACAAGTCCTAAAAAAGAAGTGGGGGGACTAACTAAGTTAGACAGTATGCAAGTGACATCACAGCAAGTGACGTCACGGCGCATGACATCACGCCGCGTAACATCGCACGTGGCATCACAGGAAGTGGCATCACTAGAAGTGGCATCAGATCTTAAGCCCTCACATATATATTTAACAGATCTATCATGAGTACATTTTAATGCATTTCGAGTATACGTGCAAACCCTCCTGATTTAGGCAGAAGATTCACCCTTTGTAAGCTACACATAAAACAATGTTGCCTTCAGTCAGCATGAAACTTCCTCAAACCAAATATTGAACAAACTAACTCTACCGCCAGCCTACTCAACCAGGCATAATATTCCATATGCAGCACATTTCCATGTAGATGCGATTGCATTAGCTGCCTGCGCTCTCCGGAGTTGAGACCACTCTCCTATGTGAAGTATTCTTACTCAGCCTTACTCACCTGCACTCATTTTTGGAGATTGGGGCTCCTTTATTTCCAACAGACCATGACCCGAAGCATTAATGAAAGACAGAAAGGTGAAGAAAGGAGAGAGATGAGAAAACAATGATGATGGCAGAAAAGGGGATGAAAACACAATCAGCAAGAATAAGCAATTTTATGGTAGTGAAAGAAAAAGGTTACAGCAACCTTGGCATTCAGCAATAGGACCCTAGGAAAACGTTTAGGACTCTGCGTTTATGTTTTTACAAACTAAACACTGCTCCCCCAAAAATGTCACCTCCGCATTTAGCAGCAGACATCTCTCATGAACTTATTGTTGGCATAACTATATCTAAACCACCCTCACATTTACCAGCGCAACCTGACAGCTCACTCTGGAATCAGTGCCACCAGAATGCCCACACAAAGAATGGACCATACATTTCAAAGTAAGCAGTATCAGCTCCACATCAAATAAGTGTAAGCTGCACAGGATGCAAGGATGAAATTGAAATGGTGACAAAGGTAACTCACAAGAAAAAGGCACATGTAATTCGAGTCCCAACTAGCCCTTTCAAGAAAATATTGGCTTTCCAGAGGAAATATTAGTAGTTTGCATAGAAAAACTACCCAAGAGGGGAGATTTAGGAACAGCGAGAAACACCACAAACTATTGCCAATAATCAGAATCTACACTAGACTTTGCTAGCTAATAAGACCTCTGCATGTTCTAGACATGTTACACTGCCAACATGGTGCACCAGAGACGGCCTACTTGACCTACGTATTTTCAGTAACACTGACCTGTGGGCTCACCTATTCACTGAAACCTCATCCTGAAGGAGCCAGTCCTAGGTAAGCACACATAATCTTTCATTTCATAGCTAACTCTGAATTACATCAGTCTCTCAAGACCTAAGAGCATCATAATAACAAAGCTAACCTGTGTTATTGTGTTTTAATACAGTACATTGCAAGCTTTGCAACATAGCTGCAGTAGGTAGGTGTGAGAAGGGCAAAAAACAAAATACCCACACCTCGGAAACGGTAACAACTTGGCAAAATTTAACACAGCCGTATCGAGCGCTCTCGAATTTCCAGAGTTACAAAAATGGAACTTGTATTCCTTTCAAGGAAACCAGCTCTTCAACATTTAGTGATTGGAAATGGTAAATAAAGCACACAATTTCAAATGTTTGGAAATCATTTTTTGTTGTGGTGTGACAGATTTAGATACTTCTGCACAAAACAGATATTTGGGTCATGAAGGAGCAAGCAGGATTATGCACGGCAGTCCTTATTTGAAGTGCACAGTTGCGGCATTTGCCCGCCACCCATGCTTCAACCTAATTTGCCAAGAATTAAAGACAAAGCATTAACCTTTGATGTAAAACAGGAGAAATAAACATATGTCCATCTAATGGCTGAAATGAACAATGTGAAAGCAGAAAACCTGGGATGAATCCCAGCTTCCCGGCTTGGCAAAATTCTGTGATCCTTGGGAAATCTCTCTTGTGTTTGATTTAATAGGCTGTAATGTTGTACCATGTATAATTAAGAATCTAGGATGTGGGGAAAGGAGGTACCAAATAGGTTCACAGCCCAGAAGAGATGTTTGATGAAAGTTTGACTAAAATATCCACCTGCCTCCTTACCCTCATGGAGCTCTAAATAGGATACTACTAAAGAAATGCTAACATGGTGACCAAATGGGTCGGTGTCTATGGCATGGATGAGTATGGTGAATGGAAGTTTCACAACTGAATGCAAACAAGTAGGATACTAACAGTATCCTTGGGTGGTCCTGATGAAAGCCAACTAGCCCTGTGAGGCATTGGTGTGATGGCTGAAACATGTTGACCCAGGGTTACAGAGGATACTAATTTCCTTAGTGCCTCTCCGCCTATTTTTTACTCCTTCAGAGTGCCCTTTGAAAATAAAGTTAAACCCCAGGACACCCTAGACTGCTTTAAATCTAGGATCCCATCCAATAACCAAAGAGCTTCCTTGGCAACCAAGGTGGAGCCCACCCAGATGCATTAGGAGGAGGACTCTATGATGAACCATGCCAATTGGAATTCCAGTGAGTCAGAGCCCTTTTAATACCATAGGGTGATCTCCTTGGGCTGGCATGGAGAGATAGGCGAAGCACGATAGGAGTTTACTCCTGTTGTTTTTCTATGGTTAGATGTTTGGGAAGATGAGCAAACCCTCTATCACTTCTCACTCACTCCTTCTTGGAATATAGTAATAAGAATCTAAGCCACATCTATCACATACATAATGCATTTGACATGACTTCCATGTGGCTTCTACCTGCCAGCCCCACTGTAACCTCATGCACCATGAATTAAAAACAAACATTGGCCTCTGATGTGAAATAGGGGAAATAAAGAGATTTCTATTTAGTGGTTGAATTGCACAAAGTGGATGCAGAAAACCTGTGTGCTGCCCATGACCTCCATATGCCAGGTGGTGGCCGCAGTGATGATTGAGGGCTGTCGTCCTGGTGCAATGCTCTATTGAGACGAGGGCCGTCGCACTGTGCAATGCTGTGACCTGAAGGGGACATTTTCCTGTGTGCACTGTCACAAACCCTGAATGCCAGGAGGGGGGACCATGGTGAAGTGAGAGGGTTGTCGCCCTGGAGCAGTGTGCAGCTTTGAAGGAGAAGCAAGCCATTACTCGCAGAGGAAGTGCAACGTTTCAACTTCCCAACAATCCAGGAGGACCCAAGACCTGCCGCCGGATTCAGGGAGGCTTACTACAGAGGCGGAGGAGTGTGTGGATGCCTGCCGCCTCTATCATGGCATCCAGTCTTCTGCTCACCACCGGGCCGCAGACGCATGACAGAACACCTCGACCCTTAACTCCTGTGAGAACAGGTAAGACTGAACACTGGGCCACCAATACTGGACTTGCTCAGACTAACACACAACAGCACGGAGGCACTTTGACTTTCTCACAGCCATCATGGAACTTCTAAGACTTGAACTCACTAGTGGGGCCTAGCTGGAATGCCGCCTCACATAAATAGGAAATAACCTCCATTTACAGGGAAATGGAACTCGAGAGCTTATCCAAGGAAATCTAGTATGCCTGCCTTTAAAAGACTGCATATATTATTTGCACACAATATACATGGGTGGATGTACGGGAACATCAATGCACCACCCATGTAAAACCTACCTGATGCATGGTAACACAGGGAGGCTCAATGGGCTGCCTTGCATATTTTTTTTCCCCCAAAGCCACGTAAAAACTATCCTATGAGGCTATTTCTCTTTGTATGTGTGCTGCAGAATACAGCATATATGCAAATAGGAAGTAATGAGGAGAAATGGATATATTTCTCCTTGTTACGCCAGCGTCAGGTAGACCCACCAGTCTTGTGCAAACCTAGGTTTACAAGTCTTTGTAAATATGGGTTTGCGTCAAAATACATTGATGGGATGCACAGGAACACCCTAGCACCCCCCATGTAATGCCTACCTGATGCAAGGTAACGCAAGTCAGGGCAATGTGCTGCCTTGCATTAGTTTTTTTAAATCTTTTTTTTTTTTTTTACAAACCCTCACGAACGGGCTTTATGTGGTACTGTAAATCCCAAAATAGATTTTACGTAAGGCTTGTGCCAGAAAAGTGACTCAACTCTGATGGAAAATCTGGGCCTCAACTTATGCTTTTTTTTTTTAACTCGACCACAAAGAAAGTGGCAACAAGGAGAAAACTGACAGCAAATCTGTTCTGCTTAATTGGTTGCAAAAACTTTATTTTAAAATATCTTATGGAGTTAAGGCACCTGCTGCAGAGATCTGTGTGTTCCTAGTAAATCTGAGTGAATAATAATGGTAAGATAACTCTGGAGGTTAATGCACTTGCTGGAAAGATTTGTGTTTTGTCTAGACTCAGTTTTGACTCAAAGTAGCATAGGGGTTTAATGTGTCTCCTGCAAAGCACATCATGTAACATGCAAATTACAGTTTTTATTTTATGTAGATAGATAAGTGGGTTACTGCTATGAACACAGTGATCCTTATGTTACTTGCAATTGCATTGCAATCCTTCTAATACAGCACAGTGAGCTATGAAAGATGATATGTGACTTCTGCACCTTGTAACCCCCCACTGTTTTATGTAACACATCATGTACATTGATTTACAAACCTATATGATTTATTGTACATGTACTATGTAGGTGTGATGTAAAGTGCTCTGACGCCCTGCATTGGGATGAGTACCACTATATAAGGAAAATAGTGGTATTTAAATTATTTCAACGCCTCCTTAGGGGTAGTAAGCACTATATAAATGCTATTTATTTTGTGTAAATACTGGGAAAGACCAACACATCAGACATTGTTACAGTGCATGCATAGCTCATACACAGGGACTGAACAAAGTGAAAAGCTGCCTCTCTTAAGTATGTGTGAAGTGCTAACAAGGTGTGAGCCTTTGTTTCCCCTCCCCTGCATTTGCATCAGGTGTGAGGCTCCTGACTGCTCCCAGACAGGAGACTCGAACAAAAGAAGGCCTGATGACCTCTCAAATTCGGCCTTTGTTATGGGCCCAGCTGGGTTCTGAAACAAGAGAGCTCCTTCCTCGCCTGCACGTTGTTACGGATCAAAAGCAGACAACAACGTGCAGGCGCTGCTGAATGTGTCCCGGTGTTTGAATATTATACCGGGATGAATTCTGCACATTTTCCAGTGGGGCCCAACACCCTGTGAAAATAGTGCGTGGATGCCGTCCACCCGGGTGTACCCCCGATTTGTGCCCTGACTACATATCAGCCGTTCTAGTTTTTAGGTCTCGGCTGGCGTTGGAGCGCGCATGCGCTCTTCGCCTCGAGACTTATAGTGAACAAGTCAGTTTCAAGAAGGGGACTCGAAGCCCCGCCCCTCATTTTCATTGGGTAGCGTCAGCGTTTATGTTAAACGATGGCTTCCCATTGAAAAGGAGGGTTTTAGGTTGCCTCCCTTTGGCTTTCTGTTCCGGCCCACTTGGACTGGCTCGCCTGCATTACGGCTGTCGTGACGAAGTTTCTTATCAGAAGCTTCGTCACGCTGTCTTGCACGCGCCAGTCCGGCTCTCTGATTGGGCTGGACAAAAAAGGAGATATGGCGCCGCGTGTTTATTTTTGCATCTCGCTTTCACTTTAAGTGAAAGCGCGATGCAAAAATAAACAGCGGATGCCTGGCAAGCGCTTGTTTTAAGGTGGTGGGGGCGCGGCATGCAGGGGTCCTTTGCGAACTTGCGCTCAAGAATTCACCAAAAAAGCCCCATGCTTTCCCAGGACGAGCTTAGAAGTGACGAAGTTGAGGGGGAGGAGGAGGAGGGGGGGGGCTGTCCGTGTCCAAGACCCTCATATTCTTCTTGAATGTCGCTTCTGTACATTGTAAAGGGGGATGGGTGATGGGGGTTGTCTACTCTACTGTGGCTGGGGAGTAACACTAACTTTCTGTCCCCTCGACGTCACCCTGGCGTGCAACGTCGGCCTCTTCATTTCACCCAGAAGCGCCGCGGATGTGCTGTGAGCACTCGTCTGGTCTGTGACGCCCATTCCCATTTCACATGTGTTAAACACTATGCTGCTGCTCGGTGACGAATGGTATACGTCATCCTTCAGAACAGAAACCGCGAATAGTTTGTGGTGCTATCGGATTCCATGTGCATATTTTGAAGCGAAATCCTAAAAGGACAAGTGAACTGCTTACATTATATCAGTCGTATCACAGCGCCATTGAGATATGTGATTTTTAACATCTTTTGTGCATTTATGTATCATTCATAAACGAGTACTCCTGTACAGACACCAGGAAATGCGTTCCGTTTTTCACTCATCACAAGAACATTCCTTCTTTTCTAAAAAAAAAATCAACATTTTGGAAATGTTAGCAATGAGGGGATAGCAGTTCACATTGCGGGATGCTACACTGAGCCGTCAGGAAGTTGTGCCGGACTGTGACAGAAAATAGTTACCTCTGAACGAGCATGTTTCTCCACAGAGGCCACAAGAACTCGGGTTGTTGTTTCGTCACAACAAAATAGCAACTCGGGATCTTGTGCTCTCTAGAGAGAGGCCTAGTCAGGGCAGGGGTAACTAGCCCTTTGCTATTTCCTGCCACAACTCTGAAGAAGTTCACAACTGGGTAAAGCTTACCCTAGATGCGAAGAAGCATCCCTTCAGACTTCTGACGTAGCAACATAGTTAGATCTGCGAAGGTGAAGTCAAGGGCTTATGGCAGGCCCCTACAACTCCAGCAACGCAGGGGGTCACTTTCAGCGACCTAATGCCTAAACAATGTGTAAAATAGGGGGCTCAGAGCCCTCTCACCTAACCCTGGGCAAAGCACTACGCTACGCTCGCGTAGTTTGCGAAGTTTGCGCTACTTCGCACAACGCGAATTGCACGTAGCACAGTGCAAACATGCATAGCGTAGCGTAGCGTAGTGCAGCGGTCATTTTTTGTTTGCTCGCGGTCCTCAACGTCAAGTTGGCGACCGCGAGCAAGCAAAATGACATCCCGGCGAGACTTTTCCTCGTTCGCGATCAGCAACATCATTTGCCGATCGCGAGCGTGGAAAATAAACCTCCCGGCGAGATTCTCAACGCAGGGAGGTCAGGTTTCTCATTGCGAGTGGTCGCGTATGCTCGCGACCGCTCGCGATGAGAAACTACCAGTCCGCGTTGAGAAAGCTGCCGCTCGAGTAAAAATCTACTCGAGCGGCAGTAAAAGACAGCTCGCACTGTGCAAGATGCCGTTTTCAATGATTGCACAGTGCGGACAAGCATCCGGCACTGTGCAATCATTGCGAACAGTGCACTACGCAGTTCGCGTAGTGCTACGCGTAGCTCGCGTAGTGCGAACTGCACTTTGCGTAGCTTCGCGTAGCGCTACTTCGCGAACTACGCCCAGGCTTACTCTCACCACATTCTGGGAGGGTGGGCATCATGCTGCGTTGCTGCACTGGGTGAAGTGTACCATTCACGTGGATGCAGGCCGAGACAGGCCATTTAAGGTCACTGAACTGTTTACCAATACCAACCTCAGTGCGTGTGAAAGTTTGCCGTCTGTCCTATGTTTGCTAGTGGTTTTGGAGCCATTCAGAAACTTTTTTTGAAAAAAACAACACTGCCAACGTACTGCGCAATGTGAGGCACCTCCTTTTCTGATAAGATGCGTGTCACTTGGGGAGGAATGGATGATTTGGTCCTTCTTGGAAAAAAATATACTATACATTAGATTTACATTGGCGCACCCAACATTAATGCCAGAAGACAGTATCGCACAGGAAGTTTTCCTGGAGCCAGTTCACAAAAGTTCAAGATTTGTGATGCACCAACACACACTTCTCCATTACTTACAACTGGATCATTGAGATGTAAGATGTGAAGTGAATATCACGTGGGAAAAGAATTGCAAGTGATTGTAAATGACGACAAATGCACAATTATGTCAGTGTGATTGTAAGGATTTTGGCGGCCCCGGGCAAGAAATATTTTGGGGGCCCCTGTTTGGAACAACTTTGCATTTTATTACTCTTCTTTGCAAATTCAAGCACTATGTCGCCTAACAATATTGAATTATACGACAGAAATTTGAGACCCAGAAATACAGTGGAGAGAGCTGGGGAGAAAGTTCACTTCCCAGAGAGTGCCTTCAAAGGTGGGGGCCCTAGGCAGTTGCCCACTTTGCCGATGCCTTATGTGTCTATGAATTGTTTGGATGTTCACCTCATTTGCATTGCATTTTGCTCAACAGTACTGTGACACCAAACTGGAATGCCCACATCTCATCTAGTTCACACTTATGATCGTGGAAATTACACATTCTTTATGTAAGATCCTCACTCATAGGCAGCACCAACTTTTTACTAGGGGTGGGCGGAACTCACTGAATTTTACTCTGCGGAATTCCTCAGATTTACATAAAATCTCTGCGAGCTGCGGAATTTCAGCATGTCATGCAGCTATACAAAAAAAGCATAACTTTTACTTATTTCCGGGTAGAATTTGTTGTCTCTCAGCACAAGCTGATCAAAGAACAGCAACAGCTCACAATTTGTTTGTATTTACCCCTTTCAGCCTGCTTCCTACAGTTTTGACCGCAGGTGCACACATCCTCATCATAGATTTTTAGACCGCGGCTAATCACCCGCGAGGGTATCCAGGCGCCAAAATCATTGCTGCTGCAGGCTCAGTTGAATAGCCAGGTCTTGAGTCTTTTCCTGAATTTCAGAAGGAAGGGTAAGGTCCATAAGTGATGGGGGAGGTCGTTCCAGGACTTCGCTCTGAGTTAGAAGGAGCCTCCTCCGCTGTTGCTTCGTCAGAAGCGGAGGAGTGTGCGAGGGAGAGGGAGGTGGAGCGCAGTTGTCTGGAGGGCTGGTGGAAGTTCATTCAGGCGGCGGTTGATGTATGCTGGTCCTTGATTATTAAGGACTTTTTAGGTGTGGCTCAGCATCTTGAATTCGCACCTCTTCTGAATGGAGTCAGTTGGGTTACTTGAAGTAGGAGGTGGTGTGGGTCCGTTTGGGGTAGTCGAGAATGAGTCTGGCTGCTGCATTCTGTATGGTCTGTAGTCACTTGACCAGCTGCGTGGTGATTCATGCATAGAGTGCACATAAGTAGGGGGGCTCCTAGACTGAGATCGCATATTGACATGAAAAGGGCCAGCAGAGTATGGGGATGGCGTAACCCCACTCTCTCTGGAGTTTATGCCTACCATGCAACACCGACCTTAAACTCATCTGCACTAGCGTAGCAAGGGTGCCATGTGCCCTTCTGCAAGCAAGGAAAATGATCCCTTTGACTGCTGCTGGAGTAGTTAAATATAGAAATTATCAGGGTTTAATGGGCCCGGTGCCACTACACCTGCTGCACCAATGGTATCTACCTCATCTCCTGCACTTACTGCCCGAGAGAGGCATGCTTCAGCTCTCCCGGTTTATGTTTTGCAGCTTTTAATTAAGTTAAAGCCATTTGCTTTGCTATACAATACCATTAGCAAAGCAAATGGCTTTAACTTAATCAAAGGCGAGACCTATTGCATTTTCAATGCTTGTTATTTATGTGTGCAGACTGGCCTTCCAGTCTGTCTTCTATTGCTATGTGTAGCATGTAACCAGGGCTTTAAATGGGATGAAAAAACCAGGGGGGGAGGTCTCTTAAAGCAGCGTGGCAGATGTAATTAAGGGCGTGGCTTACAAGCACTAAAGCTAAACATCTGTGCTTTGTCAAGGGTTGTTAGTTGCATAACATGAATAAGCAACTACTATGGCTTCATTAAATAGAATATTGAAAATGCTTCATTTCTGAAATGGTGAGATTGTGACAGAACTATAACGAGTCACTTTGGAGTTACATCAAAGCCAGGGAAGGGTGGTACTGCTGCAGAATTAAGATTTTTTTTCACCGAGGGTGAGGGCAAAAATGGAGAGCCCGATAGGGACCCATCTCAGCAGCTGGGTTTTAGAACTGCCGGTGCTGAGCACCGACAGGACCTGGCCCACTTAAAGCTCTGCATCTAACAATAATTAGATCTACCAGATTTAGGCCCAGTGGCACAAGTGTAAAATAATCAGGTACAAATGCAATGTGTTTATGTTCTTGTATTATCACCTACTATGAGTTGAGTGTAAACAATGATCACTTCTGTGTTTGCAATGGCAGCACCACCAGCTCCTAATTAGTAGCTACCACCTATAAATACGCTGCTTTTTTTTGTTGTCGTGGTTTTTACATAGCGCAAACTTGACCCGAAGGTATTGGAGCGCTTTACATGAGCACCAGTGACATTACACATTAGGGCTATTAATGTGCAAAAAATGGATACAAACCCCATTTCCACGTTTTAGTTCCATATTTTGCACTTTAATAAATATCAGGTGCAAAAACACAAACGATATCCAGCGCAACTGTTGTTTGATGATGTGCTTTTGCAGCCAAGTGTCTTGAATGGGGGCCCCAAAATATGGATTTTCCCAGGGTCTCATAAATCGTTAGGGTGGCTCTGTTTAGAGGTATGTTTGTAGAGTAGACTAGAAACAGGGCCACTGGAATAATGAGGCGGGAGCGGGCCAACTTATGCAGCAGGGTTGAGTAAATTATGCGGCATGAAAAGGCAAATTATGCGGCATAATGCACCACATTTTGTGATAGTATTATTTCATTTTTTCATCATTTTTAAACTTGGTAATAATCTGGGCATTGATTGCACCCCAGAAGAACAAGTTTAACACTCAAATATAGCAATTAGCAACAGAAAGCTGACCAGTCTAGTTTTGAAAAGGGCCTTCCACAGCGCTGGAACATGTGTCACTGCATTTTTTGTATCGTTTGAACCGTTTGGGCTAGAAACAATTTTTGGGGGGTTACAACCTTCAAATTATTGGATGGGTGGTGGATTATGTGGCAAATGCGGCAAATTTATAAATATGCGAAAATCGCAGCTGCCGCACAATCGCATAATTGCAGTGGACCTGACTATAACCTTACATTTATTCTATGCCCCCACATACAAATATGGTCCTCTGCTTGCATTTAGCCACATTAGTGCATACTTTATAATAAAACGGGCAATGGATTGACCTCACCACATAAGTGCATAAGTGGCATCTGTTTACAGACAGCAGGTCAGACTCGTGTCCTCGCTCTGCAGCGTTGCCGGTCATGAGATGCCCCCGAACCTTGTATCTGGTCTGCTAGGGCGCGCCAGGCGCCGTACGATTGAGGAAGGGAAGCCTTCGGCGACTGTTTTTAGCCTTTATCTTGTTTTTCACAGACATCATATGTTCTTCAACGGCAGTTGATAACCAGAAGCAGACGAAACGTGGGTCTTGCCAACTTTACATAACATTTCAAAAGGAAACATTTTGTGTGGCTTTGCTCTAGTCACGTAGCCAGAGTTTCCATCACCAGTCAAGCTGGGACGCCATATTGTGACGTCCCGAACCCTCTTCTAGCAGATACAGTGGGTGCTTTCACTGCTGCCTAATGGGCTGTTCAGTTCGGTCACCTTAAAATGGTGGCTGATGGGCCTGTATGTCTGCAGAAAAAAACATATAAAAACAGTGTATGATGGAGGCTCAGGACTGCTAGCAGAGTGACAGGCTCAGACACAGCAACACCGAGAGAAGGGAGAGAAATTGCTAGAGGGACAGAGGGGGTGGACGAGAGAAAGATAAGGGAAAACAAGGTAGGGAGAAAAAGACGGATAGGGAGAAAGAAAGGTGGAAGAAGGAACAAATGAAGGTTGAGATGAAGAGTGGCTGAATGAAAGAAAGCATATGATGAAGAAAGGACGAAATGAATACTATAAAGAAGGCAGGATTAAAGTAAGGAAGGACAAATGTTGAAAGGAATGAGGAAAGGTGGTTGGAGGGGAGTATAAATAGATGGAAGTTTGAAAGTTGGCTGGATGAAAAGATGGGTAGGTGAATGGATTGATGGACGGATGTGGGCTGGTTGAAAGGAACTCCTCAAGAAGGATAGAATTGCAATAACGGCACGGTTAAAAAACAGGGGTGGGGGTGCATTTTTTTATGGCCACACAATTGCCAGCAGAACTGCAAGTAATTGCCCTTCTAGATGCACAGTCAAACTGAAGATGCTCATGTGAAAGTTAGGTATGTCGGGCAAGTTCTCGATCACTGCAGCATGTTAACTTAGCCATCAGGGGAGGTTCCAGCAGGAAGAATGCAGAACATGTTTCCTAGTGCTTCTGTCTTCAAAACTAGACAAGTATTCATTATATCTGATAGCCAAAAGGAGATGAATCAGTGTTAACCCCAGGGGATTTTCAGTAGCATTAGCAGTATATCGCTGTTTAGCTTGTTCAGAAAGATTAGTCCAGCCTAAAGTGCTAGGCCATGTACCCAGTGAATGGAAGCAAGCGCATAGCCCACCTCCAGGCTTATCTTGGCCTTGTTACACGAGTGCATAGCACAAACACTGCAAAATAAACTTTGGTTAGTACAAAATGTTTCCTTCTTCTTGTCCACTTTATGTTATTGACCAGAAACAATCTTTATAACAAATCAGGAAATGCATTCATTGGCTACAATTTAAAAGCTGCAAAATAAAATGCAAAGAGAGGTCCATAGAAGCAGGGATATATGGGAAACACAACAGTCTCAAAAAGTTGTGGCGTGCTACCTCTAAATTGTTGGAAGTCGGCTAGTCAGTCAAGGAAGCTTCCAATGGAAAAATGGCAACCTGAAAAATGTTAACATAGATGTGCCTCTTGCTGCAATTTAGAAGCACTTTGTACTAAGCTTGTGAGTTAGAACATGATTAAAGAAGAAGAGGCACTAATGCCAACAATCTAACCTTACAACTTGGAGGTCATCAATCTAACCCCGGCCTGGGATTTTGAACAGATATTGTGATGTTCTCTTTATCTCGAAGAGCCACGGCTCTCTGTGATCCTTCAGAAGTGATGAGGAGCGCTGTTCCTCTCGGATCTTTGAGGTCATCTAGACCCAAGATCAACACCTGCATCACATAGAGGGAATTGTACAATGTCTATCACATTCCACTTGGCTTAGATGTGGGTAGATGACCCCTTAAAGAATGCACCCCATTCCACACAAATCCAGAAAGCACAAGTCCCATGGTGCAAGCCTGTGAAGGCCAGACTGCCAACAGGGGGTATACCATGTTCAAGGTGAACATAATTCAGAACAATTGGGTTGATTCACCAACAGGCAAACATAGTGGCAAAAAAAACAACTTTAAAAACCCACACGACAGCAGGCATTGGGTCCACTGAAAGCCATGTGGCCTATGGGGCCTGGTAGATTAGTTAATAACTCCACAGCGGTAAACAACAACCAGGAAGCCTGGGTCCCAAAGCTGTATGTAAGAATAAAAGTTCTGAACTCCACGTCACAGATGTATCATCCTGCAACTTTTTGATCCCCAAGACCTGTAACTACAGCTGTTTTTCACCTAGGGAACTCTAAACAATGGATTATGCAGGTATCCCACGGTGCAGTGAGTTGGTCCTGTCACGCTTTTCATGCTGTCTGTGTCATAGATGAGATTGTTGTCTTGCTGGGAGATGGTGCATGTAGAATGCCTGCACCATGGATTCCACCAGAGACAGGAGAGTTCAGGTGAGGTTGGGCTGAGCTAATGGCAGCATAACGTCTACTGGAGTGCATTCAGGTAGACTTCCCTGGTAAATAAACGTAAACTTTGCTAGAATGACTCTAGAGTTACCACAATGTTTCGGTATTCGCTACTTAGCTTATATGGTTGACGAGTTAGCCTGATCTGCTTCTTTATGCATACTTTGAACTGTGAGAAATCCCCATGGAGAAGACCACCAAGAAGAAATCTAAAAACTGCTATAAACAACAAAAAGAGAAGACAATTTATGTCTACACTCCACATTATTGCAAAGAATCGTCGGGAGCCCTAAAGAGATAACAGCTTGCACAGCAGCGACTAAGGAAATAAATCTACAGCCATTAAGAAGCTGCTTTCCACTGAAGAAGCTAATCTGCTATGTAGAAGGACTGCTATGCTGCTGGTCTGGAGTCTTTTCAAACCAGCAGAACTGCATGTGGGTGGGTGAAGCTACACTGTGTTTCAGCAAAACAAGAGTTGTCCACAGATATGGCTAGGCTTTCTTTCCTAGAGCACCAGTGACAGAGCTCAGATGAGGATGGCAGATTTGGTGTCAACATAGCTCCCGCCGTGGTGGATTATATATGGCATAAAGGACCATCTTTAATGATATTTCAAGTCAGTGAAGGTTGAGTTCCTTTATAAGATCATGGAACTCCAAGGTGACTTTCAATATCCTTTTTGGGTATTAGAAAGGGTATAATATTCCATATAGTACATGGTCACATCAATCTTCTTCCACAAGTAGCTTAAATCCTTAGCCCCTTTCTCCTTTATATGAAATAATATGGTTACAGGAAGGTAGAATAAATGTAGAATATGGAGTGTGAAATCAAATACTCGAATAAGAAGCTAGTAATTCTGCAAACACATATAAGTTGTTTAGTGACTTTCTAAAACGGCTGTAGTTCAAAATGTATGTTAGCAAGCAGAGGGATTTCTTCTATTGTGCAATTAACTATACCCTGCTAGAAATAACTATGCTGTCAAAAATGTATACTTTCTGCTAATGACTGCTTATTGCAGGTAAACAGATTAAAAAATCTAAAAGGATAGTTCTCATCTTTTAGATTTAAATGATACTGGTATGTGGCCTGCCTTTCACACTGTGCTTGCTGCTAGCTTGAGACATCTCAATTCAATTTTAATTATTTATTCCAGTTGAGTAGCTGCATTATTTTCATACGACAGATGACTAGCAATGTCACTAGACTGTATTATGTGGAATTATAGAAGGGTGGCTGTGAGTAACCGGGATGTTTTTCGCCAAGGGGTTCTAAGTCGCATCAAATAGACAATAAGAACAATGCTTGAATGTGTATTTGATTTCCCTCAGTATCCTGGGGTAAAGAACACACCATTTATTCACCACCACACAGCTAGAATGTTATGTTATACATATTTTTTATGTTATATATTGATGTTGATGGAGCAAGGTTTCATAAATGAAACTTGCTTGTATACAATCCTCCTCATAGTATTAATTTATTAAACTTGTATTGTTTTACTAACCTCTGCATACACGACACGAATAGAAAGGATGCTTGCCTATGTGTTTTACTAATGAATAACGCTTGTCTGTAATCTAAAATGGCCGCTAAAGCGTGGGAAACTATCTGCGCATGTCTCAACCATATCACGTGTTGTGACGTCTCTCTTGCTTGGTGGGAAATTTCTGCTTCTGCGCAGTGTGTATTAAAATGGCTGCTTGATGTTTTCACATGCTTCAGCTTGCTCTCATGTCATTATTAAATTGTCGTTTTCTTAACGCTACTAATGCGGGACAGTATTATAATTAAATGGGAATAGAGTAGAAAATGTGGGCATACAGTGAAACATTTTATTTGTGATTTTAATATTTTCTTCTTTGACTTTTATTAGTTCGTAAACTTGGGCCTGGGTTGGTGACCTGAAACTCGAGAGGCAAATGGTTCTGCGCATGTGTCCTGTGTGCCTGCCAAATGAAGTCAACCTGGATGTCGTCCAAGGCCACGACCTAATGGCCGAAGATGCTGTACTTTGCCTTTCCTGTTACACATTGATACTTTGTAAAAGAAGAATGTATAAAATTTGTCGTGAGACGGGTGGGAAATAAAGCAAATGTATTAAATTGAATGGGTGGGAATTTAGAGACAATAGGCTTTACAATTTAAGCCAAATCAATATGGTACGAGAATCCACCCCCCTGTCCCTGTCCAATCAGAAGTAGTGGCCCCATATTTTAGCAACATTAAGGGGAGGTACATGGGTGTAGAAGGGTATAATAGAATATAGCATTAGTTAATTAGTTAGAAGGAGAAGCTGCAGAGAACAGGCGTCCATGCTGTCTGAGAGCTTCTAGCTCAGACCGCAGAGTGCGCACAGAAGACTAGCGCTCTTAGCTCCAGACTGCCAAGCTGATCGATTGCAGACCGAATCGCTGTCCAGAGAGGTCCTGAGGATGGGCGGCGGAGCCCATTAGAAGAAAGGCATGGGAGAATCGAGGAGAAGTCGAGTATCAGAGAGGGGAACGACGCAGTCGTCGTTGTAGAGAGGTCACCGGTCCTGTCCTGATCCTGGAGGAAGTCTTTGCTCTTCATCCTTCCTGGGTCCTATTCTTTCCAACTCCTTGGCTAAGGGGTTTGGTTCTCGCACTTAGGTAAATATAATGCAACCTTCACTTGCGCTGCTGTCTCTATTCTCTCCTTTCCCTTAAACACCGTCATTTATTAGCAATAATTATTCTATGCTTCATCTTGGGTATTTCGATTAAGTACCATGTGTTTTCTGTAATTTACTCTGCTAAAATTTAGATAAACATTTTAAAACTTCCTGACTCAGTGGTTATTTCAGGATTATGTACTATAATGAATGTCACTCATTTTAAACTTCCCAATTAGCAAAGGATCCATTGGTAAGTCATTACTCTTCATTCAGAAGGTAATTGGTAGCAGGGACTTTGATAAAGAGTAACAACTGATAAAACCCAGCGTAAGTATTAGCGTAGTATGAATGTATGGGCCCAAGTGAGTATCTGGGGTTTGAATGCTGTTTGCTAATATCGCGCTGGATCAGTTTTCTGGTAATCAGAGGATGGTTACTCTTTGTTAATTGGGTAATGAGAATTTTATTTTTATGAACTAACATCCGTATATTCGAAGTTTTGTTTTATGTTGTCCAGAATCCCCGGGGTAAAAAGAATAGCGGATGGTAAGTGGAAGCCATACTGCAGTGAAGTTATCTGCCAGGCAGAAATAGTACTGAAAAGTTAAGCAGGACTTTCAGTACTCGTTAGGGACTCTATGCGTGTGAGTAATAGCAAAAGAGTACGCTGGTGAAAATTTGATGTTATATCACCTAGAAAGGGTAACATTGAAGAAGTAACAGGTACTTCTGGAGCTTGTGTGAAGAGTAAACGGAAGGGTTTTACTCGTAGTATATGTTAGTAAACGGAAAGGGTTTTACTAAGAGTTAAAGAAACTATCTTTTTCGAATTTAGAAGAAACTGGCACGATAGCGAATGTTTTATGTTGTTACTGAAATTAAGAATTGTAGAGAAAATAAGTTTGCGTAAATTTTTGTAAAGGGAGGGCCAGTTGCCGGAGAGGGAGCTGACGTCACAAAACGCCGCGCAGGGATTGGTTGAATCAGCGGGTGTGGAAAGACCCTTGTAAAGGAGGGGTCAGTAGTCAGGAGTAGTACTGACGCCACAGGTGCCGCGCTGGGATTGGTTGAACCAGCAAGGACAGGAAAGAGCAGATTGTAAAGGAGGGGTTGACAGACAAACGTCATCAAAAGGCCGCGCAAGGATTGGCTCGGAAATAAAAGATAGCAAACATTTGATTGGTCAAAATTATAGAAGCGAAATTCTTAGTGGATAAGGATTGCATGTTAAAACGCGATCCGACTTTAACAGGAATTCGTCAGGATAGGAGATATTTAGGCTTTGCAGAATATAATTTTATACATCGGTACTTACCCAAGATGTACGGAGAAAGGAGAAAAATGTCATTTTTACAAAAGATTAAGAATTATTTCAAAAAGGACAAACCAATCAAAACTAGAGAAGGAATTATTATTCCACCAGCTAAAACGCCCGCTTCATTCATGATGATGGAGAGAGGTTATCATACTTGTGTATGGATAGAGAATTGGATAGAATATACCAAAAATGATGGAATACTAGCATTTCCCGAGAATGGCACGTTCAATGGACGAATTCTGCAAAACTTGAGATTGAGGATGAATGACTTAGAACCCAGACCTAGATTAACTCAGTACGAAGCTCTAGAGGAATGGGAAACTGAGGCATTTGAGCGTGACCGATCTAGGAGTAATAGGAGTTATCCAGGATTTTTCCCCAAATACCTACATGAGTCTAGGAACGGTCAGATGAAACAATGGAGAAGGGCAATGATTACAGAAGGATTATATCCATTGTTAACAGCAGAGGAGAAATTAGGAAGTAAATGCATAGAAAAGACAAAACATTTAATGAGATATGATGACTCTGAAGATGAATTTATGGAGGAAATGTTAAGAAACCCTCCACCATATCAGGAAGGAACAAGTGGATGCACCCCAAGTGCACCACCGATAAAAACTCCATTAGTGCCACAGGTAATGCATGAATTCACCCCTAGTAGAATACTTCATGACAAAGAAAAAGAAGCCCTAGAAAAGACCAGAACAGAATTAATACAGAAAATAACTCAGATAAAAGTACACCCTGATTCGTTGACCATACCTGTAACAATTGGTCCAGTAGTTCCATTATATGGTACTCAGGGAAGCTGTCCTCCACCGATACTTACACCTACTCCTGTGAATAATTCCAAACCTGAAGCTCCAGTTATAATTGAGGATCAATTTAGTGACTGTGAATCCACAATATCACTCATGGACTTGCCTATTCGAGGTACTGTAAATAGCACTCCCAGAAAAGATGTACCTGGATGTTCAAAAGATGTAAGTTTAATAACTTCATCGGGAGCAAAAAGTGCCACCATAGTAACACCTGAAGATTTAGAAAAATGGGTACAAGGGTCAGTTAAACAGTGCACACCTCCGAAAATAATAGACATTCATAAATTGAAAGTCGAATTAGAAGAAATAATAGCAGGAAATGTAGGACTAGAACGCTTAAATACCTACGATGATGAAGAATTATTGTTCCTGTGCAGGAGTATCACCAGAAATGTAAGGTTATTTCATGAAAAATTATCCAATTTAGCACTACAGATGGGAATAGAAATAGGGAGATCAAAAGTACTACAGAAACCCTATAGAGCAGAATTTTCAGACAAAGATTTAGAAAATATGAATGCCTCTGGAAGAAGATTGCAAATAAGAGAATTAATGTTAGTTTTGCAAAAATGGGGAGACCTAGATAAATGGAGAACTAGGTGGGCCAAGAAAAAGGAAGAAGCACGAACAAGTAGAACAGCATCTGAATATGTGATGAAGGAAACAGGGAAAGCAGATCAAATGTATCCAATGCGAGAAGTTGCGGGAGGAGGATATGTACATGTCCCATGGAGCAGACAGGATATTTTGTCATTTACGAATGATTTTCCAAAGTTGAGAGAAAAGCCAATTGAATGGTACAAGCAGGTTGACAGATTTGTGAAGGTGTCAAAGGTATTGTTGAAGGATTTGGATGGTTTGTTTGACATAGTGGTACCTACCGATTTATGGACAGATTGCAAAATCACAGTGGATTGGTTAAAGTGACGAATATCCTAGAGATCCGAAAACAGGTGCCCCGTCAAATGAAGTGATGAAAAAGTATCAGCAGGTGATAACTTACCTGAAAGGGAAAATACCCCCGAAAGAAACAGATTGGGTAAAAATAGATCGAACTACCCAAGAAGCTAATGAATCGGTGCATTCCTACTATGAGCGTTTATTGCAGGTATTTAAACAGTATAGTGGATTTGAGGACATTGGAGACAAGAACATGAGTCAGTTTGTGTGTTTATCGATTTGTTTATGGTTTGAAGCCAGAGATTTGTCAGATGATTAAACAACACATGCTGTGTTGGCAGGGAAAGCCCATTGATGAGATTTTGAAGTATGCAAAATATTGTGGAGACGATATTGAGGATAGACACAAGAAATTGCAGGAAAAAGTGATGTGGGCTCAGGTGAAAATGGCTGAGAAACAGGGAATTAATTTGGAAAATCCAAGTGAAAATCCAGGAAAAGATTCTGGAACGAATGGTGATACTGGGAATGGTGGAAAATTTAGAGGACGAATGAGTAGAGAAGAAGCTAAAAAGAAATTTCCTTGTCATGGATGCGGAAAATTGGGGCATTGGAAGGATGAATGTAAAAAGATTCGGAATAATAATGGTCCAAATCAAAATTTAAATCCACAGACGCAGAATGACTCACAGCAGGGTGTAAATCCTCAGAGTCAGTTGCCACCTGCACCTATTCAGGGTAATGTAAGCAGAGCAAAGCATGGTACAGACATCGGATATCAAGGAGGAAGTGGTAAGAATGATTATATAACATCACAGTTTCTTTTTCAGGACGATTTCTGTCAAAACAGTTCATGACGGTGCCTAGGAGAGGGGAGAAGGAGTGCGTACTTGGCGCATCCCTACCGGTAGACCAGTCAGGTCCATATGTTGAAGGAAATGTGAAAGGTAATGATATTACTTTTCTTTTGGACACTGGTGCTACCCGGTCTACTGTAAGAACAGCAGACATTCCCGACCTTCCTCTCTCTGGTGAAAATATCCAAGTAGTGGGGGTAGCTAATCAGAGGATTAGAACACCTCTTACCGAACCAATGGAAGTTAAAATCGGAAATTTCAGAGAAATGCATCAATTTGTAGTGTGTGATTCTAGTCCAGTAAACTTATTAGGTAGGGATTTGTTGTGCAAGATGAATTGTACAATTTTCTGCACACCGGATGGTGTGGCAGTTCAGACACCAGATGAAGACCATGTATATAAAATTATGATTGCAAAACAGGGTACAGAAGTAGATGAGATGTTTTCATTAATAACAAAAGACGAGTTGCCAGAAGAATTAAAAGACAGTGTAAACCCCATAGTTTGGGATTTCACAGGAAAAGAAGTAGGACTTATGGCTAAAATAGACCCAGTTAAAATTACTGTAAAGGAAGGTGCAATTTTCCCAAATACCAGACAATACAGAATGAGTGCAGAAGTAAAAGCAGGAGTCATTGAAGAAATCGATCGAATGGTTGAACAAAACATACTAAAAGAAGTAATGAGTAGCCCATGTAATTCACCAATAATGGGATTAAAGAAACCTAGTGGAAAATATAGGATTGTTCAGGACCTGAGGAAAATAAATAAGATTGTAGAACCATGTTGTCCCATAGTACCAAATCCTGCAGTAATCCTATACCAGATTCCGTGGAGTGCAGGATGGTTCACAGTAATTGATCTGTGTCAAGCGTTCTTTTCAATACCATTGCATCCAGACAGCCAATATCTTTTCTCATTTAAATTTGAGAACAAGGTCTATGTATGGAATCGTGTTCCTCAGGGGTACACAGAAAGTCCTTCCATTTTCAATCAAATATTGAAAAAGTGCCTTGAGAAACTAGTGATGCCAGGAAGTTCAGTCCTAGTGCAATATATCGACGACTTATTGGTGGCATCGAACACCAGAGAGGACTGTGTTGTTGATTCCATAGCATTATTAAATCTTTTGGCAGAAGAAGGGCATAAAGTCTCACCTGAAAAGTTGCAGTTTTGTACAACAGCTGTTAAGTATCTTGGACACCAAATTGAGAGGGGAAAAAGAAGAGTAACCTCTGAAAGAGTAAAATTAATTAAGAAAATGCAAATGCCTGTAACCCAAAGACAAGTAAGAATGTTCCTAGGAATAGTAGGTTACTGTAGGCAATGGATACCAGGATTTTCCCTACTAGCGAAATCTTTAATTAACATGACGAAAAAGAAAGCAAAGGATCCTGTTGAATGGGATGATGAAAGTGTAGGAGCTTTTGTAAAATTGAGAAATGCCCTATGTTCAGCACCTGCCTTAGGCATGCCTGATTATAAAAGAGAATTTGCATTATTCTGTCATGAAAGAGAAAATTGTGCACTTTCTGTCCTAACTCAAAGACACGGATTAGACAGACGTCCTATAGCATATTTTTCTGCTACATTGGACCCAGTAGCAGCCGCGTTGCCAGGATGCTTAAAAGCAGTGGCGGCTACTTGTTTGAGCATTGAACAAAGTGAGTCAATTGTGATGGGACATCCTGTAAAGGTGTATGTTCCACATGCGGTTGTGATTCTGTTGACAAGAACACGAACTCAGCATCTTACTCCTAGTCGGCTGACTAAATACGAAAGAATAATAATGGGTGCTGAAAATGTGACCATGGTAAGGTGTACTATAATAAATCCAGCAACCTTACTACCAGACCCATATCATGAGAAAATTAAAGATGACGAAGAAGATGAACATGATTGTTTACAGATTACAGAATTATGCACAAAACCACGCCCAGATATTGAGGAACAGCCTCTTAAAAAGCCAGACAGGGAGCTATTTGTTGATGGTTCATGTCAAAGACATGAAGACGGTAAACTAACTACTGCCTATGCGGTATGTGAATTAACTGGAATAGTTGAAGCATCTTATTTACCAGGAGTCAAATCTGCACAAGTAGCTGAATTGATTGCATTGATAAAAGCCTGCAAAATTGGGAGGAATCAAAAAGTAACTATATTTACAGACAGCCAATATGGTTACGGGGTTGTGCATGATTTTGGCCAACTATGGATGCAGAGGGATTTCCTGACTTCTTCAGGATCCCCCATTAAAAATGGACAGTTTGTAAAGGAATTGCTGGAAGCAATACAATCACCAAAAGAATTGGCTGTGGTGAAATGTGCTGCACATCAGTCAGGAGATGACTGGGTGGTAGTCGGCAACAGATACGCAGATCTGGTGGCTCAACATTGTGCCAAAAATAGATTGTCAGTCAATAAGAGGGTGGAAAGAATGGGAATCAGCTGCCAACTTATGCTGTACATGCCGCCTGAAACATGGAATGATGTTAAAAGACTGCAAGATGAAGTGGATGAAAGTGAAAAGAATTTGTGGATCAAAGTAGGTTGTTCCCAGAGACGAGATGATGAAGTGTGGATCAGTGCTGATGGCAGACCAGTCATGCCAGATTGTCTACTCTCACAAATGGCTAGAATGCATCATGGAGACACACACATAGGGAGAGATGCAATGATTAGGCTCTTCAGACAAAACTGGTATAATCCTAAGTTCAGGGCGGTTGCAGAGAGTCTTTGCCAAAGGTGTTTAACTTGCCAGATGCACAATCCCGGGAGGAAAACAATAATTGGGTTTGGAAAAATTGGAAAGGCAGAGGGTCCTTTTATAAGACTCCAGTTCGACTTTATACAGTTACCACCATGCAGAGGGCTGAAATATGTACTAGTCATAGTATGTCTGTTTTCAAAGTGGGTGGAGGCTTACCCTACCAGAAGAAATGATAGCATTACAGTCGCAAAACTGTTGCTACGAGAGCTTATTCCTAGGTTTGGTTTCCCAGTAACTTTGGAATCAGATAGAGGAAAACATTTTAACAGTGAAGTGATCCAAATAATCTGTGAAGCATTCCAAATCCAACAGAAACTGCACTGTGCATATCGTCCAGAAGCTTCTGGAGTGGTTGAACAATTGAATGGCACTATAAAGTCAAGATTGGGAAAGATGTGTGCCTCAACATCATTAGAATGGCCAGATGCATTGCCACTTGTTTTAATGGGACTCAGAAGCATACCTGACAGAAACACAGGATTGAGCCCCCACGAAATAATGATGGGAAGAGCAATGAGACAAACACATGTTCCCACAAACAAACTACTGAATATATCTGATGATATGGTTCTGGACTATTGTAAAGGACTGGCTGACCTAGTGCGTTCTGTCTCTCACCAGGTTGGAGAAGACGCAGTTTCCAGGCAGCCTGAACAAGAACATGATCTGAATCCTGGTGACTGGGTGGTAGTGAAGAATCACACCAGAGAAACGTGTCTATCACCCAGATGGAGCAGTCCTTGTCAAGTCATACTAACCACCAACACAGCAGTGAAGTGTGCAAGATTTCCTAATTGGATTCACGTAAGCCACACCAAAAGAGTACCAGATCCTGAAGAAGAAAATCCTCAGACAGCATCAATCACTGAGGAAGCTGAAGGTTGCCCAGCCGAGGAATCTCAGGCTCGAGATTCAAGAGAAGCTGAAGAAGAACAACCGAGCACAAGTCAGGACTGGATACCGGTGGTAGAAGTTTCCGAAGTTTACCACAGAACAAGAAGTCAAACAAATTTGGAAGAAATTGAAGAAGATCAGATAGGTGAAGAAGAAGCAGTTCAGGGACAAGAAGAAGAGACAATAAGAGAACCTGAACAAGAGCAGATAGGGAAAGGAAACTGGGCTCAAAGCAACGAAGATCTGATAGATTTTGAGCAGGGACAGACAGGTTTAGAAGAATCCGGTCAGGCTGCAGAAGTTCACAGTGCAATAAGCCCTGATCAGAACAAGTTAGATCAAGAAGAGTGTACAGAAGAAGAAAACCTTGAAAAACATGAACTTGAAGAATTAATTAAAGAACAAGGTCAGTTATTGGAAACTCACAGTGGAGCTGTTGCAGAGAAACCAATCAGACCTGAAAAAGAGCAAACAAGAAACACAGTAATTGCAGAACACGAAACAGTACTAAGCAGTGAAAATAAAAAGATTTCTGAAGACAAAGATAAAGAAACAGTGCAAACAAAGAAAACAAGAAAAGGAGATCATTGGCCGAGTGTCATTAAAAGAGTAAAATACCACATAACAACCAGAAGTGAAGATCCAGATCAAGTAAATGAAGTAACAAGTCAAACTGAACAAGAAAATAAAACTGAGAAAAGAAGAAGTAAAAGACTGAAACTTGTGAATAACAAATTCAAGGGTCCTGACTGGACTTACATCATTCTTGAAGATTTCGAAAGCTCAGAGTCAAGTGAAAGTGGTGACGAAGGAACAAGTACAGAACTGACGTACGAAAAAGAAACAAGACCACCTTGACTAAGCAAAAGAATCATATAAAGAAAAAGAGGAAATAGATAAGAAGAGCGATCTTCCTTGTCGAAAATGCCTGACGATAGAGTTGCTGGGAGACCAAAACAGAGATGTTGTAGAAGATGCTGTGCAATATGCATATGTAGTCTAGTAATGGTGCTTATAGTATGGTTAGTCCTGATTGTAGCAGTTCCTTACCTTATGATAATGGATAAAAAGATTAATAATGAAACTAAGGAGAGGACAGCAAACATGAAGGGCAATAGAGTAGAACTAATGGCAGAGAATGAACCAGAAATTCATCATGAAGTAGCTGACAACGACACTAGTTTAAACGTTTTCACAAAGTTATTGTTTCAATATGTAGACACAATGGAAGTTAGTAATTGTTATGTCTGTATGAAGTTACCTGAATCAGTAGCAGAAGGATTAACATACCATCACTTACCACTGACATATGGCATATCATGTAGTGTTTTGTCTAGTTTATTTTATAGAACAGGGAGACTTCAGTATTATTATTCAAACTTAGATGTGATATTTTCTGAGGTTCCGATTCGCAAGAGTATGAACCCAGTGCTTAGTAGTCAAGACGCACAGTTTATGGGAGAATTTTTCTTAACAATGAAATCAATAGACATAACACATGCACATAGACACAATCTAACATGTTCTTTACTTGAAGAAGAAAAGATATTTTTGAATTTAGTAGAAGATAGAAGACAAGATTTTCAAAAGAAAGCTTCTGAGCATAAGGCTCATTTGCCACCTTGGGCGGAGAAAGAAGGGAGTTACACACCTGGCAAGGCTCAAGCTGCTATGGCTCTGGATTTTGTAAAGACAGGAAAAATTTGTCTTCATAGGTTAAAGACTGATTATAACAATGTTTTCATCGGTACCAGTGAATGTGAACACAATTTTTTAATTCTTGGAGGTTGGGGACTCAAAGGAGGAACAGATTCAGTTTTTCCTGGAATCTATTATGTGTGTGGGAATAAGGCTTACTTTAGGCTTCCTGCACGGTGGTATGGTAGTTGTTATTTTGGAATAGTATTTCCAAAGATATACCACGTAAAAAGAAACACTGGGAGCAATGAAAACAATAGCGAATTAATACGTAGTAAAAGAGCTAGTTTTTCAGAAATTGTAGGTGATATATTTGGTGCATTGATACCTTCAGTGGGAATAATTCTGAACTCAAGGAAAATATGTAAATTGTCTACAGTGGTTGATCGTTTATCAACGGATACTGCTGGAGGTTTTCTAATGATTAATGCGGAAATGGTTGCGATTAGATCTATGGTGATGCAAAATCGACTTGCTCTTGATATTATATTGGCAAAAGAGGGCGGAGTCTGTAAATTATTGAAGACGAAACATTGTTGCACTTATATTCCTGATAAGAGTGCAGAAATTGGAACGTATATACAGAATATAACTAAACTTGAGAAGGAACTTAAACCACTGGAAGTTGATAGTGTATGGGAAAGATTGACAAATAGTATCTCGTCAATTGGTACCTGGTTTTCTAATGTAGGAAAAGGACTTATAGGTCAAATATTAGTACCCTTAGCAGGGATAGCAATAATAATCTTGGCAATAACAATATGGTGCAAATGTTGTAGAAAGAGTGGAACATATAAAGTAACAGGTAAAGGAAAGAAGCGAAAATTTGAAGAAATAGAACTTGAAGAATGGAGAAGTGAATTATACAAGAAATTGAAAGGGGATGGCAAAAATGGAAAGTGTAAGAATGAGAATGAAGTAATTTGCTAGAAGTTGGCATCTGATTGTGGGTAGTATTTTGATGGCTCAGAAACGCCATCAGAGAGGGGATTGATGGAGCAAGGTTTCATAAATGAAACTTGCTTGTATACAATCTTCCTCATAGTATTAATTTATTAAACTTGTATTGTTTTACTAACCTCTGCATACACGACACGAATAGAAAGGATGCTTGCCTATGTGTTTTACTAATGAATAACGCTTGTGTGTAATCTAAAATGGCCGCTAAAGCGTGGGAAACTATCTGCGCATGTCTCAACCATATCACGTGTTGTGACGTCTCTCTTTGCTTGGTGGGAAATTTCTGCTTCTGCGCAGTGTGTATTAAAATGGCTGCTTGATGTTTTCACATGCTTCAGCTTGCTCTCATGTCATTATTAAATTGTCGGTTTCTTAACGCTACTAATGCGGGACAGTATTATAATTAAATGGGAATAAAGTAGAAAATGTGGGCATACAGTGAAACATTTTATTTGTGATTTTAATATTTTCTTCTTTGACTTTTATTAGTTCGTAAACTTGGGCCTGGGTTGGCGACCTGAAACTCGAGAGGCAAATGGTTCTGCGCATGTGTCCTGTGTGCCTGCCAAATGAAGTCAACCTGGACGTCGTCCAAGGCCACGACCTAATGGCCGAAGATGCTGTACTTTGCCTTTCCTGTTACACATTGATACTTTGTAAAAGAAGAATGTATAAAATTTGTCGTGAGACGGGTGGGAAATAAAGCAAATGTATTAAATTGAATGGGTGGGAATTTAGAGACAATAGGCTTTACAATTTAAGCCGAATCAATATGGTACGAGAATCCACCACCTGTCCCTGTCCAATCAGAAGTAGTGGCCCCATATTTTAGCAACATTAAGGAGAGGTACATGGGTGTAGAAGGGTATAATAGAATATAGCATTAGTTAATTAGTTAGAAGGAGATGCTGCAGAGAACAGGCGTCCATGCTGTCAGAGAGCTTCTAGCTCAGACCGCAGAGTGCGCACAGAAGACTAGCGCTCTTAGCTCCAGACTGCCAAGCTGATCGATTGCAGACCGAATCGCTGTCCAGAGAGGTCCTGAGGAGGGGGCGGCGGAGTCCATTAGAAGAAAGGCACGGGAGAATCAAGGAGAAGTCGAGTATCAGAGAGGGGAACGACGCAGGCGTCGTTGTAGAGAGGTCACCGGTCCTGTCCTTATCCTGGAGGAAGTCTTTGCTCTTCATCCTTCCTGGGTCCTATTCTTTCCAACTCCTTGGCTAAGGGGTTTGGTTCTCGCACTTAGGTAAATATAATGCAACCTTTAGTTGCGCTGCTGTCTCTATTCTCTCCTTTCCCTTAAACACCGTCATTTATTAGCAATAATTATTCTATGCTTCATCTTGGGTATTTCGATTAAGTACCATGTGTTTTCTGTAATTTACTCTGCTAAAATTTAGATAAACATTTTAAAACTTCCTGACTCAGTGGTTATTTCAGGATTAGGTACTATAATGAATGTCACTCATTTTAAACTTCCCAATTAGCAAAGGATCCATTGGTAAGTTATTACTCTTCATTCAGAAGGTAATTGGTAGCAGGGACATGATAAAGAGTAACAACTGATAAAACCCAGCGTAAGTATTAGCGTAGTATGAATGTATGGGCCCAAGTGAGTATCTGGTGTATGAATGCTGTTTGCTAATATCGCGCTGGATCAATGTCATGCACTTCTCTCCTGCTCAGAGCATGATGATTTGTGTGAGAGCCATGCAAAACGTGTTGTCTTGTCAGCCACCTCACCACACACTGCATTAGCCCCTCATTAGCATGAAAAAATATTTAAAAACGTTACCTGATGTCCTGCCACCTACCTGACTGCTCTCTGCATTACCTGTCTCTCCACCCCCTAAATGTACAAAAGCTACCGGGGCCATAATTATCATCGGCTTGCATCGCCCTTACACCACGCAAGGGGGCTCAAGGGCGACGCAAAACCTTGAATGATATTTACCAAGCCACACAAGGCCAAATGTGGAGCAACACAATGCAGCGCAAGTCACTGCCTTGCGTTACTCTGCCCCAGGGAGACGTTCCATGGGTGGAGCGTGGGTGTTCCTAGGCACCCCCCCCCCCATGTATTTTGGTGCATTCTCAGATTTACCATTAGTGGTAGACCTGGGATTACCTCAAAATGCTGTGCCTCCCCAGGGGAGGTATAATGAGGAGAAATATGTCTATTCCTCCTTGTTTTTTACTCTTTTGTATGTGTGCTACATTTTGCAGCACACATAGAAAGAGGAACACACCTCTAAGGATTGTTTTTGTGCAGGAAGCTGTCCCTTTCTGCACAAAAGCAATCCTGCCTCCAACACAGGCTCCCGTGCACCATGGTGCATGGGTGCCTGCGCTGGCGCTAGGCAGTAGTTCCTGTGCCAGCATAGGCAGAGAGCAGGAATGTGCTGTATAATGTTATATACGGTGCATTCCTGCCCTCTCCCTGACCTCAGTGCAGCGGTGGCTTGCTGTGTAGTGTGAAAATCTGATAAATATGCCCCCTGGTGTCTTGCCACCCAACCCTACTGTACTCCCTATTACCCACCACTCCCCCAAACAAGTATTATAAATCTCAGAGATCTGATGTCATGCCACCTTTCCGCACCACCCCCTGCTCATTCCTGATCTTTACCCTTTGTCTCCAACATTAAGCAAAATTCCTACCTACAGTGCTTAATTTGTAAAAGAATAAGAGCTCGGACCCAATGTTTAGCTCAAACGCCTGAGCCTGGTGCTATCAAATGTCGTGGGTACCAAATACAAAGCTTTTGTAGTCTTTACTCCGCCTCATGCCTCTGTCATGCTTCAGAAGACAGCCCCTGCCCCATTATCTCAATCTTGCACGTTCTTTTTCATCCCTCCTTTCTCCCTTTGTCATGGATTGTCCATCTTTCTCTTCCTCATTCTTTCTCCCTTGTGTTGTTTTGTGACGGCCAGCCAGACATGGGTACTTTAAAAGCTCTAATCCAGCTGTGTTAAGACAGCTGGGCTAGAGCAAGTGCAGGCCTCCAGTGCCCTTGGGAGCACCCAGAGAGGCCGCTCCCTCCAATCCAATCCTGGCGCTGCTGTCATGCTGGTTAACAGCATGAGAGCAGCACCAGGATTAGTTAAGGCAGTTGGCTGGGGTCCACGCTGAACATCGGACTGTAGCAGCAGGAGTAGGACGTGCAGCGAATAGGAGGCCGCGTTGAAGGTAAGTGCTTTTATTTTTTATTTTTACCCACCATCCATTTGCTCCCCCACCACTCCCCATAGATGCCAGCCGCGACTGCTGACACCCCCTCCAGACCAGCCGCTGCTCAGTCCCTCCCCTACCCCAAAACGCACTCTACGCTCTCACACTGAAAGTCGGTGCCATGCTGGAAGCAGATCCACATGAGCCATTTGGCAGCACAGGTTGCATTTCCCTGTAATCCTAGGTCTGCAGAGACCCTCACGGACAGGGAGAGTGGTCATAGGCACAGGAATTCCATCCACATTCTGCACCTCACTCGGGTTTTTAGATACCCTGGAGATGCAGTGGATCATTTCAGAGCAAGAGTTTTGGGAGGCCCTTTTCTCTGCTTTGACGTTAGTGCAGTGAAAAATAAAACTTGTTTTTCACTGATCTGACATAAGAGCAAGAAAATACTGAGTTTCGAACCTGGTTTTCGCAATAAAGGCTTCCTATGGAAGCCATACATAACAGAAAAAGCAGAGACAGGTTTTTGTACAAGGATTGCAAACTTCCATGTATTATAAAAGAGTTATACCTGTATCAAAGATTAATTCTTCCTGGATTACACCTACTTGTTACATTGACTGTGAGATGTTCATTTTTTATAACAGAGTTAGACCCTCCTTGTAAGCAGAGCACCCAAAATGCTCCTCCTTACATCCATTGGAAGTACACTTCCTATTGGTCTGTGGGCGGCTGCCTCGATGGTGATGGTGTGAATCAAGAGCGGGGGTGTAGGTGTTATATGGCCCAGAAGGTGAGGTCCACAACCCACGCCCCGGCATAAAATCCAATGCGGCCATTCTTAGAAATACCTTTTCACTGTCCTGAGATTGCTGCTGGTACTTGGATGCTGGTGACCACCCCTTCCCTCCACTGACAGTGAATGTCACTGCCCCATGCAAGCATATGTCCCTAGACTAGTTTGTCATGGTTCCCTTTTGCAGGGTGCCTGGTCTAAGCAAGCCTTGCCACCTCCTCTGGAAAGCTCCTTTGTCCTCGTGCTCTGATGATCTTGCCCCACTTCCATCCATATAATATTTGAGGCTCTCAATAGAAACCAGGTTGCTGATGCATTGAAGAATGTCACATTCGAAATTTATTTAGTGACTCCTTCATCCTGTGATTTATGCTAACTACTGTCCCTGATGCTGGCACCCTGTAACTCTGGGAAATAAACAGAAATGTAGGCTTGATATTTATCAAACACGATGCTTATTTGATTTGCTGCAATATGCCACCACTGTATACTCTCTAGAGCTACAATTTGACGTGACTGATGCAGGGACATCTTAAGGATTTTGGGGGCCCTGGGCCAAAGATATTTGGGGGCCCCTGTTCAGAACAACTTTGAATTTATGATCCAATTTCCGCTCTTTTATGACCTAGTCGGCTAGGTCACTCACAGTGCAGAGGTACACTAATCCAAATTCTAAATGTGTTTACATCTAATATTGAGGGATAATGATGTGTGTTTTCAATACTGTAACACAGCAGCAGCTCACTAATATTACTGCACCCCGAGACATCCTCTCATTTCTTATATGTCAGGTCTGGTTCTGATCTAAAAGAAACGTTTTTAGGGATGTTGCATGAAAAATAAATACAACATTTCTCTGCAATATGTCTGTAATTCACTGTCACACAACACCCACATTAAAAATAAATTAAAGGAAAACTGTATTTAAGACAATCTGTTTAAGAATTATTGAAGGTCATTAGGACAAGCCTCCCCTGCAGAACAGAGGTGGCTCTATCATGGGCCCCCTGAAAGGCTGGGGCCCTGGGCTAGGGCCCACTTTGCCCATGCCTTAAAACGTCGCTGGACTGATGGGAGCAAGGGGTTCAAGGCCAAATGTGTTTATCTACATTCTGTACTGAGAAGGATGGTTAGGTTTGCAGGAATCCACATATATTGTTCCCAGATACTTTGGATATAATGTGAATTATGGAAGCCTTTCAAAAGGGTCACATGACTGCATTAACAAGAGAGCAATACAACTAATTGTAATAACAGTTTGAAGTGATAAAGCTTGTGATGATGTAGGTTATTATGAACTAACTGTACCCAAAACTTTCCAGCATTTTTAGAGCGTGCTGACACACTTATATCATGAGTTACAGCCATGCATCTGCTGCAAGATGAGCCCCATCGTTTTTGCATTATGCTCTATTAATGTATTAGTGTTTTCTTTATATTTTGAATTTTGCTTCTGTTGCTTGCACATTCATTTAGATGTAAATGTTTAAAAGGCTTGTTGTTTCCTACTTAGGTTAAATATGTATATGTGCATAGAAGAAAGGAAATCTACTGTCAGTGGTCATCCTAGGAGAAGGAGAGTGGATGAGCAAATCCATGCTACTTGACTCAACTAGAAGCATGTCTTTAATGGAGAGATAGCAAAATCAGCAGTAGAATAATTCACCCCATTATAATACCCAAGACAACATTTAAGGAAGGTAATGAAATGGGTGATAAGGGGGTGTAACTGTGGAAATTTCCATGCAGTAAACAAATGGTAAGCGTGGAGTCAAACTTAAATAACATTTGCAAATAAATATAAAACATTTATGATAAGAGACATTATGGTTGAGAAGAGTCATGTATTTGAGGTGTGTTAGGGGGGTGGTGGTCGTGTTGGTAACCAGAACTTATCAATTCCAGTGTTTTTACTTTGTAGTTTAGCTATAGCTGAGGGCATCTAGTTTAGACTCCTCTTCAGATACACAGATCCCCAAATATCTTTTTAGAGCCAGGCTATATGTTACTGTGAGGGCATCAGAAGACGCGGCAGGAAGTCGCATCTCTGTTTTACACGGATTAATTTGACACCAAACAACTTACTATATTTTAAAATAACATCAAGCACCCTCTGCAGATTGTTCTAATCTTGTGCACAAGTTCATGGTTTAAACTGCAGTGTGTGCTTGGAGAAGGTCAGATAAGGTGTGACCGTGAACAGCTAAGGGTTCAATAAACAGCACTCACAAAATTCAGGGCTTTCTGTATTCTTGTTGTGTGCCCAGTGAGATATTAAACTAATTTCCTGGTTATTCGTCCTTATCTGAACGCTTGCACTTCTATGCAGGGATCCTTCAAACAATGCTGCGCTCAGCAGAAGACACATCTGAATGATCACTTTTCTTAATGGAAGGTACACATCTTTTATTCTGTGTATTAGAGCCAGGTTTTACAATCTGTCTCCTGAAAATTCACTGTCTGGTTCATTTTGTGTTCATACTGTTTTTTCCACACTGTTTGAATACTCAATTTAAAATGTGAGATGCTTATTTCCAGCACTCAGTAAGAGACAAAAGCAGATCCTGAAACCCATCTGGAGTGAAAATGTTGGTGGAGTGTGTATAGTCAAAGAAAATGTTCTAAAAGTAGGTTGTCACATGTGGAAGATGTGCACAAAGTGCATTTCATGTGTTTGCTGTTCGAGTTGGTAAGTGAGATATCGAAGTTGAGTGAGACAATGTGGATGAAATGTGTACACTGTTGTGACCTTTACATGTGCATGAGACGGCTGAGTTGGTGCCTGGAGACCTCAAGAGGACGCACATGCTATTGTTGATGAGAAAAGCTATGGTGTGATATGTGATTTGAGATGGAAGGGCCCCCCACCATTCCTTTTGACTTTTACCAGATCTGTAGCAATTAGAAACAGGCGGTAGAAGTCTCCATCCACCCTTTGCTTCACACACCCTGGTGAGGATGCCTGGGGGACCTGAGTTTTACATTCTATTATATGTGTGAAAATGTTCCATTATTGAAAGTGGTTTCAGGGAGAGTGCAGGTGAGGTGATCTTTCTCATCTTGACTACTCTCTGATTTGTCATAAAATGGACTTTTGCAATGATTTACTTTAAAACTGTATTTTGGAAAATAGTCCTGGCTTATGAAAGACCTCTGGCCAAAGAGAACAAATGTTTCTTGCTTTTGATTGGATTGAATGTTGCAAAGGTCCCTTGCTTGTGATTGGCTTTTGGTTTAGGTGAGAAAATATTCGATGCATGTGATGACTTAATGGCAAGTTCCAGAGCATGTGACCTGTCTCATACTCAGGCGCAGGCGGGTGTGATGAGCAACAGCTTTCCAGATGTGATTTTAAGTTTTCTATTTAGGTGACAAAAAGTTACTTTTGAGTGATCAGCTCCCAGTTAAGGTGGGGAAATGTTCCTTGCTTGTCATTGCTTTGAGGGCGGGCAAATGTCCTTACTTATCATTGGCTTCCAGTTTAGGTAAGGAATCATTCCTTGCTGTGATTACCTTAAGGCGAGAACCAGGTTGCATGACCTGACTGTCACTCAGCTGAAGACTGATTGATTTACCAAGAGGAAGGAGTATTTGTTAGGAATCATATAAGCTTGTAGACATGTGTATTCACTATGATAAATGGTGTCTCCCATGCTGGCCAATGGAATTTTGTGGTCTATAATTCTGGTTGTAATGAATTCCTCGATTTTAATACGAGTGACACCCACGTCTCTTACAGAGGCAACTACTGTTCTCGTTTTAAAGAACCCTCCTGGGCCCACTATGATCTATAGACACTAAGGGGCCTATTTACTGTCATGCTCGCCGGTCTCACTCCCGCGTGCATGTAGCTGCGGGGCACAGGCAAACTACCATAATGGCCGGTCCCGCTATCGCTCATGCGTGGGAACCGGCAACAGAGTTCAAAGCCTCTCCGACCCCGAGCTGAGACGCTTCACATTCCAGCTTCGGGATTCTCAGTATTCTCTTCTGGGTCCTTACCTGAGCTTCCGGGTCTCCTGTTCTTCGGATCCTTTGTCGAGTCGCCGGCATTCTACTCCCTTCTTCGTTACATCTCCTGCTCGTGGTGTCCTGCTCTCCTTCTTTGGTTTCCTGGCCGCTTCTTGGGTTGCTCCTCGTGTTTGCTCCCTGTTAGTTCTACTTGAAGTCAAGGTGGACTTTATTTTGTTTTATATCAATTTTTACCACATCTACCCTATGTTGGCTTTACAATAGAAATTAGTCCTGAAGTTACAAACACAGTCATCGTATGCCCATTGGTGGGTTTCAGTGGGCTTTTCTTTTATTTCCTTCTCTCATTTCTATTTCCTGAATTCTATATTTAAGCTCTCCCTTTTTATTTCTCTAGATAAAGACACATCCCCCACTCGAACAACTTATCAAATATAAATGGAAGAAGGAAACTATCCAGGTAGTTAGAATTCCACATATTTTCTTATATAAACTAATAGGATTAGAATTTCCCTGTATACTCACACTTTCTGTCTTTTGTTCGACAGAGATCTCCCCCGGCTGTTTGGGCCTGTCCTAGAGTGGGGTACGTCATGGGACATTTCTTACTTCCTTATTTTCCCTTCTTCCTCTGGTTACTGTTGACATTTTGACGTAGTTGGGTGCAATACGTGATCAGGAGAGGTTGGGATCTTTTCATCTTTGCATAGCGTTCCTGCGGAAAGGTAAGTAGGAGCTTGACAGAACGCGAAGCCCAAGTTTTAATTTCCACCCGAACGTTATGGAAATGAATCAGGTGACACTCACAGATTTAGCCCACATACTGGGTAACCTTCAGAAGGAAACCCAAGCCCTAGCTGCACGAGTAGATTCTATCCAGCGGGGTATGAGGCCTGAGTCTAGCTTAGGGAACATGGCAGGAGTTGCAGGGGTTCAGTTTCCACCTCCATCCCAGTCCTCCAGCACAAATGTCCCTATCATACAAGTAACTACACCTCAGTCTATTCTCTTAGCCCCTCCAGAGAGGTTCATGGGTGACCCTGCTAAGTTTGCTGCCTTTATTAGCCAGTGCCAGCTCCATTTTATGTGCAAGGCTTCCTGCTTTCCGAACGATTAAGCCAAAGTAGCATTTGTCATTTCCTATTTAGGAAGACAGCTTTTTGTACCAAGTTTGGCCTCTAGGAATATCTAGTAATGCCATTTGGTTTGTGCAATGCCCCATCTGCTTTTCAGTTCTTTATTAACAAAGTACTTAAAGACATGTTGGACCTTTTTGCGATTGCATATATTGATGATATCTTGATTTATTCTTCTTCAGTTCAGGAGCATAAGGTCCATGTTAGGAGAGTACTCAAGTGCTTGTGTGACAATCATCTGCACTGCAAATTAGATAAATGTCAAATCCATACCTCTCAAGTATGTTTTCTTGGGTTCATAATTACTCCCCATGGGATCAGTATGGATCCCCAGAAAGTGGAGGCCATAACACGTTGGCAATCTCCAAAGAACATAAGAGAGATACAGAGTTTTCTTGGCTTTGCCAACTTTTATAGACATTTTATTGACAACTTTTCTGACTTAGCTTCCCCCATTACCAAATAACTGAAAAAAGGAGTTAAGTTTGAGACATCCAGAACCTTCTCGTCCCTTTGTGGTCGAGGCAGATGCCTCACAAATAGCAGTAGGTGGGGTTCTTTCTCAAGTAGACCCAAGTACAGGATGTCTCCATCCAGTTGCATACTACTCGCATAAATTAACACCTGCTGAGCTAAATTATGCCATAGGAGACAAAGAACTGTTAGCCATCAAAAGGGTCTTTGAAGAGTGGCGGCAATATCTATTAGGCGCTAATCACAGAGTAACAGTACTTACTGACCACCGAAATTTACAGTTTCTGACATCAGCTAGAGCCTTGTCCATGAGACAACTGCGTTGGACACAGTTCTTCAGTGACTACGATTTCATTATTCAATTCCAGGCAGGGAAGAAAAATGGGAAGGCAGACGCCCTGTCTCGTCTAGCTTATGAAATGGAAGAATCTCAGTGTGATCCCCCACCTATAATAGCCAGGGAACGTATAATAGGTGCTATTTGCTCTGAAGAAGAGGTCCTAAAAGCAGATGAAGAGGCACAGGGGTCTGCAGGAATAGAGGAATTAGTTCAAACCCATGATGTCACTAAGATCCAAGACCGGTTGTACATTCAAGGGGGATTAGTGCTTCCTACCCGTAACCTCTAACAACAAGCGTTAGAGTGGTGTCATACCCATCTTCTCTCTGGACATCCCGGGTATTAAAAAACTATAGAGGTTATTAAACGACACTTCTGGTGGCCCAATTTGATGAATGACGTCAAAAAGTTCATTCAAACCTGCCATGTGTGTGCACAGGGGAAAGCGTCTCATCAAGCTCCCATGGGATTATTGAACCCATTACCCCCTCCACTTAGCCCATGGCACACGGTGTCTATGGATTTCATTTTGAACTTGCCAAAGACCATTCAAGGTAACACAACTCTCCTTGTTGTGGTCGATATACTAACTAAAATGGCCCATTTTATCAAATTGAAGGCAATCCCTACATCCAAATTATTGGCATCTCTGTTTGTTCAACACATTGTGCGTATACATGGTCTTCCATCTGTTATAGTGTCTGACCGGGGTTCTCAATTATTTTGTTGTGGTCGATATGCTAACTAAAATGGCCCATTTTATCCAATTGAAGGCAATCCCTACATCCAAATTATTGGCATCTCTGTTTGTTCAACACATTGTGCGTATACATGGTCTTCTATCTGTTATAGTGTCTGACCGGGGTTCTCAATTAATTTCTAACTTCTGGAAAGAGATGGGTGCCTTACTGCAGATAGACGTAAGGTTTTCCTCTAGCCATCACCCTCAGACGGATGGTCAGACCGAAAGGGTAAATCAATGTTTTGAACAGTACATAAGATGTCAGCTTCTACATTCCACTGCAGATTGGGACACATTTATATGAGTTGCGGAAGTTTCGTACAATAACAGTTGTCACTCTTCTACTAAGTACGCTCCTTTCTATTTTAATTATGGTTTTCACCCCAGACCATATTATCACCACTTCTTCTTTCTCACCCTGCTCCTGCTGCCCTTGACTTTGTGAAGAAATTACATGATATACAGAAGTTAGCCACTGATAACTTTGAAAAAGCTAAAGCAGTATATAAGGAAAAGGCAGATTTCCATCGACGTACGGAACCTGCATATGCCATAGGAGACGAAGTGTGGTTATCCACAAGAAATCTTGCCTTGAGGGGGTTCTGTAAGTTCAAACCCCGGTTTATTGGTCCCTACAGAATTTGTAAGATTATAAACCCTGTCGCCATGAAGCTAGACCTCCCTGCTATACTGAAAATACACCCGGTTTTCCATGTCTCCTTACTGAAGCCTGTAGAGTCAGGCGCGCAAATTCCTACACATCCAGCTCCGGTGATCATTGACAATGAACCTGAATATGAGGTCGAGGCTATCATTGACTCAAGAAGGGTGAGACGCAGGTTACAATATCTCATACACTGGAAAGGCTATGGTGTTGAGGATCGCACTTGGAAACCACCAAGTCATGTACACGCCCCTCGCCTATTGCGTCTGTTTCATAGACGTTACCATACCCGGTAGGGTGGGGCAATGGGGGGTGTACTGTCATGCTTGCCGGTCTCACTCCCATGTGCATGTCGCTTTGGGGCACCGGCAAACTACCATAATAGCCGGTCCCGCTATCGCGCATGCGCCGGAACCGGCAACAGAGTTCAAAGCCTCTCCGACCCCGAGCTGAGACGCTTCGCGTGCCAGCTTCGGGATTCTCAGTATTCCCTTTCGGGTCCTTACCTGAGCTTCCGGGTCTCCTGTTCTTCGGATCCTTCGTCGAGTCTCCGGCGTTCTGCTCCCTTCTTCGTTGCGTCTCCTGCTCGTGGCGTCCTGCTCAACTTCCTTGGTTTCCTGGCCGCTTCTTGGTTCGCTCCTCGTGTTTGCTCCTTTGTTCGACCCCGGCTCCCATGTGACTGCTTGTCTGATGAAACCCTCTGAAAAAGGAAAAACAACAAGAAAGCTGCATTAATCCTTTATGGTAACATCGCTTCTAGCGCTGAATATACTTATTATTTTTTAAAGTACTTTGATACTTATCTGATGTGGAACCCTTTTTATTTCTCTAGATAAAGACACATCCCCCACTCAAACAACTGATCAAATATAAATGGAAGAAGGGAACTATCCAGGTAGTTAGAATTCCACATATTTTCTTATTTAGACTAATAGGATTGGAATTTCCCTGTATACTCACACTTTCTGTCTTTTGTTTGACAGAGATCTCCGCTGGCTGTTTGGTCCTGACCAAGAGTGGGGTACGTCGTGGGACATTTCTTATTCCTTTATTTTCCCTTCTTCCCCTGGTTACTGTTGACACTTTAACGTAGTTGGGTGCAATACGTGATCAGGAGAGGTAGGGATCTTTTTATCTTTGCATAGCGTTCCTGCGGAAACGTAAGTAGAAACTTGACATTTACAAACCCCTTGCGCCGCCGATGCGTCACTTGTTGTGACACACCAGCGGCGCAGCCTGCTGCCCCATATTTACAAGGACTCGTAAAGCCACCCTGCTTGGCTTTTCGTGTCCTTGTAAATATGGCCCCTTTACATGCAACACTTTGCGTGAAAGGGGCGTGCCATGGGTGTTGCTGTGGGTGTTCCCATGTAACACCCAGGGCTTCTGCCCCATTTCCAGATTTACGAAAAATCATAAACCTGGAAATGCGTCATAATGCTACACCTCCCCAGGTAAGGCGTAAGAAGGCGCAACAAGGAGAAATGTTTTAATTTCTCCTTGTTGTTTTCCTCTTTCTATGCTTGCTCATTCTGCAGCACACATAGGAAGTGGAAATCACCTATTGTGATTGTTTTTGTGCAGGAAGGAGCATCTTGCTGCACCATATTTACAAGCACACATAAAGCCACTCTGTGTAGCTTTTCATGTCCTTGCAAATACGGCCCCTTTACATGCAGCCCTTTGCGTGAAAGGGGCGTTCCTTGGGTGTTGTTCTGGGCAGTCACATGCAACAGCAATGGCTTCTGCTGCATTTCCAGATTCACAACAAATCATAAGCCTGGAAATGTGCCAAAATGCTACGCCTCCCCAGGGGAGGCGTTTGAAGGCGTAACAAGGAGAAATGTTTTCATTTCTCCTCGTTTTTTCCTCTTTCGATGCATGCTGCATTCTGCAGCATGCATAGTAAGAGGAATTCACCTCTTCTGATTGTTTCTGTGCAGGAAGGTGTCCCTTCCTGCACAAAAACAATCATCCCCGCAACGCAGGCACTCTTGCACTGTGGTGCAAGGGTGCCTGCGTTGGCGCATGACAGCCCATTGTGCACCAGCGCAGGGGAGAGCAAAGGCATAGGTCATATCGTTGTAGATATGACACATCCCTTTGCTTCTAAAGTAACGCAAATAAGTTGTAAATAAAGCCCTTCGAATATTTTCTCATGATTGAAAAAGTCCCAATTAATCATACACTGCGCTACAGGCAAGTATGAGCTAAATGCTAACTGCATTGATTTGATAGATAGCTAAATATTTTTGTAGGATTTGTTAAATGTATTACAATTTTTGCATAATAATTATGTACAGTAAAAATAGTAAAGAGATTAAATTATGTCATTGCACCTTCACTCTGTAAAATATATTTAAAACAAAGCATTATGTTACACAGTCTTTTAGTTTGCATGCCAGGAGCTCTTATAGATCCAGATCGTCCCATTAAAAGTTCAAAGTATGTCTCCTCATGCTTGTCTCTTGGAAAAAAATCGGGGTTTGCCTTGATCCTTTTGCCCTTATCCTGATGAGGCCCGAATTAATGAGGCCGAAACGCGTCGACCTTACAGTACGGAGGAGTCCCACAGATCATGATTGATATATAAAAAATTGATTACACACTTTTTGTACTATGTGGAGGGTTGACTCATCCCCTCTAGTGTGCATTGGACTACTTCCCTTTTTCGGATTGCTCTCTGAATGAAGTTTCTTTGTCTGTAACTAGCATCCGTATTGAGTAAGAATGGGTAGGAAGGATTTGTAAATGCATATGTATGTATTTATTTGTGTATATGTTGTGTGCCCTTTTTGACATAATTGAAAAAGATAAAGTATTCTTTGGATATTACACTGGGAGTTGGAATCTGAGTCACAAAAAAAGAAAGAAGGTTCAGAGATTTATTACTAATTGATAGGGATTAATTTGTTTTTCCTTACAGAGAAATACATGTTTTTTCATTTATTGCTCCACATCATTTTGTTTCTATATATGATTCCTCACGCTTGTCAGCATATAGGACATTTCTCTTCATAGAAGTAGAAACCAGGGACCCCAGGAAAGGTATTGTATTGTATTGTATTTGCATTTATATAGCGCTTACTACCCCTGACGAGGTGTCAAATCGCTTTTTCGGTGAGTAGCACGCTACTCCGGAACCCATAAAGGATTAGTGTTGAATTAGTATCGTGAAATATGAAAGAAATTTGAGTTGTGGATATGTTAGTCAGTTATTTAGATTCAGAAGGATAGTGGAGGGATAGAAGATGGAAAAAGATTTGCATTTATATAGCGCTTGTTACCTCTGATGGAGTGTTGAAGCGCTTTTTTGGTGAGTAGCACGCTACTCCGGAACCCATAAACTATTAGTGTTGAATTAGTATAGCTAAATATGAAAGTAATTTGAGTGGTGGATATTAGTCAGTTATTTGGATTGAGAAGGATAGCGGAGGGATAGAAGAGGGATAAAGGTTTGCATTTATATAGTGGTTGTTAGCCCTGATGGGGTGTTGAAGCGTTCTTTTGGCGAGGTACATCTCAGCATGTCATTAAGGCCTCTGACAGGTATTATGGCCCCGTATCCACATTTGATCTTGTGTGCTGGCTTTCCATGCCAATCGTCTGGAACTGCTTTGGTCAGATCTTTGATTGCCAGCTTTGTGTATTTTACAAATCGTGCAGTCAATTGGCTGGACTCTCCCTTTAAGCAAGACTCCACTGCAAGTTCAGATGTTTAGGATTCCGAAGAGCAGCCAGAGCAAAACTTTATGCAGCATGAGAAATTTGTCACATATGCATGTGTGGTAGGGATTCTGGTGCTGTTCTGCAAAGCCTACATAGCAGGTCCAGCTTGCTGCTTTTTCTCCCATATCAATATGCTTTTAGTGGAATTATGCCAAATGTTATACCAGCATGGTAGGAGGATTGTATAGCCTTAATGCTAATTTGGCATGGGCCTTTTTGCTGGGCTCCTGTATTTCAAGAGCTGCTAACAAGAGTTTTGCCTGCTTGTTTAGAAGCTTAGCTGTATGCTCACTAGGAAGCACCTTCTCCCATATCTGTTTGGCATCCAGATCAATCAAGGACCATTCAAAGTAAGCTTTCCATGGTGAAGTTCCCTTGGTTGTAGTCCATAGGTTGTTTTTTAGGGTATTCAGAGCAGCTTCCCTTTAGCACAGCAAGCTAAATATTCATATTTTTTTTGTTTGCAGTGTTACATTGCACGAATATAACTTGAAGGTATTGGAATTCTTTTACATGTATATTACGAGTTACATTAGACAAAAATACATTCATTTTTTTCCAGGCACGGGGAGATCAAGAGATTTGCCCGGAATCACAGGATGTTGAGCCAAAGCCAAGACTCGATCCTGGTTCCCCGGCTTCAAGGTCGTCAGCTCTGGCCATTACGACACATTCTCCCCCAGCTTTCAGTGTTAAGGATAATGGGCCAGATTTATCATACTTGCACACAAGGCAACGCAGCAAGACGCCATGCTGCGCTGCGCTGTGTTTAAGTTAAGAGAGAGAGCAGGAATGCAGCACATTTAACATTATATGGTGCATTCCAGTCCTTTCCTTGCACTGGCGCACAATGTGCTGCCTTGCTCCAATGCAGGTACTCTTGCACCATGATGCAAGGGTGCCTGCATTGTAGGCAGGATTGTTTTTGTGTAGGAAGGGGCAGAATGCAGCACACTTAGAAAGAGGAAACAACAAAAAGAAATAACTACCTTACCCAACAACTTCAATTTATAGAATCTATAAAACGCTCTAAGTGAAACCCTCATGCTGTTCAATTGTGTTTCATGAAACAGACAACAGAGGACGAGTTTGATTGTGTAAGGGATTTCATGTTGGAGTATTTATTTATTCTCACCGATAACACTATACTTAGTAAAGCAGAAAAACCGCATCACTTGTACATTTTTTAGACTAGTACATGGTTATAGGATTCGGTCAGAAACCCACCATTTTGTGGTTGCGAGTGTAATCCACGATGGCAGAAAGTTTTGTGAATCACACCCCGTGGTGGTGGATCGGTTGAATAGACAGGAACTCGGCCAGTCTCTCACGGTTTACAGCTCCACTCCTAGCTTCTTGTTTTGTTTGAAAGAACATTCCCTTTCTAAAAAATGCTAATAAAGTTACAGTTAAGGACAAATAGTTGCTTTTGAATGTGTCCAGGCTGATAAACAGGCAGTGTTTGCTCTCTTTGGCATACACACAGATAAGAATATGCACAAGTTGCCTGCTGATTACGAATTTTCTCATGAACAGAATGTTTATGCTCTTGCCCTACTCTTTGGAAAGTGTCCACTATGTCACAAACTTTGCGTTGCTATTTGTAACACCACAAAACTTACGTAGCTTGTTTAGTGTTGAGCTCTGGGATACAGAATACACATGCTGAGCTGATTTGCACGTTACTAGACAGCCATTCTTGGAAATGGGGTTACTGGTTGAGGGGTGTGAATCCCTACTTAAGCAGCAACCACAATTTCTGTCAGGGTGCAACACAAGCAAACCCCAAATTAACTTGTGCTTAACCCTCTGGCAGCTTAGCACAAAAGAAGTCAGGCTTAACTTAGAGGCAAGGTGTGAAGTATTTATGCAGCACACAAACAGTAATAAAGTGAAACCAGGACACAATATAAATCCCACAACAATTAGAAAAATAGAGTAAAATGTAATTAAGTATTTGAAACATAAATGACAAAAATCCAATCAGTAGAACCGGAGATATGCAATTTTAAAGTTTTAAATAAAAATAGTGCCTAGGAGCACAAAGCCCCAATTGTGTTTATCTGGTTGTTAAGGACCGGGACAAAGTCACAAGTTCCAGCCTACCATGATGGACTATGGGCCGGACACAGGGACCCAGTTAGGCCTGTTGAACAAGAGTACCTTAAATCCTGGTTGTGGAGTGTTGCACGATCCCGCGTCAAAGATGCTTCGCCCAGCGGAGGTTCTGAGGAGCTGTGAGGCTGCGATGCGAGGTCCTGCGTTGTTGTCAAGGATTCTATCGACGAGGGGCTTGAGTGCAAAGTCCTGCATCGAAGATGCGTCACGCACTGGCTGGTTCCGAAGAAGTTGCTGGATTTGCGATGCGGAGTCTGACATTGTTGCCGAGGATGCTGTCAAAGAGAGGCTTTCCAATGCCCGCCTGCGTCGGGGATGCATTGAGCAGTGGCGGTTCTAAAGTGGAGCTATGAGGAGATGCATCGCACTGCGTCAGTTCTGCCCATAGGACCACAGCTGTGCTGGCAAAGCACCTTCAGGACCACTTCCAAGGGTCCAGGACTGGGGCGGCACCACTTGTCGGTCAACACTCACAACAGACTGAGTCCAGGTGCTATGTTCGAAATGGTTGAAGCCTGTTCTGTCCCTGAGGCTTCTTGTCAGGAGGCTAGCCAGCTGGTCCTTGGGTTCAAGATGCAGGTCCAGTTCTTCACTCAGGCAGCAGGGCAGCAGGCAGTAGAACAGCAGGGCAGTAGAGTGGCAGTCTTTCTTGCAGGGCAGCACAGCAGTTCTTCTGAGTCTTCCACAGATCCAGAGGTGTGCTGAAGAGTTTGGTCTGAGGGTCCATTATTTATACCTTGTGGCAGCTTTGAAATAGGAGAAGGTTCTGGAGGTTTCCACCCCTAGAGATGGCCAGAAATCCCTTCCTCCCTGCCCAGGCCCCAGATTGCCAGGGGTCACAAAATACCTTTGTGAAAATGCTCATGCAGGGCCTTTGTGATGAGCAAGTATGGTAGGTGACAGCTTCTCCCCCTCATCAAGTCAAAGATGGTCTATCCTGTCAACACCTATGGCCCTTTCTTTCGCTGTCTGGGAGCATTACAGAAAGCACAACTGCCAGCTACATCTAGTCATGTTAGCCAGGAAACAGGCTGCAGGCACCAAATGGTTGGGACAAGAAAGTGGAAACTTTCTAAAAGTGGCATTTTCAGAGTTGTGACTTAAAATTTGACTTTACCTTTAAAGAGGGCTTCAAAGTACAATTCTTTAGACACCAAACTCGACATTCCTGCCTGCTCCCGATTGAAACTTACCATTTATTAAATGTAATAAGGGAACCCAAGGTAATCCTATGGGAGAGGTTGGCCTCACAGTAGTGAAAAACAAATGTAGGAGTTTTTCACTACCAAGACATATAAAACTTAAAAACACATCTCTAACTTTCAAATTCACTGTACCCTACCCTCTGATCTGTGTAGGGTCTACCCTGTGGGTGACTTACATGTATTAAAAAGGGAGGTTTGGGACGGGAAAGAGGTTTATCTTGTCAGGTCGAATTGGCAGTTTAAAACTGCACACACAGGCTGCACTGGCAGGCATGGGACATATTTAAAGAGCTACTGAAGTGGGTGGCACATTAAGCGCTGCAGACCCACTGGTAGCATTTAATTTATAGGCCCTGCGTTCGTGTAGTACCACTTTACAAGGGACTTACAAGTAGATTAAATATGCCAATCGGGGTGAGCCAATGTTACCATGTTTAAGGGAGAGAGTAGAAGCATGTTAGCACTGGTGAGCAGTGGTAAAAGTGTAGCGTCCTAAAGCCAGCAAAAACTAAGGGGCATATCATCAACAACCGGCGGTAATTATCGCTAAGCGCACTTAGCGCTAGGATAATTATCGCCGGCTATCGCTTGTTTTTATCGCGGAGATAGCGCGCTATCAGCGACGCTTATCTCCAGAGCGATAAAAACACCCGAGTTAGCTGCCAAATATGCAATTATCGCTGGGATTCCAGCGATAATCGCACAACATTTGGCGCTACGTTGTTGATAGGGCACGGCAGATTTAACCATGATATCCACCTTCCATTGGATATCATGGCTAAGTCAAACTAAAAGCAGGCGTAAGGAAAATAGCGATAACCGCGGTTAGCGCTACTTTTCTTATCGCTATGCTTGTTAGCGTGCCGATTGATAATTGGAGAAATGTTGGTTAGCGACATTTCACCAGTTATTTTGGGGAGGAACGCCCACTTTGCATCTCATTAGAGATGCAAAGGGAGGCGTAGGGAAAAAGGGTGCTAACATGCGATTATGCATGTTAGCACCCTCTTGGTAATAGGGCGATAGTTTTATCTCCGCTTTTTTGGCTTTTTAAGCCAAAAAAGCGGAGATAAAGCCCTTGTTAATATGCCCCAAAGTCAGCAAAAACAGGAGGCTGGAAGGCAAAACATTGGAGTAAAACCACGCCAAGGATGTCCGGTCCAACAACCAGATAGAAAGTTTCAGGGTTTAGAGATTGTCTGCATGTTACTACAATAGGAATAGGAGTTTGTGAAGTAAAAATGTTTTAGAACTTGTGAAGTTTTTGTTTATAAATGTAATGCTTTTCGAGAATTTCTTTAGATTTATAAAGCCATGAAAAACCTAACTGGAGAGAACATGTAAGCAGGGCTGCATCAGAAAAATGCCACAAGAAACTATGCTTTTAGCCAGACGGTTCACTGACAAAGGAGTTTTTATTCAATCATTTGCTTGCAAAAGATTTTATTTCCCGCAAGTGGAGTTGAATACAGTTGGAAAAATCAGCAAACTCCATAAACTGCAAAGTGTAAAGTTTTGTAACTTCTCCCATCTGCGACATCAAGGCTTAAATCTTTGCCCATACGCAAACAGAATACTATAGTCACAATTATTACATTGAACAACATGTAACTAAATGGTGAAATAGAACAGCTATCTTTAGTACTCGCCTCTATTGTTTCATGCAAACTATATACACTTCTGAAGGAATTCTAGACTTGAACTGGTCTTTAAAAAGAAGGCGGCATTTAATGTTCCTCAAGTAACACGACACAGAGAATACGATCTAATGGTGAACTATACCATAGAATGGATAAACAATATTTAAATTGGTGATTCATTAAAAAGTGTATAATTGTTCACAATAACGATTAATGCATTTCAGAATTCATGGGGAATTATATTTTCCATATTTATAATCGTCTGTCATGAAATCTGATATGAAATCTAAATAATTCAAGAAGTTCCAGCATTTATTCTACTGTGAGAGATTGTGTTCTTTATATTTTACTTTGGTGGGTTCTCACTACAGAGCTTGTCCTCATTTTGAAGCCTGGGACCTTTATGGTGCCTGATGACGTTTGCGGAGTACTCTCTGATTACGTTTTGAAGGTAAACACCGTGATTGTTAGATTTGAGAAAAAGTGAAGGTAAAAGATAGCCTTGCGTAGAAAGGAGAGAGGCAAGGCCAGAGTTTCGGAGTTTGGAAGATGTGAATCTAAATAGGAATATAATTGATTCCTGCTCGACTTACACAGAACCAACGACAGTTCTGTGCAAAGTAAGCATTTATCCACAGGTTATCATAATACAAAGAACAATTTGCTCCTGGTAAACATCATCAAACTCAGAACTCACAGATCTGAGACTAGTCATAATTGTCTAAGTACACATTTGTTCCTAGTCACCTTAAACCAAGGCAGATCAAGTACAGGTCTGAAGTTAATCACCATAAGGCCACACTGACCACATACAGATGCCAGCCAGTTAACATAAACACGCAGTGAATCAAATATAGATCTGAGCCTAGTGATCAGAAATGCACACAGAACAGCATACAGATGTGAGCCTAGTTATCATAAACATAAACAGAACCCCCATAAAGATATGAGCCTAGTCACCATAAAGTCACAAAGACCAAGGGCCTAATTTATGAGGTTTTGCCGTAGGGCAGCGCCGCAGGCCTTTCTGCTGTGCTGCCCTACGGCAAAAGAAAAGGGCAGGAATGCACCGTATCTATTAGATATGGCGCATTCCTGTCCTTTTCCCGGGCGCTGGTGCACAATGTGCTGCCGTGCACCAACCCAGGCACCTTTGCACCATGGTGCAAGGGTGCGTGCATTGCGGGGATGATTATTTTTGTGCAGGAAAGGGAACCTTCCTGCACAAAAATAATCAAAAGAGACTATTTCCTCCTTCTATGTCTGCTGCAGAATGCAGCAGACATAGAAAAAGGAAAAATGAGTCGAATTAATGATATTTCTCCTCGTTGTGCCTCCCTTACGCCTCCCCTGGAAAGACGTACGTTTTTGGCACTGCCTCAGATTTACAATTTCTCGTAAATCTGGGGCAGTGTCAAAAAGCCCTGGATGTTGCTGGGAACGCCCCCAGCAACACCCATTGCACACCCCTTTAATGCAGAAAACTGCGTTAAAGGAAACCATATTTACGAGGCAGCATTAAGCCAAAAAAAGTGGCTTAGGGCTGCCTCGCAAATATGGAGCAGGCTCCTGCGCCACGGAACATTACAAAAAGTGACGTTACGGTGCAAGGGGCCTCATCAATAAGGCCCAATTGCCTTTCTGATACTAATCCTCACACACTAACAGAGAACCACATACAGATCTGAGTGAGATCACCATAAACCAGAAAAAATACGGATGTGAGCCTAGACACAATAAATCCACACAGAATCACCTAAAGATGTGAGTTTATGTACCATACACGCAAGCACAATAAAATAGAGATATGTGCGTAGTCACCAAAAACCCAAAACTACATGCAGATGTGAACCTAGTCGTCATAAACACACAGGCCACATAGTTATATGAGTCTAGCCATCTCATACTCACAAAGACCAAGTTCATTTTTGAGACTTGTGCCAATGCACCAAAAGATAACCACATACAGATCTGAGCGAGGTCACCATAAACTAACATAGACCAAATACTGATATCAGCCTAGACACGAAAAGGCCACACACAGACACATACAAATGTGAGCCTAATGACCATAAACACACTGTCAAAAATGGGGTTATAAGTTAAGAAGGGTGGAAACCCCACTCAAACAATAAACACAATCCTTGTCAGTCTGACAGTCTGAACCACAAAAGTCACTAATTATTCCTGTGTTCAGCCCTCTTGTAGCTTGCCACAAAGCGGTCAGGCTTAACTTAGAGGCAATGTGTAAAGTATCTATGCATCATTCAAACAATAATAAAGTGAAGACACACTACAAGAAAAGTCCCAAAGCAGTTTTGAAAAATAGAGTTAATTTTAAGAAATAAGATGATGCCAAGACAACAAAAATCCAATCAGTAGAACCGGAGTTATGCTTTTTAAAAGTTTCTAGAGAAAATAGCACCAAAAATTACTAAGCACCAATTGTGGTTATCTGGTCGCGCTGGACAAGGTGAAAGTCACAAATTCATGCCAACCACGATGGAGCACAGGTTGGATACAGGGGCCAGGCTCATGCCATTGACGATTTTACCTTCTCTGAGTCCAAGTCCACACAGAGAGCTGCAGCAGAGCTTCGAATTGGCAGGAAATGTGAGGAGAACAATGTTGATGCAAGGAGCAGGTCGAGCATCGCAGATGATCACTGTTTGGTGTGAAAAGTCATTGTCGTTGGAGTTTCACTTTGTTGGTCGACTGTCGCCGTTGGTGCTGGTTTTGGCATTGATGCGAAGAGTCGGTCATCACTGGAGGTTTGTATCGGCAGAGGTCGCAGATGGTCATCGGGTGACGCGAGGAGTCCCTTTGCGGTCACAAAGAGCCCAAAAACTTCTTAATTTTCTCCTGGAGCTCAAGACTTGTAATTTTGAGGCAGGAGGAGTACACTCTTAAGCCAGCCAAAGGTCTAGGATCTGCGGGGCACCCCTTAGGGTTCAGGGCTCACTCCAATAGATGCCAGCAGCAAGACCCTGGCAGGTTCAGAGAGGTCCAGTTGGTGCTGGTCAGCTGTAGCTCAAACTGGAGGCCGGCCAACTGACACTTGGAGTCACTTCTGGGGAGCCTGGGATCAAGGCAAGCAGGTCCAGTCTTCCTTCTTTAGACAGCAGGGCAGTACTTCTTATGAATCTTCCACATGTCTGGGAGTGTTTCGTGAAACAGGTTCTGAAGGTGGCACTTTTATCCCCAAGGCCAGGCTATGGATGGGGGATGCCCCCTTTGTCTACCCTTCCCCCTTTTCTGGGTTGGGCTCCAAAGTGTCTAAGGTATCAAAGGGCAGGCAGGCCTAAGTGTAAGCTGCATTTGTCAGTGGAGAGGAGGCAGCCCTAGAAGTCAGGAAGGAAGTAGGCAAGCCCTGATGCTACCCTTTGAAGCTTGGGAAGGGCTGAGTGCAACTCCCCAGGACATCTGCTCAGGAGAGCAACAACCTGCCCCACACCAAGGGCCCTTTTGTTCCCATGTCTGGAAGGAATACACAAAACACTACTTCCATTCTCAGTCATATGACCCTGGATATTGGGAGAAAGGTACATTTGGTTTCGGCAGAAAAATGCCAACTTTCTAAAAGTGACTGCTGGCAGGTGCGTCGTCACGCACCGGCTTCACGTTGCACTGCCATCCTTTCCAGTCTCCAAAAGACAAGAAACTTGAAACCAGTATTCATTGCAGTAATCCATATTTATTCAAAGTTTTTTCAATCCATATCAAACAGAGGCAACAGAATTCTGATCTTCAAATGCCAGAGTTTTTCATTTCCATTATTCTTGGGTTGCCGTTTAGAGGGTCACTTATTTGAGATTGGTTGCACCTGGTGAGCTCGCTATGGGTTAAATAGGAGAGGTTTTATCTGACATACGAGCGCGCTGGTTTAAGCACAGTCACGCGGCAGAGCACAGCGTCAGATTACCGTGATGAGAGATTTCACATGGGACCGTGTAAGTTCATTGTTAAACTTTCACATTAAGTTTAGCCTAGCCTGTGCACAGATATTTCACTTTTGAGGTTTCTTTTCGTTTGAGGTACTAGTAGGAGGTTGTACACATATTTTTTAAACATACAATTCTTAAATACATTGCCTTTTTCACTGAGTACAGAGCACGGTGGCATGGTTAGATACACTGCACGATGGTTGTTGGGAGCTTCTGGCTGCACATATGATCTACTTTAGCATGTGATATATGGTTGTTTGGTCTCTTTGGTATTTTACCTCATTTATACATAACGCACGCCTTTTTTTCTATCAGCAAGGTTTCTCACTCATTAAGCATGTCCTGTATTGGTCTCCAAACACACGACAGGATCGCCCCGCACCTTGGACCAGATCGGTATCTTAAATAAGGACCCATCAAAGCCCTAAGTTGCCACGTGAAACAAATACCTCTTGTAAAGGGTCCACGGTATATATTTAAGAATAACCCACAGACAGGCTGGGAATTCGAACGGGGCAACTTCTTCTTACTTTTCGTGCCAGGTCCACTCATGATGGATCAGTGAACAGTCACTTTCTTCATACTACGTCACCCGTAAGGGGAAAATACGACACGCGAGAATCAGAATTGATTTTTATAAAATCAAAGATTGCGCTAAGGATAACACGGAAATCCTTCCTCGCTACAACAGCCTTAACAATAATAAGAGAGCAAGCCTTGAAAAAGTTACGCATATGTAACGAAACACGTGTCCTTGTCATTGGCTGTTCGTCAGCCATCACCACTTGGAAGGCCCTAGGACTAGGACCTCCAATTTGCCTTGATAATATTGCTCTTGTCTGTAGTGCTCAATCAAACTGTTATGAAGAAATATTTTGATTCAATAATATTAAATTGTACAAAAACAATATTCATTTTTGATGTTCTCTTTTGTTTTCGATTTGATCTATTTTGAAATGTTTCTCTATCTTTGATATATTACATTGATTAAGTAATTGTTTTTAGGATTTTTAGCACTGGCCATTTAACTAAACCTGATGACCAAACTGCAAATTGTTTTAGCCAAATATCAGAGTGCCGAGATACAATTGTTTGTTAAGATGTCCTGTATTGGTGTTAACTGGTATAGTTCATGATGGATGCTGTAGGTTTGTTTATTCATGAAGCACCAGATTCCTTACGACGCTTATGGGTTTTCTTTCTTTCATGTTATAGTTACCCCTGAGGAAGGGCCACCGGCCCGAAATGCATTGGCTTTTATGACAGCATGGTCACCCAGGATGTTAAAAGAATTCAGTCGTGCTTGGGGAATAAGGCCCGGATGGGCATTTCTCTGGCATTTGAAGCTCAGAATTCTGTTGCCTCTGTTTGGTATGGATTGAAAAAACTTTGAATAAATATGGATTACTGGAATGAATACTGGTTTCAAGTTTCTTGTCTTTTGGAGACTGGAAAGGATGGCAGTGCAACATGAAGCTGGTGCGTGACGACGCACCTGACAGCAGTCATATATTTGATGTGCCATTGGGACATGGCACACTTCTAGTTTGCACGCAAATATGGATTTCTGACGATTGTTTACTGTCTATGTTGGGTTAAATTCGGAGTGCATTCCCTCATTTTCTTTTCTTTTCTTCTCTTCAAGTTTCTAAAAGTGGCATTTTCAGAATAGTAACTAAAAACCCGACTTTATCATTAAAGAGGATTTTAAATTACAATTTAATTGAGTGGAAGAAGCATTTATCTATGTGTTCCCAAACTGAAGTTTTCACTTATTAAGTGTAATAAGGCAACCCCAGTGTTAGTCTATGAGAGAGATCCTTACAACAGCAAAAAACGACTGTAGGAGCTTTTCACTGCCAGCTCATATAAAACTTAAATGCACCTGTACTACTTTTGAAATGCCATGCACCCTGCCCTAGGAGTGGTTCGGGCCTATCTTAGGTGTGACTTATAAGAATAAAAAAGGAAGGTTTAGGTTTGGGAAAAAGTTTAGTTTGCCAGGTCGAAAAGGCAGTTTAAAACTGCACTACAGGCTGCAGTGGCAGGCCTGGAGATTTTTTCAGTGTTACTTTAGTGGGTAACACAGTAAGTGCTGCTGCCCACTAGTCAAATGTAATTTACAGGCCCTGGGTACATGTAGTACCATTTACTAGGGACTTGTAAGTAACTTAAATGTACCAATAGGATCAAACTGTGTTGAGGGAAAAATAAGTGTTGGTCCCAAAAATGAGTGCTGGTGGGCCCCACCTGTAACCAATGAGTCCAATTATCACTGCTGACCAGTCAGCAAAGGTGTAATGAAGTGTATGTTCCTGCAGGCAGTCATCCTCAACCAGGTTTAAGAGACCCGTGATGTAATCCTGTTTAATTTCTTTATTCAAGCCTCTAGTCAGTGAGGGCATTCATTGCTTTTGTCACCTGAATACAGATGAGTCACACTGTGTTCACTCTCCAGAAATAGAAAGATGACAGACTGTTCTTAGAAGCTGTTAATGCAGAAAATGGCCATTTTCTGTGTGTTTCCACTGGTATTTATTTTGCTTTTTTAGTGCTGATAGGTTTCACAGACATGAACAGACGATCTTAATTAAATTTCATTCATGCTGTAATAATCATCTTTCCTATACCACTCACTGTTGAGAAAGAAATGTGCAAGTTGATAAAGTGTTTCTTTACACTTGGCACTGATATAGTTTTGCATTATTTTTCTAGTGGACTTTTGCCAAGTACAATGCATTTCCTAGCAAGCAAAACAGGATTTGGGGCCGCCCGTCTCTTTTTTTAGCAAGGCCACACCTGATTAACGAGTGCAGGCTAATTTTACTATGTTTTCAGGGAGGGTCAAAGGCACTCTGTTACTGGGCAGCAGGAGTAAAGTACACAGAATCAAAAAAGCCAAACAAAATGGGTTCAGCAAGAAAGGCAAAAATCTGAGATAGCTCAGTCCAACACACATTCAGAAACACATACAGAACTAAGCAGCGCCACCATAACCACACGCAGAACCACAATACACAGCTGAGCATGGTGAAAATGAATACACACAAAACCACATAAAGATCTGAGCTTTGTCATCATAAACATACAGAACCACTTACAAATATCAGCCTAATCAACATACACACGCAAATAAACACACAACAATCATGTACATGCCTGCGCCTAGTCACCATAGACTCACAAAGACCAAGGACATGCCTGAAATTAGTCATCACAACCAACACAGGACCATATCCGGTAATCTGAGTGAGGTCAACGTAAACACACAAAGCCCATGTACAGATCTCAGCCCATCACATAAACCCATACAGAACCCCATACAGATCTGAGCCTAGAGACACATAGGACCACAAACATATGTGAATGAGGTCACCATTAACTGATACATGCCAAGTACAGATCACTGTCTCATCAACACACTCCCACAAAAAACAAGAGCGTTTTTGAATCTAGTAATGATAAACCCACATAGAACTATGGGCAGATCTGAATGAGGTCACCATAAACCCATGCAGACACTCGGACAGAGATGAGACTTGGCAACATATGTCACGATGTGAGCCAATTTACCGTAAATCCAGACAGATCAAAGAATAGATGGAAGTCAGCTTACATAGAACCATGTACAGATTCAAGGCTATTCAGCATGGACCCACCCAGAAATGCATATAGATCTGAGGCAGGTTACCATGAACTGATCTGAAACAGGTAACTATAAGAACCCAAAGTGCTAATCACAGATCTTATCCTTGGCCTCCTAACCGCTGACAGACCAAATCAAGATCTGACCCAGATTTCCCAAATAGGCGCGATGGAAGCCATGTATAGGTCTGATTCTGGTCATCATAATCACACCCAGAACCTCATACCGATCCACGTTATGTCACCATAAACCCACAAAATGTACAAATCTGAGACAGGTCATCTTCGATCCACATACAACAACAACCAAACAGCAGTATGAAGTAGGTCACGATAAACCCACACAGAACCCAGTACATGTGCAAACCATGCCACCATAATCCAACAAAACAGCAAGCACAGATCAGTGACTAGTAAACATACACCAGCACAGAGACCACATATAAATTTGAATAGTGGCAACAACAAGCCATAACAGAGCAAATCAAGACCAGAACAAGGCAGCCACAAAATATTTCACAGAGCCAAGTGCAGATCATGGAGAGATTTTTTGCAGATACCCATGTGCATAACCTAGACAGGCTGCCATATACCCACCTTGAGATTTGAGTCAGGCCCTATAATCCAACAGTGATCCACATACAAATCAGATCCAGGCCACCATAAACCCTGATAGACCAAAGCACATGCCTATGTTAAGTCACCCTAAACCCACACTGAAAAAAAGTGAGTTTTAACATAATTGGTTTCCGTGGACCACAATATTCTGGAAACACTCTCTTTGGATATGTTGTACTCAACACAAACCCTTAAAGCACTTTGTTTATAGTGTGAACATATGCACACCCATGTCTCCCGTCAACATTTGTTTGGATACTTGAGAAATATTGCACTTCCATAAAATATGACATTTTTAAGTTAAGAATAATACATATTGCATTGTTTTTAAAAACATTTCCCGGAAAGGGCACCCCACCCCTCCCCAAGACAGACCCACTATATTGAATGCAATTCTGCTGGGACAAAATAGACCTTTTTTTAGTCTGAACTGTCCTTAGTGACCAGTAGTGATTAATATGTGAAAAAATAAATGCTGGGGCCCAAAGTTTTGCTCAGAAGCCTGCAGCCAGTGTTAGCGAAGGTAAGGGTGCCAAGTACCAAGGTTGCAGAGTCTGGATTCCACCCGCTGCCTCTTTAACCCACCAGCAATCCCTTCCTGCCTCTTTACCTCACCCTTGCATGTTCTTTTTCACCCCTGCATTCCACCTTTGTCACAATGTTTCTGTCTTTCTCTTCCTCCTTCTTTTGTGTTTTCTCTCTCTTACTCCGGATCAAAGTGTATTGAGGAAAAATAAGTGTTGGTCCCCAAAAATGAGCGCCGGTGGGCCCCACCTGTAACCCATGAATCAAATTAAGCACTGATGACCAGTCAGCAGAGGTGTAATCAAGTGTGAGTTCCTGCAGGCATTCACTCTCAACCAGGTTTACGAGATCCGTGATATAATCCTGTTTAATTGCTATATTCAAGACTCCTGTCAGTGAGGGCATTCATTGCTTTTGTCACCTGAATACAGATGAGTCACACTGTGTTCATTCTCCATAATTAGAGAGATGACAGACTATTTTTAGAAGATGTTAATGCACAAAATGTCTATTGTTTTTTGTTTCCACTGGTACTTTGCTTTTTAGTGCTGATAGGTTTCCCAGATATGGACAGATGATCTTAAATTAAATTTCATTCATGCTGGAATAAGCATCTTACCTATACCACTCACAGTTTTGAAAGAACTGTGCAAGTTAATAGGGTGTTTGCTTGTTTACCCCTGGCACTGATATAGCTTTGCATTAATTTTCTACTGGACTTTTGCCAGGTACAATGCATTTCCTAGCAAGCAAAACAGGATTTGGGCCCGGCCCGTCTCTTTTTTCCAGCAAGGCCACTCCTGCTTTACCAGCAATGGTATTTTCAGTTCATGAGAAAGGCAGTACGTGACTAACTTTGCAAGACGCAGGCAAGTGTTGTGCCCTCGTCAGCATCAGATAACTGGTAACTTGTGTTCAATACCATGACAACTATCAGACACTGGACGGCAAGCACATTTAGGGGCATATTTCAAGAAGTTGGCTGGGGGCGGTGTTACGCCAAAATTGGTAGCGCCGTGCTCCGTCACTTTCAAAACTCAGGAATACGCCTTTTTTACAAGAATGCAGTGCACCCCTGTGTTTGCCCTAGCGCTGGCGCTAAAGAAGCGGCCTAGCGCCAGCGCAGGCACCCTTGCGCTATGTTGCAAGGGTGCCTGCGCTGTTTATGTGCAGGAAGGGACACCTTCCTGCACATAAACAAGCTTTATAGGTGATTCACTGTTTCTATGTGTGCTGCAGAATGCAACACACATGGAAAGAGCAAAATACGAGGAGAAATGAAACATTTCTCCTTGTATTGCCTGCTTAAGATCAGGTATTCCCTGGCGATATTTTTGGCGCTGCCCCATACCTTGCAGATATGGGGCAGCTTAAAAATGCAATGGGTGTTGCGATGGAACACCCTCTGCAACACCCATTGCACACCCCTTTCACGCTAAGAGCTGCATGAATAGGGGCATTATTTACAAGGCGGCGTTAAGCCACAGTAAGTGGCTTAACGCTGCCTTGTAAATAGGGCGAAGGAATTAACGCCACCAGAACTTCGGAAAAAGTGACGTTTTGGTGGCATTAACTCCATGTAAATATGCCCCTTAGTCTGATGCGAGCCTTCATTTGCAAAAACAAACAGCAATAGAAACTGCCAGTTTGTTGTCACATAAGCCCAAGCAGCCCAGTACTTACTAATAGTCCCTGTCATTTTCTTGAACATAGTCCCCAGGGCGACAATGGTGGCACAGAGGCAAGCGTTCATTTATTCCTTTACCCTTCTGTACACACGGTGATGCTACTCGCGGGGGGAGTTCATCTTCACCTATGTATTGCACTCCTCAGCGCATTTCTGGTGCCCCCCCCCCCACCTCCAATCACCTCCCTTCCAGAAGTGGCGCCCTGTACCAAGGGGAGCGGTCAGGCAGACATGTGGCTGCAGGGTCCTACTGACTTGTCCATTTCATGACAGTTCGAGAACCTAATTCCTATCCTTTAAAGAAACATTGGCAAAGCCAAATGGTCTATGGTTCATGTGCTAAGTAAGGCCTGCAGCATTAGCACATTAGAGCGAGACACTGGAGAGGCAGCCGGCAGAAGCAGACAGAGAAGGTTCAGTGGCTAACAAAAACCCCCAGGCTCCGGATGGACCCAGTCAGGAGCTCCCAGTCCAGGGACCCGCCACCCGTGCACAATGCTGGAGGGCGCCCCCTGGAGCACCGCAGGTACTGTGGGGCCATTGTTACGCCACTGAGAAGGTTATACTTGTAAAGTAGTACCTCATGCAGCTCACTGCAAGCACAGGAGTGGGGGGGAATGATACTCTCAGGGGGATATTCTCAAGCACATGTGTTAACTATCGCCAAATTCGCTTAACGCAACTTCTCACATCGCAGTCTATCGCCGGAAAATAACACTGTGTTAACGCAGTATTCACAACCCGGCGGTACCATGCGATAGCCTCACGATAATGCGACAAATGCCCGCGTTAAAATCAACGCGACGCCAAAAAAATGCAAAACACGAACGCGAAAAAAGTGGCGATGACCCCAATGGCGATACAAAAATCTGCGAAAACCAGCAACAGGCCTGCTATTCCCATGCGTCATGCGTGAGAATGCACTATAAAAGCAGAGAAAAAAAAAAGACAAAAAAATGTAACTGCGTAGCACCATGGACGCACCCGGACCGAGTGCAGAGGACAACGCGAACCCCACAAGCCCCACAGACGACCAGCCAGGAACCCCTGGGCCGGGGAAGGGTAAGGAGAAGAGGAAGAGGAAGACGGGGTTCAGTCCGCAGGAAAACCGGATCATCGTCACGGAGGTGACCGAACACTACCAACAACTGTTCGTCACCTCCACTGTGTCATCGGCAACACAAACGGAAATATGGCAGTCCATCGTGAACAACGTGAATGCAGTCGGAGTGTCGAGGAGGTCAAGAGGCGCTGGCATGATGTGACAAGCCAAACCCAGAAGAAACTCGCTGCCAACAGGAAGGCAGCAACGGCCACTGGAGGTGGGAGTCCTGCGCCACAGGAGGAGCTGGATGAGCTGGAGGAAATGGTGGCCACAGTCATCAGTGCGGAGACGGCGCAAGGAGTTGGGGGTTCGGACACTGCTCGATATGACCTGACCCAACAGCAACAGGGTGAGTAACCACCAGGGACTGGGGGGACGGGGGGAGTTGGGCACAATGGCACACATGCACAATCAAGAATAGCACACTGCTGTGAGAAGTTGGCCTGGTATATGCTGTCCACTAGTTAAAGTGGACACCTTGCACCAGTACAATTCGACTCTTATGGTAGGTAGGTTTAAGACAACCTTTAAAGAAAGCTATCCTAGTGGTAGCTGTGGAGAGCAGCCTTCAGGCTAAGTCTTGGAGGAATGTAAAGCAGATTGTTTTACCACACAATTTCTTGAATCACCAAATGAAAAGACACCACACAGGTATATATATCAAATATATATGTATTTATTACTAAACAACTCTCTACTAATCTCTTTATGAGATTAGAAGTCAGGAACATATGTACAAAGCAATATTTCACAATAAGTTAGCACAATCAAATATCACCACCCTAGCTGGACTAGGCACAGGGCCTAGTGCCTATAGAATCGAGGGACCCCAAAGAACCACCCCAGGTAGTTGTAGGAGAACCACAGGGGACGGACGCGGTGTTCAGACACCGATGCGAGTCCTGTACGAGTCTATGCGAAAGGACGCGATGGAGATATCAATGTTAAAGGTCCCTTGCGTGTTCGAGGCGAGCGCACCGACACGAACCCAGTACGAGTCGAAGGACGCGGTTACGGGTAGATTTAAAAGGGTGTAGGACGCGATGTGTCTAACACCGACGCGAGTCCTGTACAAGTCTATGCGATAGTCGCACTTGGAAAATAGGAGTTTTAGGGCACTTCTGGAGTAGCTACAAGCAAGTCACTTACAGGGTAAGTAGTTCTAGGGCTAACACCCACAGGAGCATCTTAGTGCTGAAGTTACCTCACCCAGGGAAGCCGGGTGCATAGGTGTTCTTTGGTGTCGGGTCGCAGCTTCGTTTTCAATGGGAGCCAGTGAAGACTTGCTGCTTGCGAAGACAGGAGAAGTGTCCGGTGGAATCCAAGCCTGGATTTGGAAGATGGAAGACCTGAAAGCAGAGGGGACAGTGTTCAAAGTCACTTGGCAGTGACCCGGGGCAAGGAAGATGAATGCCCACCGTCGTCGACAGATTCAGGTCGTTCGCGGGTGTCTTGACTCTTCGACCACGAGGTCCACGAGGCGTCGAGGACGACCAGGAGCGGGATTCAGCATGTGCCACAAAGTCTGTAGCTGACTGCGGTGTCGGCGACCCGATTGGAGCCAACAAGCCTTGGTAGCAGCAAGTCTCGTGGAGAAAATAAAAAGTCAATGGTGCAGACCAGCAAGGTCTGGGTGACTTACCCCGCGAGGGTAGGTCAGGGCAGGCCTGGAGCAATCAGGGGAGCCCTTTGGTTTCTTAGAAAAGTCTTCAGGGGACCCACAAGCTGGCTGGCAAGGGATCGCAAAGATGCCTCTGGAGGATTCACTCAACAGCGGCCCACGGTCACTCGGGACGGGGTAGGCCTCTGATCCTGGGAGGAATCTCTGCTAGAGGCTGGGACCACTCGTGGTCCAAAGCACAAGTTCGTAGAACGTCGTGAAGAGGTTGTACTCGAAAATAGTGCACGGTACCCAGGGTCTGCGGTTCCTCATTACTCGTGGGGTCCACTTGCCTCAGCTTCGCTGGGGACTCACGATGGCCTTGGAGAAGTCAGGAAATCCTATTCCTGGGCTGCAGGGACCTCGGGCTCTGGCGGGAGTGGCGTAGTTTGCGACCGTCGTTGTAGTTTTTGGTGCCTGCCAAGCAGGGGAGTCACTCCTTGACTCCAAGGGAGATTCTTCAGTCTTCCAGAGGTAGTGGAACGTCGAAGGTCCGGGATTCTTCTTTAGAGCATCGTCCAGGGGTATCTAGTTTGCAATGCACAGGTTCCCCATCTTATACTAAAAGGAAGGGAGGGACTAGCTCTATGACCCCACCTATGGGAGGGTCAGGGGAGTGGGTGGCTACACCCACTTCCCTTTGTCCAGTTTCACGCCAGAGCAGGGGCAGGTAGCCCCTGAGCCAGTTTGAACTGGTGTATGCACAGAGGAGCCTCCTGCTCCCCCAGAGCAGGACTTCAAAGCACTCTAGGAGTGCACCCAACCAGCCCCAATACACTAAACCCTGTCTGGGAGGTGGTCACACCCCCTTGGGACAGGATACCTATTGTTGGGCCTCCTCCACTGCGAGTGTCGGTCATCAGCAGGAGGGCAGCCCAGTGTCTGTGACTGGTGGCATCCATTTTGTGATGCCAGGGCTCTTCAGGATTCTACCGCGTTTCCACAGTAGGTACATGTCTATCCCTCTAGAAGGGTGGGATCATACTCCCACACCAGTTACTGGTGTGGGGGTATGATTCCAAAGTGTTTGACACCAAACACAACATGTTTTGATGCAGCCATTCCAAAGTTAGCATTTACCGCGAGGATATAATGCACTTAAGAGTATATGGTTTGACTGCATTCACAAACAGCCCCCGAGAATAGACTCTGAGAGCTGCAGAGGGGCCCTGCTCAGGCAGAGGCACCCTCTCACATAGGAACTAAGCACCCTGCCCTCAGGATTGATAGGGCCTGCCTTAGGGGTGACTGATAAGTTTAAATGTGTGTGCAGGAGAGATATAGGGGACCTATATCTCAGTGAGGAGTGCTAGCACCTCCTCACCCAGGCTGCAGTAGCTGGCCTGTGGTGTCAGATTTAGTCTGCTTCCCAGGGGTGGCATAATACATGCTTCAGCCCCTGGTAGGCCTGTGAAGTACCTATGCCCTTGGTACCTAAGGTACCATATATTAGGGACTCATAAGGTACCACAGTATCCAATCACTAGTGCACCTAGAGTGCACTCCAAGTCGTTTAGAGAGAACAGAGAGGCTGGGGCCCTGATTGGCAGGGTCCCAGCCAGTCTATAGCCAGAAACCAGTGTAAACATCAGAAAAAAAGTGGGGGCAACATAAGAGGCAGATCCTACTCTCCTACACAACCCCCCAAACGCAGGGACACTAAACTAACCTTGACCAGTTTAGTCTTCGTGTTCTAAGTGGAAATACCTTGAGAGTCCATCTGCATTGGCATGTTGGGTCCCAGGTCTATGTTCCACTGTATAGTCCATCCCCTGTAGGGAAATGGACCACCTCAAAAGTTTTGGGTTTTCTCCTTTCATCTGTTTAAGCCATAGCAGGGGCTTGTGGTCAGTCTGAACTATGAAGTGAGTGCCAAACAAGTATGGGCTCAGCTTCTTCAGGGCCCACACCACAGCAAAGGCCTCCCTCTCTATAGCTGACCAACGTTTCTCTCTAGGGGTCAGCCTTCTGCTAATGAAAGCTACTGGCTGGTCTTGACCTTCATCATTCAGTTGAGACAGTACAGCTCCCACACCCAGCTCAGAAGCATCTGTTTGGACAATGAACTTTTTGGTGTAGTCTGGACTCTGTAAGATGGGGCAGTGCACATGGCCTGCTTTAGGTCTTCAAATGCCTTCTGACAGCTAGCTGTCCACTGAACCTTTTTTGGCATTTTCTTTGAGGTCAGATCATTCAAGGGGGTCACTATAGATCCATATCCCTTCACAAACCTCCTATAGTACCCAGTCAGGCCTAAGAAGGCTCTCACCTGTGTCTGGGTGGTTGGAGCAACCCATTCCATTATGGTTTGGATTTTGCTCTGTAAAGGCTGAACCTGGCCTCCACCCACAAGGTGGCCCAGGTACACAACCTGACTCTGCCCTATCTGGCACTTAGTGGCCTTGATAGTGAGGCCTGCTTTTGCAGAGCCTCCAAAACATTTCTGAGGTGGACCAGGTGATCCTGCCAGGAGGAACTAAAGACAGCAATATCATCTAGATAAGCTGAGCAATAAGTTTCCATCCCTGCCAGAACTTTGTTCACCAACCTCTGAAAAGTGGCAGGTGCATTTTTCAATCCAAAGGGCATCACCACAAAGTGGTAGTGCCCACCAGGGGTCGAAAATGCTGTTTTGGCTTTTGCATCATCAGCTAACCTGATCTGCCAGTAGCCAGCTGTTAGGTCAAATGTACTCAGATACTTGGCTGAGGCCAAAGTATCAATCAGCTCATCTGCCCTTGGTATGGGATAGGCATCAGTCCTGGTGACTGCATTGAGGCCTCTGTAGTCTACACAAAACCTCATTTCTTTCTTACCACCCTGGGTATGAGGTTTGGGTACTAGGACTACTAGGCTAGCCCAGGGGCTATCTGAAGGGTCAATCACACCTAACTCCAACATTTTCTGGACTTCAGTCCTGATACAGTCCCTGACATGGTCAGGTTGCCTGTAGATTTTACTCTTGACAGGCAGACTGTCTCCAGTGTCCACCTCATGGGTGCACCAGGTAGTCTGACTAGGGGTCAGGCTAAACATATGTCTGTACTGCTGCAGAACTTGTCTGCACTCAGTTTGCTGATGGTCAGTGAGGCTGCTTGCCAAAGCAACACCATCTACTGACCCATCATCAGGGTTCTGTGAGAGCAGGTCATGGAGAGGGTCACTCTCCTCCTCCTGTTCCTCATCAGTTGCCATGAGCAAGCCCATGTCATCAGCCCTGTCAACATATGGTTTCAATCTGTTGACATGGAGCACCCTCAGGGGGCTCCTGGGAGTTCCAAGATTCACCAGATAGGTGACTTCTCCCTTTTGCTCAACTATTGTATGGGGGCCACTCCATTTGTCTTGGAGGGCTGCTGGGGCCACTGGCTCCAACACCCACACTTTCTGTCCTGGCTGGTATACAGTCAGCACAGCCTTTTGGTCATGCCAAGCTTTTTGTAATTCTTGGCTGGCCTCCAGGTTTTTGGTTGCCTTTTTCATGTATTCAGCCATCCTGGAGCGGAGACCAAGTACATAGTCCATCACATCTTGTTTGGGGGTTTGAGAGGTAACTCCCAGCACTCTTTTACCAAACATAATGGACCTCTTACAGGATGCCCAAACAGAAGCTCAAATGGGCTGTAACCAACCCCCTTCTGTGGAACTTCTCTGTAGGCAAACAACAGGCAGGGAAGAAGAAGGTCCCATTTCCGCCTAAGCTTCTCTGGGAGTCCTTTAATCATTCCCTTCAGGGTTTTGTTGAAGCGTTCAACCAACCCATTGCATTGTGGGTGATAGGGGGTGGTGAACTTATAAGTTACCCCACACTCCTTCCACATTGCTTTCAAGTATCCTGACATGAAGTTGGTACCTCTGTCAGAGATGACCTCCTTTGGGAAACCCACTCTGGAGAAAACTCCAATGAGGGCTCTTGCCACTACTGGGGCTGTGGTGGTCCTCAGGGGAATTGCCTCTGGGTACCTGGTGGCATGATCCACTACCACCAGGATAAATATGTGCCCAGATGCAGTATGAGGGTCAAGGGGACCAACAATGTCAATCCCTACCCTTTCAAAGGGTACCCCCACCACAGGTAGTGGTATCAGGGGGGCCTTTGTTGTGCCACCTGCCTTGCCACTGGCTTGGCATGTGACACAGGAGCGACAAAACTCCTTTGTGTCTTCTGACATATGTGGCCAATGAAAATGTGGAACAAGCCTGTCCCAGGTCTTGTTTTGGCCCAAGTGACCTGCCAAAGGGATGTCATATGCTAGGGTCAAGAGGAACCCCCTAAACTTCTGAGGTATTACCAACCTCCTGGTGGCTCCAGGGGCTGGATCTCTACCTTCAGAATATAGGAGTCCCTCATCCCAATAAACTTTATGGGACACACTAGCACTCCCAGCAGCCTCAGCAGCAGCCTGCTGTCTGAGGGGTTCAAGAGAGGGGCAGCACTGTTGCTCCTTACTCAGATCTTCCCTAGAAGGGCCCCCTGCCCCCAAAAACTCAACCTGATCAGGCTCAAGTCCCTCTGGGGCAGTTCCTTCTTCAGGATCTGCTTCTCCTCCCTCAAGAGGGCAATCTGTGATCTGAGACAGAGGGGAAGGCACTGCCTTAACCCTACTGCTCCTCTTCTTGGGAAGCATCTGGTCCATAGTTTCAGGATCCAGAGCTGGTTCAGTGTCATGCATTTTGGCCTGTGACCTGGTCACAGCAAATACCTCTGCAGGGATGCCCAACATCTCAGCATGAGTCCATAACTCTACTTCAGACCAGGCTGAAGTTTCTAGATCATTGCCCAATAGACATTATACAGGGAGGTCTGCACTGACTACAACCTTCTTGAGGCCAGTTACCCCTCCCCAGGAGAAATTCACAACTGCCAGACTATGGTTGGTCCTGGCATTGCTTGCATTGGTCACCTGGTACATTTCACCCAGGATGATCTGCCCAGGGTCCACAATATCCTCTGCCACCATGGTGACACTAGCACCTGTGTCCCTAAATGCCAAAGCCTGTTTGCCATTTATTACAGGCTGCTGTTTGTATTTTCCCAGATTACTGGGGCTCACTAGGAAGGACATGTCAAGGTCTCCATCACAAATTAGCACTGCCTGAGTGGGTACTCTGGCTAGGCCAGAGTCCACTTCAGAACCCAGGTCAGCCCTACTACACCCTTTTTCTGAGTACCACCTCCACCAGTAGCTGAACTAGGGGACACAGTTGCCTTAGGGGCAGGAGTGCTGGTGGTTTGGTCTTTGGACTTGTTACAATCAGAAGTCCAGTGCCCTTTCTGTTTACAGAATTTGCACCAGGGCTTCTTTTGGCCTTTTCCCTGGTTGGGTTGTGACTCCCCACCAGATGCAGATTTTTGGGGCCCTTGTGAAGACTTCTGGTCTTTTGACTTATCCCCACTTTTCTCAGAGCCCTTAGAATCCTGCTTCTTTTGGTCACCCCCATGGTTCTGGGTTTTCTGCCTCACCCTGGTTCTGACCCACTTGTCTGCCTTCTTTCCCAATTCTTGGGGAGAGGTCAGATCTGAGTCTACCAGGTATTGATGCAACAACTGGTTCTGGCAATTATTAAGGATCTGTTCTCTCATTATTAGATTATACAATCCCTTGAAATCAGTAACCCTACTGCCAACCAGCCAACCCTCCAGAGCCTTGGTTGCACAATCTACAAAGTCAGTCCAGTCCTGAGTCTGTGCCTTCTGGGTGTCTCTGAACTTCAACCTGTACTGCTCAGTGGTTAAGCCAAACCCATCTATCAGTGCACTCTTCAGGACTTCATAGTCATCAGCATCCTCTTCTCTAACAGTGAGGAGCTTGTCTCTACCTTTATCTGAAAAGGAGAGCCACAAGATCGCTGCCCACTGCTTTTGGGAGACCTGTTGTACTCTACAGGCCCTTTCCATAGCAGTTATCCGCTTATGGATATCATCCCCACTCTGGTAGGGAGGAACAACCTTGCTCAGGTTCCTATGGTCTGGAATATATTCTCTGACTCTAGGGACACTGTTGCTGCCACCAGGGGGTTCTAACCCCTCTCTTCTAGAAGCTCTCTGGAGCTCAAAGGCTTCTTTATCTCATGCCAACTGCTTGGTTTTGAGGGCAAATCTTGCTTCCTCATACTGCAGCAGTTTGTACAGTCTTTCAGAGGAACTCTCTCTTCTTAGGAAGTAGGAGTCTCTCTGGTGGACAGTTTCTCTGCCAGAGTGATAGGAGTGGTCAGAGTCCCTAGAAGGGGACCTAGGCCTCTCTCCCACTCTGTCAGGTCTCTTAGGGAGAATTCCTCTGTCCTGTTCAGACCCCTTGGGGCCTGGCCCTTCAATCACAGAGTCTTGGTCAACCTGATGTTCATCATCTGACCCAGATACTGTAATTGATCCACCCACTGATTCAGACCCATCAGCTCCTAGAGCTAATCTAAGATCATCTGCTGTCAGCAGATCTATCAGGTGTAGTGTAGAGGGACTCTGTCCTATCTTCAGGTGCCTTTCAGCACACATGGCTTTCAAGTCAAAGAAAGTCATGTCCTTATACTGAAGCTCAGTGGATCCACTGGGTCCATCCCTTAAGGACATTCTAGTGTTGTGCAGTGTGTACTACCTACACTAGTTTGTGGCCTACTGATACTAGCTTGAGCTGTAGAAAGGGTGTGCTATCCGTTTTGCACACAGCTCTAAGTTTAGTAGAACTTATTGATACTAAGCTTGATTTTATATGTACCTTGAGTACCTATAGTGGTTTTCAGTTAGTAATTCAAATAGAGATTTTCTGGTAAAACAATAGCAAGCTGGAATCCCACACGCTGCCACCAATGTGAGAAGTTGGCCTGGTATATGCTGTCCACTTGTTAAAGTGGACACCTTGCACCAGTACAATTCGACTCTTATGGTAGGTAGGTTTAAGACAACCTTTAAAGAAAGCTATCCTAGTGGTAGCTGTGGAGAGCAGCCTTCAGTCTAAGTCTTGGAGGAATGTAAAGCAGCTTGTTTTACCACACAATCTCTTGAATCACCAAATGAAAAGACACCACACAGGTATATATATCAAAATATATGTATTTATTACTAAACAACTCTCTACTAATCTCTTTATGAGATTAGAAGTCAGGAACATATGTACAAAGCAATATTTCACAATAAGTTAGCACAATCAAATATCACCACCCTAGCTGGACTAGGCACAGGGCCTAGAGCCTATAGAATCGAGGGACCCCAAAGAACCACCCCAGGTAGTTGTAGGAGACCCACAGGGGACGGACGCGGTGTTCAGACACTGATGCGAGTCCTGTACGAGTCTATGCGAAAGGACGCGATGGAGATATCAATGTTAAAGGTCCCTTGCGTGTTCGAGGCGAGCGCACCGACACGAACCCAGTACTAGTCGAAGGACGCGGTTACGGGTAGATTTAACAAGGGTGTAGGACGCGATGTGTCTAACACCGACGCGAGTCCTGTACAAGTCTATGCGATAGTCGCACTTGGAAAATAGGAGTTTTAGGGCACTTCTGGAGTAGCTTCAAGCAAGTCACTTACAGGGTAAGTAGTTCTAGGGCCAACACCCACAGGAGCACCGTAGTGCTGAAGTTACCTCACCCAGGGATGCCGGGTACATAGGTGTCCTTTGGTGTCGGGTCGCGGCGTCGTTTTCAATGGGAGGCAGTGAAGACTTGCTGCTTGCGACGACAGGAGAAGTGTCCGGTGGAATCCAAGCCTGGATTCGGAAGATGGAAGACCTGAAAGCAGAGGGGACAGTGCTCAAAGTCACTTGGCAGTGACCCGGGGCAAGGAAGATAAATGCCCAGCGTCGTCGACAGATTCAGGTCGTTCGCAGGTGTCTTGACTCTTCGACCATGAAGTCCAGGAGGTGTCGAGGACAACCAGGAGCTCGATTCAGCGTGTACCACAAAGTCTGTAGCTGACTGCAGTGTCGGCGACCCGATTGGAGCCAACAAGCCTTGGTAGCAGCAAGTCTCGTGGAGAAGATAAAAAGTCAATGGTGCAGACCAGCAAGGTCTGGGGGACTTACCCTGTGAAGGTACGTCAGGGCAGGCCTGGAGCAACCAGGGGAGCCCTTTGGTTTCTTAGAAAAGTCTTCAGGGGACCCACAACCCGGCTGGCAAGGGATCGTAAAGACGCCTCAGGAGGATTCACTCAACAGGGTCCCACGGTCACTCGGGATGGGGTAGGCCTCTGATCCTGGGAGGAGTCTCTGCTAGAGGCTGGGACCACTCATGGTCCAAAGCACAAGTTCGTAGAACGTCGTGAAGGGGTTGCACTTGAAAATAGTGCACGGTACACAGGGTCTGCGGTTCCTCGTTACTCGTGGGGTCCACTTGCCTCAGCTTCACTGGGGACTCACGATGGCCTTGGAGAAGTCAGGAAATCCTATTCCTGGGCTGCAGGGACCTCGGGCTCCGGCAGGAGCGGCGAAGTTTGCGACCGTTGTTGTAGTTTTTGATGCTTGCCAAGCAGGGGAGTCACTCCTTGACTCCAAGGGAGATTCTTCAGTCTTCCAGAGGTAGTGGAACGTCGAAGGTCCGGGATTCTTCTTTAGAGCATCGTCCAGGGGTATCTAGTTTGCAATGCACAGGTTCCCCATCTTATACTAAAAGGAAGGGAGGGACTAGCTCTATGACCCCACCTATGGGAGGGTCAGGGGAGTGGGTGGCTACACCCACTTCCCTTTGTCAAGTTTCACGCCAGAGCAAGGGCAGGTAGCCCCTGAGCCGGTATGAACTGGTGTATGCACAGAGGAGCCTCCTGCTCCCCCAGTGCAGGACTTCAAAGCACTCTAGGAGTGCACCCACCCAGCCCCAATACACTAAACCCTGTCTGGGAGGTGGTCACACCCCCTTGGGACAGGATACCTATTGTTGGGCCTCCTCCACTGCGAGTGGCGGTCATCAGCAGGAGGGCAGCCCAGTGTCTGTGACTGGTGGCATCCATTTTGTGATGCCAGGGCTCTTCAGGATTCTACCACGTTTCCACAGTAGGTACATGTCTATCCCTCTAGAAGGGTGGGATCATACTCCCACACCAGTTGGGGTATGATTCCAAAGTGTTTGACACCAAACACAACATGTTTTGATGCAGCCATTCCAAAGTTAGCATTTACCGCGAGGATATAATGCACTTAAGAGTATATGGTTTGACCGCATTCACAAACAGCCCGCGAGAATAGACTCTGAGAGCTGCAGAGGGGCCCTGCTCAGGCAGAGGCACCCTCTCACATAGGAACTAAGCACCCTGCCCTCAGGATTGATAGGGCATGCCTTAGGGGTGACTGATAAGTTTAAATGTGTGTGCAGGAGAGATATAGGGGACCTATATCTCAGTGAGGAGTGCTAGCACCTCCTCACCCAGGCTGCAGTAGCTGTCCTGTGGTGTCAGATTTAGTCTGCTTCCCAGGGGTGGCATAATACATGCTTCAGCCCCTGGTAGGCCTGTGAAGTACCTATGCCCTTGGTACCTAAGGTACCATATACTAGGGACTCATAAGGTACCACAGTATCCAATCACTAGTGCACCTAGAGTGCACTCCAAGTCGTTTAGAGAGAACAGAGAGGCTGGGGCCCTGATTGGCAGGGTCCCAGCCAGACTATAGCCAGAAACCAGTGTAAACATCAGAAAAAAAGTGGGGACAACATAAGAGGCAGATCCTTCTCTCCTACACAACCCCCCCCAAACGCAGGGACACTAAACTAACCTTGACCAGTTGAGTCTTCGTGTTCTAAGTGGAAATACCTTGAGAGTCCATCTGCATTGGCATGTTGGGTACCAGGTCTATGTTCCACTGTATAGTCCATCCCCTGTAGGGAAATGGACCACCTCAAAAGTTTTGGGTTTTCTCCTTTCATCTGTTTAAGCCATAGCAGGGGCTGGTGGTCAGTCTGAACTATGAAGTGAGTGCCAAACAAGTATGGCCTCAGCTTCTTCAGGGCCCACACCACAGCAAAGGCCTCCCTCTCTATAGCTGACCAACGTTTCTCTCTAGGGGTCAGCCTTCTGCTAATGAAAGCTACTGGCTGGTCTTGACCTTCATCATTCAGTTGAGACAGTACAGCTCCCACACCCAGCTCAGAAGCATCTGTTTGGACAATGAACTTTTTGGTGTAGTCTGGACTCTGTAAGATGGGGCAGTGCACATGGCCTGCTTTAGGTCTTCAAATGCCTTCTGACAGCTAGCTGTCCACTGATCCTTTTTTGGCATTTTCTTTGAGGTCAGATCATTCAAGGGGGTCACTATAGATCCATATCCCTTCACAAACCTCCTATAGTACCCAGTCAGGCCTAAGAAGGCTCTCACCTGTGTCTGGGTGGTTGGAGCAACCCATTCCATTATGGTTTGGATTTTGCTCTGTAAAGGCTGAACCTGGCCTCCACCCACAAGGTGGCCCAGGTACACAACCTGACTCTGCCCTATCTGGCACTTAGTGGCCTTGATAGTGAGGCCTGCTTTTTGCAGAGCCTCCAAAACATTTCTGAAGTGGACCAGGTGATCCTGCCAGGAGGAACTAAAGACAGCAATATCATCTAGATAAGCTGAGCAATAAGTTTCCATCCCTGCCAGAACTTTGTTCACCAACCTCTGAAAAGTGGCAGGTGCATTTTTCAATCCAAAGGGCATCACCACAAAGTGGTAGTGCCCACCAGGGGTCGAAAATGCTGTTTTGGCTTTTGCATCATCAGCTAACCTGATCTGCCAGTAGCCAGCTGTTAGGTCAAATTTACTCAGATACTTGGCTGAGGCCAAAGTATCAATCAGCTCATCTGCCCTTGGTATGGGATAGGCATCAGTCCTGGTGACTGCATTGAGGCCTCTGTAGTCTACACAAAACCTCATTTCTTTCTTACCACCCTGGGTATGAGGTTTGGGTACTAGGACTACTGGGCTAGCCCAGGGGCTATCTGAAGGCTCAATCACACCTAACTCCAACATTTTCTGGACTTCAGTCCTGATACAGTCCCTGACATGGTCAGGTTGCCTGTAGATTTTACTCTTGACAGGCAGACTGTCTCCAGTGTCCACCTCAAGGGTGCACCAGGTAGTCTGACTGGGGGTCAGGCTAAACATATGTCTGTACTGCTGCAGAACTTGTCTGCACTCAGTTTGCTGATGGTCAGTGAGGCTGTTTGCCAAAGCAACACCATCTACTGACCCATCATCAGGGTTCTGTGAGAGCAGGTCATGGAGAGGGTCACTCTCCTCCTCCTGTTCCTCATCAGTTGCCATGAGCAAGCCCATGTCATCCCTGTCAACATATGGTTTCAATCTGTTGACATGGAGCACCCTCAGGGGGCTCCTGGGAGTTCCAAGATTCACCAGATAGGTGACTTCTCCCTTTTGCTCAACTATTGTATGGGGGCCACTCCATTTGTCTTGGAGGGCTGTTGGGGCCACTGGCTCCAACACCCACACTTTCTGTCCTGGCTGGTATACAGTCAGCACAGCCTTTTGGTCATGCCAAGCTTTTTGTAATTCTTGGCTGGCCTCCAGGTTTTTGGTTGCCTTTTTCATGTATTCAGCCATCCTGGAGCGGAGACCAAGTACATAGTCCATCACATCTTGTTTGGGGGGTTTGAGAGGTAACTCCCAGCCCTCTTTTACCAAACATAATGGACCTCTTACAGGATGCCCAAACAGAAGCTCAAATGGGCTGTAACCAACACCCTGCTGTGGAACTTCTCTGTAGGCAAACAACAGGCAGGGAAGAAGAAGGTCCCATTTCCGCCTAAGCTTCTCTGGGAGTCCTTTAATCATTCCCTTCAGGGTTTTGTTGAAGCGTTCAACCAACCCATTGCATTGTGGGTGATAGGGGGTGGTGAACTTATAAGTTACCCCACACTCCTTCCACATTGCTTTCAAATATCCTGACATGAAGTTGGTACCTCTGTCAGAGATGACCTCCTTTGGGAAACCCACTCTGGAGAAAACTCCAATGAGGGCTCTTGCCACTACAGGGGCTGTGGTGGTCCTCAGGGGAATTGCCTCTGGGTACCTGGTGGCATGATCCACTACCACCAGGATAAATCTGTGCCCAGATGCAGTTTGAGGGTCAAGGGGACCAACAATGTCAATCCCTACCCTTTCAAAGGGTACCCCCACCACAGGTAGTGGTATCAGGGGGGCCTTTGTTGTGCCACCTGCCTTGCCACTGGCTTGGCATGTGACACAGGAGCGACAAAACACCTTTGTGTCTTCTGACATATGTGGCCAATGAAAATGTGGAACAAGCCTGTCCCAGGTCTTGTTTTGGCCCAAGTGACCTGCCAAAGGGATGTCATGTGCTAGGGTCAAGAGGAACCCCCTAAACTTCTGAGGTATTACCAACCTCCTGGTGGCTCCAGGGGCTGGATCTCTACCTTCAGAATATAGGAGTCCCTCATCCCAATAAACTTTATGGGACCCACTAGCACTCCCAGCAGCCTCAGCAGCAGCCTGCTGTCTGAGGGGTTCAAGAGAGGGGCAGCACTGTTGCTCCTTACTCAGATCTTCCCTAGAAGGGCCCCCTGCCCCCAAGAACTCAACCTGATCAGGCTCAAGTCCCTCTGGGGCAGTTCCTTCTTCAGGATCTGCTTCTCCTCCCTCAAGAGGGGAATCTGTGATCTGAGACAGAGGGGAAGGCACTGCCTTAACCCTACTGCTCCTCTTCTTGGGAAGCATCTGGTCCATAGTTTCAGGATCCAGAGCTGGTTCAGTGTCTTGCATTTTGGCCTGTGACCTGGTCACAGCAAATACCTCTGCAGGGATGCCCAACATCTCAGCATGAGTCCATAACTCTACTTCAGACCAGGCTGAAGTTTCTAGATCATTGCCCAATAGACATTATACAGGGAGGTCTGCACTGACTACAACCTTCTTGAGGCCAGTTACCCCTCCCCAGGAGAAATTCACAACTGCCAGACTATGGTTGGTCCTGGCATTGCTTGCATTGGTCACCTGGTACATTTCACCCAGGATGATCTGCCCAGGGTCCACAATATCCTCTGCCACCATGGTGACACTAGCACCTGTGTCCCTAAATGCCAAAGCCTGTTTGCCATTTATTACAGGCTGCTGTTTGTATTTGCCCAGATTACTGGGGCTCACTAGGAAGGACATGTCAAGGTCTCCATCACAAATCAGCATTGCCTGAGTGGGTACTCTGGCTAGGCCAGAGTCCACTTCAGAACCCAGGTCAGCCCTACTACACCCTTTTTCTGAGTACCACCTCCACCAGTAGCTGAACTAGGGGACACAGTTGCCTTAGGGGCAGGAGTGGTGGTGGTTTGGTCTTTGGACTTGTTACAATCAGAAGTCCAGTGCCCTTTCTGTTTACAGAATTTGCACCAGGGCTTCTTTTGGCCTTTTCCCTGGTTGGGTTGTGACTCCCCACCAGATGCAGATTTTTGGGGCCCTTGTGAAGACTTCTGGTCTTTTGACTTATCCCCACTTTTCTCAGAGCCCTTAGAATCCTGCTTCTTTGGGTCACCCCCTTGGTTCTGGGTTTTCTGCCTCACCCTGGTTCTGACCCACTTGTCTGCCTTCTTTCCCAATTCTTGGGGAGAGGTCAGATCTGAGTCTACCAGGTATTGATGCAACAACTGGTTCTGGCAATTATTAAGTATCTGTTCTCTCATTATTAGATTATACAATCCCTTGAAATCAGTAACCCTACTGCCAACCAGCCAACCCTCCAGAGCCTTGGTTGCACAATCTACAAAGTCAGTCCAGTCCTGAGTCTGTGCCTTCTGGGTGTCTCTGAACTTCAACCTGTACTGCTCAGTGGTTAAGCCAAACCCATCTATCAGTGCACTCTTCAGGACTTCATAGTCATCAGCATCCTCTTCTCTAACAGTGAGGAGCTTGTCTCTACCTTTATCTGAAAAGGAGAGCCACAAGATCGCTGCCCACTGCTTTTGGGAGACCTGTTGTACTCTACAGGCCCTTTCCATAGCAGTTATCCACTTATGGATATCATCCCCACTCTGGTAGGGAGGAACAACCTTGCTCAGGTTCCTATGGTCTGGAATATATTCTCTGACTCTAGGGACACTGTTGCTGCCACCAGGGGGTTCTAACCCCTCTCTTCTAGAAGCTCTCTGGAGCTCAAAGGCTTCTTTATCTCATGCCAACTGCTTGGTTTTGAGGGCAAATCTAGCTTCCTCATACTGCAGCAGTTTGTACAGTCTTTCAGAGGAACTCTCTCTTCTTAGGAAGTAGGAGTCTCTCTGGTGGACAGTTTCTCTGCCAGAGTGATAGGAGTGGTCAGAGTCCCTAGAAGGGGACCTAGGCCTCTCTCCCACTCTGTCAGGTCTCTTAGGGAGAATTCCTCTGTCCTGTTCAGACCCCTTGGGGCCTGGCCCTTCAATCACAGAGTCTTGGTCACCCTGATGTTCATCATCTGACCCAGATACTGTAATTGACCCACCCACTGATTCAGACCCATCAGCTCCTAGAGCTAATCTAAGATCATCTGCTGTCAGCAGATCTATCAGGTGTAGTGTAGAGGGACTCTGACCTATCTTCAGGTGCCTTTCAGCACACATGGCTTTCAAGTCAAAGAAAGTCATGTCCTTATACTGAAGCTCAGTGGATCCACTGGGTCCATCCCTTAAGGACATTCTAGTGTTGTGCAGTGTGTACTACCTACACTAGTTTGTGGCCTACTGATACTAGCTTGAGCTGTAGAAAGGGTGTGCTATCCCTTTTGCACACAGCTCTAAGTTCAGTAGAACTTATTGATACTAAGCTTGATTTTATATGTACCTTGAGTACCTATAGTGGTTTTCAGTTATTAATTCAAATAGAGATTTTCTGGTAAAACAATAGCAAGCTGGAATCCCACACGCTGCCACCAATGTGAGAAGTTGGCCTGGTATATGCTGTCCACTTGTTAAAGTGGACACCTTGCACCAGTACAATTCGACTCTTATGGTAGGTAGGTTTAAGACAACCTTTAAAGAAAGCTATCCTAGTGGTAGCTGTGGAGAGCAGCCTTCAGGCTAAGTCTTGGAGGAATGTAAAGCAGCTTGTTTTACCACACAATCTCTTGAATCACCAAATGAAAAGACACCACACAGGTATATATATCAAATATATATGTATTTATTACTAAACAACTCTCTACTAATCTCTTTATGAGATTAGAAGTCAGGAACATATGTACAAAGCAATATTTCACAATAAGTTAGCACAATCAAATATCACCACCCTAGCTGGACTAGGCACAGGGCCTAGAGCCTATAGAATCGAGGGACCCCAAAGAACCACCCCAGGTAGTTGTAGGAGACCCACAGGGGACGGACGCGGTGTTCAGACACTGATGCGAGTCCTGTACGAGTCTATGCGAAAGGACGCGATGGAGATATCAATGTTAAAGGTCCCTTGCGTGTTCGAGGCGAGCGCACCGACACGAACCCAGTACTAGTCGAAGGACGCGGTTACGGGTAGATTTAACAAGGGTGTAGGACGCGATGTGTCTAACACCGACGCGAGTCCTGTACAAGTCTATGCGATACTCGTACTTGGAAAATAGGAGTTTTAGGGCACTTCTGGAGTAGCTACAAGCAAGTCACTTACAGGGTAAGTAGTTCTAGGGCCAACACCCACAGGAGCACCGTAGTGCTGAAGTTACCTCACCCAGGGAAGCCGGGTGCATAGGTGTCCTTTGGTGTCGGGTCGCGGCGTCGTTTTCAATGGGAGCCAGTGAAGACTTGCTGCTTGCGACGACAGGAGAAGTGTCCGGTGGAATCCAAGCCTGGATTCGGAAGATGGAAGACCTGAAAGCAGAGGGGACAGTGTTCAAAGTCACTTGGCAGAGACCCGGGGCAAGGAAGATAAATGCCCGCCGTCGTCGACAGATTCAGGTCGTTCGCAGGTGTCTTGACTCTTCGACCACGAGGTCCAGGAGGTGTCGAGGACAACCAGGAGCTGGATTCAGCGTGTCCCATGAAGTCTGTAGCTGACTGCGGTGTTGGCGACCCGATTGGAGCCAACAAGCCTTGGTAGCAGCAAGTCTTGTGGAGAAGATAAAAAGTCAATGGTGCAGACCAGCAAGGTCTGGGGGACTTACCCTGCGAGGGTATGTCAGGGCAGGCCTGGAGCAACCAGGGGAGCCCTTTGGTTTCTTAGAAAAGTCTTCAGGTAACCCACAAGCCGGCTGGCAACGGATCGTGAAGACACCTCAGAAGGATTCACTCAACAGGGTCCCACGGTCACTCGGGATGGGGTAGGCCTCTGATCCTGGGAGGAGTCTCTGCTAGAGGCTGGGAACACTCATGGTCCAAAGCACAAGTTTGTAGAACGTCGTGAAGGGGTTGCACTTGAAAATAGTGCACGGTACCCATGGTCTGCGGTTCCTCGTTACTCGTGGGGTCCACTTGCCTCAGCTTCGCTGGGGACTCACGGTGGCCTTGGAAAAGTCAGGAAATCCTCTTCCTGGGCTGCAGGGAGCTCGGGCTCCGGCAGGAGCAGCGTAGTTTGCGACCGTCGTTGTAGTTTTTGGTGCCTGCCAAGCAGGGGAGTCACTCCTTGACTCCAAGGGAGATTCTTCAGTCTTCCAGAGGTAGTGGAACGTCGAAGGTCCGGGATTCTTCTTTAGAGCATCGTCCAGGGGTATCTAGTTTGCAATGCACAGGTTCCCCATCTTATACTAAAAGGAAGGGAGGGACTAGCTCTATGACCCCACCTATGGGAGGGTCAGGGGAGTGGGTGGCTACACCCACTTCCCTTTGTCCAGTTTCATGCCAGAGCAAGGGCAGGTAGCCCCTGAGCCGGTATGAACTGGTGTATGCACAGAGGAGCCTCCTGCTCCCCCAGTGCAGGACTTCAAAGCACTCTAGCAGTGTACCCACCCAGCCCCAATACACTAGACCCTGTCTGGGAGGTGGTCACACCCCCTTGGGACAGGATACCTATTGTTGGGCCTCTTCCACTGCGAGTGTTGGTCATCAGCAGGAGGGCAGCCCAGTGTCTGTGACTGGTGGCATCCATTTTGTGATGCCAGGGCTCTTCAGGATTCTACAGCGTTTCCACAGTAGGTATATGTCTATCCCTCTAGAAGGGTGGGATCATACTCCCACACCAGTTGGGGTATGATTCCAAAGTGTTTGACACCAAACACAACATGTTTTGATGCAGCCATTCCAAAGTTAGCATTTACCGCGAGGATATAATGCACTTAAGAGTATATGGTTTGACCGCATTCACAAACAGCCCCCGAGAATAGACTCTGAGAGCTGCAGAGGGGCCCTGCTCAGGCAGAGGCACCCTCTCACATAGGAACTAAGCACCCTGCCCTCAGGATTGATAGGGCATGCCTTAGGGGTGACTAATAAGTTTAAATGTGTGTGCATGAGAGATATAGGGGACCTATATCTCAGTGAGGAGTGCTAGCACCTCCTCACCCAGGCTGCAGTAGCTGGCCTGTGGTGTCAGATTTAGTCTGCTTCCCAGGGGTGGCATAATACATGCTTCAGCCCCTGGTAGGCCTGTGAAGTACCTATGCCCTTGGTACCTAAGGTACCATATACTAGGGACTCATAAGGTACCACAGTATCCAATCACTAGTGCACCTAGAGTGCACTCCAAGTGGTTTAGAGAGAACAGAGAGGCTGGGGCCCTCATTGGCAGGGTCCCAGCCAGACTATAGCCAGAAACCAGTGTAAACATCAGAAAAAAAGTGGGGGCAACATAAGAGGCAGATCCTACTCTCCTACACAACCCCCCCCCAAACGCAGGGACACTAAACTAACCTTGACCAGTTGAGTCTTCGTGTTCTAAGTGGAAATACCTTGAGAGTCCATCTGCATTGGCATGTTGGGTCCCAGGTCTATGTTCCACTGTATAGTCCATCCCCTGTAGGGAAATGGACCACCTCAAAAGTTTTGGGTTTTCTCCTTTCATCTGTTTAAGCCATAGCAGGGGCTTGTGGTCAGTCTGAACTATGAAGTGAGTGCCAAACAAGTATGGCCTCAGCTTCTTCAGGGCCCACACCACAGCAAAGGCCTCCCTCTCTATAGCTGACCAACGTTTCTCTCTAGGGGTCAGCCTTCTGCTAATGAAAGCTACTGGCTGGTCTTGACCTTCATCATTCAGTTGAGACAGTACAGCTCCCACACCCAGCTCAGAAGCATCTGTTTGGACAATGAACTTTTTGGTGTAGTCTGGACTCTGTAAGATGGGGCAATGCACATGGCCTGCTTTAGGTCTTCAAATGCCTTCTGACTGCTAGCTGTCCACTGAACCTTTTTTGGCATTTTCTTTGAGGTCAGATCATTCAAGGGGGTCACTATAGATCCATATCCCTTCACAAACCTCCTATAGTACCCAGTCAGGCCTAAGAAGGCTCTCACCTGTGTCTGGGTGGTTGGAGCAACCCATTCCATTATGGTTTGGATTTTGCTCTGTAAAGGCTGAACCTGGCCTCCACCCACAAGGTGGCCCAGGTACACAACCTGACTCTGCCCTATCTGGCACTTAGTGGCCTTGATAGTGAGGCCTGCTTTTTGCAGAGCCTCCAAAACATTTCTGAGGTGGACCAGGTGATCCTGACAGGAGGAACTAAAGACAGCAATATCATCTAGATAATCTGAGCAATAAGTTTCCATCCCTGCCAGAACTTTGTTCACCAACCTCTGAAAAGTGGCAGGTGCATTTTTCAATCCAAAGGGCATCACCACAAAGTGGTAGTGCCCACCAGGGGTCGAAAATGCTGTTTTGGCTTTTGCATCATCAGCTAACCTGATCTGCCAGTAGCCAGCTGTTAGGTCAAATGTACTCAGATACTTGGCTGAGGCCAAAGTATCAATCAGCTCATCTGCCCTTGGTATGGGATAGGCATCAGTCCTGGTGACTGCATTGAGGCCTCTGTAGTCTACACAAAACCTCATTTCTTTCTTACCACCCTGGGTATGAGGTTTGGGTACTAGGACTACTGGGCTAGCTCAGGGGCTATCTGAAGGGTCAATCACACCTAACTCCAACATTTTCTGGACTTCAGTCCTGATACAGTCCCTGACATGGTCAGGTTGCCTGTAGATTTTACTCTTGACAGGCAGACTGTCTCCAGTGTCCACCTCATGGGTGCACCAGGTAGTCTGACTAGGGGTCAGGCTAAACATATGTCTGTACTGCTGCAAAACTTGTCTGCACTCAGTTTGCTGATGGTCAGTGAGGCTGCTTGCCAAAGCAACACCATCTACTGACCCATCATCAGGGTTCTGTGAGAGCAGGTCATGGAGAGGGTCACTCTCCTCCTCCTGTTCCTCATCAGTTGCCATGAGCAAGCCCATGTCATCCCTGTCAACATATGGTTTCAATCTGTTGACATGGAGCACCCTCAGGGGGCTCCTGGGAGTTCCAAGATTCACCAGATAGGTGACTTCTCCCTTTTGCTCAACTATTGTATGGGGGCCACTCCATTTGTCTTGGAGGGCTGCTGGGGCCACTGGCTCCAACACCCACACTTTCTGTCCTGGCTGGTATACAGTCAGCACAGCCTTTTGGTCATGCCAAGCTTTTTGTAATTCTTTGCTGGCCTCCAGGTTTTTGGTTGCCTTTTTCATGTATTCAGCCATCCTGGAGCGGAGACCAAGTACATAGTCCATCACATCTTGTTTGGGGGGTTTGAGAGGTAACTCCCAGCCCTCTTTTACCAAACATAATAGACCTCTTACAGGACGCCCAAACAGAAGCTCAAATGGGCTGTAACCTGTGGAACTTCTCTGTAGGCAAACAACAGGCAGGGAAGAAGAAGGTCCCATTTCTGCCTAAGCTTCTCTGGGAGTCCTTTAATCATTCCCTTCAGGGTTTTGTTGAAGCGTTCAACCAACCCATTGCATTGTGGGTGATAGGGGGTGGTGAACTTATAAGTTACCCCACACTCCTTCCACATTGCTTTCAAGTATCCTGACATGAAGTTGGTACCTCTGTCAGAGATGACCTCCTTTGGGAAACCCACTCTGGAGAAAACTCCAATGAGGGCTCTTGCCACTACAGGGGCTGTGGTGGTCCTCAGGGGAATTGCCTCTGGGTACCTGGTGGCATGATCCACTACCACCAGGATAAATCTGTGCCCAGATGCAGTTTGAGGGTCAAGGGGACCAACAATGTCAATCCCTACCCTATCAAAGGGTACCCCCACCACAGGTAGTGGTATCAGGGGGGCCTTTGTTGTGCCACCTGCCTTGCCACTGGCTTGGCATGTGACACAGGAGCGACAAAACTCCTTTGTGTCTTCTGACATATGTGGCCAATGAAAATGTGGAACAAGCCTGTCCCAGGTCTTGTTTTGGCCCAAGTGACCTGCCAAAGGGATGTCATGTGCTAGGGTCAAGAGGAACCCCCTAAATTTCTGAGGTATTACCAACCTCCTGGTGGCTCCAGGGGCTGGATCTCTACCTTCAGAATATAGGAGTCCCTCATCCCAATAAACTTTATGGGACCCACTAGCACTCCCAGCAGCCTCAGCAGCAGCCTGCTGTCTGAGGGGTTCAAGAGAGGGGCAGCACTGTTGCTTCTTACTCAGATCTTCCCTAGAAGGGCCCCCTGCCCCCAAGAACTCAACCTGATCAGGCTCAAGTCCCTCTGGGGCAGTTCCTTCTTCAGGATCTGCTTCTCCTCCCTCAAGAGGGGAATCTGTGATCTGAGACAGAGGGGAAGGCACTGCCTTAACCCTACTGCTCCTCTTCTTGGGAAGCATCTGGTCCATAGTTTCAGGATCCAGAGCTGGTTCAGTGTCATGCATTTTGGCCTGTGACCTGGTCACAGCAAATACCTCTGCAGGGATGCCCAACATCTCAGCATGAGTCCATAACTCTACTTCAGACCAGGCTGAAGTTTCTAGATCATTGCCCAATAGACATTGTACAGGGAGGTCTGCACTGACTACAACCTTCTTGAGGCCAGTTACCCCTCCCCAGGAGAAATTCACAACTGCCAGACTATGGTTGGTCCTGGCATTGCTTGCATTGGTCACCTGGTACATTTCACCCAGGATGATCTGTCCAGGGTCCACAATATCCTCTGCCACCATGGTGACACTAGCACCTGTGTCCCTAAATGCCAAAGCCTGTTTGCCATTTATTACAGGCTGCTGTTTGTATTTGCCCAGATTACTGGGGCTCACTAGGAAGGACATGTCAAGGTCTCCATCACAAATCAGCATTGCCTGAGTGGGTACTCTGGCTAGGCCATAGTCCACTTCAGAACCCAGGGTCAGCCCTACTACACCCTTTTTCTGAGTACCACCTCCACCAGTAGCTGAACTAGGGGGAACAGTTGCCTTAGGGGCAGGAGTGGTGGTGGTTTGGTCTTTGGACTTGTTACAATCAGAAGTCCAGTGCCCTTTCTGTTTACAGAATTTGCACCAGGGCCTCTTTTGGCCTTTTCCCTGGTTGGACTGTGACTCCCCACCAGATGCAGATTTTTGGGGCCCTTGTGAACACTTCTGGTCTTTTGACGTATCCCCACTTTTCTCAGAGCCCTTAGAATCCTGCTTCTTTGGGTCACCCCCTTGGTTCTGGGTTTTCTGCCTCACCCTGGTTCTGACCCACTTGTCTGCCTTCTTTCCCAATTCTTGGGGAGAGGTCAGATCTGAGTCTACCAGGTATTGATGCAACAACTGGTTCTGGCAATTATTAAGGATCTGTTCTCTCATCATTAGATTATACAATCCCTTGAAATCAGTAACCCTACTGCCAACCAGCCAACCCTCCAGAGCCTTGGTTGCACAATCTACAAAGTCAGTCCAGTCCTGAGTCTGTGCCTTCTGGGTGTCTCTGAACTTCAACCTGTACTGCTCAGTGGTTAAGCCAAACCCATCTATCAGTGCACTCTTCAGGACTTCATAGTCATCAGCATCCTCTTCTCTAACAGTGAGGAGCTTGTCTCTACCTTTATGTGAAAAGGAGAGCCACAAGATCGCTGCCCACTACTTTTGGGGGACCTGTTGTACTCTACAGGCCCTTTCCATAGCAGTTATCCACTTATGGATATCATCCCCACTCTGGTAGGGAGGAACAACCTTGCTCAGGTTCCTATGGTCTGGAATATATTCTCTGCCTCTAGGGACACTGTTGCTGCCACCAGGGGGTTCTAGTCCCTCTCTTCTAGAAGCTCTCTGGAGCTCAAAGGCTTCTTTATCTAATGCCAACTGCTTGGTTTTGAGGGCAAATCTTGCTTCCTCATACTGCAGCAGTTTGTACAGTCTTTCAGAGGAACTCTCTCTTCTTAGGAAGTAGGAGTCTCTCTGGTGGACAGTTTCTCTGCCAGAGTGATAGGAGTGGTCAGAGTCCCTAGAAGGGGACCTAGGCCTCTCTCCCACTCTGTCAGGTCTCTTAGGGAGAAGTCCTCTGTCCTGTTCAGACCCCTTGGGGCCTGGCCCTTCAATCACAGAGTCTTGGTCAACCTGATGTTCATCATCTGACCCAGATACTGTAATTGACCCACCCACTGATTCAGACCCATCAGCTCCTAGAGCTAATCTAAGATCATCTGCTGTCAGCAGATCTATCAGGTGTAGTGTAGAGGGACTCTGTCCTATCTTCAGGTGCCTTTCAGCACACATGGCTTTCAAGTCAAAGAAAGTCATGTCCTTATACTGAAGCTGAGTGGATCCACTGGGTCCATCCCTTAAGGACATTCTAGTGTTGTGCAGTGTTGTACTACCTACACTAGTTTGTGGCCTACTGATACTAGCTTGAGCTGTAGAAAGGGTGTGCTATCCCTTTTGCACCCAGCTCTAAGTTCAGTAGAACTTATTGATACTAAGCTTGATTTTATATGTACCTTGAGTACCTATAGTGGTTTTCAGTTATTAATTCAAATAGAGATTTTCTGGTAAAACAATAGCAAGCTGGAATCCCACACGCTGCCACCAATGTGAGAAGTTGGCCTGGTATATGCTGTCCACTAGTTAAAGTGGACACCTTGCACCAGTACAATTCGACTCTTATGGTAGGTAGGTTTAAGACAACCTTTAAAGAAAGCTATCCTAGTGGTAGCTGTGGAGAGCAGCCTTCAGGCTAAGTCTTGGAGGAATGTAAAGCAGCTTGTTTTACCACACAATCTCTTGAATCACCAAATGAAAAGACACCACACAGGTATATATATCAAATATATATGTATTTATTACTAAACAACTCTCTACTAATCTCTTTATGAGATTAGAAGTCAGGAACATATGTACAAAGCAATATTTCACAATAAGTTAGCACAATCAAGTATCACCACCCTAGCTGGACTAGGCACAGGGCCTAGAGCCTATAGAATCAAGGGACCCCAAAGAACCACCCCAGGTAGTTGTAGGAGACCCACAGGAGACTGACGCGGTGTTCAGACACCGATGCGAGTCCTGTACGAGTCTATGCGAAAGGACGCGATGGAGATATCAATGTTAAAGGTCCCTTGCATGTTCGAGGCGAGCGCACCGACACGAACCCAGTACGAGTCGAAGGACGCGGTTACGGGTAGATTTAACAAGGGTGTAGGACGCGATGTGTCTAACACCGACGCGAGTCCTGTACAAGTCTATGCGATAGTCGCACTTGGAAAATAGGAGTTTTAGGGCACTTCTGGAGTAGCTACAAGGAAGTCACTTACAGGGTAAGTAGTTCTAGGGCCAACACCCACAGGAGCACCGTAGTGCTGAAGTTACCTCACCCAGGGAAGACGGGTGCATAGGTGTCCTTTGGTGTCGGGTCGCGGCGTCGTTTTCAATGGGAGCCAGTGAAGACTTGCTGCTTGCGACGACAGGAGAAGTGTCCGGTGGAATCCAAGCCTGGATTCGGAAGATGGAAGACCTGAAAGCAGAGGGGACAGTGTTCAAAGTCACTTGGCAGTGACCCGGGGCAAGGAAGATGAATGCCCACCGTCGTTGACAGATTCAGGTCGTTCGTGGGTGTCTTGACTCTTCGACCACGAGGTCCAGGAGGCGTCGAGGATGACCAGGAGCTGGATTCAGCGTGTCCCATGAAGTCTGTAGCTGACTGCGGTGTCGGCGACCCGATTGGAGCCAACAAGCCTTGGTAGCAGCAAGTCTCGTGGAGAAGATAAAAAGTCAATGGTGCAGACCAGCAAGGTCTGGGGGACTTACCCCGAAAGGGTAGGTCAGGGCAGGCCTGGAGCAACCAGGGGAGCACTTTGGTTTCTTAGAAAAGTCTTCAGGGGACCCACAAGTCGGCTGTCAAGGGATCACAAAGACGCCTCGGGAGGATTCACTCAACAGGGGCCGACGGTCATTCGGGACAGGGTAGGCCTCTGATCCTGAGAGGAATCTATGCTAGAGGCTGGGACCACTCATGGTCCAAAGCACAAGTTCGTAGAACATCGGAAAGGGGTTGCACTTGAAAATAGTGCACGGTACCCAGGATCTGTGGTTCCTCGTTACTCGTGGGGTCCACTTGCCTCAGCTTCACTGGGGACTCACGATGGCCTTGGAGAAGTCTGGAAATTCTCTTCCTGGGCTGCAGAGACCTCGGGCTCCTGTGGGAGCAGTGTAGTTTGCGACCGTCGTTGTAGTTTTTGGTGCCTGCCAAGCAGGGGAGTCACTCCTTGACTCCAAGGGAGATTCTTCAGTCTTCCAGAGGTAGTGGAACATCAAAGGTCCGGGATTCTTCTTTAGAGCATCGTCCAGGGGTATCTAGTTTGCAATGCACAGGTTCCCCATCTTATACTAAAAGGAAGGGAGGGACTAGCTCTATGACCCCACCTATGGGAGGGTCAGGGGAGTGGGTGGCTACACCCACTTCCCTTTGTCCAGTTTCACGCCAGAGCAGGGGCAGGTAGCCCCTGAGCCGGTTTGAACTGGTGTGTGCACAGAGGAGCCTCCTGCTCCCCCAGTGCAGGACTTCAAAGCACTCTAGGAGTGCACCCACCCAGCCCCAATACACTAAACCCTGACTGGGAGGTGGTCACACCCCCTTGGGACAGGATACCTATTGTTGGGCCTCCTCCACTGCGAGTGTCGGTCATCAGCAGGAGGGCAGCCCAGTGTCTGTGACTGGTGGCATCCATTTTGTGATTCAAAAAATCAAGGAGGGGGAGAATGGACCACTTGTCCTGTGTAACCAGGGTCTCGGTAGCGTTTTGTAGTCCCCTTAAAAACCCTCATATATGTACACAGGGGTAGGCGGTATATCTTGGTTCTCCGCCTTAGTGTACTGTTACAGCATCATCATCGGGTTTTGTTTTTGCACATACGCTGTCCTCCACCTGGAGGGAGACCGACTGGTTTATCAGTAGGGTCCAGAGATGAAAAAGAAGGGCGTGCGTGTGCTCTTTAAGGCGGTGCAATTAAAATACCCTACTTTACAGTGTCAGAGAATATTTATTGTAAAAAAAATTGTGAAGTGGGAAGTTAAAAACAGTGTGGTGCGTGAGTAGATCGTGTTACTAATCTACCGCACTATTCATGGTCTGGTGGTCAACATGTTTCAGCCTAGTGACAATTCTATAGGCTTTCGTCAGGACCGGTTTGTGATAGAGAGCGTGTTGTGGCTCCTATATTGGTGGTCAACTTACCACTCAGATTGTTCGTGGTCAGATCAGTCGTATCTGTACCTGTAATGGAAGAAATGGCAGGAAGGCAATGCATACATGTCTATTTCTCTTGTCATATTGTGCGTCAAAAGACGTTCTTAACCCATATTCCTCATACATTTGAGGGGATAGCTGGAACAATTAATACACTTTTCTTACTATCGTGTTTGAAGAATGCATGTTGTGCACCAGGAAAAACGAGTGAGGTTAGTCTGGCGGTTTCGAGTAGGAAGAATCATTAGTGAATTATTAAAACATCCGTGGTGTTCATTAAATGGACAATTTCAATTATATGTATTTGTTATCGTAATTATTTGTAGCGTCGATCAAGTCCCTGATTAAAAGGGCGCTAAGGTAATCGCTTGTTATAATTTTAAGCACATAAAATCAAAAAGGCGTGATGGAATTACGTCCTTAACGGTGAAGTCAATGCGGGATTTATCTGTGTTTTCATAAATATATTTTACCTTATACTTGGTGTGCTGGGCTTCCAAGGGGCGCTTAAGAGCTAAAAGTAACCTGCTTCTACAAAAGTAAGGAGGGAAGATTTAGTCAGATCTTACTTGACACGCGTTGATCCCAGCGCGTACTCCTCGTGGTCGCTTACCGGTTATTGCAAGCTGTTGGCTTGTTCTAGCTCTATTCACGGTGCCCTGGGTGACGCGTGCCCGTATGGAGCTTCTTTTTACTTGCGCTCGAGGGGGGGCAGATGGAGGCAGGGGGGAAAGAGACATAGTAGAAGGACCAATAACTGCACGTTGGTTGGCATGCATGGTTGGCATTGGTAGCAAAAAATAATAGAAAGACTATAATGGGTGAGAGTTACTGAACGTATATTGACACACGTAATGGGCATTAATAGTTAGATTGTTAGTGTAAGGAATAATCATGAATATAGTTGATATGAACATTGTCACTATTCTATAAAATTGAAACTAGAATTGAAATTAACAGAATATTCTCAGCACGTCGATTGGTACGCGTGGTTGGCAATGGTAGTGTGATTGTTAGTGGAAAGACTTTTCGTTAATTACTGATGTAAGGATGTTGTCCTTAACATGTTTTCTGTATTCAACAGTATATCTAATTTAATACACGTGTGTGTGTAACAGTGGGTCAATCGTGTAGTTACTTCATGGTGGACGGTTCTTTGGAAAGATGCAAGGCCTCTCTTCACCTTCTGTAAATTGGTGTCTGAGGGATAAGGATAGTCTTGTTACTCCCATCGCATGTTTCATGTGGTCAGGGATGGGGTGGATATTCTTTCATTGACGTTGGTTAACGTTGTAGGTCTGAAGGATCTGTGATCACTATCTCTCAATAGGAATACTTTCCTATGGGGCTTTCAGGCTTGGTGATCAAGACAGTGTGTGCCAAGGAATATTGTCGTTCAGTCCCTCCGTGTCAGTCATCAAACGATGTATCCAACGTTGTTCTTTCTCAAAAAGTATACGTTCAGCATTGTGGTTCTTAACATGAAGTGTCTCCAGTACAACCCATTTGAGGTCATCAGTGCTGTGGTTGCTCTCAATATAATGCTTGCTCATTTTTGTGGTTGCTCTTTTGCAATGAACATTACTTTTGTGTTCGCTTATTCGTTGTTTTATTTTGCGACATGTCATCCCTATGTATCTCTGATTGCAGGGGCACACGATCATATAGATCACATGGGTGGTGTTACAGTTGGTGTGATGTCGTAACGTCCAAGTGAAGTTAGGTAGGAGTTGTAGGTATTTGGTGGCTTTTGTTAGTTTGCAATTTGAGCACGAGCCACAAGGGAAGTGTCCTACCACTGGGTTCAAGTTCCATGCTGTGGTGATGGTTTCTCTTCTGGTGATAGGTGCTGGTCTAGTGTGTACCAGGAGGTCTTTAATGTTGCGTGTTCTTCTGTTGGCGAACCGGGGTTTAGGCCATTGTAAGTTGTTTGACGTGAGGATCCTCCAGTTCTTGTTGATAATCTTCTTCACAGTATTAGATGAAGTGTTGTATGTAGTAACACAAGTTAGTACATCTTCCTGTGTTTGTCTTGGAGTGGTCTCTAATAATGTCTCTCTTGGCTGGTTGCGGGCTCTTTTTTGACATTTGCTTATGGTTTTTATCGGATAGTTCCGCATTTCAAGTTTACGGCCCAATTCGGTGGCTTGCATCTTATAGTCCTCTAATTTGCTGCAGTTTCATTTCAACCTCAAGAATTGGCTATATGGTAGGTTCTCTCTCAAGGGACGAGGATGAAAGCTATTGTACGAAAGTATACTGTTTTTAGCTGTTGGCTTAGAGAATGTCTTGGTCTGGAGGGTGTTGTTTTCTGTGTAGATTGTGACATCCAAGAAGTCTAGTTGCTTTCTGTCTGATGAGCATGTAAACTTTAGGCATTCATCCCTGGTATTAATCCATCTCAAGAACTCCTGCAGATTCTCTTGGGTGTCTGCCCAGATCATTATGACGTCATCAATGTAGTGCCGCCAGAACCTCATGCACGTGAAGTATGGGTTGTTTTGGTTCTCTATGTGTTGTTGTTCAAAATTGCTTACATACAGACCAGCCACACTTGGGGCAAATGTACTTCCCATAGAAGTTCCGTGACATTGTTCGTACAAAGTGCCTTCATATTCGAAATAATTTTCGGTAAGAGCCAGTCTGCAGCATTCCAGAACAAAGTGTCTTGGTGTCTTGTGGTTCCACTCTTCGGAGAACAGAATGTCTTCTAGGGTCTCTAGAGTCTTCTGTTGTGGAAGGCTTGTGTAGAGACTCTCCACATCCAGCCCTACTAAGTACATGGTGTTCTCATCGTAGTGTTGTCCCTCCAGTTGGTTTAGGAGGTCTCGTGTGTCTTTCAAGTACGTTGGGGTTTTCTGTACTAGTGATCTCAAGAATTGATCGGCAAATTGGGATAAAGGTTCTAAAACCGAACCAATTCCAGATACGATCGGGCGTCCCGGAGGTGGTATTTTGTTTTCGGGAGCGAATAGAAGTACGGTGTACGTGGTGTTTTTGTCCTCAGGAAATCTGCCTCATGTTTGGAGATCCATAGATTGGTCTCCGCTTCTTCAACCATCAATTCCACAGTTCGTTGTAGTCTCTTAGTGGGATCACTAGTGATCTTTTTATAGAATTTGTTGTCTGAGAGAAGGTCGAGACACTGTCTGTCATATCCTTGTTTGCTAAGGAGGACAATGGCTCCCCCTTTGTCTGCTTGTTTGATGACTAAGTTGTCATTTTTGCGTAAGTCATCCAAGGCTCTTCGTTCTTGTTTGGTAATGTTCATGTAAGGTCTCTTAGCAGTGGGTCTGATGTTTTCCACCTCCTTCATGACTGCTTGTTCAAATGCCTGTATCTCCACTGGAACCATGTTACTGGGTGGGGAAAAGGTGGATTTAGGTCTTAAGTTGGTGTCACTCTCTGGGATGTGGTTTTCTTTATCCATGAAGAAGGCTTTCAGTTTGATCTTTCTGCAAAATGCTGCGATTTCGCATCGTATTTTAAAAATATCCAGTGGTGGGGTAGGAACGAAGCCTAGTCCTTTGTTAAGTACGTTTTCTTGGTCATTGGTAAGGACCAAGTCGGTCAGGTTGACTACCAGTGATTCATTGAGCTTGGGCCGGGTTGTTCTTTGGTCATACTGCGAGTGTGTACCTGTCTTTCCTGCTCGTTCCAGGTTACTCCTTTTCTTCTCCCTCTCTGGGTCTGTTGGCCTCTCCCTAAAAAAGGAGGTGGTTGTATGTTCATCAATGGTCCCATTGTTTGTGGACCGTGAAAATAGGGGTTCATCCATCCTTGAAAATTCTGCATATACGGTTGAAAGTTAGGTTGTAGTTGATCATAATATCTTGCTCTTTGCCATACGTTTGCACGTCGGCGCTGGTTCCGTCTGTATTGTGGCTGGTCTGTATGTAAGCAATTTTGAACAACAACACATAGAGAACCAAAACAACCCATACTTCACGTGCATGAGGTTCTGGCGGCGCTACATTGATGACGTCATAATGATCTGGGCAGACACCCAAGAGAATCTGCAGGAGTTCTTGAGATGGATTAATACCAGGGATGAATGCCTAAAGTTTACATGCTCATCAGACAGAAAGCAACTAGACTTCTTGGATGTCACAATCTACACAGAAAACAACACCCTCCAGACCAAGACATTCTATAAGCCGACAGCTAAAAACAGTATACTTTCGTACAATAGGTTTCATCCTCGTCCCTTGAGAGAGAACCTACCATATAGCCAATTCTTGAGGTTGAAAAGAAACTGCAGCAAATTAGAGGACTATAAGATGCAAGCCACCGAATTGGGCCGTAAACTTGAAATGCGGAACTATCCGATAAAAACCATAAGCAAATGTCAAAAAAGAGCCTGCAACCAGCCAAGAGAGACATTATTAGAGACCACTCCAAGACAAACACAGGAAGATGTACTAACTTGTGTTACTACATACAACACTTCATCTAATACTGTGAAGAAGATTATCAACAAGAACTGGAGGATCCTCACGTCAAGCAACTTACAATGGCCTAAACCCCGGTTCGCCAACAGAAGAACACGCAACAAGACCTCCTGGTACACACTAGACCAGCACCTATCACCAGAAGAGAAACCATCACCACAGCATGGAACTTGAACCCAGTGGTAGGACACTTCCCTTGTGGCTCGTGCTCAAATTGCAAACTAACTAAAGCCACCAAATACCTACAACTCCTACCTAACTTCACTTGGACGTTACGACATCACACCAACTGTAACACCACCCATGTGATCTATATGATCGTGTGCCCCTGCAATCAGAGATACATAGGGATGACATGTCGCAAAATAAAACAACGAATAAGCGAACACAAAAGTAATGTTCATTGCAAAAGAGCAACCACAAAAATGAGCAAGCATTATATTGAGAGCAACCACAGCACTGATGACCTCAAATGGGTTGTACTAGAGACACTTCATGTTAAGAACCACAATGCTGAACGTATACTTTTTGAGAAAGAACAACGTTGGATACATCGTTTGATGACTGACACGGAGAGACTGAACGACAATATTCCTTGGCACACACTGTCTTGATCACCAAGCCTGAAAGCCCCATAGGAAAGTATTCCTATTGAGAGATAGTGATCACAGATCCTTCAGACCTACAACGTTAACCAACGTCAATGAAAGAATATCCACCCACCTCCCTGACCACATGAAACATGCGATGGGAGTAACAAGACTATCCTTATCACTCAGACACCAATTTACAGAAGGTGAAGAGAGGCCTTGCATCTTTCCAAAGAACCGTCCACCATGAAGTAACTACACGATTGACCCACTGTTACACACACACGTGTATTAAATTAGATATACTGTTGAATACAGAAAACATGTTAAGGACAACATCCTTACATCAGTAATTAACGAAAAGTCTTTCCACTAACAATCACACTACCAATGCCAACCACGCGTACCAATCGACGTGCTGAGAATATTCTGTTAATTTCAATTCTATTTTCAATTTTATAGAATAGTGACAATGTTCATATCAACTATATTCATGATTATTCCTTACACTAACAAACTATTAATGCCCATTACGTGTGTCAATCTACGTTCAGTAACTCTCACCCATTATAGTCTTTCTATTATTTTTTGCTACCAATGCCAACCATGCATGCCAACCAACGTGCAGTTATTGGTCCTTCTACTATGTCTCTTTCCCCCCCTTCTTCCATCTCCCCCCCCTCGAGCGCAAGTAAAAAGAAGCTCCATACGGGCACGCGTCACCCAGGGCACCGTGAATAGAGCCAGAACAAGCCAACAGCTTGCAATAACCGGTAAGCGACCACGAGGAGTACGCGCTGGGATCAACGCGTGTCAAGTAAGATCTGACTAAATCTTCCCTCCTTACTTTTGTAGAAGCAGGTTACTTTTAGCTCTTAAGCGCCCCTTGGAAGCCCAGCACACCAAGTATAAGGTAAAATATATTTATGAAAACACAGATAAATCCCGCATTGACTTCACCGTTAAGGACGTAATTCCATCACGCCTTTTTGATTTTATGTGCGTTAAAATTATAACAAGCGATTACCTTAGCGCCCTGCTAATCAGGGACTTGATCGACGCTACAAATAATTACGATAACAAATACATATAATTGAAATTGTCCATTTAATGAACACCACAGATGTTTTAATAATTCACTAATGATTCTTCCTACTCGAAACCGCCAGACTAACCTCACTCGTTTTTCCTGGTGCACAACATGCACTCTTCAAACACGATAGTAAGAAAAGTGTATTAATTGTTCCAGCTATCCCCTCACAATGTATGAGGAATATGGGTTAAGAACGTCTTTTGACGCAAAATATGACAAGAGAAATAGACATGTATGCATTGCCTTCCTGCCATTTCTTCCATTACAGGTACAGATACGACTGATCTGACCACGAACAATGTTAGTGGTAAGTTGACCACCAATATAGGAGCCACAACACGCTCTCTATCACAAACCGGTCCTGACGAAAGCCTATAGAATTGTCACTAGGCTGAAACATGTTGACCACCAGACCATGAATAGTGCAGTAGATTAGTAACACGATCTACTCACGCACCACACTGTTTTTAACTTCCCACTTCACAATTTTTTTTACAATAAATATTCTCTGACACTGTGAAGTAGGGTATTTTAATTGCACCGCCTTAAAGAGCACACGCACGCCCTTCTTTTTCATCTCTGGACCCTACTGATAAACCAGTCGGTCTCCCTCCAGGTGGAGGACAGCATATGTGCAAAAACAAAACCCGATGATGATGCTGTAACAGTACACTTAGGCGGAGAACCAAGATATACCGCCTACCCCTGTGTACATATATGAGGGTTTTTAAGGGGACTACAAACGCTACCGAGACCCTGGTTACACAGGACAAGTGGTCCATTCTCCCCCTCCTTGATTTTTTGAGTTAACCACTGGAAGCCGAATGGATCACAGCTTCTTTTCCCTCACCTTGATTATTACATATTGAAGCAGCGCACAGCTGTGGGAAACCTGTTCACAGTGCTTGACAGACACCTGTCGACTCCTCATGAACATCAACCACAAAAGGTAAGCTTGTTCTGATTTAAAAAGGAAAAAGAGTAAACACAGGAGAAATGGCGGAATACCAAGGATTAAGTTACACAGAGGAAGAAATAAGTGCTGCCCTGTCCGGACCACCACTGCTACAAGACAAGGATCTAGCACAAGCATTAACACAATCTAGCGATTGGGACGAACTTACCGAGACTAAGAAAGATCAAGTATGGACTGCCATTCATGGCATCATAATGAAAGAATATCTGCGCGCAAATACGGCCCCCAAAGGCCTGTGGGTGCATAACACCCCACGTATCTTTCTTAAAGACCTAGCCTTCCGGAAGGATTGGTCTGCAATATCCTGGAAGTGCACGAGAGACTATCTAGTATTGATCCTAAAAACAGCGACCAGACTAGTAGAGGCGCTGACCATAAAAATACAAATCAGTGAAGCCAAACTGAAAACGACAGTCCAGATCTCTGTATATAAGAAAAGACTGGAGGAGATAAATCGAGAAATGAATGAGACAAAAGAGTATATAACCCAGAACAAAATCCAAAAGCTGAGCAAAGATCTGAAACGATTCTCAATGGAGAAAATGCACCCCTATTCGAGAGAGGACTACGTCGCCCCAGACCAACCAGGAGACGAGGATTCAACAGGAGAAACTTCAAGCAATAATTCTGACTGGAGTAGTGATGATGGTGCAAACCCAAGAGGAGGAAGAGGTCAATACAGACGGAACCAGCGCCGACGTGCAAACGTATGGCAAAGACCAAGATATTATGATCAACTACAACCTAACTTTCAACCGTATATGCAGAATTTTCAAGGATGGATGAACCCCTATTTTCACGGTCCACAAACAATGGGACCATTGATGAACATACAACCACCTCCTTTTTTAGGGAGAGGCCAACAGACCCAGAGAGGGAGAAGAAAAGGAGTAACCTGGAACGAGCAGGAAAGACAGGTACACACTCGCAGTATGACCAAAGAACAACCCGGCCCAAGCTCAATGAATCACTGGTAGTCAACCTGACCGACTTGGTCCTTACCAATGACCAAGAAAACGTACTTAACAAAGGACTAGGCTTCGTTCCTACCCCACCACTTGATATTTTTAAAATACGATGTGAAATCGCAGCATTTTGCAGAAAGATCAAACTGAAAGCCTTCTTCATGGATAAAGAAAACCACATCCCAGAGAGTGACACCAACTTAAGACCTAAATCCACCTTTTCCCCACCCAGTAACATGGTTCCAGTGGAGATACAGGCATTTGAACAAGCAGTCATGAAGGAGGTGGAAAACATCAGACCCACTGCTAAGAGACCTTACATGAACATTACCAAACAAGAACGAAGAGCCTTGGATGACTTACGCAAAAATGACAACTTAGTCATCAAACAAGCAGACAAAGGGGGAGCCATTGTCCTCCTTAGCAAACAAGGATATGACAGACAGTGTCTCGACCTTCTCTCAGACAACAAATTCTATAAAAAGATCACTAGTGATCCCATTAAGAGACTACAACAAACTGTGGAATTGATGGTTGAAGAAGCGGAGACCAATCTATGGATCTCCAAACATGAGGCAGATTTCCTGAGGACAAAAACACCACGTACACCGTACTTCTATTCGCTCCCGAAGACTCACAAAAACAAAATACCACCTCCGGGACGCCCGATCGTATCTGGAATTGGGTCGGTTTTAGAACCTTTATCCCAATTTGCCGATCAATTCTTGAGACCACTAGTACAGAAAACCCCAACGTACTTGAAAGACACACGAGACCTCCTAAACCAACTGGAGGGACAACACTACGATGAGAACACCATGTACTTAGTAGGGCTGGATGTGGAGAGTCTCTACACAAGCCTTCCACAACAGAAGACTCTAGAGACCCTAGAAGACATTCTGTTCTCCGAAGAGTGGAACCACAAGACACCAAGACACTTTGTTCTGGAATGCTGCAGACTGGCTCTTACCGAAAATTATTTCGAATATGAAGGCACTTTGTACGAACAATGTCACGGAACTTCTATGGGAAGTACATTTGCCCCAAGTGTGGCTGGTCTGTATGTAAGCAATTTTGAACAACAACACATACAGAACCAAAACAACCCATACTTCACGTGCATGAGGTTCTGGCGGCGCTACATTGATGACGTCATAATGATCTGGGCAGACACCCAAGAGAATCTGCAGGAGTTCTTGAGATGGATTAATACCAGGGATGAATGCCTAAAGTTTACATGCTCATCAGACAGAAAGCAACTAGACTTCTTGGATGTCACAATCTACACAGAAAACAACACCCTCCAGACCAAGACATTCTCTAAGCCGACAGCTAAAAACAGTATACTTTCGTACAATAGCTTTCATCCTCGTCCCTTGAGAGAGAACCTACCATATAGCCAATTCTTGAGGTTGAAAAGAAACTGCAGCAAATTAGAGGACTATAAGATGCAAGCCACCGAATTGGGCCGTAAACTTGAAATGCGGAACTATCCGATAAAAACCATAAGCAAATGTCAAAAAAGAGCCCGCAACCAGCCAAGAGAGACATTATTAGAGACCACTCCAAGACAAACACAGGAAGATGTACTAACTTGTGTTACTACATACAACACTTCATCTAATACTGTGAAGAAGATTATCAACAAGAACTGGAGGATCCTCACGTCAAACAACTTACAATGGCCTAAACCCCTGTTCGCCAACAGAAGAACACGCAACATTAAAGACCTCCTGGTACACACTAGACCAACACCTATCACCAGAAGAGAAACCATCACCACAGCATGGAACTTGAACCCAGTGGTAGGACACTTCGCTTGTGGCTCGTGCTCAAATTGCAAACTAACAAAAGCCACCAAATACCTACAACTCCTACCTAACTTCACTTGGACGTTACGACATCACACCAACTGTAACACCACCCATGTGATCTATATGATCGTGTGCCCCTGCAATCAGAGATACATAGGGATGACATGTCGCAAAATAAAACATCGAATAAGCGAACACAAAAGTAATGTTCATTGCAAAAGAGCAACCACAAAAATGAGCAAGCATTATATTGAGAGCAACCACAGCACTGATGACCTCAAATGGGTTGTACTGGAGACACTTCATGTTAAGAAGCACAATGCTGAACGTATACTTTTTGAGAAAGAACAACGTTGGATACATCGTTTGATGACTGACATGGAGGGACTGAACGACAATATTCCTTGGCACACACTGTCTTGATCACCAAGCCTGAAAGCCCCATAGGAAAGTATTCCTATTGAGAGATAGTGATCACAGATCCTTCAGACCTACAACGTTAACCAACGTCAATGAAAGAATATCCACCCACCTCCCTGACCACATGAAACATGCGATGGGAGTAACAAGACTATCCTTATCCCTCAGACACCAATTTACAGAAGGTGAAGAGAGGCCTTGCATCTTTCCAAAGAACCGTCCACCATGAAGTAACTACACGATTGACCCACTGTTACACACACACGTGTATTAAATTAGATATACTGTTGAATACAGAAAACATGTTAAGGACAACATCCTTACATCAGTAATTAACGAAAAGTCTTTCCACTAACAATCACACTACCAATGCCAACCACGCGTACCAATCGACGTGCTGAGAATATTCTGTTAATTTCAATTCTATTTTCAATTTTATAGAATAGTGACAATGTTCATATCAACTATATTCATGATTATTCCTTACACTAACAATCTAACTATTAATGCCCATTACGTGTGTCAATCTACGTTCAGTAACTCTCACCCATTATAGTCTTTCTATTATTTTTTGCTACCAATGCCAACCATGCATGCCAACCAACGTGCAGTTATTGGTCCTTCTACTATGTCTCTTTCCCCCCCTTCCTCCATCTCCCCCCCCCTCGAGCGCAAGTAAAAAGAAGCTCCATACGGGCACGCGTCACCCAGGGCACCGTGAATAGAGCCAGAAGAAGCCAACAGCTTGCAATAACCGGTAAGCGACCACGAGGAGTACGCGCTGGGATCAACGCGTGTCAAGTAAGATCTGACTAAATCTTCCCTCCTTACTTTTGTAGAAGCAGGTTACTTTTAGCTCTTAAGCGCCCCTTGGAAGCCCAGCACACCAAGTATAAGGTAAAATATATTTATGAAAACACAGATAAATCCCGCATTGACTTCACCGTTAAGGACGTAATTCCATCACGCCTTTTTGATTTTATGTGCGTTAAAATTATAACAAGCGATTACCTTAGCGCCCTTCTAATCAGGGACTTGATCGACGCTACAAATAATTACGATAACAAATACATATAATTGAAATTGTCCATTTAATGAACACCACGGATGTTTTAATAATTCACTAATGATTCTTCCTACTCGAAACCGCCAGACTAACCTCACTCGTTTTTCCTGGTGCACAACATGCACTCTTCAAACAAGATAGTAAGAAAAGTGTATTAATTGCTCCAGCTATCCCCTCACAATGTATGAGGAATATGGGTTAAGAACGTCTTTTGACGCACAATATGACAAGAGAAATAGACATGTATGCATTGCCTTCCTGCCATTTCTTCCATTACAGGTACAGATACGACTGATCTGACCACGAACAATCTGAGTGGTAAGTTGACCACCAATATAGGAGCCACAACACGCTCTCTATCACAAACCGGTCCTGACGAAAGCCTATAGAATTGTCACTAGGCTGAAACATGTTGACCACCAGACCATGAATAGTGCGGTAGATTAGTAACACGATCTACTCACGCACCACACTGTTTTTAACTTCCCACTTCACAACATTTTTAACAATAAATATTCTCTGACACTGTGAAGTAGGGTATTTTAATTGCACCGCCTTAAAGAGCACACGCACGCCCTTCTTTTTCATCTCTGGACCCTACTGATAAACCAGTCGGTCTCCCTCCAGGTGGAGGACAGCATATGTGCAAAAACAAAACCCGATGATGATGCTGTAACAGTACACTAAGGTGGAGAACCAAGATATACCGCCTACCCCTGTGTACATATATGAGGGTTTTTAAGGGGACTACAAAACGCTACCGAGACCCTGGTTACACAGGAAAAGTGGTCCATTCTCCCCCTCCTTGATTTTTGGAGTTAACCAATGGAAGCCGAATGGATCACAGCTTCTTTTTCCCTCACCTTGATTATTACATCCATTTTGTGATGCCAGGGCTCTTCAGGATTCTACCGCGTTTCCACAGTAGGTACATGTCTATCCCTCTAGAAGGGTGGGATCATACTCCCACACCAGTTACTGGTGTGGGGGTATGATTCCAAAGTGTTTGACACCAAACACGACATGTTTTGATGCAGCCATTCCAAAGTTAGCATTTACCGCGAGGATATAATGCACTTAAGAGTATATGGTTTGACCGCATTCACAAACAGCCCCCGAGAATAGACTCTGAGAGCTGCAGAGGGCCCTGCTCAGGCAGAGGCACCCTCTCACATAGGAACTAAGCACCCTGCCCTCAGGATTGATAGGGCCTGCCTTAGGGGTGACTGATAAGTTTAAATGTGTGTGCAGGAGAGATATAGGGGACCTATATCTCAGTGAGGAGTGCTAGCACCTCCTCACCCAGGCTGCAGTAGCAGGCCTGTGGTGTCAGATTTAGTCTGCTTCCCAGGGGTGGCATAATACATGCTTCAGCCCCTGGTAGGCCTGTGAAGTACCTATGCCCTTGGTACCTAAGGTACCATATACTAGGGACTCATAAGGTACCACAGTATCCAATCACTAGTGCACTCCAAGTCGTTTAGAGAGAACAGAGAGGCTTGGGCCCTGATTGGCAGGGTCCCAGCCAGACTATAGCCAGAAACCAGTGTAAACATCAGAAAAGAAGTGGGGGCAACATAAGAGGCAGATCCTACTCTCCTACAACTGCACACCCACAATGACTGTGGAACATGTCCCTGATGGCCTTGGCACACTGCAGCACACATAGAAACACCAAGTAGGCCCCCGTCCACCATGTGCACAAAAGGCCCCCCCCTCATCACCAATCTCACAACCTACCCATGCACATGTGCTGAACCCAGCAAAGCAGCGGCTCTGTGAGCCACACTGACAATGCAAGTGACACTGCATGACCAATAGCATGGCTGCAGTCAAAATACATGACATGGTGCACGACATGACACTGAGGTGGCCCAGTGTGGATAACATCCTCAAAGGAGCAGGTCACACTCTGACACATCCACGTGCACATACAACCCCTGACGTCAAAAACACATCTGCAGACAAACAATGCACAAGAGTACAAAATCCGTCCAAGAGCACACATGACCCAAGTCGCCAACATCTCAACACCGTAAAAGCACACAAGTCAAAGGCACACCGCCTCAAAGGGATAATGGACCGCTAAATCAGAGCTGCAGGGGCGACTCTCCCACAATACAGCACACACACATAGCAATCACAGCACATCAACATTGACGACAATGTGGTACAAAGTGCCACACTAACACCACAGAACAGAGGACACAACTGGTGCCGCATGTGTGTAGAAAATGGGCAATCACATCAGGCATAGCAGGAAACTGTCAGATGATAATGTACGAGTACAACCTCACATCCGTCATGTAGTCGGAATGTCCACTGTCCCCCATCAAATAGCCAGCTCCTCCAAAACAGTCACAATGTACATTGTCATGCAGTCAGTATGTAAACATGTACAATGCGTGCACATACATGTAACACACTGTTAACCTGCAACTCCCCTTCACATTGCAGAGGGACACTCAACACCTCCTGCAGAGCAGACCAGACATCTCTTCAGTGATGAGGAGGAGGAACCCCTGGCCATCTGCTCCGACACCCTCCAACGGCTCGTGGACAGCCTCCGCACCCCACCTCCAGGAGCAGGGCAGCCCAGCTGCATCGAGGTGATACCACCCCCTGCACAGACCACACAGCAGGAAGCACCCACCAACACGGCTGGCTCCCAGCACCTCACCGAAGAACACATGGCATTCCAACGCCGTGTGTCAGACTGCCAGAGGGGGCTGGCTGAACAGGTGCGGGTAGGTTTCGACCTCATGGCAGCCAAACTAGATGCCATACGTGGGTGTCTAAGTCCCATCAGGGACCACTTACACTCCCTAACGGACACCCACAGTCCGCTCCATGCCCTACAACAATCCTTGGCTGACCTCGCTGGAGCCATTACTCGGATACAAGAACTGCCTAGGCAGAGAGGCTCCAGCGACGACAGCACAGTTGGCACAGATGCGGAGGACAATGGAGAACATGGAGCGGATGCAGGCAGGAAGGATGGCTGCCACGGCTGAACACCAGCGAGATGTAGCTGGGATCTACCATGCCCTGCATATCCTCATCTTGCCATTGCTGCCACAGAGCCTGCCCAAGATGACTGCTGCAGGAACTTCGACACACACATCTCCGCCCCCTGATGTGTCAGTGGCACACAGTGATGCATCCATACCACCTCCGCCCCCTGATGTGTCAGTGGCACACAGTGATGCAGCCATAACACCACCACACACACCTGGCACACCTGACACAGAAGACATATCAGAGGACGAAGATATGGACGGTAATGACTCTGTGTCAAAAAGGAGGTTGTAGCATTCATCCCCCACCATATGGCCTGTTTCTGCTTGGTACAGCCCTCTGCATCATGCCCTGGTACAACACCTTCCACTGTCCCCCGAAACACTCTGTGACATTCACCTGGACCCCAACATGGACTGCCATACAGGCTGCGGACTCAACCCTTCCTCTACCGATTAACTTGTCATTCCCTAAAGGACTCTGTTTGGCCCTCCACTGGGCAACCATGTAATGTGGGGTGTGCATGGCCATGTACTGCTCCAGCTCCGACACTACACAGGTTGTGAATAAAACATTCCTAATCACACAGATGTGTCATGTCTATGTTCAATCAAGTATAACAGTATTGATGACTGTAGGGACATTGATTGCACAAAAAGGTACACCCTGGGAAATGACATCAATGCGCATGTTTGACCGTGACACACATGGCCAATTAGATGACTGTGAAGGTGTGAGCTAGCTGTGGCCTCATTGATCATGAACAACAATCTCGCAACCCCACAACGTAGCCCCACGTCCATGTATTAAATAGGGCTGTGTGTAAATATGTCAAAGTCGGTAGGAGGCCTAAAGTAGTGTCCCACATCACATGTGACAACAGGACATCTCTTCGCATACCTACACACACTCAACTGTGTGGACACAGCCTGGTTTGATGGAACACATTGATCCACATGGCAAGAAGTTGGACACCATACTCACCTTGCTGAAGACACGTAAGCGCACAGGTCTGCCAGCAACTCTCCCAACCACAATGTCTGGCTCACAGAGGTGGAGCTGGCAATAGGGACTCACCCCTAAGTGAAATGCGTCAGTCAGTCCCTCCCTGTGTACGGACAATGCACATTGAGGCACATGATTTGGCATGCTAATCAACACTCATCACAGTTGAACACTAGTGAAGCTGTGTACACTTTATTAGCATGTGCGTGTCAGTACTGGCAAGACAAGGGCCACAACATGCAGACCAATGCATCATACACCAACAGGCAGCAAAGGAACATGTAGAGGTGCAAGACATGGGGAGGCACAAATAAACACCAACCATGACGGATGCCGACGGTCTCAGCCCACCTTGCCTTGCTGGACGAGTCATGTGGTGTTTGGTGAATGCTCATTGCACCGTGTCAGGGGACACCACTCACAGCCCATGGGATCTGCATAGTCCTGTACCACCGGACAGCGCTGACTGTCTGCTCTGCTGACAGTGAGCAGGTGAAGGAGTCCAACAAGGTCACATGTAGTACTACATTGCCATGTGTGTACCCTCCCTCCAGCGGTGTGTCAGTTTGAGCAGCGTTGCCAGGCGCCGCTGTCCACTCACCTTGCACAGGTGTGTGTCAGCCCGCTGTGTTGCACGCACATGCATCTGAGTCCAGGCGAATGCAGCCATGTCCACTGTCATGGTGGGATATGTGTCCATTTCTCCAAGATGCAAAAGGGTGTTGGGACCTGTGCCATGGGTTACAATCTTTTGTGGCTGCAGGAACGTAGTTACTCGTCCATGAAAGCGAGCGCAGCTTCATGGGCAATCAGTTCCAAGAGTATGTCGTTGTCGACTTCAATGAACACGGGGGCGAGCCAATCCATTAGCTGGTCTGGACAGATGTGCTCCGTCCACGCTGTTTCACCAATCCGCAACACAGCCCAATAGGGAAGCGCATCGATGTGGTCACTGCACACAAGGAATTGTGCAATCTCACATGCCCAACTGCCAGCACATACGCCCAATACCAAGGCATCCCATGAACGGGTATCACGGTTACACTCCTGGTCGTGGGCCAACAGGGGGCGCACACACATGTCATAATCCAGTTCATCTACCGTTGTGTTGGATAGGCAGACATCCATGGGCCACTCGAATATGCATGATCGGCAGTGAAACCAGGGCTGGACGCAGGTGACGTACGCAAGACAGAAGCTCAGACGGTAACTGATGCGCAACACTGCCAGTGGCAGTGCCCCCAACAAATGCAGCATTCGGTCACGGTACAGTTCCACGTGACAGGGGTTGTGCATGTGCCCGGGATGTTCTGACATTGCGTTGTTCGCACTCGTAGAACCGGCACTCTTCTGACCTGCGGCTGTTATGTGGATGATATGCCACAGCTCGGAGCAATGAGTCGTATGAGTGTGCAAAGTTTGTACGTATGGGTTGTCCTGTACGTAAGTGTCAAGGCCGTTCCATGCAGGAGTACCTCGAGCAAGGACTTCTGTGTGTGGGGTGTGGAGACGTTGATCTTTCATTGGCGCCGTGTGTAGTGTGGGAGTCGTCATCATCTGCCATGGTATCTCTCTTAGGGGGTGCCTGCCGCATGCATTTCCAAGGTCGGGGGTGCAGATGTCCTTCCGCCTTCTGTATTGAGACAAAGGGGCTTTCATCCCTAATGTTAGTCAGACTACTGCTTGTATCCTGGGAATGTGATGTGGCTATCGCACTGCAATTGAGGCTAGGTCTTGGGCTTATGGTGCACCAAAAGCGATGAACACACACAACAGTTGGCATGTATGAGCCAAGACCCTGAGCGGCCTTGCGCTCCTTGTACAGTCCCTTCGTGCGCGGACGCCCTCCGACTGCATGCAACATTGCAACATTGTCGATTGCGGGCCGTGTGGCGCAGACTCTGCAACAGAGACACACGCATCAGTTGGTTTCCTGTGCAGCCCAGATATGAACCACGCCCAGAGGCCAGGGATAATTGTTCACACCCCTACGCTGGCCTGGCGTACGCCGAGCCAGCCCACTCGGCTTACGTATAAAGGGGGTGACGACGACGCTACGTGTCCCAGTTCTTCCCCACTGCCTGAGGTGACATGGCTGCGTCCGCCTGGCCGATGACGAAACTCAATCATTTAGGGTCCATGACTTGCGTTGCACGGAGTCGGTGGCACCGGTTGCACTGCGACCGGCACGGGCCTACCGCCACGGGACGGTGACTTACTGTTCACTGAGGTAGGGGCACCTAAAGTGCTGAGCGGGTGTGCAGCCTGCGATGATGTCGTGTGCACTGATATGGTCTCTGCCATTGCAATATCAAGACCCAGAGTCAAGTGCGCGCCTGGTGGACTGCAATGTAGGCCTGAGCCAGCGGGCAACGCGAGCCTACCGCCACGTGGCGTTGCCTCGCGTTTCACAGAGTTAGTGGCACCTAGAGAGCTGAGCGGGTGTGCAGCCTGCGATGATGACGTGTGCACTGATATGATCTCTGCCATTGCAAAATCAAGACCCAGAATCAAGTGTGCGACCTGGTGGCCCGCGCTGCAGGGATGCGTGATGTGGAGGCTGCCAAGGTCGCGGGCCCCGGGCGTGGAGCTTGCACCGGGACGTGGTGGGCCCTCTTGGAGACACGCTGTTGGCGAAAGGTGAGATGTGAGGCCTGGGTGCGCAGGGGCGGGCAATCCCCACTGGGCGGCGGGAGGGGCTGAGGTGCAGCAGCCTGTGTGCGCAGGGGCGGCCAAGCGATGTTGCCGTGTGCAAAGATATTTACTCTGCCATCATTAGCTGTGGACTCTGTTTCAGATGAGGGACCTGGTGGCCTGCAGTGTGAACCGGCACGTGGTTGGAGACACACCGGTGGCAGCAGGTGAGCAGTGAGGCCTGGGTGCGCAGGGGCGGGCAATCCCCGCTCGGCGGCGGGAGGGGCTGGGGTGCAGCAGCCTGGGTGCGCAGTGTCCGCACTGTCTCTCCCTCTCTTCCTTTCACTGTCTCTCTCTCTCCCTCTCTTTCTCTATCTTTCTCGCTCTCTCTCTCTTTCTCTCTCTCCCTCTCTTTCTCTGTCTTTCTCTCTCTTTCTCTCTCTCACTCTCCCTCTCTTTCTTTCACTGTCTCTCTCTCTTCCTCTGTTACTCTCTCTCTCCTTCTCCCTCGCTTCCTTTCACTGTCTCTCTCTCTCTTCCTCTATTTCTCTCTCTCTCCTTCTCCCTCTCTCCCCCTTTCTCTCTCTTTCTCTCTCTCTCTTTCACTCTCTCTCTCTCTCTCTCTCTCCCTTTCTTTCTCTCTCTCTTTCTCTCTCTCTCTGTCCTTTGTTGAGCGCATGACACACCTTCTTATCTTCAATTTTGTCTTGCAGGCTGTGACTTACGGTTTGTCCGGAGAAGACACGCCATGACCAATTATTGATGTTGAGTTCAATTGGAACAAGTTGATTATTTTTGGAATTCTAAGATGTGTGTATGTTTTTCCTTTTTCGGACCGCACATGGATGTTGGTTGTTGTACTCGTGTGACATCAGGCGAATTGTTGTGTTCATGAACTTGTAAGGTAGATGTGAAATATCTTTGTCCGGGGGGGGGGGGTGCCCGGGGTAGGGCCCCGGGGGTGGGTCCGGGGGGGGGAGGGCCTGGGTGTGGTGGCGGTGGGTGTTGTGGCCCTCTTGGGGCTCCTGGGTGCATGATCAGTAGCTCCATGGCATCTGTTGTTCTTCAGGTGTGGCTCTGGGCTGGGCTGGGCTCCCTTTCATGGTGCAGGTTGTCGTCCGACTTAACACCAGGTAGGAGCAGGTGTTAAATCCCTGCTGCTAACGCGCCTTATCGCATGTTTTTGATTCTTATCGCCGATCTGGCTGGTCGTTGGGAATGTTGCGTAGTGATGTTTCCGCGGTTTTTTGCACTGGAACGCCTACTCTGCATCTCATTAGCGTTAGTTGCCGGTGTCATCCGTGGCGATGTTTTTTGCGGCTGCTATCACAGGATAACTGGCGATATCAGCTGTTAGCACCAGCTTGTGAATGGTGCGATGAATTTATCGCCACTTTGGCTGCGATAAAGTGCCGCTAACTCGGCGATGAGTCCTTGAGAATATGCCCCCCAGTGTAGGGAGAGCTTACACAAATGTGCATGTTCCCAGAACTCTGGACGCATTGAACACCTGTGGGTGCCTATATTATTCCGAAAATGGATGAGTGTTGCTGATTTTTATGCCTTGGGCCCCTACAGAAAAGAATGAAGTACCTCTGGCAAACACTCATGCTGCATGCCCAGGAGGGCGGGGGGTTAGGGAAGGAGGAGTGGGATTTACTCGAAGCAGTGCTGGAATTTGAGAAGCAGTGGCGTGTCAGAATGTTAGCCCTGCTCCGTGATCAGTCACCTGAAGACTGCATCTTAATGACAGGAACTGCTACAGATATCGGCGCGTGCTGCCGTGCGATGGGGCTGAGTGGCTCTTGTGTGTTGGTCCTGGCATAAATATATATGCAGTCATTCTCATAAGAGTTAACCTGCCTCAGTGAAGGCCTTCACCCAATTCAGTCCAGTCAGCCTGGCCAGGTGACCTACAGTGAAGGTGAAAGATTTGATTTCATGATGGAGTGCGGGTACCACTTGGGAGGCTTGAAAGCAAGAGGCCGAGTTAATCAATGAGGCAAGGCCAGGCTAGTCCTATCCCACTGTCAAACCTAGGGAGGGTGTCCTCAGCGGTGCAAATCCACTCCATCGATCTGTGCTGCGCAGATTGCTAGAAGGGTGAGATAAACTAAGCTGAGCATCTAGCCGCTTGCGAGTGTGACATGAAAAAAATAAACTGCGATATCAAGATTCACAAAATGCAGCCAGAAACTTTGTGGAAATGAAGGAATCTTAACACACACACTTTACTTATAGAATCTGATCTCCCTCTGAACAGGAAGTCATTTTTTACCTCTTACTTTAAGTCAGAGTGCTTCTTTCAGAACATTATGGCCAGGCATCCATCGACTGCAGGACAGTGTGTGCATGCAGGTGTGAGTCTACTTACTTTGCCACTCCATCATGTGCAATGTCATTACTGGTGCTGGGCACTAAGAGGGAAGAGCACAGGGGACAGAAAAAGGCCAATCACTGCATTGCTTCATAATTATGCCATATAGTGGTATGCCATGTTCAGAAGCTGAGCCGGCTCCCACTCCTGCTCTATCTCGTGCAGAACTAGAGTCCTGCCTGCATTTGCTGAGCCAATCCATACACTGCTCCATTCCTGTTTATGCTAGCAAACAGCATGAAAGCAGCTCCAGGATTAGCTGGAGGGCAGGCAAACACAGTGCCCATTATGAGACTAGGGGGTTGCGGTTGTAAACCGACTGTGGCGGAGCGTTGAAAATATGCACCGATTTGGGTGGGCTGCTCCGTTTTAATAATAGATAGCCCTTTTCAAGAATACACGCATTTCGCGAGGCAAATGTAGTGTGCATCCTGAATATTGACCCCAGAATATTGATGGCACACAATATCTTGAACAAAATATCGAAAACAAAATATTGACAGGTAAGTCTAGATTTCCTATACCTAAATTCACATATACATACCTACACTGTACATATATCATCTAGGTATGTAAATGTGGAGCTAGAAATAGTAAATCTATACTTCCCTATATGCACTTACCTTTTGATATTTTGTCCCTCGATATTCCATCCTCAATGTTCTTGTATCATGATATTCTGGGGTTTTTAAGCAAGTGTGACCACTTTTGCACTCTAGCTATGTTTATAAATGCTTTGTTAAGGAGTGCTTTCTCTTTCTACTTGTAACCATTACAGTCAGCTCTTAGTGGGTGAAGTTGTGTGAAGCAATTCTCTGATGTTGCTAGGTAGACTATTTTGGTGTGGAGGGATCTTTCTGTGCATGTGAGAAATAGAAAGATTATTTTCTCAGAGACGAGACCAGCATTCTTCTTCTGTCCACTAAGGAACCTGAACCTACATAAAAGCGGGTTTGCCATTTGCTGAAGAAAATCCCTGCAGATAAAAAAGAGCAAGATTGTTATGGGATTCCTACTAACACTTTCATTGCATTCTCACACAAAGCTACCTTCCAAAGAACCAAAGAAAAAAATAACAAAACCACACGCTCGCTCTCCCTAACATCCCAAATGCTACAAAGCACTATCAAATTCACCATTCGAACTGCTTTAGAGCAGAGAGTCAGAATCTACCAGATGGTCACCTCAGAACAACCACCTCAGCCTCTCTGAGACAAACTCCATCAGCAACACATCAACACATGCATATGTGACAACAAACTACAACCATACATCACCCCTCTCCCTATGTATGTTGGCTTGCAACACTGCTTGAACATAGCTGATGCTAACAAATGATCAACATGTTGTCAGACACTTGTTCCATATCTAATAAATGCACAAGAATCTTTGATCTTCTCATTCTAGGAAACATTAACTTATTGTTTGCTTCAGAAATAATGCTCGCCAAGTGTCGTGCTCCCATAATTTAGGTCACAATCTCAGGCTACTAAAAACTGGTCCACCAAAATCAATGAAGTCGAAGAAGTGGGAGCATTACCCTTGTCCAAAACAGAAGATACTTGCCAATATCTTCCAAAATACCACTCCAGTTGTGGGTGCCTACTCTTCCACTGCCCCAACTCTCACAACATTACTTTTGAATTGCTCATAATATACACACATTACATTTACATCCAATTTACAAATCCATGTTACCAACACACTTCTCAACTACATATTAAGACTATACATCATCTTCAACAATCTATACATGACGATTCTAGAGCATATTGCCATATGGCCAACTCACACATGAAGAGTAGAGGCCAAACAGGCACAAATCAAAACCGGGGTCAATCGGAGTTGCTCTGTGAGACTCCCATTGACCTTGGTTCGATATGTGCCTGTCACGAGCACTATGCCCAACCACACATGTGGGGCTGCACTTTTATCGGGGCAAGTGGAAGAACGTTGGGTGGTAGGAATATTGTGGGTTCCTGATGATTCCGAAACGTTACATCACAAAAATGCAAGGAAAATGTGTCCTTTTAGGTAAAGTTTGAGGTTTGCACGGCATTGTGGGTAAGAAACAATTTATGGGTGTGCGTGAGACACACCATCCTTGACTCCCCCGGGTGTTTGGTTTTCAGAAAAGTCTGGGCTTGGTAGATTTCCCTGGTTGGCCGTCGATCCCTGGCCAAAAAGCAGCTGCTACCCCCACTGCCAAATCAGATCAATTTTGTGACAGGAAATGTGGATGTCTCCACATTGTATTTTGAGGCTTTTCCTGTCACGGGCACAAGGCCTACCCACACAGGCGAGGTACCATTTGTATTGGGAGACTTAAGGAAATGGTAGGTGGTAGGAAATTTGTTGATCCCTACAGTTTCCAGAACTTTCCATAGACAGAAATGTGGTGAAAATTTGATTTTTAGTCAAAGTTTGAGGTTTGCAAGGGCTTCGGGGTAAGAAAACCTTGCATGTATTACACAAGTCACCCACCCTGGAATTTCCTGGCAGTCTAGTTTTCAAAAATATGCAAGTTTGCTAGATTTCCCTAGGTGCCGGCTGAGCTAAGGCCCAAAATCCACAGCTAGCTACATTTAAAAAAAAGGATCAGTCTTCTGTGGAAAAATTTGATGTGTCTATGTTGCATTTCAGGGCCTTTCCTGTCATGGGCACTAGCCATACTCATACAAGTGGGATACCATTTTTGTCAGGAGACTTGAGGAAATGATAGTTGGTAGGAAATGTGTGGCTCCCTGTGGACTCCAGAAGTTTTCTTCACAGAAATGTGAGGAAAATGTGTTTCTAGTCAATGTTTGAGGTTTGCAAGATATTCTGGGTAAAAAAAGCTGGTGGGAGCCATGCAAGTTACCCCCCTTGAATTCCCATTTGTGTCTAGTTTTAAAAAATGTAAAGGTTTTCTAGATTTCCTTAGGTGCCCGCTGAGCTAGGGCCAAAAATCCACAGCTATCCACATCGCAAAAAAAGGATCAGTTTTAAGTGGAAAAAATGGGATGTGTCTATGTTGTGTTTTGGTCCCTTTCTTGTTCTAGGCCTACCCACACAAGTGAGGTACCATTTTTATTGGGAGACATGTGGGAATACAGAGTAGTAGAACATTTGTTATTATCTATTGTATTCCTCTGCATTCAAGCCTTCCAAATGTAAGCCAGTGTATAAGAAAGAAAACATTTTGAAAAATGCCCTCTGAATAACATGCTAGTACGCCTTCCCACAAAGTCAGAGATGTATAAAAAAACACTGTTCCTAAACTTCGTATCTGGTGTCAATTTCAGAATACATAGGTTTCCTTGATACCCATTTTTACTCTTTATATTTTACCATATGAATTGCACTATACCCGGTACGCACAATGAACAATCATTGCAAGATGCAGTTCACGTGTTGGCTCTAGGTGGAACTGGCTTTAAGGGAGTGCGACTGGTGCAGCTGCACTGGGCTCTAACCTCGGGAGGTGGCGCTCACCTCAGTGCAGGACGCTGTGTTTGCGATTTAAAAAACCCCTGCAGCAGAGTTCCTTGTGCGTCCAGTTTCAGGCAGCATTAAAAATCTCAAGATAACTCTTGTGATTAATGTTCCTGCTCAAGAGAGAGATCAGAGTTTTTCTAGTGGCAGTTTTGACTCGCCATAAAGTAGCACAGAGGGTTACTATGCCTGCTGCAAAGAACACGTACTGTGTAGATCACAGATCTGTATTTTATGTGGATAGCTGAGTGGATTACTGCTTTTTTCACAGAGATCCTTTCATTACCGGAGTTCATAAGATACAACCCAAATAAAGAACAATGACTGTTACGAACTGTAATCAAAGAGCTGCATGCAAACTGCATAAAATAGGTTAGGACGTTATGTTTTTCTTTCCCCAGTCTTTCATTATCTATTCCTAATGTTGCTGAAAAGGGTTTGTTTAGGTATATATGCGTTCATATTAGTAAAACCAGCCTTTACCAGTGCTTTAAAACAAATGAAATGTATTTGAGAGAGGGATTCTGGAGAGATGAGAGGCACTTTTACCCGGTGGTGGTGAGGGAATCAGAGGAGGAGGTCATGGGGAGGGGCACCAAAAATGATTGCTGCACCGGGACAGCGCTAAAGCCGGCCTTGGGTACCTCGGGTTCTTGGAAAACCTACAGACCCCGATACATCCCCTCAACCAGAAGGTTCTAGCAGACATAACGGTATATTGCATTTGTAACTCAGCTATCGTGACCAGAAGTTACAAATGAAAACATTGTCACAAATCGACATTATTTCTTACTCATTTTCAATATTTCTCTATTTCAACAGTTAATTTGTTCAGAAAAACCTTGAAGGACCTACACAAATGATCTCTTGCTGACCTCAGAATTTTGTCTACTTTTAGAACTCTATAGCTTTCCGGGATCACCCATAGGTTTCATCCTGGTTTCCACCACAAACTTGAAATAGTTGGAAAGCACAAAAATTTGGAAAAATTAGGCAATTCTTTGAAAAATTCCAAACTATGGTAAAAAAATATGTTGTTTGATTCAGATCTGCATGTTCCTGAAAGTCGGGAAGATGATGACTTTAGCACAGCAAACCTTTAATTGATGCAATTTTTAGGGGAAAAAAAACAAAATACTTTTTTGCAGAGCACTTTTTTCCCAAAATACAAAAAAGAAAATATTGCTATATTTTGCCTAGTTTCTCACTCCCCTCCAAGGGAATCCACAAACCGTGGGTACCTTTACAATCCCCAGGGTGCTGTAAAAAAAAGGACATACATTTGGCGTGGACACCTTATGTGGAAAAAAATGTATAAAGGCCTAAGCGCAAACTACCCCAAATACCCAACAAAAGGGCTTAGCATTCTAAAGGGAAAGGCCTAGCAGCTAAAGGGTTAAAGAATTAAGATTAAAAGTGACAAGGAAAAGTAAAGCGACAATCAGGAGTCACTGTTTATGACTAGCCAGTACCTATGCGCAATTTCAGGCCAACTGTGATGAAGTACAGGTCACATTGTCAAAACAGGTTCATTCTGGTCAAAAGTGTAATCTTAGGGCCTTGTATGAACAAATTGTGATTCAGCAATCGGTCTCAAAATGGTCAGTGACCGGAAAAAATTAAGGGGCATATTAGCAAGACCGGCGATAAAATTATCGCCGTTTTAGCGGCAGGAAACTGCCGCTAAAACGGCGATAATGGGCTTGCTAATATGCGTTATAGAATTCCAATAGAAGCCCAGGTTAGATGTGCAGGACATCTAACCTGGGCTTCTATTGAATTCCATAACGCATATTAGCAAGCCCATTATCGCCGTTTTAGCGGCAGTTTCCTGCCGCTAAAACGGCGATAATTTTAACGTGGGTCTTGCTAATATGCCCCTGTGTTTGGAATGTATTAAAGTGCGTTTTATCTCCCGTCGAAAACCAGCAATGGAAACAGAATCTTACCCACTCACTATTTTTGCGACTGGAATTTGCAATTATTTGTCAGCGATTGGCAATTTGTGTTTGGAATGCACTATTGAGTAGCTAATTGCAACAGTAGCAAAAACAGGTTTTTGCATTTGCAAATTAGCATCAAGTGGGAGCAGGTGGTAATTTGGTGCAAACTATAAAAGGGTTGGAAACTTTGAATTTTCCCCACAATGGCTGTTCTGTATACTATGGCTAGGACGATGAGGCTGTTTGCTCCACACTACCTCAGGAGAAGGCAAAGACAGGAGTGCATTTTTAGAGTCAGGGTGATTTTGTTTCAATACACTGAGGAGGAGATACATAGCAAGAATAGGACCAGCAGCATTGTTATTTTAGATTTAATAGCTGGGTTTGATCCTATGTTGTGTAGGGAGACACACAAGAGAGTTTCTATACCAACTCACATTCAGGTACTTTTCTGCCTACACTTTTTTGCCTCAGTAAGCTATCAAGGGGTTGTTTCCACAGTGGTAGGGGTTTCCCAAAGTGCATTTTCACTTTTCTTTCCCAATGTTTTAGATGCAATGCTGCTAATCATTCATAGATATACTTTTCTCCAGCTCACAACAAGACTTACAGAAAGACAAATGAGATTGATGGGGCACCTCCTAATTTTCCCCCCTAGTGCTACAGAGTTTTTGTTTAGGAACCTGGGGAGCCAGCACTCCTTAAACATGAAATAGCTTGCAATGCTCGCTCTTTAATTGTTGGCCTTGTGACTAAATATCTAGGTTCCACCTGTGACTCCTATATATTTCGGCACTGTGCCCTATAGAATCGGCTTGCAAGAGGAGACTTTGGGGATGATTATCTTTTATGTATTTCTACATTTCACAATTATATATGAATAATTCCATATAATAATAGAAATGGTTTTAATTGTATTTTTCATTTCTGTTAGGTACTACGCGCATAGATTTTGATCCCCCCATCTCAATGCAGGTACAAGAAGTGAATGCTGTTATAATATTGCCAACAAGTAAACAGGGGCAGTTATCAAGTGTACTTTTGGACTTCTTATGGCAAGGTTTTGCTGCCTTCATTAGAGTGGGGGAGCCCTTCAGTCTTCACCTCCAGGGCATGAGGGATTATGGCAGTGTGTGTTTTGCTACACAATATAGCAGCACTTAAGGGACTTCCTGTGCAGCCTGAGGAAGACAGTTCTGATGAAGAGGGAGACCATCTCTCACGAAAAAAACATCCCAGGATGCCAACAGGGCAACAGATGGAAGGAAGAGTTGCAGTTACATTTCCAACAATTATTACTAAGGTAAGTGTAGTTCAAGTAAACCTGCACTTTACAGTGAAGTAGCCACATTCAGTATGGAGAAAAGTAATCGTTTTTATGTTTCTTCACAGTAAATATGAAGAGTCACAAGAGGGATAGTAAACATTTGTTTTTTCACAAAATCTTTAAAAGCACATTACTGTAACACAATAAATATCTCTTATGAATTTCACAAAACATACATTCAATGCCTCTTTCTTTGTTTCCTTGTATTAGTCCTCTCTAGGTCAATTGCCAATATATCTACTTCTAAATCAGCAGCCTGATTGTGGTATGCTTAGATCTAATAGCATCAAAGATACACATACAACTGCGGCTAGAAGCCTCCTCACTCTATGTAGCAAGGGTAGCCGTACTACAGGAACATGAAAGGGTTGTTTGTATAAGTCTTAGCTACATCTTTGCAACAGCGGGGCATTTCTTTCTGGATCTGTAAGGATTGACACGTGAGTATTCCTGTTGCATTTGCCAATTTCTCCACACTTTTTCCAAAATGTTGCATTTTAAATACAACATGCCAATGTCTTCCATTTTGTTGCTGTGAGTTCCCAACAATAGAATCTCTTAGTGACTTCATTGTTTCATTTAAATTGTCAGTACTAATAATCATAGCAGACACTTCTTCATCCATGTTTCTTGCAAGCATTGTAATTGCATGAAATTGTCTTATTTGAATGTCTAACATTGCTTTTTCAGTTTTCACAAATTCTGATCTAGGTGGTGGGGCACCTGTATCAGCAAGTCTGGTTGAAAACCTGGTCAGAGTGGTAAGTATATTTGACTCCTGAGTCTCTCTATAAAAGTGTTTGATCTACATTGTGTAATTGCCTGAGATATCTCCTACATCTAGGTGTGTTTTTTCTTTTAGGCACAGTTGTTTCAGACACGATTGCTGTTGGTGTGATCTCCATTGCTTCAACCTTATTATTGTTGTTAGACTCCTGATCGGCTGCATCTTCCACATTGTGATCATGCTCTTCTGTAATGTTGTCTTCTATCTTGGTACATAAAATGTCCTAAGTGTAAAGTATATGTATGTAATTTTAAATGACACATAACACCCTATGTGGCAGTGTAAGCCTCTAGAGCAGGCTTCTCCAACGAGTAGCTCGTGAGCTACTGGTAGCTCTCCACCTACCTGTAAGTAGCTCTCCTGTGTGCAGCCCAGCCTGCTAAATTAGAAACTTTTGGTTGGTTCAATTAGTCTATGTTGACCAAAACTTAAAAGACTGTATTGAAGATAAAAATGTGTGTATTTTGAAACCTCATAATTTCCTAAATATATTTAAATCTGATATTTGAGTGATAAATCAGGTAGCGCTGGGGAGACTTATTACTAATATTAATACCTTGGTGCCAGATGGATTGCAGTTATGACTGTTTTGTGAATAGCATCTGTTACCACGCATGCCAAAACTATGCGTGGTTTAACAACGCAGTCAATACCACGGCTGTGCCATTATCACGAGTTCTATTACAACACAAGTCATCACAATGACTTGCTTTAGGGAAGCACTGGACCTTGGAATAGTTTAAATTAATATTCCAACTCCAGTCGGTGTATCAGTTGGTGTATCAGTCCAACACCGCGTTCCCTAAAGCAAGTCATTGTAATGACTTGCATTGTAATGGAACTCGTGGTAACGTCACAGTTGTGGTACTGACTGCGTTGTAAAGGCACTACAATATAATGCCTACGTTGTTATAGATGTTTCCCCTGTTATGTATTACCCATGTAGAGGTGTTGTATTCCGCTTTAGGGGTCCGTATATAGGTTTTCCTGAATCATGTCCTTATATAGGCACAATTCGCCTTGCCCTTATATAGGCATAGAATCCCTGTCCTTATTTAGGCATTAACCGTGCACTCCAAATACAGGCATGGTCACCGACATCCGTCCACCCTAACGTTACAACGAGTTCTTAGAAACCAGACCCTTAAGCTTCGGGAGTTCCCCTAGCACAGGACTATTGATTTCTCCAAGAACTCATCTATTATGTATGAACCATTATACCTTTAGGGTTCATTCCTGACGTCTTCCTATGTCCGACTTCACGTCAATGCTAACATTCCTCGACACCTACCAGGTATAAATATACCTTCCCTTGCCCAAGCAAGTTAGAGGAGACCTCGACTTCAGAGGAGCCCGTATCCCGGCCTGACGCACTGAGAAGACGATGTCATTCCTGCACGCAGACGAATCAAGCTTCCAGTGTTCTGACTCCCTTCGCTGGGTGTTAGAGTTCCAAGACCCAGCAGGAGATTCCCACCTCTCTCATTCTCAAGGTATGGAGCTGACTAGAACCTAGAGGGACTCTTGGCATACTAGACTTAACACACTCTTAGTTTACCATACTAGAGAATACTCCACCTACTTCTACTCTTCCCTACACCTAGTCTAGGTTAGGTACACTGGGGTAGAACTAGCTTAGAGATGCATCGTATGAGTACTCGCATTTTTAGCTCATGTTATTTATGTACGTGAATATATGATAAAAGATAATGCTAGCGCAGTATTATTTATTTCTACTGCTTACGCTGTACATTATTTATCTTGCATACTGTCTTGTGATCATAACAGAACATATCTCTTACACGAGAAACAAGACTGTTCAATAAAACCCCTTTTATTGAAACGCCCGTCTTTCCTTTCTGTGTAACTCTGCAGAAACTAAGCATGCACGATTGAATGAGTGAAACTGTTATCTATTGTTTCCACGATTCTGAGACATGTTCCGCTTCTAAAGGGAAACAAAGTTGTCATGTTTTTCGGTTGCCAGAAACTACTCCCTTCCTGTTCTCAAGGAGTTTTTAGAGCCTCTCAGATTGCTGGCACAGGTAATTAAGTTTAATATAATCGATAGGGACATACCGACCTTAGTCCTATGTCAAACCTATAGGTTATATTATTCCAATGCGCAGAGTCTATTAGGGAAATAGGAACTACACTACATGGCGCCCAACGGTTTGGTAAGGCAGTAATTTAACGCTAGATACTGAGTAACTCATTCGTGCTTTTCTCAGAGACCCCTACTCACATACTCCATAAGACGTCTGGAGTGAGTAGGGCTAAATATCCACCATAACTAAATAGGGAAGCACCCTATATATTAGTTGTTTGGTTTGATTCAACGTTGAAGGATACAGTGTTCCAAAATATTGTGCACCTTATCTTTTTTTTGTTTCCTTGAAACTTGTTCTACATTTTTCAAAAAGCAAAATGTCCATAAACGGGGACAATAACACCGGAAACGGTGAAGCTGCGGCTGACCCAGTCGTACCAGCTTTTAACTTTACAGGTTTAAATGAAACCGAGGAGGCGGTCATAGACATCCATCCAAACTTAAGAAGAGCCATCACTCTAAAACTTATAAAACACGGCCTACCTCCGAGAGGCGGTAGAGCAGTTTTCGTGATAGAGGCACACGAATCCTTTCAGACAGAGGTATTCTATTCATGGGTCATATTTCCTGAATCAAATTCAGTAACAAAACTGTTTCACTTCTACAAAGAAGATGATCCACCAGAGGAATATATTCCTTTCGAGGATATTGAAATTCCACTAACATACCAGGAACATCAGCTCTGGTTTAAAGGTGCCCTAAAACATCACAAAAACATTACCAGGCTCGGTCCACTAGGTAGACCAGGAGCAACATGGCCGATCCTAGCCGGCTACAAACCTCATCCTGACATCGAAATAATGTCAGATGAGGAATTACTTACTCAACTTACAGAGTTAATAAAAATCTACAGACAACTAGTCCAATATGTCATGCGGACTTTCACAGTCCAACCACCATTGACACTTCCAAATCAAACTCCTCAACAGGGGAATACATAAAAAAATACACCACAGACTCTATGCGCAGTCATGGGTAAAATGCCCACAAAACGTGAGCAAATTCCGTTGTGAATAGCTCAAAAAATTACTCAAATCGAAGCAGTATTTCCTAATACTAGCCCGTATGAGAAACACAGAATCCTAACAATCTGTTTACCGATGGGGATCACACCACAACTGGAAGACTGCACCACTTGGGGCTCAGTCTTTGCTGCCATCTATACTAAAACACATGGTGTTCCGTCAATTGCGGTAATACCTGATGTCCTGAAACAAATTCAAAACAAATACGGGGCAGAGCCTGCTCTAAATTTAGGTATGAAATTACTGAAAAATTTCGACCAGGTCTCAACAATAATATTATCTAATATTAAAGGGGAGGCAGCAGCAGTGGCGATCCGCCAACGATTAAGGGAATTCGATGTTACAGAACATCAAACTGAGCTACCCAGAATAATAGAACAATTATATGCAGAATTAGGCAGAGATAGTTTGGGTGGAAGACCATTGAAGCCAAAACTATCTGAATGTCCTGAGAAGGACTCTGTTAAACAAACTCCTACATCTTCTAAAAAGAAGTGGGAAACTAATAAAAATAATTCAGAGAAACGTTCTCAATCCCGAGGTAGGTCTCCTCAAAAGGAGCCCTCTGAAAGGAGGTATAACCTCAGGAATAGGGATAATTTGAAAAAGCCTGACAGGTATCAAGATACTGATACATGTTCCTCTCGTACCTTTCAGATCTCGTCACAGACATCGGAAAGAAGAGGACGGTCAGAACATAGAGAAGAACGCGTGAAATCGAAAGACGACAAACACGTTCCGAAAAACTAATCAAAACCTCAATTCTCAAAGAAGAAGGTAGCAGGTCTGAAGATCAGACATGCCGAGGATACTGAGAACACAACTCAAGAACGGAGAATGGGCTCAGACAATGCTGGACAGTGCTGCAGAAGTCACAATAGCTCGCCAGAACCTGAAGGAACTTCTGGAGATAGTGGACTTGAATGAGTACATTACAGTTGAGACTGTAGACACCAGGGTTAGTACTCCACAAACGTTATATGAAATAACACTCCGGATGGAGGGAGACATACCTAGACAGGTGAAAGCACTCTTTTGGGAAAAACTTTCAAGGGGCTATGACATACTTCTAGCAGAAAAAGACTGGCCACCACAATTTGTCAAGGAGTGCCCACATGGCGAGGACATTATTATGCCTGCCTTCTCTAACCATATTCCAATACATCTAAAATATACTTATGCCAGGAAATGGGCAGTTGCCCAGGCCCCAGCATTATACAAAAATCATGTAGGATGGGATGAGGACTCACCTCACCATAAACTACATCTAAAAAGTGAACCTACTGTACAAAGGCAGTATCCAATAAAGCAAGAAGCTAAAAAACAGGTCAGGGAGATCTTAGATCAACTTGAATACCAGGGGGTAATTGAAACATGCACCTCCTCAATGAACAATCCTTTGTTTCCTGTCTCCAAACCAGACAATACCTATCATCTAGTTTTGGATTACAGACACTTAAGCACTTGTTCTAAAACATTTGCAGTACAAAATAAAACATAGTACAGCATTAATGAATAACATTGTGCGTAAAAAATATAAAACCACATTAGATATCTCAAATGGTTTCTTTTGTCAAAACATAGCACCTGAAAGCAGGTACTTAACAGCTTTCTCAATAATGGGGACCCAGCGTCAATTTTGTCAACTCCCACAAGGGTTCAAGAACAGCCCGGGGTTATTCTCAGTGAGGGTAACGGAGTTACTACAAATTTATGACAATGAGGCATTGTCCTATGTCGATGATATCTATCTGACAGACGATGACCTGGACAAACACTTGAACAGGGTGAGCACCATTATACTGGGATTCGCCTCTGAGGGCTACAAATTCAACTTTAAAAAATCCAGAATTGCCCATCTCAATGTCCTGTTTCTAGGATATGAGCTTTCAAGTGAAGGCAAGAGCTTGGCAGCCAACTTTTTAGAAAGGTGGGCGCTGCTCCAACCTCCAAAAACGCTGAAACATTTACAATCCATCCTGGGTTTCCTCAATTTTGGAAGAACTTACATTCTAAATTACGCAGAAAGGGTTAAACCTCTCTACGCATTAATCAAACCTGATTTTTCAATCAAAAATTGGACACAAGAACACACAGAAATCTTGCGTTCGCTCCAGGCTAACATGTTAGCAACAAATCACTTACAAACACGCGTAAGTCAACGCAACTTAGTGATCCGAATAATTTCGGGTCAATGCGGATTCACCTACTTAACATTTAATGAGGGTGAAAAAGTACCAATTGCATACAAATCACATTTGTATACACAAGCAGAAATGCGCTTCACTTCAACAGAAAAGATACTGACAGCAGTTAAACTGCTGTAGCAAAAGAAAGAGCTCTAGCCCAAGGGAAACGCATTATTGTCGTAACCCCAGTTCCGGCCTTAGAGGCGGTAACAAAAGCAAGCATTCCAAATGCTAAAGCATTACATCCTAGATGGATACAATGGGTTAATTCTCTTGCTGTAACAGATGTTGAATATGTTTTTGATCCCGATTTAAAAACACAAGCGTTCCTGCAATATGAACATGAATGTCCTCTGCCCACTGAGATTCTGCCTCTCGATCAGTACGAATTCATAATTTACACTGACGTATTCCGACAACCCACAACAGGGAGTAAGCAAGCTTACAGTGCAGCGTGTGCAATCGTTAAAGGTCGCATGCGAGATTGCAACTTCAGAACTATGGTCACAAAAACCCAGGGGCATATTAGCAAGACTGGCGATAAAATTATCGCCGTTTTAGCGGCAGGAAACTGCCGCTAAAACCTCGATAATTGGCTTGCTAATAAGCGTTATAGAATTCCAATAGAAGCCCAGGTTAGATGTGCAGGACATCTAACCTGGGCTTCTATTGGAATTCTATAACGCGTATTAGCAAGCCAATTATCGCCGTTTTAGCGGCAGTTTCCTGCCGCTAAAACGGCGATAATTTTATCGCCAGTCTTGCTAATATGCCCCCCAGTCTCTAGGAGATTGCACAGCTCAGCGAGCTGAACTACAAGCATTCAAACTGGCACTTGAAAGTACAGATCGAGAATTCCCCACACTAATAGTGTGCGATTCTTTCTACTGTGTGCAGTCGTATAAAGAATATATACAAACTTGGCTTGAAAACGGGTTCAAAGATGCAAAAGGTGGCACAATAAAGCATAAAACGCTTTGGGAACAAGTAGTTCAGTTAAAAAGCGAACTACCAAAGGCTCACGTGATACACACACTGAGTCATCAACGTGATGGCGTTCACGTTGCAGGAATTCATTGGCTGACGAAGCCGCAAAGGGGGCTGTTCAAACGGCTTCTGTAGCTGCGATCACTCGTTCAAAAACGAAAATAGACAGTGAGATAATGTTGGCTGTCAATGCTACGAGCAAAGGCAGTGGTGCAGCGTTACCAAAAATGTTTCCACTCAAGTACTCTTATGTAATTGATGCGAACAACGTTCCTTTTGCTCGAATCCCTGGAGTGGGGGATAGGGTAATTCCAAACATGGAACGTAGAGCAGCTTTGATTTATGAAACACATCTGGGGGAGGGTCTGTCACATCAAGGGATCTCTAAAACAATATTGACATTAAAAGAGATGTACTGGTGGCCTGGGATGAATACAGAAATACACATATTCATCAATAACTGCTTAGACTGTAAGTTACAGCGAGAAAGCCACCAGACAACATGCTACGAATGTAGCTGCCCAGTACAGACACCATTGTTAGACAGCATTAGACTATCTATGCACAGGCGTCCTCATGGACAAGTGCAATCCCACAAATACTAAATCAAGGTTCCTAAGGATATGGCCTCAGCGCTCGGCTGACGCTCGAACTGTTATAAAAGATTTGCAAGTCTTTATCGGCACATACGCAATAGGCACGCTACATTCTGACCAGGGCCCTGCGTTTAGCTCTCGGGCTTACAAAGACGCCATGGCCAGTCTGGGCGTTGCATTGCGGTACTGCTCTCCATTTCATCCTGAGGGAAATTCTGTTGTGGAAAGGAAAAACCGGGACATAAAGCAGTCTATAACAGCTAGGGTATTAGGTTCGGGTGATGGGTGGGTCAAACATCTTTATGGGGTCCAACGCTCATTAAACAACTTGCCAAGAAGTTCTCTAGGGGGGGTCACTCCATATGAGGTCTTATTTGGGACAAGAATGTGGGTGCCTGATCTGGAATGCAGTGGCACAGTGGTGGAAAATAAACACTTTGATATCAAAGATCGTTTGGCTGTTTTACAGGACTTAAACGAATTAAGAACGAAACAAAGCAACGTGTTCCTGCAGCCAACCACCACTGGGGAAAAACCGGCGGTCCCAGCAAGGCCTGTCTGGATTCCAAAAGTTGGGGATCTGGTCAGAGAAAAGATTGCGGACAAGAAGGAATTTGGACCTTCATACAGACAACCAGTACCTGTCCTAGCCGTACACGGAACAAGAACAGTACTTCTGCCGCCCCTTGCTGGAAGAAAGGAGAAAAGATTTGTGTCCATCGACCTCATCAAACCACAGTATGTGGCCAATACTAAATAGTAGGCCTCGTGGACTCCGACCTAGTAGCAGACACACTCCTCTCGCTACTATCCAAGAGGTTCAGACTGAAAGACTGATAACCATCGAGACTTCAGCAGTAACAGATGAAGGACTGAGCAACAATGCTATGGAACTCATCCCTCTTGAAACACAAGTAACAGTTCGTCCAAATACACCTGTCTAGACCAATGTAACAAGTGATCAACTGGTACCAGCGATTTCTACAAATCCTGATGCAATTCCAACAATTGACAGAACTGCTTCTGGCTACTTCATTAACTTTGATAAGTTTTCTGAGGATCAAAGTGAGCCCGAGACGTCGCCAGCATCAAAAACTTTTAAACAACAAGTAAAAGACTTTTTGCATTTTTTGAAAAAGACTTATCTAGTTTCACCATGGATTGAACTTTGGGTTATTTCTGGAATATTTTTCTTCCTGCTTTGGCTAGCCTTGGTTATGACTATGAGCGTGCTTATAAATGGGAGATACATCCATTTGGACATTGCAAGAAAAGAAGTGAACTTACTTTTAAAACCTCACAAATCATCCCATCGTGAAACAAGAGACTTGTCTGCAGTAAACATCACAGCCGTTCCTATACAGGATGGTATAGTGTGGGACAAAACAGATTTTGATATCTTTGGCCCGACGGAACATTTGAACATTCCACATTTATTTAAAATTTCACTAAGTGATTTTGTTTCATCCAGTACCTTTTCTGATGATTGGGACTTTGAAACTGTGAATAATATGATGTTTGACCTAGAAAAATCTGCTGCATTTTCTAATAATGAATATTTAGAAGGTTCATCATACTATGAACAGCTGTATTGCTACAACCACTATGGTCATCATTTTTTGCATAAATCTGCAACACCTAGAAATGTGTTTATGTTTAACCAATGGGAGCATTGTCCTACACCACCAAAAGGTAGTTCAAAAACATTTGCTAAAAGTTTCCATATTTTTCAGGATACAATACATCTGATCCAGAAACATTTTACTATAAAAATGTAAACAAAACAGGACTGAAAATTATGTTAACTAATACAAAACAAATTTACTCTGCAACATTTATTGCCCAACTGTCTAGACAGGGTTTCGACTTATGGAAAGACACAATAGACACAAAATCTGTCTGGGGTACTAAAGATTGGCAAGTGCAGGGAATAGAAGCTTTATTTAGAGCCTGTATCGTCCCTCAACAAATAATGTTTTTGAATGACACGGTCCAACAAATGTCTTGCCTTGGGTTAGCCAAGATTAAAGACATGAAAAATCCTTCTGTACCAACACCTGCAAGTGATAACAATACACAGGCAGCGGTTACAGTTGACACCATATTAAAACTGAACAGAACAAATCCTGATTGGAGAAAATGGTTGATCTGGCCCACAGACACAAACACCTGTCAAGACAGATTCCTGAATAAAACACAGGGGTTTTCTATTCACAGGCCAGACCCAAGATACGTCCAAAGACAGCATCCGGGGGTAGTAACAACATACAGTGTAGGAAAATTATGCCTCGATTGGCTGCAAAAATCTACACTTAAGGATGTGAAACAACACTTATCTTTACTTAAAGAAGACGCAGACCTTAGGGAATTCTTGCTTAGACCAAGAAAACCGCGTCAAAAATGTTTCATATATGCCGGCATCTATGCTGCTTATAATAAAGCATGGAAGGTGTCACAGATGGAGGCCGCAGAACGTATACGTGAACTTGATCGTATTAACTTAGAGAAAACTCTCTCTGTGGTCGACAATGGGTTAACAACTTTGTCCTCCAGAATTTATACATTGGACAGTATTGTATCCTCTGCTATCGACATACTGGAACAAGATTTAGCCATGTTACAACAAGGCCAAACACAGTTACATTCTATTATGTTATTAAGCTGGACGCTGCAATCTTTGCATGCTGGCTATGTGCCTTGGCGTTTTATCAACACGACGGCTCTGTTTGCAGAATACAATCTAACTGATAAACAGATCGAACTGGCACAAAGGGGAGCAAAGTATACAGTACTGAGCATTGAAAAACTTGAAAAGATACCATTCACAGTGGCAGAAAAACCAGCTACAGAATGGCTTATTCATGGCAAAATTAGTCTACCTGTGACTACTTTCCAGTTACAGTATTGCCTTAAACAGATGCAAGCAGGCATTTATGAAAGGTTGGGTAAAGAATACATTAAGACATCCTGGAATTTACCTTACACCTATAGATGTTAGAGTGGGGATCGTGAAGTGTTTCTAAGCGGTACACACTGTGAAAGTGCACTAAGCGGTTCACTGATTTGTCAGGACATTTTTTTACACAGGGCTTGTAATGGTTCTGTGGCAAACTTGTCCTGCCACCAGCAGGGTACACCAGCTGCTGTGATTAATCCAACGTTTGGACAACTTTCTAATGGGAGTTACCTCATGTTGAATGATCAGAGTTGCTGTGGCATGTTGCCAGGCATCCCATATCTAGTAACGGTCAACTCCACGGTCACTTGCTGTATGCAAGTATTGTTTGCCCCAATAGACACAGTCAGGGAGTCGCCTTTGTGGCCTTCGTTGAATGTCTCTTTTATTCGATTTGATACTTTAAGCAGAATGAAAGCCATGCTTATACAACAATCAGTGCCTTTGACCTCGGCCAAAGAAACCTATGATCTACAAGTTGCAAGGACTTCGGCTGAGATACAAGCTTTAATTCGTACAAACTGCCCTATACATTTCGTAGAAATGATAGGACGTATCTTTAACATGTCAGATACAAGCGGAATTGTACATGTATTTAAGACCATCTGTTCCGGACTATTAGCACCTTTCCAGGCTGTCCTCGGAATCATCCCAAACTTCGCACATTCGGTGTTTGGTGGTGTACCGTTAATTCTAGCACTTGTTGCAGGAATCCTGTTCCTATTCCTCCTACTACGCTATGGCAAGCCTCTTCGCCAACATCACTCCGAGCGATGTGGAGAGAGCCCTCCTTGAACGGAAATGCCGTGAGCGAATAGTACAGCTTTTGGGCATGCCTCGTCTACGGGAACTTAATACAACGTGGTTCCTGTCATTCAGACCAATCTGGCAAGATTGCATCTTACCTGTTCTACGCTGCCTGTTTTGCGGTGAAGAATGCGTGCTAGACATCTGTCTAACACTCCCATCAGTCATGCCAACGGATATCGATACTCTGCTGGACCCGATAACAGCCCATGCTGTGTGTTGTCCCCAAAGGCTTCCAATCCTGATGGCGGCATTCATTGAGATCTCACAGACGCTTCCGGCTGCTGCTGAGGTACGAGATGGATCAACGGGCACACAGGTAACAACGGACGCGAACATTGCATCTTCTGCTGAGGGCGATGTTTCTCATCTCTGTGCAAATAACCTTCTGAACGAGGTGTTCCAAATGTCACCGACTACGTTGGATGATATTTTGGCTATGGACATAGATGATCTAATGTTTACGCCAGACCCCTACACTGACTTTGATTCGGCTCACAGTGTACCAGGGCAACAATGAAATTTGGCCTTCATATTTTTCAAACTTGGAACTTTTCCAAGAATTGAACTTTTTTCTTTTTACATTTTTGAAATGACATGGCAAATGAACAATCTGCTTACAGTAGAACTAGTCTTATAAAACGGACTTCTTTGAATACTTCCAGGGACACATTGTCACCTAACTTGTCTACCATTTCATTTAACTCCATGATATGCAATGGCTTTGATTGTAAGAACTTATCGACCATTTCATCATATGTATATATTACTGTTTCATTCACGTTGCATTCCACTTCTGTTATATGCTTAGAATGAAAACAATGCTTAAAATGTACAGTACCTATTGCATTTCAACAATTTTGAGCTTCTTTTAAAATGCTTTTAGAAATGTTTTTAGCAATATGTGGTACTCAATTTTATGTCTAGCATTTCAAAATGTTTAGCATTTAGTCTTATCGTTCAATAGAAGATGGAGTGGGTGTTGTATTCCGCTTTAGAGGTCCGTATATAGGTTTTCCTGAATCATGTCCTTATATAGGCACAATTCGCCTTGCCCTTATATAGGCATAGAATCCCTGTCCTTATTTAGGCATTAACCGTGCACTCCAAATACAGGCATGGTCACCGACATCCGTCCACCCTAACGTCACAACGAGTTCTTAGAAACCAGACCCTTAAGCTTCGGGAGGTCCCCTAGCACAGGACTATTGATTTCTCCAAGAACTCATCTATTATGTATGAACCATTATACCTTAAGGGTTCATTCCTGACGTCTTCCTATGTCCGACTTCACGTCAATGCTAACATTCCTCGACACCTACCAGGTATAAATATACCTTCCCTTGCCCAAGCAAGTTAGAGGTACACTGGGGTAGAACTAGCTTAGAGACGCATCGTATGAGTACTCGCATTTTTAGCTCATGTTATTTATGTACATGAATATATGCTAAAAGATAATGCTAGCGCAGTATTATTTATTTCTACTGCTTACGCTGTACATTATTTATCTTGCATACTGTCTTGTGATCATAACAGCACATAACTCTTACACGAGAAACAAGACTGTTCAATAAAACCCCTTTTATTGAAACGCCCGTCATTCCTTTATGTGTAACTCTGCAGAAACTAAGCATGCACGATTGAATGAGTGAAACTGTTATCTATTGTTTCCACGATTCTGAGACATGTTCCGCTTCGAAAGGGAAACAAAGTTGTCATGTTTTTCGGTTGCCAGAAACTACTCCCTTCTTGTTCTCAAGGAGTTTCTAGTGGCCTCTGAGCTAGCTGGCACAGGTAATTAAGTTTAATATAATCGATAGGGACATACCGACCTTAGTCCTATGTCAAACCTATAGGTTATATTATTCCAATGCGCAGAGCCTATTAGGGAAATAGGAACTACACTACAGAGGCATTCCAAATTGATAAATGCTTATTAACATTACTGCCGGTAACACTGCCTGATGCACTGAGGTGATCACTGCTAGTCATCTTTCATATGGTGACAACTAATGTAATCTCATCTGATATTATCACTATTGCAACACTAATAATATTAGTAGCTCGGGATGACTTTAGTTGAACATAAGTAGCTCTTATTACTGAAAAGGTTGGAGACTCCTGCTCTAGAGTCTATGATGCCCTAATTTTTTCTTTTATTTACTAGACTCATGATACAAGCGTATTGACTTTGAGCTGCTACATAACTGTCCTCTCAGACTTCTCACTTTGAAAACTGCCTTTCTGGTGGCCATCACCTCTGCACGCAGGGTGAGTGAGCTGCAAGCTCTTTCTTCCAAACCTCCCTTTCTGGCTGTCCATCCGGACAAGGTCGTCCTGAGAACTAGACCTTCCTTTCTTCCCAAGGTGGTTACTTCTTTCCACATTGGCCAAACCATCACTTTGCCCACCTTCTTTCCGCCTTCGCATCCTTCAAAAGAGGAAGAGAGGCTCCACCGTCTGGATCCAAAACGTGCGCTTTCCTTCTACTTGGATCGCACCAAACAATTCCGGGTGGACGACCAGCTCTTTGTTGGTTACGTGGGCACGAAGAAAGGTCGGGCCGTGCACAAACGAACCATCTCCAGGTGGGTCGTTCTGTGCATCAAAGCCTGCTACTTTTTGGCAAAGAAGGAGCCTCCAGTGGGGCTGCGCGCCCATTCCACCAGGGTGACGGCAGCTACTACTGCTTCGGGACGAGGAGTCCCCCTAAATGACATCTGTAAGGCAGCTACTTGGGCATCGCTGCACATGTTCACCAAACACTACTGCCTAGACAGCCAAGTCCGGAGAGACGGCTTCTTTGGCCGATCTGTTCTCCAGGACTTTCTGGTGTGAACTTGGTTTGCAGACCCACCTCCGGGGTTGGTATTGCTGGGGTATCTATTCTAAGGTAAGGAATCTATAACTAACTGTTTCTTTCAGATGAACAAGTTACTTACCTTCGGTAACGATATATCTGTAAGAAACATAGGTTAGTTATAGATTCCTTACCGCCCCACTCATCCTCCCCGTTCTGCGAACTGACTTCTAGGGTTAATTTCTTCCTTTCATGGCCCTAGTTTTGTGCCGCAGTGGTCAGTGTCTTGCATGGCTCTGCGCTTCTGGCGTGGAAAGTCATGTACAGAACTGACGTCAGCGCGCGAGGGCGGCGCCTATGTAGCTACTGTGACGTCATCCCGGCGACCACGACGCTGACGACAAATGCGGAGTTGACCGACGCCACCTTCCGACGCGCAGGGGTACTGCTGACGAAAAAACTTTCCGTATCCAGTCTGACGCCTGGGGGTAATTCTAAGGTAAGGAATTATAACTAACCTATGTTTCTTACAGATATATCGTTACCGAAGGTAAGTAACTTGTTCTTTTCTTCTAGTTTATATTAGTTAGGGTAATAAAATTATAGTTTTCCAATACATATGATGCAAATCTTTTCTGGGGGGGGGTTACTCTTTTACTTCACCTTGTTTGTTTCCTGCTTTTGCTGCAGGGCCGCAGCCAGTTTTTGAAATCTGCCAATAGTGTAACACACCGACAGATAGATGCAGTACCCTCACTTGTCCTACTACTGTCAGTCTCTCCTCCTAGTCTATGCATTCTGCAACTAAAACCCCTTTGTAGTATGTACTCGGAAGGATGTGGGTGTGTGAATTAATTAATTTCCATAGTATATACATTATTGACTCCCCCACACTTCGTCTCTTACCTGTGATTGATGTTTAGGCGAAGCAATGGCTGCATGGTGATGGTTTGGTTTCCTAAGGTGCCATGGTGGGTGGTGGTAGCAGTAGTAGACAGTTGCATTTGCAAAAAAAGAAAATGAGATAAGTCAGTCACCTGAGGGAGACTAGGGAGCGAGTAGTAGAAGTACAGTAAGTAGTAAGTACACAAGAAGAAGACTGCCAAACAAGAAGAAAATGATGATGAATGATATTGATATTAAGCAATGCTAAAGTAAAATAAAACATAATGGTAGCAGGGATAGCCTAGTACAAGTTACAACAAACTGAAGTAGTTGACTCGACCTATGAAGTGTACAAACGTAACCTTTAGTGCTGGAAGGATGATAATTTAAATCCATGCCGGCAATTAATAATTAATAATGGGTTAATAATTATGTTCCTCTGGAAAAAAAGAGAATAGCAAATACTACTGAGCATGGGTGGGCACTGGGCAATCTAATCTGTTGCCAGTGTGGCCGATATATATACATATATACTTAGAGCAGAAGAAGATCCTCGTCCTGCCTTGAGTTAGTGTTGCTTTCACCACATCCGCCCCAGCAAGTGTGTGATCAATTATTGGTGTAAATTTAATTTAGTCACACCTCAATACAAATCACACAGCCCGGGGGAAGAGGGTTAGGGTTTGATGAATGGTTGGGAAGGGGCATTTGGGGGAAAGGTTTGACAAAGACAAACACTACACATGGATAACACACAATCTTGGCAGACGACCATCATAAATCTGTTAAGGGAGAAAAAGGAAATGCATGCATAATGATGACTTGATGGTTAATCATGAGTAGTACTAGACTAGTAGTACAGGGCAGCAGTATATTATTATTATACAATTGCCTTGCCTGTCTGCCCTCAGAGAGACCCAAATGACATACATTTATGTTCTGTTGTACCGGGCTTCCTTTTAATGCTAGCATAGAAAATTAAAAAATAGCTGTAGGGGTCAATTATAAGCAAAGAGCAAACATAATAAACAACAACACACACAGTCGTAATGATTGAAGAGAAAAAATGAATCAAATTAATTAAGATGATGAATGATACTAAGTTACTATGTTTGTTATGGTCAAATTGGGGAGTTGCATCTCGGCATTCCTCTTGTTCCTCCCTTCCATGGACGCTCCGTTCATCAATCTTGGGTACCACTGCCTGCCTGGCGGATGTGGATTGGTAAGGTAAGTGTGAGTTGTTTTTCCCAGTATAGCACAGTGTTAGACTTGGCATCTTTTGGCGTGTTTCCCCTGACTTTTTGCTTTCTGACCTCCCGGTTTTGACTCTGTTTTTGCTGGTGTAATGATTCTGCGCACTTTCCTCACTGCTGTCCAGTGGGAAAGTGCAAGTGCTCCTGTATAAAATGTGTATGGATTGGTGTTTCCATGATTGGCCTATTTGGTTTATGTGTCAGTCCCTTGTAAAGTGCACTGCGAGTGCCAGGGCCTATAGATCAAATGCTGTTGGTGGGCTGCAGCACTGGATTGTGCCACCCACGCAAACAGCCCGTAAAGTGTAACTCGGGCCTGCCATTGCAGAGCCTGTGCGCAGCCTGGGGCTGCCATGTCGACTTGGCAAGTGCGCACACTTGCAAGTCCCTAAACCTTCCCTTTTCTACATGTTAGTCACCCCTAAGGTAGGCCCAACGTACCCCTGTGGGCAGGGTGCGTTGTATGCGAAAGGTAGGACATGCCCTGGTGTGTGTGGCATGTCCTGATAGTGAATTACAGCCTAGTTCGTTTTTCACTATTGCAAGGCTACCTGTTCCCCATAGGCCAGAACGGGCAGTTTTGATTATTACAGCTTATAATCCTAACTGGCCCCGGGAACATGGTAGAAATTCGAGTTTAGTGTGCCTGGACTCAGAATGATAAAATGCATCTTTTAGTGAAGTTGGTTTTAACATTCTGCGTTTGAAAATACCACTTTTAGAAAGTGGGTATTTTCTTGTCTAACCATCCAAGCCTGCCTCTGCGAGGTTGTGTATTCCTTGTCTGGAGTGTGAGTGACAGGGGCTGGGGGATGCCAGGAGACAGGGTGAGTCAGCACAGGGCTGAATAGCAAGATCTACATGTAGATGTGTGGGAGGAGTTGCACCTGGGCCCTGAATAGGACAGTGCCTTCCCTCCACAATGCTGGCTCCACCTCCTGTGGTGCGTCTGATGTCCCTGGCCTACTCTCTGAAGGAAAGGACGGAGACTTGTCAACAAAGTGCTCCAGAACTGGTTTGGACTAGGCAAAGGCCTCTCTGCCTTCAGAGAACAAAGGAATTTGGGATATAAATATTGGGGCCCTGACCCCATGAATTTAGATCTCGCTGGAATCAAGGAACCTGCCAAGAAGAAGAGCTGGAGAGCTGCTAGGAGGAGTACTGCCCCTTTGCTGAGTTATTGCCTTGTTGGGTTGGCCTGCAGTTGCTGCTTCTGTCTTGGGCAGTGAAAGGACTGGACTGAACTTTCTACACACTTGTGCTGAGTATCTCCAAGGGCCTGAAACCGAGCTGGCCTCCTGTTAAGAAGTCTCAGGGACTGCAAAGACTTCACAAGCCTCTGGGTATCGCTTCTGGAATGCTGTTTCAGTTGCCACAGAGGAAGGGAACTGCAACCGACTCCGTCAACCGAATCCATACATGACCGGTGACCTGTTTGCACCGCAGACCGCATCGCCCCGCTTCGCATCGCAACCCTGGTCTCACCGTAGGCGACGTCCGACGCCGTCAACACCGAGCCACTGCTTGCACCGTGACCTGTGGGCACCGCAGTTCGCATCGCATCGCTTCACTGAACCAGCCGGACCCGACCGACGCGGTCGCTGCAACTGGCTCAACAGCCGTGACCGCATCGCATTTGGGGCACCGCTCGCACGTTTGCGACGCACCGCTCCGACTCGCACCGCTGTCCGACGCCATCTCCCGCACTCCGGCTTGGTCGCCTGCATCGCAACCTGTCAGCACCGCATCGTACACCGTTTCGCCCTGCACCGCACGCCTTGGACTCACCGACTCCGTCTGCACGACGCTCATCGAGCCGCTGCCTGCACCGCATCGAGGGACACCGCACCTTGCATCGCTCCATCTTGCACCGCAACCGCGACGAACGCCGACCGGCTCGTACACTCCGTAACAGCCACAACGAGAAAGTTACTGTGACCGAGTCTGTTCACGACTCTGCTGGCCCGTAGCGACGCGGTCGGCTGGAACTGTTAAACTCTGTATTTCAGCATTGCGGTAGACCCGGACGGGGCTACCGACTCGCACAAACTTTGCTTTTGTGTTATTCCTGCAAAGAAGAAGTTACCTTATCAAGCATTCATTTTCAAAGTATAGTATTGTGGATTTTTGTCGTAATTGGTCTTGTCTTGAGTATATAAAAATATTGGTTATTTTTCTAAACTGGTGTGGTGTCCGTTTGTAGTGCTTACACTGTATTACTGTTGGTTATGTGCAAATGCTTTACACACTGCCTCTAGAATAAGCCTGACTGCTCGTGCCAAGCTACCAAGGGGGTGAGCAGGGGTTATTTTAGGAGTGTAACTCCCTTACCCTGACTAGGAAGAAGGGTCCCTACTTGGACAAAGGTGCAAGCCCTTGCCAACTAGAGATCCCATTTCTAACATTGGTTGTCAGCGGTGAGGATAGGACTTGTGTTTGCACTTGACTTACAGTGATTGGTGTGCACTACTACCATATCGCAGACCATTACGTACCACATACTGGTTCTTTTTCTTTTGGCCTATTTTTGATCTTGCCAGTTTTCAACTCACTACTTTTGTCATGCCTGAATCAACTGCATCATCCGTTGCATCTCTGGAAGTTATCTTTGAGGAGGATAGGTTGGAATCCTACGCCGTAAAGGAGCTACGAGCGATTTGTAAAAACCTGAAAGTCCAAATTAAAGGCCTCACAAGGAAGGAGGAGCTACAGAAGGCGCTGAGGGCCTGGGTAGCAGCCAGACATGCCAGTGGGCAGCCTGGTAATCTCAGTGAGGAGGTGGAGGAGCCTATTTCCAGGGTGGATGTGCTTTTGGGTGAGGGGGAACCCGCCAGGTCAGGCAGCAGCAGTCTGTCCCCAGAGGAGCTGGAGGACAGGCGGGAGGCAAGGCAGTTTGAGTTGCAGAAGCTCAGGCTGGAGAGTGAGCGGGAGGAGAAGAGATTGGCCATGGAGGAGAAGAAGATGCTCTTAGAGCATGAGAGAGAACTGAAGGAGCTAGAACTTAGGTGTAAGTCAGGCTCAGATGGTGGCAGCAATTCGTCCAGAAAGGCAGACAGGATTGTGCACATTCCCAAGAATGTAGGCAAGGAGTTCAAGAAGGGGGATGACATACAAAGGTGGTTTCAGGGTTATGAGGCAGCCATACACATGAATGGGGTCCCTGAGGAAAATTGGGGAGCAGGATTGTGGCCACTTTTCCCTGAAGAAGCAAGGGATGCTCTGATAGCTTTGGGTAAGGGGTATCACCTCACCTATGCTGACATGAAGGATGCCCGTCTCACTAAGTATGGTCTTACTGCTGAAAAGTACAGGGATCAGTTCAGGTCCAGTAAGAAGTCTGATGCCAACACTTGGTTGGAATGTGTGGATGTGTTCTGCAGGTCGCTGGATGGTTGGGTGAAGGGCAGTAGTGTAACAGATTTTCAGGGGCTCTACAACTTGATTGCATGGGAGCACTTGTCTAGTCTATGTTTTGCAGATCTGCGCCAGCACCTAGTGGATAGTAAGCTAACTGACCCCAGGAAGCTTGCTATGGAAGCGGACCGCTGGGTGAGTTCCAGGGTCCACAAGAAAGCGTTTGGGGAGACTCAGCCAAAGGTGGGCAGGGTCCCCAGCAGAAAGGTGGGGGGACAAGGGTAAAGCACAGGAGTTCTCTAAAGGGCCCCAAACTAGTACCCAGGGTAAAGGTTCCCAGCCCCCCGGTGATAAGAAGAAAGGGGTCTCTACAGGGAAGCCTGTTGAGACCGGCCCCCGCAAGTGTTATGCATGTGACCAGGTAGGTCACTTTAAGGGGGACCCCAAGTGCCCAAAGGGGACACAGCCACCCACCGGTGGACAGTCCAAAGTGTTGGCTAGTGTAGCGCTTGGGGAGGAGGGGTGCCCACAGGAGGGTGGGGATCCCGCAGAAATGACCCTTGTCTCATTAGGGGACAGTGAGATGGTCCCAGGAAACCAGGTGCCCCCTAACACAAAGAAATATAGCACCTGGGTGACCATCAATGGGAACAGGGTAGAGGCTCTCAGAGATACTGGAGCCAGTGTGACCTCAGTCCGGTGTCACCTGGTCTCTGAGAAGCAGGTAGTCCCAGGGGCATTCCACCAAGTAGTTGCTGTAGACAACTCTGAGCGCCAGTGTATGGTGGCGCAGGTTCCCTTTGAATGGGGGGTCTCAGGTCCCTTGAGGGTGGTTGTGAGCCCTACCATGCCTGTAGATTGTCTGCTAGGTAACGACCTGGAGCAGTCCTTATGGAAGGATGTTGAGCTCAGGTCTCACTTGGAGATGCTTGGGTTGCCAGAGTGGGCATGCGTGTCTACTCGGTCAATGGCAGCCAGAAAGGGTGATCAAGAGGAGTTGGAGCCTGGAACAGTGGCCCAAGTCCCTGCCAAGAGAAAGGGAAGGGGGCGCGGGAAACCGGCCCCCGAAGTTCCCACGGACCGGGAGGAGGCGGACCTCGAGGGGACGCCCGGTGCCTACAGGGAGCAGGTAGCCGAACTGGGAGACATCTCTGAGCTGACCCATTGGCAGCAAGAAGGGGTTCCCACCAGGGAGGAGTTCTGCAGGGAGCAGAACGAGTGCCCTACTCTGGAGGGTCTGCGGCGGCAGGCTGCAGACCAGGCAGCTGGTAATCAGTCCGGGTCACATCTGATCTACTGGGAGAGTGGTCTCCTATACAGTGAGCCTAAGGTTTCTGAGCCTGGGTCAGCCCGTGTGCTGGTGGTACCCCAGCGCTTCAGGACCTTCCTACTGGGTCTGGCTCATGACGTGCCTTTGGCAGGACATTTGGGGCAGGACAAGACCTTTGACAGGCTTGTCACCCACTTCTTTTGGCCCCAAATGCGAAGGCAGTCAGATGCACACTGTAGGTCTTGCCAAACTTGCCAGGCATGTGGTAAGAGTGGGAGGAAGATCAAAGCTCCTCTCCAACCTTTTCCTGTTGTTGGTACACCCTTTGAAAGGGTAGGGATGGATATTGTGGGGCCACTGGATCCCAAGACAGCCATGGGCAACAGGTACATCCTGGTCTTGGTAGACCATGCCACACGGTACCCGGAGGCAATCCCTCTCAGGACAACGACGGCGCCAGTGCTGGGCCGGGCGTTAATGGGGATCTTTTCCCGTGTGGGATTCCCCAGAGAGGTGGTTTCTGATAGGGGGACCAATTTCATATCCAAGTATATGACATCCCTGTGGAAGGAGTGTGGTGTAACCTACAAGTTCACCACTCCTTACCACCCACAAGGAAACGGTCTGGTGGAGAGATTCAACCAGACCTTGAAAGGCATGATCAAGGGTCTAACAGAACCCATGAGGCGTAAGTGGGACGTCCTCTTGCCATGCCTACTCTTTGCATACAGGGAGGTGCCTCAGAAGTCTCTTGGGTACAGCCCCTTTGCGCTCCTGTATGGCCACCCTGTCAGAGGACCTCTGAGTTTGGTAAAGGAAGGCTGGGAGGCAGCTCCCAGGAAAACTCCCCAGGATGTGTTTAGCTACATGCTGGCCTTTAGAAACCAAACTGCCCGCTTCAGGAAACTCGCTCAGGCGAACCTAGAAGCAAGCCAGGAAGAAATGAAGAGATGGTATGACCAGAATGCCACTCTGGTCGAATTTCAACCTGGGCAAAAAGTGTGGGTCATGGCCCCAGTGGCACCTTGTGCCTAGCAGGACAAGTCTACTGGCCCATATGAGGTGGTGAAGCGCAAAAGTGACGTCACCTACCTGGTGGATTTGCAAGCTCCAAGGAACCCTTTGAGGGTCCTTCACGTGAACCGCCTCAAGCCCCACTTCGAGAGGTCCGAAGTGAGTATGCTCTTGGCGACAGATGATGGGGTGGAAGAGGAGAGTGAGCCTCTCCCTGACCTCCTGTCTACCAAGGAGCATGATGGGTCAGTAGAAGGTGTGATCCTCTCCCCTACTCTGACTCAGGAGCAACAGGGGGACTGTCACCAGTTGTTGGGACAGTTCGCCCCACTGTTCTCTCTGACTCCCGGTGTTACTCACTGGTGTACCCATGACGTGGACACTGGTGACAGCCCTCCTGTGAAGCACAAGATTTACAGGTTGACTGACCGGGTCAGAGCCAGCATCAAGGAGGAGGTCTCTAAGATGTTGATTAGGGGTGATTGAGCCCTCCCACAGCCCTTGGGCCAGCCCAGTGGTCTTGGTCCCAAAGGCTGCTGCGCCCGGTGCCACTCCAGAACTCCGGTTTTGTGTGGACTACCCTGGGCTCAATGCCGTCACCAGGACTGACGCGCACCCCATCCCCAGAGCTGATGAGCTCATTGATCGGTTGGGAGCTGCCCGGTTCCTCAGCACGTTTGATTTAACGTCTGGGTACTGGCAGATTGCCTTAACCGATGGGGCCAAGGAGAGATCAGCATTCTCAACCCCAGAAGGTCATTACCAATTCCGGGTGATGCCCTTTGGGTTGAAGAATGCCCCTGCCACCTTTCAGAGGTTGGTCAATCAGGTGTTGGCTGGGCTGGAGGATTTCAGTGCCGCCTACCTGGATGACATTGCTGTGTTCAGTTCCAGCTGGGAAGAACATTTACAGCACCTTGAGAAAGTGTTGAGGGCTCTGCAAGGTGCAGGCCTCACGATCAAGGCCAGTAAGTGCCAGATCGGGCAGGGTTCTGTGGTGTACTTGGGACACCAGGTAGGAAGCGGCCAGGTGGCGCCCTACAACCCAAGATTGACACCATTCTGGCTTGGGAGCCCCCAAGACCCAGACAGAGGTGAGAGCCTTCCTAGGTCTCACCGGCTACTATAGGAGATTTGTTAAGGGCTATGGCACCATCGTTGCCCCCTTAACAGAGCTGACTTCTAAGAAGCAGCCCAGGAAAGTGATCTGGACTGAGTCCTGCCAGAAAGCTTTTGATGCCCTGAAGGCAGCCATGTGCACGGCGCCCGTGCTCAAGGCACCTGACTTCTCCAAGGAATTCGTTGTGCAGACTGACGCTTCAGAGCATGGTGTGGGAGCGGTGCTCTCACAACTGAACGAAGAGGGCCTGGATCAGCCTGTAGTCTTCCTTAGCAGGAGACTACTCCCCAGGGAACAGAGGTGGAGTGCCATAGAAAGGGAAGCTTTTGCTGAGGTCTGGGCACTGAAGAAGCTGAGACCATACCTGTTTGGGACTCACTTCCGGGTTCAGACAGACCACAGGCCCCTCAGATGGTTGATGCAAATGAGGGGTGAGAATCCAAAACTGCTGAGGTGGTCCATCTCCCTACAGGGGATGGACTTTACGGTGGAACACCGTCCTGGTACAGAACACGCCAACGCAGATGGTCTGTCCAGGTTCTTCCGCCTTAGTGAAGAGAACTCCAATGGGGTTGGGTAGTTCTCCCTACTTTCAGCTGGAGGGGACATGTGTTAGACTTGGCATCTTTTGGCGTGTTTCCCCTGACTTTTTGCTTTCTGACCTCCCGGTTTTGACTCTGTTTTTGCTGGTGTAATGATTCTGCGCACTTTCCTCACTGGTGTCCAGTGGGAAAGTGCAAGTGCTCCTGTATAAAATGTGTATGGATTGGTGTTTCCATGATTGGCCTATTTGGTTTATGTGTCAGTCCCTTGTAAAGTGCACTGCGAGTGCCAGGGCCTATAGATCAAATGCTGTTGGTGGGCTGCAGCACTGGATTGTGCCACCCACGCAAACAGCCCGTAAAGTGTAACTCGGGCCTGCCATTGCAGAGCCTGTGCGCAGCCTGGGGCTGCCATGTCGACTTGGCAAGTGCGCACACTTGCAAGTCCCTAAACCTTCCCTTTTCTACATGTTAGTCACCCCTAAGGTAGGCCCAAGGTACCCCTGTGGGCAGGGTGCGTTGTATGCGAAAGGTAGGACATGCCCTGGTGTGTGTGGCATGTCCTGATAGTGAATTACAGCCTAGTTCGTTTTTCACTATTGCAAGGCTACCTGTTCCCCATAGGCCAGAACGGGCAGTTTTGATTATTACAGCTTATAATCCTAACTGGCCCCGGGAACATGGTAGAAATTCGAGTTTAGTGTGCCTGGACTCAGAATGATAAAATGCATCTTTTAGTGAAGTTGGTTTTAACATTCTGTGTTTGAAAATACCACTTTTAGAAAGTGGGTATTTTCTTGTCTAACCATCCAAGCCTGCCTCTGCGAGGTTGTGTATTCCTTGTCTGGAGTGTGAGTGACAGGGGCTGGGGGATGCCAGGAGACAGGGTGAGTCAGCACAGGGCTGAATAGCAAGATCTACATGTAGATGTGTGGGAGGAGTTGCACCTGGGCCCTGAATAGGACAGTGCCTTCCCTCCACAAGGCTGGCTCCACCTCCTGTGGTGCGTCTGATGTCCCTGGCCTACTCTCTGAAGGAAAGGACGGAGACTTGTCAACAAAGTGCTCTAGAACTGGTTTGGACTAGGCAAAGGCCTCTCTGCCTTCAGAGAACAAAGGAATTTGGGATATAAATATTGGGGCCCTGACCCCATGAATTTAGATCTCGCTGGAATCAAGGAGCCTGCCAAGAAGAAGAGCTGGAGAGCTGCTAGGAGGAGTACTGCCCCTTTGCTGAGTTATTGCCTTGTTGGGTTGGCCTGCAGTTGCTGCTTCTGTCTTGGGCAGTGAAAGGACTGGACTGAACTTTCTACAAACTTGTGCTGAGTATCTCCAAGGGCCTGAAACCGAGCTGGCCTCCTGTTAAGAAGTCTCAGGGACTGCAAAGACTTCACAAGCCTCTGGGTACCGCTTCTGGAACGCTGTTTCAGTTGCCACAGAGGAAGGGAACTGCAACCGACTCCGTCAACCGAATCCATCCCTGACCGGTGACCTGTTTGCACCGCAGACCGCATCGCCCCGCTTCGCATCGCAACCCTGGTCTCACCGTAGGCGACGTCCGACGCTGTCAACACCGAGCCGCTGCTTGCACCGTGACCTGTGGGCACCGCAGTTCGCATCGCATCGCTTCACTGAACCAGCCGGACCCGACCGACGCGGTCGCTGCAACTGGCTCAACAGTCGTGACCGCATCGCATTTGGGGCACCGCTCACACGTTTGCGACGCACCGCTCCGACTCGCACCGCTGTCCGACGCCAGCTCCCGCACTCCGGCTTGGTCGCCTGCATCGCAACCTGTCAGCACCGCATCGTACACCGTCTCGCCCTGCACCGCACGCCTTGGACTCACCGACTCCGTCTGCACGACGCTCATCGAGCCGCTGCCTGCACCGCATCGAGGGACACCGCACCTTGCATCGCTCCATCTTGCACCGCAACCGCGACGAACGCCGACCGGCTCGTACACTCCGTACCAGCCACAACGAGAAAGGTACTGTGACCGAGTCTGTTCACGACTCTGCTGGCCCGTAGCGACGCGGTCGGCTGGAACTGTTAGACTCTGTGTATTTCTTCATCGCGGTAGACCCGGACGGGGCTACCGACTCTCACGAACTTTGCTTTTGTGTTATTCCTGCAAAGAAGAAGTTACCTTATCAAGCATTCATTTTCAAAGTATAGTATTGTGGATTTGGTCGTAATTGGTCTTGTCTTGAGTATATAAAAATATTGGTTATTTTTCTAAACTGGTGTGGTGTCCGTTTGTAGTGCTTACACTGTATTACTGTTGGTTATGTGCAAATGCTTTACACACTGCCTCTAGAATAAGCCTGACTGCTCGTGCCAAGCTACCAAGGGGGTGAGCAGGGGTTATTTTAGGAGTGTAACTCCCTTACCCTGACTAGGAAGAAGGGTCCCTACTTGGACAAAGGTGCAAGCCCTTGCCAACTAGAGATCCCATTTCTAACACACAGGGTAAAGGCCGGCCTGTTAGTGTAGATGAAAAAACAAAAGGGATATTGAAAAATCAAGGAGAAAAAAAATGCATAAATTACGGAGGAGTGCAACAAGAAAACTTTCAGAGGCGGCATGGCTAAATCATGTCTACTACTCGGTTTCCAGCATTAACCTACAACAACAACAGGACAGAGCAGGCCCACGGCGCCCACCCAACCTCCACTTAGCTTAGATTTTGAGCCAGACAGAGCACACATATACAGCAATATAGCATTTTCCAAATTAAGTAACTAAATCAACGCACCGCTGTCAGTCATACCACTACACTCGCCTCCACCACTAAACAGACATGTAGGTCTGCTGTGGTTGTTGTTGACTTGTTTACCTTTTAGGCCACTTCATGAAACACCCCGAGTTATTCCATCAATCATCTCCGATCCTACTGACTGACTGCGATGAGTGTAGTATGGCCATCATCATCATCATCATCATCATGGTGTCCAACTCTGTAGTGTACCGAGTGAGTCCAGAATAGATTCCATATTCAAAAATGCAATGGATCGGCCTGCAGTAGAAGTACAATTTTGTTATTAAACAACAAGAAGGGAAACATTGACTTGAGTCACTTTTTTGTGTGTAGATTAAATAATACTAGTACACTTCATGCACAACAACAACAACACAAACACCAATCACTCAGAGTCAGCGTCCAATGCATGCCATCCATCATTACCTGTTGTTCTTAAGGGGCAGTCCCTCTCGGCTCGGAAAGGAGGATAGCTGTAGTCATGTTCTTTGGAGGGACTCGACGAGGCAGGCACACATTTCTTGTACTATTCTCCATCCAATGTCTGGCTTGAGGGAAATGGATTTAGGGCGAGTCAGGATGGAGCAGGACTCGGAGGAGTGGACTTACTTCTTTAATAAATGCACACAGTTGCAACTCCAATACGGCAATAAAAAGAATAAGACGGTGGTGATGGATTTGTTGTGATTCGAACCAGAAAGACAGAGACACACACAAATAATAAAAGTAAATAAGGAAGAAAGTAACAACAAGTTGAAAGCCTAGTTGTCAGGGAAGTAGAGCTCGTCCTCAAACTCTGGTGGTTCACCCAGAAGTTGGTCATCTAACACACTACTTCCATGACCTAAGTCGCCGTCATTGTCTTCCTGCTGTGCTACTTCAGGTATGGTGTAATCCGATAGTATAAAGTGCTGATTCTTTTTGATCATGGTTAAGCTCTCAACGTTTTTGGGCGAGAGACTGGTCCTTTTCACAGTTACAACAGCACCAGCAGCACTGAAAACACACTCAGAAGAGACACTTGGGACAGGACAAGCCAGATATTTTATCGCCAGCATGCTGAGCACTGGTCATTGGCGCCTTTTCCCATACCAATACACCAATGGGTTTTGATCAATGTAGACCTCTGTTGGGTCATCCAGATAGGCCTGGACCGTCCGCTCAATGCTCAGGGGTGCTCCGCTTTGCTCCGCTTTGCTCGGCCTCTTTTGCCTTAGCGTCAGCACTGGACCTAACAAGCCCTTGCTGTAGAAACCATTCCTGTGCCGATTTTGGTGGGGCTGATGCTCCTGTTCTTGTTGTTGTTGATGTTGTTCTTGGTGTTGTTGGTGGTTTTGGCTGCTGTGAGCCAACCGCACTGCCCTCAGGCTCTGAAGTTGAACTAGATGCTGGCTGCCCTGCAGTTCTTGTTGTGGCCTGGAGTAGCGGGCCTCTAATTGCTGGCCGTTCTTTTTCTAATTGACTGCCTTCCACAGCTATCCAAGTTTTGTACTTGGCAACATCCACTTCTGAAAAAGGAATCAATGTGTTAGTGTTCAGTATTGCTTTGTACTGTGGATCCAGAATTGTGGCAGAAATGTAACGGTTGGATGACACAATTTCTCTTTGCACCCTTGTATTTTCAGATAAGCGAAGGGTTAAGCTCTCCACCAACTCATATGCTTCTTTTTTTCCCTCCACACCTGTGTACATTGCAGACACTCCCTTCAGCTGTTCCTGTAGCATGTGCAACAATGGGATAGCTTAGCCCATAGTACAGTCCTCCTTGCTGACTTCACGTGTGAAGAGCTCGAAAGGAAGTAGCATTTCTGTCAGGCATTTAACTAGGCCCTATTGGTCCATCTCAACGGTCATGCCTTTCACAGTAGCATCCCCTCTTTGCATGACATATTCATTAATTGGTCTGTACTGCTCAAACAGACGTTCAAGCATGTAATAAGCTGAATTCCAACGTGTTGGCACTTCCTGGATGAGTGCTTTAACTGGCACTCTATGCTCACGTTGGATGATCGGCAGCTGCTTCCGTGCTTTAAAAGAATGGTTGAAATGTGTGCAGTTTCTTCTGCAGGTGGTCAGTAAGTTGCTGACTAGGTCTTCTTTTTTCAGAAAGTCTTGAACAATAATGTTAATGCAGTGCACCAAACGCAGGACCCTGAAATAGCCACCATTGGACATGGCCCTAACTATATTACTGCCATTGTCTGTGGCAACAAAACCAATGTTAAGCCCTCTTGGGTGCAGCCATTCAAAGACCTTGTCGTTAAACTCTTCCAAAATGTTTGCAGCAGTATGAGATTTCTCCATGGCGAACATGGCTACAGTTGCATGTTTCTGAGTGGCATTAAAAATCTCAGCAGTGTCAACACCTGCAGATATCTTTTCTCTAACCCCCACATAAGAGATCCAGTGTGCAGTGATGCACATGTAATCAGTGGCTTGGCAACTGGTCCACATGTCTGTTGTCAGGTGGATAGTGTGAACAGCACTTTGCTGCAAAGCTTGTCCAAGCAATTCCAGCACATCGTGATGTAGTGCTGGAACAGCAACTCTGGCAAAATAGGAACGGCTGGGAACCTTCCATTTTGGGCAAATGGCTGTCACAAATTCAAGAAAACCCACCCCTTCCACAAAAGCAAAAGGGAGGAGTTCCAGCGCTAACATTTTAGCCAGCTTCGTATTGTACAAACATGCCGTTGGGTGGTTGCGTTCGTATTGCCCCTCCGACCTAAACATGCTGAGAATGGTAGGCTGGATTTTTTTCTTTTCTGGTGCCACTGATGCAGGTGACTTCTTGGCGCCAGATGTTGTTAGGCTCAACGCCGCACGTTTTGTTGTTGCGGTACTCTCTTGCCTTAGTGTCTCAGCCTGACTCTTACTCTTGTGCCACTGAGATGTTGCTGAGGCTGATGAGGATGTGGGCGGTACCACTGCACTGCTGGGGACAGGGCTACTTTGTGTTCCAGAGAAAATGTCTCCCTCTTGTTCATCTTCCACCGCGATCGTATCTTCTGCTTCTTCATCACCACCAACAGCAATGGGTGCAGTTTTTTGGCCTTTAAGGTGCGCCTCCCACTGGATCAAGTGATGTTTTGTCAGATGGGTTGTTTGGCCTCCGGTACCATAGTTTGTACCAAGCTTACCTCGACTAACACCTTGTCCACAAATGGAGCATATAGCAACGTTCTCCTCCTTACTGCTAATCGAAAAGAAGTCCCAAACTGGGGCGGTGAACTTTCTGGTGCTGCTGGCGGTGCCACTTGCAATGCCGGATGAACTGGAAGGTGGGCGTGCTGGAGTTTGACTCTCTGCAGATGCAGTACCTGCTTCTACTGAGGTGGTTGTGCTGGATGTAGGTCACTTCCGGGCCTTTGCAAATGCAAATATGGAAGCTGCAGGTGGTGTTGGTGTTATCTGTGTTGGTGGTATCCGTGCCACATCCCTCACAGCAATTTGGGATGGGGTAATAATGTCGGGCTCCACTGGGGCAGGACTAATGTCCATGATGACTGGGTCGTCATCATCCTCCTCTTCTACATCTACCTCCATAACTCTAAGGCTTTCTGGAACCTTCCTTTTCCCTAGCCTTCTCTTGTGGCGTGTCTCACTCTCAGACTGAGGTGGTGGCATCCAATTGGCATCTAGATCATCAGAAGGGGGGCTTGTAGAAAAACTCGATGGACTAACCCTCCTTTTCCTTGCTGGGGATCTGGAAGACAATGGATCTTCTCAAAGAGTGGCTTGCTCTTCTTCCTCTGCAGGAAGCTCTATCTCCTGAACTGCCCCTACTTCGGGAGGAACAACTACTATTGTGGGTGGTGGTTGCGGCTGTTGTTGCGGCTGTTGTTGTCCACTTATCTGAGTTTCCTGCGTTGATTGGGTACTACTTTGCGATAACGATAAGTCAATTTCAACATCACTGCTCGTCTGCGTTGTCGTGATTAGACTGGCTACCTCTGCGACAGACATGGGCTTGGGCCTAGGTTTAAGGGATGGGTCCACTGATGCGGGGGTGCTGCTCCCAGCTTGCTCCCCAGACACCGCTGCTGCAGGCGCAGTTTTTTGTTTCCCAAAAAACATCTTGGGCGGCACACCAGTCTTGGTAAGTGGCAGTTCCTTCTTCTCACTGGCAACTTTCTTGGTACTGGAGGACCTGGTACCTTTCTTTGGGGCCATCTTCTTCAGATGTCAGCAGCACGCAGTGGCACAAGTTGAAGAGATGTCTGTCTGTGGTCACACGTCACATGACGTCGTGCGCAGCAGGACTTCTGTCTGGCACTGAGTACAACGGGTGATGAATGATGATGACACCTCCTCCTCAGTCTTTTGTGCACCTAAAAGCAAAGAAGCCAGAAGACCATCAGTGAAACGTGGCATTTGTTGTTGTGGTTCAATTCCTACTAGTACAAACAAACAAATATAATAAAATATATAACTTAGTGTGTGGTCACACTTGTTAGTGTTATTATTAATATTATTAAATTTCATTAACTCAGTTTAGTTATTAAAAAAACATAACAGTGTAGCCATTTGTGAGACTTTGACAACAAGGGCTTTCATGGTGTACTGTGTACATTCAGGAAGGATAGGAAAGAAGAAGAACAACAAAAAAATACAAATGTAATGGAACCTGTTTGGCATTGTGCATCTCGTGGGATGCAGCATTCATGAAGCTGCAGCTGGCAATGGGGATGGAAGCAGTAAGCCAAGAGGAACAAAGGATAGACATGCAGGCCTATGGCAAAAGCAGCACCCTAACTAGTACTACCACCACAAAATGGCCACCAGCCACATGGCCACTCACAGTCACAACAAGCAGGAGGCCTGTAAAACAATGAACCCATATGTCTGGCCCCATATGGCCAGACAAAGGAGGCATGCTAAACAACACAGCTTTAATGCAACAATGCAAAAACGAAAAACCATGGGGCTAAAAAAGGTTTGCAAGTTACACAACAACAGCCACACCACACACATCCAGCAAAGGCATTTAATTAACACATACGAAAAAAGTGAAATACCCCCAAAAAACACATTTTGCAATTCAATCTAATGCCATCCATGCCCTAAATGATGTTTAAAGTCAACAGACACCACAGAAACATTTGCTTCATGCACCCATGAGTAGTTCTGGGCCTATTGGTTGGGAAACCCATTGGCAGACTAGGCCACATAGTGAATCAATTCAAATCAATAATATTGCAAATGTATTAGAAAATGCAGTGAACTGTGATGCATTTTTTGCTGGGTAAAAGAAGAAAAAATTGCATGCAAATCAACAACAAGGCATGGGCACCACAAAGAAGGCTTGCAGGCCTAATGCAGAAACACACTGGCTGACTTCACAAAATGGCCGCCAGCTACATGGCCAGGCCACCACAACAACGAAAAAAGGGAAGACAGACAATGCAGGCCTATGGCAAAAGCACACTGGCTGCCTTCACAAAATGGCCGCCAGCCACATGGCCAGGCCACAACAACAAGAAAGGGAAGACAGACAATGCAGGACTATGGCAAAAGCACACTGGCTGCCTTCACAAAATGGCCGCTAGGCCACAACAACAAGAAAGGGAATACAGACAATGCAGGCCTATGGCAAAAGCACACTGGCTGCCTGCACAAAATGGCCGCCAGCCACATGGCCAGGCCACAACAACAAGAAGAAGTAAGCCAAGAGGAACAAAGGAAAGACAGGCAGGCCTATGGCAAAAGCAGCACACTAAGTACCACCACAAAATGGCCACCATCCACATGGTCACTCACAATAAGCAGGAGGCCTGGAAAAAAATGAACTCAAGCAGGCCCCATATGGCCAGACAAAGGAGGCATGCTAAACAACACAGCTTTAATGCAACAATGCAAAAACGAAAAACCACAGAGCTAAAAAAGGTTTGCAAGTTACACAACAACCACACCACACACATCCAACAAAGGCATGTATTGAACACACACGAAAAAAGTGAAATACCCCCAAAAAAACACATTTTGCTATTCAATCCAATGCCATCCAGGCCCTAAATAATGTTTAAATTCAACAGACACCACAGAAACAGTTGTTTGATGCACCCATGAGTAGCTCTGGGCCTACTGGCTGAAAGGCCTATAGTATTGGCAGACTACTGGGCTAGTGAATTAAATAAATATTGCAAATTAATTAATTTCAAAATTTGGAGAAAATACAGTGAACTGTGCAACATGATTCCTTTATAAAAGATGAAAAATTACTCACAAAGAAACAACTAGACTCCTACTGAAGTACAGGCCACCCACCACAATAAATTTTTTAAAAACGATGAAAAGTATCCAAAAATATGTAGGTGCAATGCCCCAATCAAAGAAACAACACCAATTTTCCAACTTACTTGTGAAATCTCAGATTCAAAAGTCCTCAAATCCAATGATATATGATGCAGCAGCCACAAAGAGTGATCCTTCCAGCTCCAAATCCAAATGAAAAGTGAACAGGAGAAGGACAAAGCACTGGGAGGAGCCAGCTGGACAGGAACAGGAAGTTGGAGACTCTGGGGCACTTCCTTCCTCTTAAAAAAAAAAGTAAAAAAAGAAAAGGGACTCCTTGCACAAAAAAGTACAGCCAAATGTCAATCTGAGGAGTTTTTTTAATCAGAATCACCATTTTGAGAAGGTTTTGTTGCTGCTCGAGAGAGATTCTTCTCCAGATTGCAAATTCTGCATGTTTGGGATAGCGATCTTCACAAAACTTCTGCTGGAAGTCCGATGGCGCGCTCGAATGACGTGTTCGCGATCGCACACTCTTGCGGGAACGTGCGGCCGGCTACCAATTCTCGTGGCGCTCGCGAACAGATGGGATATCTCGTTGGCGATCGCAGGTATCCCGGTAAGTCGCTCCCGCGCTTTCAAAAACGCAATTTGAGATCGTGAACACAAAAAAACTCCGCCCTGGAGCGTGGAGTTTTTGGTAACTTTGCGTTCTACGCGGAATGCGGAGTTGCCAAAAATCTGCAAACTCCGCGAGCGGAGCGGATTTTACCGCCCAGGCTTACATGTATGGTGTATACCTGAGTGAATGGTTTGGGACACATTTTGAAGGTGCCATCCATCATCCAGGTTTGACATTGGCTAAATTTAATTAATTTGTTTGTTGTAGAGAATATCAGAATTAATTTCTCATTATTTAGGTTGTCATGTAAAAGGAAAGGTTCCTCAATATGTGTAATTGTTTAAATGTTCAGGTATGTCTATGCCTTGGTATCTTGGTAGGGGCAGATGTGGTATCACTGGTGGCTTTTTCAGTTCAACCAATTAAACGTTTTAAAGTGGGGATAGGTGGTCGTTTCCTTGTTATGGGTTCGGGGACTCTAGGTTGTATATCTTTCAGGATTTTGCTTGTGGGTTCCTGAGAGCTAGAGCTTGCCTCTCTTATATCTTGCAATATTTCTCTTACTTCTATTTCTGTCTCATTTGGGGAGGTGGTTGTACTCTCTTACAAGAATTATAACTTTATCTTTTGTAATTATCCTCCCATAGCATACATTAGAATAATATTTGATACATTTCCATTTTATGGGTTCTGATGATAAACTTTTTCGGCTGTAGGTGTAGCCCATGTGATTTAGTAAATACTTTCCTGTCTGTGAAGTGATAAAGTTGGCAGTCTCTGTTATTGTATCTGTAAGTAGTGTAATAGTACAAATATATGTTTTTACTTTTGCACATTTGTTATTTCTATGTTAAAAAATGCAATTACTTCTATTTTGTATACTTACATGTATGTTCTGTTGAGATGTTTTGCACAGTTTTGCAGCTTTTCCTTTGGGGGTGCTATAATGTGGAGCAGGTGCTTTCATTTCTGTTGAATGGAAAAAAAACTGTAAGTTACATTATAAATGGTACTATTTTGATAATTTGTATAACTTGAGGTCGTTAGGTTTATTTTTGCTCATTATTTGGGTGAATTTTTAATTTGTTTTTTATTTATGTATACTTACTTTCTTATATCTTTTTGCTGGTTTGTGATAGTTAGTATTTTCTGGCAGTTTATCCGTTTTCAAGTTGTAGATTTTTTCTTTTCAGAAGTCTATGTAAAAATAAAAGTCGGATAGTGTGTTAATATTTATTTCCTATTTTACATTTTTAAATTTTACAACAGTTATGTTTTAGTTTAAATATAACTATTGCTTACTTGATTATTCAGTTGTTCAGATATATATTTTTCTTCTTCAATGAATCAGACAGAGTTTCCTCGTTTTGCAGCGTTTGTGATTTTTGAAGTATTTAGTTGTTAAATTAGTGTGCCTTTTAAATTGTTGATTTAATTGTTTATTTGAAATGATTGGTTAAAGTTGTTCATAGTTTTATTTTATTGGTTGGTTTAGTATTTATTTATTTTAAAAGTTTTATATAGCGCGAACATGACCCATGCAGGTATCAGAACGCTTTACACATGTACGGAGAGCAGAGGCATAAGGAAGCAAATATGGCTTCCAAGTTATGGGAGAGATCAGCACAAAGTATAGATACAAATGGATTCAGCAGTACTAACACAATAACCATAATAAAAACAATCATCAAAACTATGACAGCAAGCAGTAATCATGGGAAGAATTGACGAGTCAGGAGAGGTACGGGGAGAGGAGATCCTAGGATCTAGGGTATAAATTTGTTCATGAGTAATGTTTTAACTTATTTCTTGAAGGAAACAGTTGAGGGATTTAGTCTGGTTTCAGGGGGCAGTGTGTTTAGATTCTCAGGGTGATCCCAGAAAAAGCTAGGTTGTAGGTTTTCTTTTGGAGAAGCTCTGTAGTTTCAGCAATAAAGTGCTGGAGCTTCTGGAATATCTGTCGGCACCAGAGAGTTCCAACTTCTGAGCAAGGTATCTCGGGGTATTGAAGGATAGGGCTATATGGGTCATGTAGGTGATTTTTATTGAATTCGAGCTTCATAAGGGAGCCAGTTGAGAGCTATAAGTTCTGGGGAAATGTGGCTGTTTCTTTTTGATCCCGTGATGAGTCTAGCAGCAGAATTAAGGGAGGCCCTTAGAGGAGCCGTTGTGGACCGCAAGGGGCCGCAAAGGGTTGCACTCCCATAATCTAGGGATTACTAAGGCTTGTACAGCAGAGTTGGAGTCATTGGGGGAGGAAGGGATTAATTTACTCAAGATGTTCATTTGTAGGTTCGCTCCTTTGGTGGCGGCGCTGATGTGCTTCTGCATGTTAAGCTTCTTGTTGAGAGTTATTCCTAATGATCTTGCTCAATCGATAACTTGGGGCAGGCAGGTGAGGGCTGTTAGTTGTTTCAGCCATTCCTCAATAATGGGTGACTGGATGGGTGGAGGGATTAGTAGGAATTCGGTTTTGAGGGTGTTTAGTTTGAGGTTGTTGTGTTCCAGCTAGGATTGGCTTTTCTGTAGAGTTAGATTAGGAGATCTGATGTCTTCAGTGGAGGAGACTTTCAGGTAAAGTTGGGTGTCGTCAGTGTACATATGATAGTGGATGTTGGATGAACTCAGAATTTGGGTTAGAGGCGCCATGAACAAGTTAGAGAGTGGGTGAGAGGAAGAAACTCTGCTGGACCCCTAGTGTGACAGGAGTGGTCTTAGATAGGGACTGATTAACCTTGAATCGTTGAGATCTGTTTTGGAGAAACGAGGAGATCCGGTTTAGGATGGACCCTGATAAGCCCATTCTATGTTTCAAAAGTTTTAATAAGTTGTTGTGTTTAACCGTATCGAATGCCGAAGACAGGTCAAGGAGGATTAGGAGACAAGATTAATTTTGGTCTAGCATTTTTAGCGCATCATCCACTATGTGAGTCAGAACTGATTTGGTGCTGTGCCCCGAGTGGAAGCCAGATTAGAAATGGTCCAAAAGGTAGAATTGTTCAAGGTTATTACAGAGTTGGATGTGAACACTATTTTCCAGGAGCTTCGCCAGAGTTGGAATGTTAGAGATCGGGCGGCAGTTGTTTAGATCCGAGTGGTCTGCTGATGTTTTTTAGGTTGAGGAACACCTGCCCCGACTTTAGGCAGTCAGGGATAAAGCTTTGAAGTATAGAGGCATTAACAATCTTGGTCCAGAGTGGGAGTATTGACGATTTGATTTCATTGAAGAAGTCAGGGAAGCTGGTCGATAAAGTGTTTGCGGGTTTCAGCGCTGCTAGAATTTTGAGGATGGTGCCTTCGTTAAAGGTTTTGAAGGAAGACCATGAGGCATTGTTTTTGAGGGTGAGCCCAGATGGACATGTGGGTAATGCCATCAGGGATAGGGAGAGGGTGGAGATAGCCTTCAGCCCTCTGCAAGTCAATCTTCATGTTTTCTGTCTTCTCTATAAATGTGGTTATATATATATATATATATATATATATATATATATATATATATATATATATATATATATACATATATATACATATATATATATGCAAAAAGAAGCAGAGAACTCTGGGTAGTTCCCAAGTTTAGGTGGAAGGCAGCTCCTGTATAGAGCACCCGCAACACCAGCGACACTCTAAATTTGCTCACCTCAAATGTCAGCTTTTCTATCAAAGTTTTTAAGCATAGGATTAGCACAGTGCTATCCACGCTGAGATAGAAATATATTATATATATATTATATATATATTTAGGGTGGTGTTTGAATGTTTGTAGTTAATGCTAATTATTTGGGGAATTTATTGAATATATTTTAGATATATTGTTTTTGGAGGGTGAATGGTAAATATTTTGTCGATGAAATATATTTTAATTTGATTTAAGTATGTGTTTAATACATTCTGGGTTTATTTAAAGCAAGTGTTCTATGGAAAAATCATTTTTTAAATCTTTTTTAATAATTAGTGAATTATGTTGGTAATAATATTGTGTGAATCGATATTTTTGACATATTATATGTTTATTTAAAGTTAACAATATTTTTGTTTCTGATATTTTTGTTTTTGATATATGTAAAAATCGATATTTCTAACAGCGATATTTGTTTTCTTGATACTTGTGGTTTTTATAGTTAAATATACATTCATGGTCGATATTTGAGTCGATATTCTTGTTATCGATATTTAATTTCTGATATTTTTGTGTTTCGATATTTTATGGATCGATATTATGTCAGTATTCCTCCTAGTGATTTCTATTTTTTTGCATGAAAGTGTACAGCCAAGATGGAGAGCTAATACTAGCGCTGACCAAGAAAGTGGTACAAGTGTATTGTCTCACATTGGGATAAATTGCAGGGAGTTCACAGGTGCTAGGCATCAGCCTAGAAACGATGGGTTGACATCCCAATCCAAGATGACTCCAAGTGCGTAGGAGCATTAAAACCCATTCTAAGATGGCCAACGATCTGCTGCTTAGACACTGTCCATCAGCTATATCAGTTACCAAAGGTGTATACCAGTAGCAATAGGGGTACAGAAAAGGCATGAGCAGAAAGCTCCAAACTTCATTAGAGTGCAGCAGTCATCCGAGAGCTTCTCTACATAGAATAAAGTAGGGACCCTATGAGAAAAGGTAGCAATATGGGTACAGAAAAGGCATGAGAAGAAATCTTCAACCTTCATTAGAGTGCAGCAGTCATCGGAGAGCTTCTCTACATGGAATAAGGTAGGGGATGCTATGAGAAAAGGTATTGGTGATTATCAGCAGGGTTGAGCTGTACATTGGGTTTTGTGCAGGAAAAGTGTTCCTCAGTAGTGCAACCAGTGAAGAGTCCTAAGCATGCTGGCAATGCCCTTCTAGGCTGGAGTAGGCAGATAGGGAGGAAGATATGGGACTGTGGTAGTGTAGTAAGAATGTAAGGCCGCAATGATCAAGTGCTGTGACGTAGAGCATCTCTTGGTAGAGTGGGGTGTGAGTAGGAGCAGTTGGGAGGGAATATCTCAATCTGGCAGACCAGAGGATGGCAAGAATACCTTATTTAAGCCTTTGACTTGTGGACAAGGTTAGAGATGGTGCTTGTGGAACCGCAGCACCTTCAACTGAGGTGGAAAAAAATGTAATAACCTGTTTTTAAGGTAGCGCTTCATGCCACTTTTTTACATTTGAGTTCTATAAATAACCAGTGATTTATTACCCTGTTCAATTACATTTACTTAATGGGCCTTTCAAAGAATGGGAGGCTGAATAGGCCTTTGGGATTCAATCTAACACCTTGCTGTCGCATCTACAGAAGGTATAGGACATGAAAGCTGGAGTGCCAGGCCATCACCTTAATTCCCTGCCTGTGGATTGGGGGGCAACACAGAAGTCCATCAAAACAATTCCTGCAGGCACCTTTTGAATCAGATTTCTGTTGAAAATTTAGACATCAAAATGATTGGTTTAACACTTCCTCTGGATATGCAGTGACATAATGCAGGTTTGTACCAAAATTACAAATACACATAGACTAAAATTCAAATATTTCACTCTGCCCTTTAATGTTTGTTCTGTGTGGTGTAAGAGGACTGAGGTCCATTTGTTGCAGAATTAAAATGTGGTCGTATAATGCCACTTTGAATACGTTTCATGCTTCAGTATGAATCACCAGCAAATCTTACCACTACTTAGGTCAACTCGCTCTTTAAAATAATGAACAGAAGCATGCAATCAACATTTCTAACTATGTGTACATGCTGGCAGAATGACCCAGTGAGTTGTACGTATGGTCGCTGCAGATGAGCAGCGGTACTCTACAGATCAAGGAGCGGTATCATACTCCTGGGAAGTCAAACTTAGCCTTTTGAGGTTGGCAAATTTAGTACCATTACATTTTGATGAGGAGTTGTGTTGGTGAGAAAGTGCCAAAAGTGTGAGTTGGAAGGTTTTGAGAAAGTATTGGTTTATTTTGTCTGAAATCTGCTTTAGACCATTATATGGCTAATTAATACTCACTTTCAAGCCTCTTTTTTTAGTTTAGTGAGTTGAAGAGGAGAGCTGGTTTTGGTTATTCATTTGCTATGTCTAATCACACAGGCAGTCAAAATAACTTTATTTCGGTTCAAAAGAACCATAAAAGTTTTACAGTTTAAAAGAAATTTACAGCTCATAGAACATCTGCAAGGAGAAAATTTTAAAAAGCAATACATTAAACTTCAATAAGAGTGATTTGAAACACATCATATTACTTCCATAAAAAGACAGTTTAGGCAGCAAAATAATCCTATACAGATTTACTCATAGCGTTTTCTAATCACGATAGAGCCCCTTATAAAGTTGGCTACCGCAATACAAATGTCAGAGGAAGCCAATGTGTGCAGATAATTAAAACTATCAATATATGAACAGGGGCGAATAATCCTTAATAATGGAAGCAGAAATCTAGTTCTCACTGATTTGTCTAATGTGCAAAATAATAAAAAGTGCATCGTGCTTTGCCTGGAAGGATTATCACACGGACAGGGTGGGGAAACGCCAACAGACACTGCACAGTGCGTAAACAGAGCCTAGTTAGATAAAATCTAATCTGGGAATTTGTGGAGAAGGTTAAGTAAAATTGTAAAGGGGCAAAGGCAAGTGATGCGCTCCGATATCACCTTGTTGTTGATAATTACGCATGTTGCCCCTAGCTGGATACGCTGCTTTGATAATAGCCTTAGCGTTTGGAGGGATTCTTTCAGGATTTTCAAGAAAGTATCCCAGGCCTATATCATGGTATTTTTCCCTCAGAAAATAAAGCCAGGGTATCTTTAGGGCATTATCCATGTTTAAGCAATCTTTGATGACATCTCTTGAAAACATTAAGTCTTCTGAGAGCCAAATCTTAGCCCATAAATACAGAGGGGCGCTGCCAATGCGATCTTCTAAAAACTCTTGGCTCAGTTCAGTGTGGCAAATTAAAGCGGGGGCACTTTTCAGTGCCATCAGAAATCTTTTAATAAATTTGTTCTCTATTACTTGGAGCTGTTGGCTTTTGTTGTACTCCCAAACCCCGGCCCCAGACGTAGCAATAGGGAGACATTTAGCTCTATAAAGAGTTAATAATTCCTTTACCGGTTTATGCCCCAGTTTACATGCAAACCGTAATAACGCATCCACCGCCCTACTTGTCTGCTGTGCTCTGGTGGTTAAAAGTGGTTCCCACTTCATCTGATTATTGAATAAGTTGCCCATGTACGAAACATTCTTAACTTTTTCTATCTTCTTTCCCTGCACAATAAAAGTTTTAGTTTTTGTGGTCTTTGGGCCACGTACCATTATGTATGATTTGACAAAATTAACTTTTAGATCAAGGGAAGTCATAAAATCAGTTAAAGCATCAAGGGATTTCTGCAAGCTCATGGCTGTCCTTGCCAATAAAACTGTATTGTCTGCATATGAAAGTAAAGGAACAGGTTTATTACCAATTTTGGCGAAGTCAAGTTCCCTATTTAATAAAAAAGTCTCCAGCCCATTTGTATAAATTAAAAACAGGAATGGGGCTAAGACCTGGGCTTTTGAGTCTCCTTGACTACCGGGTACATTATTTTAATTGCTGATGCTATGGTATATGTTTTTAACGCTCGTTGTGTAGTTCTAATTTATTGAACACTTTATCTTTTAAAACTTTTAACTTACTCGTTGCACTTACTTCCCGGTCCACCATGGCGGCTGCCGTTTGTGTGGAGGAAGTATCTTCTTGCTCTCTTTCGTGCCTCACACTCCCAGCCCCTCCCTCACGTCACGTACGGCCGGCTATATCTTGCAGATGCCGACGCGCAGCGGCAGTGTGCAGCGGGAGCGCCAAAGGCAAGCCCGTCTGTGCCCGTCCGCACCGGGCTGTCACCAGGAGCCAGAACCCCTGCCCCTCTTACTTCAGGATATTCCCATTTGAATAGGGTCAGTTATTCCTCTGAACAATTGAAGCTCCTTAACCACTCTGTTTGTGTCTCTATCCTCCCTCTCTTAACGGGCACCGCCACCTGCATCAATTGCAGATTTCAAAGTCTGTCTTCCCCGGGACTCGCTACTTTCACTAACACTAATCCCTGTAAAGACTCTCATCTGTCTGCACTGTCTTCACTTTGCCCCAATGTCTCTTCTACTCCTGGAGAATATTTAAACAGTTTCCTTATTAATACGAGATCCCTGCCAAAACACGCAGTGGAAATTTGGGACCTTATTTCCTCCTCCTCATATGATATAGGCTTTCTTACTGAAACCTGGCTTACTTCCGCATCTACCCCTTCCATCCCTGTAGCTCTCCCAGCCAATTTCAAAATGCTCAGACTTGAAAGGGTCAACAGGGTTGGAGGGGGTATCGCCATTATTTTTGGCAAACATATTAAGGCGACAATAATTGATTCCATCTCTGAAGATTGGGTAGAATGTTGTGTCTTTAAACTGGACCTCTCCCCCAACCCTTCGTGGAAAGGAGCCTTGGTTTATCGTCCACCTGGCCCAAAGAGAAATTTTTGCCACCATCTTTTGGAATTCTTAGCCTCACATGCTCTCTCCTCCCAGCAGTTTCTTTTGCTAGGGATTTTAACTTTTATGGCGATGACATAACAAATTCCGACACCAACCAACTTCTCTCTGACTTAGGGACATTGGGACTGCATCAACAAGTCTCAGACCCCACACATTCGGCGGGCCACACACACCCTTGACCTAATCTTTTCAATGACTCCTCTAGTTAGCCTCGACCCCCCTGAACCTGTACTCTGGTCTGATCACTCTCTGATTGTTTTTTCTTTAGCTGCACACAAGACCAACAGCCAATCTCCCATATGCCATAGCAAACCATCTAGGCAATGGCAAAAAGCCACTCCGCTGGCTTGGGCCAAGGCACAGGTGCCTCCCTTGCCTCCTGACACCAAGGATGTAGACTTAGCACTTTCAAACTTTAATATGTCTCTGAACACCGTTTTGGATAAAATTACACCATTTAGCTATGGAATTTTTTTTCCCCATAGACCACATGCCCCTTGGTATACTCCCGGTTTAAGGATCGAGAAAGCCTCCTGCAAAAAACTGGAAAGAAGATGGCGTTCGACCAACCTGTCTGTTGACAAAATAACCTTTAAATTGGCCATAACAGTCTATCATCGTAATATCAAGGCAGCACGCAAAACTCACATTGCTAAAACTATCGATGCAGCTGGAAACTCATCTAAAACTCTTTTTAAAATTTTAAATTCTTACATTAACCCTGCGGCCTGGCTCTCTGATCCATGCCCATCCCAATCTCTCTGTGACGCTTTGGCTGATCATTTTGAGGGCAAAATTAAGGAGATCTACTTAAACCTCCCTCCTTCCGTTCCAGTGAAACCCATAGCCCCTTCTCCCTGCACAGATTCTCCCATTAGTCTTTGTAATTTTACGGCAATAACCATGGAAATTACCTCTAACCTTTTAAACTCTGTGAAGTCTGGATCTCCTTTGGACATCTGTCCCCCACAGTTCTGTCAACTCTAGCATCTGAACTAGCACCGCAAATCTCTTCCTTAATTAACCTATCAATTACATCTGGGATAGTGCCTTTAGACTGGAAGGCTGCCCTGATCAGGCCCATTCCAAAAAAAGCAACTCCGTTCCCACTGATTTGGCTAACTATCGCCCTATTTCCCTTCTCCCTTCGTTGGCCTAGCTACTGGAAAAGCACATTAATTATCAATTAACTACCTACCTGGAGACGTATAGACTTTTGGATGACTCTCAGTCTGGTTTCAGACCTCTTCACAGTACTGAGACAGCCTTGCTTGTGGTCACTGACCATATTAAATGCTCACGTGACGCTAACATTCCCACAATATTGGTTTTTATTAGATCTGCCAGCGGCATTTGATACGGTATATCACCCTCGACTTCTCGACAGACTCCACGATCTAGGGATTCAAGGAATGGCCCTCAAATGGTTAGCAGACTTTTTATGACAAAGATCCCAAACAATCATCCTCGGCCCCTATAGGTCTAGAACAATGCCATTGACCTATGGAGTTCCTCAGGGCTCCTGTCTGAGCCCCACGCTCTTTAATATATACGTGGCCCCCCTTGCTAAGATAGCCAGATGCTTTGGATTTGAGATTATCTCATATGCTGATGATACGCAGCTACTTTTCTCTCTTGGCTCAACTTGTCCAAATCCAAAGCCCTGTTCTCTTCTGGGAAGAAGGCCATAGCCACCTGGATGCTGGACAACCGGCTGCAACATAACCCTTCAAAAATCGAAATCATGCTATTTGGACAAGCTCAACATGTCTGGGCCCCGGAATGGTGGCCAGCTGAACTGGGCCCCAGCCCCCATCTAAATTGGTAGTAAAAAATCTTGGTGTTCGCATAGATCAATCCCTTTCTATGAAGTAACACATTGCTGCTATCAGCGTCCTGTTTCCACATGCTATGCCTGCTCAGAATAGTTTTTCCCCTATTACCTCTCTCCTCAAGGAAAACCCTTGTACAAGCTTTGGTAATTAGCCGCCTCGATTATGGCAACTCACTTTTGGCGTCCATCAACGAGAACCTATTGTCCAAACTCCAGGTGGTCCAAAATACTGCGGCACGTCTTGTCTGCAACCTCCCTTCTCATTCTTCTTCAGCCCCTCTTCTGCGGTCTTTACACTGGCTTCCTGTGAAACAAAGAATTATTTTCAAATTATGCTGCTTAACTCACCATGCCTTTCATAGCCAAGGGCCGTCTTTTCTAGCAGCCAAGGTTCTGCCTCACACCCCAGTGAGACTCCTTAGATCTAGTGACAAGGCTTTGCTTAAAGTCCCTAGGTTTAAGAAGGCCAAGGCTGGTTGCAGATCTTTCTCATTCCTTGCTCCTCATCTTTGGAATAGTCTTCCCATGCAGCTTCGCCTCTGTGAAAACCATTTTTTTTTTAGGAAGACACTTAAAACCCACCTATTTTAGTCACCCTCAGCCGGTACTCTGCCCAGGTCTCGTGCCGAGATAGCCCTTAGGGGCTGTTTCGAGCACGTTATTAAGTTAAATTAACAAAATTAACATACATCACTGCCGAACCCCCTCCGTGAAAATGATTGGGTGGGTTTTTCCCCCTTACTGCAATACCTTATGGTAACTGTAGTGTTAGAATGGAGCCTACGGAAGAGGGTTACTAGTGCTTTTTCCACACCCATTGTTTCCTTCATAGCCCACAACTTATCCCGATTAACAGTATAAAAGGCGCTAGATAAGTCCATCAAGGCCAGATGTATAGAGCTCTTCTTGGACCCCACATGCTTTCTGACTATTAGGGAAAAGTTAAGACATTGTTCAGACGTACCCAGTCCCCTCCTAAAACCACATTGTGTGTTTGACATGATCCCTTTGCTAGTTGCCCATTCTTCTAAGCGTGCAAGGAGAACCCTACCCAGTAACTTCGATGTGGCATCAATCAGTGATATAGGTCTGTAACACACCGGGTCACTTCTGTCACCCTTTTTAAAAACAGGGACCACGATTGCCTCTTTTAATGACCCAGGCAATGGGTGAATAATAGCAGTTTTAAAAGTATTCTTTAGTAGAGGTACCCACAGATCAGGGTTTCTTTTAAAGAGATCAAGAGGCACCCCGTCTGGGCCGGGGGCTTTCAAGCAGATACCCTGCGCTAAAGCCACCTCTACCTCTTGGACTGTGATGGACAAGCTAAGTTGTGTGGCTATAGTTAAATCATTGGGTGTTTCCCGTGAAACCTCCTATAACATCTCGTGTGAGGGATTAAAAATGCCAGAGAAATGGGCTTCCCATGCTTCACCCAAGATCAATGAGTCCATCTGTCTCACATCTTCGGTGAACAGTGGGCGATTAACAATTTCCCTGAATTTTTGCGAATCTTTAAGAGAGCCTGCTCTTTCCAAATCCTCCCACTGCTTCCTCCTGAGCTACAACTTTCAATCACCCTTTTGTATCTATACCTCGTGGTTTTGATTACCTCTCTATCACGAGGAATGGCACGTAGGGCACTTTATAATTCCTTATGAGCTTTGGAGCATTCAGTGTTAAACCAGTGTGCCTCTAGGGATTTCTTTAGAGGGACCTTCCTAATCAGTGTCTGGGCAATATCGGTACAGAGTAGCTTGAACTTTCGTACCTGTTCAGCCGAGGTGCAATCAAGCATCAGGCACCCATCTATTAAATTGTAGTTACTTTGGATAATATCTTGCTCAAATTTTGATGGGTTTACCTGACCCCATTTCAATCTGATTCCTTTAATGGGTTTGTACTGAATCGGGTGTTCATCACTGTGCCTCATCTTAGGCTTAATATTAAGAGAAACAATAAGAGGATAGTGGTCACTTGCACAGTTTGGCATAACCATAAAATCCTGGACAAGAGAGGTAAAGTTCTTTGTCATTAACATAAAATCAATAGAACTAGCCCTACCACCACCAACATAGGTTGGGCACTACAAGGGAAAGTTGCAGTCATAGTTGTTTAAAAAACTTAGATCATTTGTTACCAAAATAGAATTTAGGGCTTCGCCCTGGGGAGAGTGAATAAAATAAGCCAGGGGCTGTCCCTTGGTGTCTACCAGCCCACACACACGTTGGGAACTGTATTTACAAATTGTACAATTAAAATCTCCAACCCATAAAATACATAATGGCTGCCACTTCGTGGAGGCTTGGGTAATTTCTAACCCTGGGTGAAGTACTACGCTACGCTCGCGTAGTTTGCAAAGTTTGCGCTACTTCGCACTACGCGAATTGCACGTAGCACAGTGCAAACACGCGTAGCGGTCATTTTTGCTTGCTCGCGGTCCTCAACGTCAAGTTGGCGACAGCGAGCAAGCAAAATGACATCCCGGCGAGACTTTTTCCTCGTTCGCGATCAGCAACATCAAGTTGCCGATCGCGAGCGTGGAAAATAAACCTCCCGGCGAGATTCTCAACGTGGGGAGGTCAGGTTTCTCATTGCGAGTGGTCGCGTATGCTCGCAACCGCTCGCGATGAGAAACTACCAGTCCGCGTTGAGAAAGCTGCCGCTTGAGTAGAAATCTACGCGAGCGGCAGAAAACGACCGCTTGCACTGTGCAAGATGCGGTTTGCACTCATTGCACAGTGGGGACAAGCATCCGGCACTGTGCAATCAGTGCGAACAGCATTTTGCACAGTGCACTACGCAGTTCGCGTAGCTACGCGTAGCTCGCGTAGTGCGAAGTGCACTTCGCGTAGCTACGCGTAGCGCTACAACGCGAACTAAGCCCAGGGTTAGTAATTTCCCTTTGCAGAGACTCTATTACTTGGCAATTACTTTATCGAAGATATTATAGTACCAGTTCACCAATAATATTTCAACCTTAGCCAGACCAGAAATCACTATTAATTGATACCAGGGAGATGAGCTTATACATTTGGCTTTTACAGAACCATATTTTACCACAATAAACACCACAATACCCCCTTGGCCCTTCCTGATGGAGACGAAATTGTTGGGACACAGAAAGAGTGATATCCTTCTATAAAAATATCATCTATGGCCCAGGTTTCTTGTAAGCAAAAAGAGATTGTTCTCAGGCCTTTCCAGAGCAAGTGTTTCTTATAGGAGTTAATACGCTCATCATTACGTCGTTGGGTTCCAAGACATTACACGGGACCGTTCTTCTATTTTTACACGCAAGCCTATCATCTAAGGAAACCGACATATAAGGCACGATTTAGGAGTTAAGACGCTAACTATTACGTCTCTGGGTCCCAGTACAATACACGGGACCGTGTTGTTTATTTATGCAAGCTCACCACTCATGGAATTCGATATATAAGCCCTGATGAAGTTCCCGATATGGGAATGAAACGCGTTGGCTGGAGTATCTATGCGTGATGTTTTTTAACACAATTTAAAATAAAGAAATTATATTTTTTCATTTACAATTGACTACTGGACTTTGTGAGTTGCGCACCCCTTTTGGACATTAAGACGTTTCTTTGATCTGGAGCACAGTGGCGTCACACAGCGGCTGACGTTGGGGTGTTTCTGCGCGACCAAACTAATTAATTGGAACTGGCGTGAGGTGCGGAGCTAGGGGTCCGCCGTTGCTCCATTTTTTATTTTTCTTGTAAGCAAAAAAGGTTGAAACCTCCAATGAATCCCAACCAATCCTCGTTCATCAATTTTGAACGCACTCCCGCTATGTTCCATGATAAAATTTTAAAATTCGTAGTGGTGTTATCCTGCAGAACTTGCCGTACGTTTACATTAGCAGATACATCAGAATTACCAGCAACTGACAAATCACTCTTCTTTTAGGGCAATGGGACTCTGTAAATTAGGTAACAGTAACCATTGTTATTTATAGTTTTTTATAAACAACTGAAGTGTTGTATGCAGCACTTATATACCGAGTGTGTGTCCCTTTTGGTGTGGAAGACATGTACTTTACCCATTGGTCTCCTCTTTAGGTCTAGTATTAGCCAAGACCTTTTTATTTTTTCCAAAATTATACGTATGATATATTTACTTGTATGGAATTTTAGCCAGATCTCTTCATTCATTGGTCTGTTATGGTGTCATTCACATTTTCCTTCTGCCCACTGGAAGATACATCATGGGACAGTATATCAACCTGCTTCAGCAATTGGCTGACTTCACTTTGAGTAATGGTATACTGCCCTTTCACAAAGGCACATCCAAACACAAATTAGTTCCCTTAAGTGTGAGGGATTACCATAGCAATGTCTGCTCTTTGAGACAAAAAAATATTTTTGTTTTAGGTATTTTAAAAAAAATAATCAGCGAGGGTTTAGCAGCTTCTCCAACAATAACGTTTGCAAAAGCCATGTCAAAACAAAATAAGCTTTGACAACGCCAAAAGAAGGGCGTCCAATTCCAAACCTATTGGCGTTTCCAATGCTTGTGTTAAGTGTGCTTTCCCTGTGGAACCTTTGGCAGTTGTATAGTCATGACCTTCATGCATGTATGATTCTCTACTGAGTTGTCACTGCGACACATTCTGCTATTTGGTGATGTATATATAACACTCTAATAACAATGATCTTCATCATTTACTGAAAGGGAAAATGCCAGCAAGTAGAAGATGAAGAAGAGGGCACTTCTGAAGAAAGGGGCACCCCTGAGAGCAGCCTGCTCCTGGGAGTGTTCCATGAAGCAGCGTGGAAGAGAAAATGGCGGGAACAAATCAAAGAGATGTGTCAAGGAAGGGCGTCTGACGGATAGCTACACAGCTCTGATTGTCCTCATTACAGCGCTGCCCTTTTTCAGATCACAATTTCAGACGGTAGGGTCGCGTACATATGTGAAATGTGAATTGACCCCAGAGTCAGATGAGAGAGTGAGAAACAGAGGAACTCTGCGGTTCCAACTAACCCCCTGTGACCTCAAAGCTGCAAGCCGCGGGGCCGTGATTGAGGGTGTTTATGGTGCATGCTTTTGCTTTCATAGGCGTGTGAGGGGGAGCGGAACGAACACGGCGCTCTCCTTTGAAAATGTTCTCTTTGACGAGAGGAGTAAGTGAGGTAGGACTAATTTTAAAAGCCACTTTCTGAAGACTTTCCATCCGTCATATATGCTTGAAAGATAAGCCCTTGCTGTTCTAAAAGGAGCAGGCAACTTATGTGCAGGGTTGGGTGTCACTATATGAGGCCGAACGTATCGACCTATAAAGATATTACATTCACTACATCACTGGGAATGTATAAAATTGGGTATATATAATTACTATTATTAACTCCACATAAATTTACCTAGGGAGGTAAGAATACATGGAATTAAGATTATTAATTACACATTCTTACCCTGCAACGTAGTGGTAGATTGATATAGTGATTGTAATTTTTTTTTGACATGCACATTGCATTAGATATACTAATCCACCACCATGGGTAAACTTAGGGCCTCATTTATGAGGAAGTTACTCACTGCAGCGCAGCGCAGCAAGTCATCTTGCTGCGCTGCGTGACAGGAAAGGGCAGGAGTGCACTGTATTTAAGTCAATATGGCACTTTCCTGTCCTTTCCCTTGCTCTGATGCCCCTTTGTCAGCCTAGCGCCAATGCAGGCACCCTTGAACCATGGTGCACGGGTGCTTGTGTTGCATGCAGGATTGTTTTTGTGCAGGAAGGGGAATCTACCTGCACAAAACCAATCCTGGGAGGCATATTCCTCTTTCTATGTGTGCGGCAGGAAGCAACACACATAGACAGAGAAAGAAATTAGGAGAAATAGAGCTATTTCTGCTTATTACACCTCCCCTGGGAAGGTGTACGTTTTTGGTGTATTCCCAGGTTTACAAGTTCTTGTAAATTTGAAGATGCGTCAAAATCCATGGGAGTTGCATGGGAACACTCACGCAAAACCCATGGAACGCCTACCCAGGGCAGGGTAATGTAACACAGCGATTTGCACTGCGTTGCGTTACTCCAGATTTTTAAGCCACTCAGAGCCACTCAAAAACGACTTTGTATGGCTTCAAAAATCTGACTTAGAGGTTTGCTTCATGCATGCACCACCTTGCAAACGTGATGCAACCCTCTCATTAATGAGGCCCCCAGTGTGGTGAGGTGAAGAGCGGTTCTAGTTACATGAAGCCAAATGGGGCTAAATTAGGGCCACATGTATCAACTAATTTTGCGTTTGCAAACGGGCCGATTCGCAGAATGCGGTCGCAAAACATTCACAATTTACCACAAACTTCAAGTTGGTGGTAACCCATTCGCAAATAGGAAGGGGTCCCCAAGGGACCCCTTCCCTTTGGGAATGGTTGAAAAAACGTTTTTTAAGAGCAGGCAGTGGTCCCACGGATCACTGCCTGCTCTTAAAAAATTAAAAGAAAACTTTTTTTTCCTTTTTAATGCAACCCGTTTTCCTTTAAGGATTGCTTTATTTAAAAGTAATCACGGACATGGTGGTCAGCTGACCCAGCAGGCCACCATACCTGTGATTTTAGCAATTCCTAGGGGGTCGCAAATTGCGATCTACCTCATTAATATTAAGGAGGTAGGTCGATCTACGACCTCCTAGGAATCGCTAAATGAAACTCTATGAGTTTCTTACATTGAAAATCGCAATTAGGTAATCGCTATTACAAAGTTGATACATGTGGCCCTTAGTTTTTTGAAAATCTCCCAAACCATTAAATATAAACTCCTTTTCTTCTTGCGCACAGCCATCACAGTTGATGGCAAATTGCTCTCACTCCTGTGTTTGTGTGCCAGATGATACCAGATCGTTCCTGGTGGTTCTTTCCTGTTTTAAGTAATAACTGTAGTGGTAATAACGCAAGCAGAATATCTTCAATCACAAATTTCTGTGTGCTATTCCCTGTTTTAGTATCGATCTGTAAATCAGATTCAAGACACAAGAAGCACCTGGTACAAATATTATTAAGGATTTTACCATGTGTTTTCTAGTAAAATCCTTAATGACTCTTTAATTAATTTACTTACAGAGTCAATTGGACCCAAGAGCTTGCACTAAAGATGGTTCAATTGTAGTCTATCCCTGTTTTATCACTAGCTCTTATAAGGAGTTGAGTGCAAAACGTGTCCTGAGTTTTTGTGGCCAAGTACCAACAGTTTCTATCTGGTGGTACTTCTGCAATTAAACTATAGAGCTAGTGGTGATAGCATAGTTTCTATCTGGTGGTACTTCTGCAATTAAACTATAGAGCTAGTGGTGATAGCATAGTTTCTATCTGGTGGTACTTCTCCAATTAAACTATAGAGCTAGTGGTGATAACACAGGCAAATGGACATGATTACCGCATGCTTCTCTTGTTCTTCATCTGTTATTTGTTATTTGCACCAGCATTATTTCTACCCCTTATTTGACACCATCTGTAAATAGGCTAAGTTTAAACCAGAAGTGCAAAAAATTGTTTGAAAAGCTACATCCTGATTTCCGGATTTTGAAGCCCATTGTGCACTTAGGACAGTGTTAAATCTCAGTTTATGGTGGATTTTGAGCCATCATAAATTTAGTATTATGAGCTGGATAGGGGTCATTATAGTAGGGTGGGCGGAACTCACAGAATTTGACTCTGCGGAATTCTGCAGAGTAACAGAAAAACTAAGCAAGATTCCGTGAAGTTCCGCCAATGGGCGAAAACAGGCATGTCACACTGCTCGCGCTGTCAATTAGTGCTGAGTGTACTCCACATTGAAAAATCAGCACGGATGTCACCACGCGGTGCGCCAAAGAGCGCAGCTACTCAAGCTAATTTTGTTGCGCTCGAGTAGATTTTCTAAGTGAGCAGCAGCCTTCTCAACGCGAACGGTCGTGACTGCCTGTGATCGCCCACGTTAGAAAAATCTCGCTGAGTGTCCTCCTAGTGACCGGAGATATCGCAAGGGGACCTCAAATCTTACTCGTGCTCGTGAAGGATGTGACCCGCTTAGGGCCACCCGGGTCACCACAGACCAACTCTCAGCCTTCCATACCGAATGAAGAGCAAGAGAAACAGTGGAGAATATACGCCAATAATCATTTATTAGTATACACTCAGAGCGAGGCTCCGTCTGCACAGTCTCGTAAGAGTACTACAGAGGGAACTGAGGAACAGCAAGCATAAAGATACATTATGTACATTGAATGGTTAGCTAAGAACATGCCCACAGTGGAATTTTCCAAACAGATGTGGCCAGACAGCGAAAGACAAAAAACGTCTTCCACTCTCATATCTTATGCAGTTCAGGACACTCTCAAGGCTGTTCCATCCTGTGCTGCGATCAAAATTCCAGACAGGTGGGAGAGGTTCTTTATCTACGGAAAACTATGCACTGGCACAAGCAGTTCTTCGTTACAGAAACGTAACTTAGCAAAGGGTATTTCTCGGAACAGGGAAGGATTAGTTTTGAACCTCACACAAAATGGAGTCTGAAAAAGAAAATGGTGAAACGAATGCTAACTTATACATGGTATTACGAGAGCATCAACAAGCATAATCTAACACTGGCCAACTTACTGTTCTGGAGATGCGCATGAGAATAAATTCCGCTGCACGGCAATTAGCAGAATTTGGCCGAAACTCTGTGTCTTAAAAGTAATGAGGAATTGCCAAAATTCTGCCAATTCCGCTGACGGAATGGAATATTTCACCCACTCCTACATCATAGTGGAGGCTGGACATGCCAAATGTATTGGAAACTTAAAACTCTTAAGCTTCTGGCTAGTCACAAAAATTTAGCAGGTGGTTCCATACCTTAAGATGCAAGCAAACTACCCCTTTTATGAGCAGGAGAAAGTATGGAAGGGAAGGCGGCAGTGGAGAGCAATGCCTTCTTAGGGAATTAAAAGGAATTACAAGGGGAATAAAATGGTAAATGCACTTTTTAGTCCCTTGCCCTCCAGGAAGGATCTTTAGGAAACTTTAAATGTTGAAACTAAAGGGCTAAGTACAAGTTTGGAAGTCCGGCTCTTCCACCTAGGGTTTAATTGCTTGTTCAATACTTTAAGGCCCATTACGATACCCGGCGTAAAAAAATCCGCCACGCATGAAAGCGGCAAAAATCCGCCCGCACACACCGTCTGAACACCGACCATGCCATTACGATGACACAAACCGAAAACCGCCATCGGCGGAAAAATCACACAAGATACCGCCCGCCCTCGTCCGAGTCGGAGTCAAACCGCCCGCCACGGACGGAAACACGCACGACAACACAAAACCGCCCGCCCTCACGGCCGACACATCGCACGTGAAATTACGATCGCACCGCCATGAGCGTGGGTAAACTACAAATATACCGCCCGCCAGCGCAAACAACGCCGATGAGAATTGACACGGCAGAAGCCATGGCGCCCACGTCCCTGCACAGAAACCATCCGCTGACATAAACAATCGCACACAACATGGCCAACAAGTCCACACAGCAAGGCACGCACAAATACACAAGCACAGTACACATCCCGAAAACACCCCCTGGACAAACAAAAACTACAAAGGCCAGAACACCAGACACAACACACCTGAAAACAACAGACCATGAGGACACACCCACATAGGTAAGTACAAAAGCAGCACTCCCACAGACCACAACCCCTTGCAACATTGCAAACCAGAGAGGAGAGGAGAGGACACAGTGACACAGCAAGGACAGCAGCACACCACAGAAACGCACACATCACAACCACCACCACCACCACCACCACCACCAAACACCGGCACCACAAACCCCCTGCACATTACACAACACACACCGCACCAGCACCACAAACACCATGGCACCACAAAGAATGCCCAAGTTCACGCCCATTGAGCTGACGGTCATGGTCGACGAGATTATCAAGGTGCACCCACAAATCTATGGGAACCTGGTCCAGCACACACCACTAGCCACCAGAAAGAGAATGTGGAACCGGATCGTAGACCAGGTCAATGCAGTCGGGACCCTGCCCAGGAACAGAGTTGAAATCAACAAACGGTGGAATGACGTCAAGAGCCTGGTCAAGAAGAAGGAGAGCAAAAACAGAGAGCTGGCTGCCGTCACTGGCGGAGGGAATCCCGCGCTTTTCAAGACCTTCAAAGCGTGGGAGGAGAAGGTGCGAGTCATCATACATCCGGAGATCCTCACCAAATTAGCAGGGGGAGTGGAGGCTGGTAAGTACAAACTAATGTATACCAGCACACCGCTATGTACTCACATGCACTACCACCATGCCACAGCTCCCAGGGACAAACACCCCCATGTCCAGCACACAATACACAACACATCACACACACATGCAACAGACACCACCACACACAGCCCAAACCTAACAACTGTAAGATACGTGGGGGCATGTGTACACTCAGCCAGCCACGTAACCACCAACAGGTCCCCAAGTATGCCAGAAGCGCCACAACGAGCACCCACCACACCCATGTGTCCGCCATAGCTGCACTAACCGACAAGTAACAGGTAAGTGGCAGGAACACAAAGTGCAGTGGGTGGGAGGGTGGACAGCTCAAGTACAACACACACCAGGCCCCTAGTCCCACAGCACAGCAAGGAGGAGCATCCCCCACACCCCACAGCCACGTGTCAGCCACCGCAGTGCACACCGACAGCCGAAAGGTAGACATCACGGTCCACAACAATCGGTGTCAGTGGGTGTCCAGCCATCACCACGACCCACAACACCGCCCCCACCCCCACAGACCTGCAACATGGAGCACCCCCCGCTTAGAACCATGTGGCATCCAGTACAGTGCACGCACGAACAACCTGCAGGTGGGAAACTGGACAGGGCTGGATTACTGGAGGCATGAGGACCGTAACACGACCAACACATGGGACATGTCACGTAGCAGACGAACACGCAGCACCGCCCACTGTCACGAACAAGTGAACAATGTGCACACGGACATGAACCACAGACTCACACCCCACATGACCCATCACAGACACAGCAACACCCAAGGAGCCACGTCTGCATGCACAAGCCACACTGAATATAGTACCACACGGCAGCCACTGTGCAACCCATCACACACAACCGAAACACCATTGAAGTCCTGTCCATGTAGCCCCTACTGCCTGTCAACCACACACCCCACAACTACGCCTATGTAAGACAAACAACACTAGACGCAACAGAGCGGAACAACATAAATGCACACGAACACCACTGAACCCATCAAACACACAGACACACCATGCACATACAACATACCATCCATCCCATCCGTCAGCCCCAGTCTCATGAAAGGCATGTCATCCGAACAGCTGCCACACATACAGCAGTCACGCTAAGAGACATGCCCATGACCAACCATGTGCCAGAAGTCAATGAAGCGCACGCCACACTGTGAGCAACAACACACAACATGGGCCACACCCCCCGAGCACTGCAGTGATGCACATGGCACAGGGCAGCACGCACACCAAGGAGATGGGACAACTGCAATACGTCGGGTGGCACACAACCATCACTCACTCATAACGATGCGTCCAATGCCATGTCCAGTAATCACAACAGACAGCAAATATGCAGGGCATGTCAGGCATGCACACACCTCAGACCATGCACTGTCATGCTGCCACAACACATGTCACGTTCGGCACCCATGGCTCACAGCATGTACCCCAAAAGCATATTCCATCCCAAATTCGTTTCTGGGGCATGACCCCCATGTTGCCATATGCGTTCCTAAGCGTTCCATTTGAACCCCAAAAGCATATTCCATCCCAAATGCGTTTCTGGGGCATGACCCCCATGTTGCCATATGCGTTCCTAAGCGTTCCATTTGAACCCCAAAAGCATATTCCATCCCAAATGCGTTTCTGGGGCATGACCCCCATGTTGCCATATGCGTTCCTAAGCGTTCCATTTGAACCCCAAAAGCATATTCCATCCCAAATGCGTTTCTGGGGCATGACCCCCATGTTGCCATATGCGTACCTAAGCGTTCCATTTGAACCCCAAAAGCATATTCCATCCCAAATGCGTTTCTGGGGCATGACCCCCATGTTGCCATATGCGTTCCTAAGCGTTCCATATGCACCCCAAAAGCAAAGTACAAACCAGACCCAGGATGGGCCTGGAGCCCGCATACACCAGAGTCACAATAAGTAGGAGCACAGCAACACACCCATCGGCATAGCCAATCCGTCCCATGCCACATGTGCACAGCACACAGTCCCATTGCCAAGCACACACAACAACAGATTGTACAGCCACACACCCGCCTCCGGGACACACGTGCACGAGAGTGCACGAACGGAGAATGTCAGACAACCAATACAGACTTCGCCAGGTGCAACACAATAACAAATCTCATTCTCTCCACAGGTGACGAACTGCTGGATGCTGGGGATGGAGACAGCAGCCAGCACAGCCAGCCTACAAGCCCCCAACGAGGACACACGGATGTGGAGGATCTGTCCTCCTCTTCGGACACGGACCACCAAGCAGGCCCATCTAGTGTGGCAGGGCCCAGCCGCTCCCCAGGACCCCTCCTACCCACCAACCCATCATCCAGGGCTGCTGAACATTCCCAGCCCCCTGCTGCCACAGTCGTTGCGGCCACACCCATGGTCATTGCGGCCACACCCACGGTCATTGCGGCCACACCCATGGTCATTGCGGCCACACCCACGGTCATTGCGGCCACTACCACTGCCGCAACCGCCACCACGTCTTCGCTGGCCCCAGCCCCAGCGCAGGTGGTGGCCCGGACGACTGGATCCACCCTGGGAGCCAGGGCGAGGACCGTGGTGAGCAATGTGGCTAGTGGGCAGGCCGGTGGCAGCAGGACTGGTAGGAGGAGGAGGGTCAGGGAAACGCCAGTCTCCCCTGGGAGCCATGCCCTGCCTCAAATGGCCAGAGTCCTTGGGGCCTATGAAGAGGCCCAAGGACAATGGGCCAGGTCTGCTACAGACACGCGTGAGGTGCTGGGGGTGCTGAGGTCCATGGGCCAACTCGTGGACCTCATGGGCCAGCTGGTGGTGGCGGTGAGGTCACAGCCAGGGACAGCAGCTCCCCCTCCGCCACCACCTGCCGGGGCGCAGGGTGGAGCAGCAGTGTCCAGTTCCCCTGCGTCCACAGCCAGTGAGCACACCTCAACCACCAGCAGGTTGCAAGCAGGCACCCCCCCTCGCAAACGTGGAAGGGGCCGTCCGAAGTGGAAACAGATCTCCCGGGAGGACTTCGCACGCTCCAAACGCAAGTGAGGCAGCCAGCCAGCCTTCCTTGACCACTCACTGCATTGACTTGGACTACGATCCCACTCCACACAGCCATCTGGATGGCATGTGTGTGTTGGACTATGGACATAGAACCAGTGGGTACACCCTGAGCATCTCGCAGCCATGACCGACAGCTCATTGTCACTGCACGCACCACTTTTGTCATCACCTTACACACAATCACATGTCACAGTTTGAAATAAATGCACCTCTTCCACAAACTGCTGTCTGTGCCCTGTGTTTTAATTGTACGGAATACAACGGCCACCTTGAGCGGAACGGCACCTGATGCGTGGCATGTCAATGGAACCCGAGGGCCTGTAGGGACCTAGGGGTGGGAGACAGAACAGGAGCACACTCAATGAGTGTGTCACACACCCATCACACAGTACATGTCAACAACTACAAGCAATGTACACACATCGCACAGAGCAAATGCCACAGCCACCATCAGTGGCATACTAACCTGGGCATGGAGCGTTGACACACAGCACGCAGTGAACAAAAGGCCACCCTGACACAGCACACACACACCTGCACAAATACAGAAACATCAGCCGTCGTACATGGACACTCACCGTCAAGTGAAGTAGCGGGCGATGAGCTGCTGGCGCACATTCCCAGCTTCCTCCTCTCCGCTGTCCTCCTCACTCGAGCTGTCCTGGTCTGCGGGCTGGGGCCCTGGTTGATCTCCGTCATCCACAATGAGGGGGATCTGCTTCCGAATGGCCAGATTGTGCAGCATGCAGCACGCCACCACTATCTGGCACACCTTCTGTGGGGAGTACGCCAGCGCACCCTCGGTGCGGTCCAGGCACCTGAACCTGGACTTGAGGAGGCCAAAGGTACGCTCGACCACACGTCTGGTCCTCCCATGTGCCTCATTGTAGCGATCGTCTGCTGGGGTGCGAGGATTCCTCAATGGACTGAGCAGCCATGCCCCATTCGGGTACGCAGAGTCACCTGGGTGTGAGGGACACAGAGAACCGTTGCTATTCCAACTGGACAGGGGACAGCATCGCACAGCCAGCACGCTACACCACTCCACATACTCACCGACAATACAGCCACGATCCTGTTGCAGATTGGACATCAGTCGTGGCAAGATGCTGTTGCGCATTATGTGTGCGTCATGGGCCGAGCCTGGGAACTTTGCACACACGTGGGTTATCACCATGTCCGCAAGGCACACCACTTGCACATTCAGGGAGTGCGTGTGCTTCCTGTTGCGGTACAGGTGCTCAGTGGCCTGTGGTGGAACAAGGCCAACATGTGTGCAATCAATGGCACCAACGACGTGTGGGATCCTGCCAAGGGCATAGAATGCACCCTTCACTGCCGCCAATTCACGAGCCCTGGGGAATCTGATGTACCTGTTTCGGTACAGCATCATGGCTGCCAGTACATCCCTCAGCACCTTGCTGAACATGGGCTGGGACATCCCTCCTCCACTGCCCACTGTGTGCTGGAATGACCCAGTGGCGAAGAAATGCATGGCGGCCATCACCTTAGCCGTGGGGGTGAATGCTGTCGGATACACCCTGCGGGGACGGAGATGGGGTTCCAACATGGCACACAGTCGATGCAGGGTTGGCCTGTCCAGCCGAAACTTCCTTATGACCTCAGTATCCTCCATGTCCGCCAGCAATTGGTATGGGCGGTCAATGTTCGGTCTCCGCCTAGGGAAGATGGCAGTGGACACATGTCAAAGCAACACAACACATAGCAATTTCGCATTCACATCACTGACATGACTGAGCAAGCACATGAGTCACAGCCCAGCTGTCAAGCAGGGACGGCACGGCCACAATACACTTACACAGGTCTCCCACCAATGGCAATGGCTAGTGATGCAAACCACTGCCATGAGCATGCACATGGGGATCTAGGCCCCAATGACTTGCGGGCGTGCTGATGGGGACTGACTGCATATTCGTCAAGCGGCAACGCCACGGCAACATGAATGTCTGCTGAGCATGGCACTGCTTCCGAGGCTGGATGAGTATGGCACACGACGACGACGATGTGGGCACAGGCTGAGCGGCCAAAACAAGTGGGACCTGTGGCACGAGGGGATATGAGACAGTAGTAGGTGTCAGCACTGCACCCTATGTACAGCACTGTACGGATCACACCTCCCGAAACATTGACAGGTGTACACATTGACAGCCCCATGCCAAGACGGCTGTGTGCTTGCAGACACACGTCACAGGTGAGAGGTTACATTGCACGTGCCAGGTGGCAGACGTACATAGTGGGAGCTGGCATGTGTGTGCATGTGTCTCCTGTTCAGGATACACCAGATGGGCGCTGACTCTGTACTGACCATTGGACACAGCATGTTCCGTGGAAGGCTTGTGTGTGTGGGATGGTGGCACTGGATGTGCCTCCGTTGGGTGGGGGGCCATGCACAGGGCGGGTACGTCGATGATTGCGCATTGTTGGTCACGGTGGGTGCACCCACTCAGATGTGTTGCCCTGTGTTCAATTCCTATGTCCGCATGATGATGGACTGTAGATGTGGGCAGACTACACATTGGTCGATGTGCTGTCTATATGCATGTGCCTTCACACCAGGCACAGCTGCCCCTGCACATGTGACCCCTGCTGGACTCGCTGCTGGGTCTGTGGAGCTGATGCACCTTCTGTGCGTGGGGCGGACAGCTCTCCTCACTTCCCTCATTGCGCATGTCATGACTTTGCCGCAGGTGACATGGATCATGGAGGGCCCACATGTACGCGTGGGTAGGCTACACATGATTGTTCACTGGTCGCCACCCCCAGTCAGTGTTTCGAATGGGAAGGTTGTTGTGCTGGTGGTATATTCGATGTGGCGGATGGGCGGGCCTAGGTGCGGGCTTACATTCCGGACATGGGGGGTAGTTGGTTTGGCGACTAGTTGCAGTACACACGGGACACGTCTCTTCCTGTCCACATCTGGGTCATCCCTTGTACTCACTGACAGTGATACAGTCATCTTCGCCCCAGCCCTCATGTCCTCCCCTCGCTCCCCCAATATGCATGTGCACCTGCGAGGCTAGCGCTTGCACAGGCAGCCCCAAGCTCGCACCAGAGAGGGCAAGGAGTGTATGTGTGGGTCCAGTTGCACGAGTGGGCTGTCTCAGGGTATGATGTGTGGCGGGACGCCGTCCACCTGCGTGGTGCCCCAAATGGAGACCCGGCCTGCATGGACTATGCATCACAGTCTTCGCCTTCCGGATCCGCCACCTGCGACACCCAGTGGCTGTGGCTGCCCTTGCGGCCAGGCCGCGTCCGTCTGTAGCTGATGGCCCACACATTCACTCTTTGGCCTCTCTGGGGAGGGCTCGGGGGTGGTGGCGCACGCGCTTGCACTTAGTCGCAATGGCATGTGGCGTGGTTGGTATAATGGGCAATGGATGGGATGGTGCGAGCCACCTCCCATGACGTCAGTGCTGCTCGTGCTGTGGTGCATCCCCCCTACACTTCCATTTGACTTGTGCCATGCTACACGTTGAGGTTCTATTGCCTGCGTGATATGACCAGGAGGAGCGCGAGGAGACCTCTCACACACCATGCTCCACTGCCATCCCGTGCCCTGTATCGCCTGTGCGGATTGACTATGTTGGGGTTACACCTGGTCGACTGGGGCTGTGTGTGCCTTGTCAAGGGGCATGGCGGGCGCACAACAGGATCCAGCTTGTCCACGGAGGGTGGGCTGACGTGTGCGCCTGGTACCGCATTGTTCGTGTGCCCGGCTGCTGTGCACACACGTGTTCACTTCCCCCCAACAGGTGTCCTCTCACAATGCCCAGGGAAGCGGTGGTGTACTGTTCATGACCCCTCCCAACACGGCGTGCTCCAACTTGGCATGTGCGCATCTACCCGTCACACCCACCCACCTGAGCACTGCGTCCATACGACTTCACACGACACATGTGTGTCTTCCACAGTTGTGCTACTCATTTGCGTTGACATCCAATGCCAGTGGACTACATGGTCATGTCACGACTGCCGTGTACTTCACATACTCTCATCCTCTCTCATTCGTACTTGTGAAATGAGTCAGCGGAGACAGTTTTGGTTTCAAACATTATATTGAGTCTTCTGTCCTCTGTGATGCAGTATAGTGGACACTACTGGCAGCGGAATACATGTTGAGGATATACTGAGCATGATTACAAATGGGATAGGGTGTAGGGTTACATGTGATTAGCTGTTGCATGTGGGATGTGGGCTTCAGAGTTACATCTGCTTGGCCAAGGCTGTGCTAATGTACATTTACGTATAGCTGCGGAGCTGCGGACTTTGACACAGACTGTATACAAGTAGCCTACCAGACCGCTTGGCATCATGGGCACAGTCCATCTCAGTTCCATGTGACAGGTTTGCTGCGGTTGTTCCTCATGCACGCGTGCATGTGAGATGACATCAGGGCATGTGCTTGCGTGCATGCAGCGGCGTGCCACTTGTTGTTGCAATGTGGTGGTTACTGGACATGTCACAGTCACTGGGGTCGTGTTGTTGTTGTATGCACTTGTCGTCCATGCAAAGGTCCTGGTATGGGATTCCCGGGGCGGGGGTGGGAGGGGTGCAGCACCCACAGACTCCAGGCGACCTATTCATGTCCACTGAGCGGTGTGTGTGTCCATGGGCGCTGGATCCATGTCGTGTCCTGGTTGTTCGTGCAGTTCCGTCCATGTGGGTGCGATACACAGACCCCATGCCACTGCCTCCCATGATGCATGCGGTGTTCCTGGATGTGATGGGGAACAGTGTGCATGTCCCGGTCATATCCGATGTCATGGCGATGTCGTTGATGGTGTGGTAATTGTTGCCGGTCGTTTGGTATGGCTGTTGTGGTGGTGACTGGCCAGTCCGTGCGGAAGCTAAGCATGGGTGCGGGGTTGGACATCATAGGTCAATTGGGGAACTTGCGTTGGGGTCCGACGAATTTACAGGTTGTCAGGTATGCGATGCCGTCCAGCAGGGCATCCATGTCATTGGTGGTGTACATGTTTGCCAGCCAATGTAGCGGATGGTGGCTGTCAAGGTGTTGTTCGTAAGTTGTCCCTTGGAGGACCATGATGGGGCATGCTGGGTGACATTCGATGTAGCTGTGCTCGATGATCCGTCGTGTGGAGGCACAGTGGTCCCATTTCAGTGCGGGTCCGATGTTGGCCACATACGCCATGCCCCCATAGGCAGAGCAGGCCCTGTCGTGTGCGTCCAGAGGGAGGAGTAGTGGTAGCAGGTCCGCCTTTAGACATGCCGGGTTGGAGAGACACATCTCCACGGGATGCTGGTAGGGACACCTCCGACAGTAGAAGACGGGTATGACGCAGCTGAACAATGTGATGCGGTAAGTTAGTCGGTAACTTACGTTCAGCAGGGACAGGAGTTCGCATCCCAATATATGTATCAGGTTGGTTTTGTACAGCTTGACCTGTCCGGCGTAGTTGGGTAGGTGTGTTGCGAGTGCCATTTTGCAGCGGTGCGTTGTGGTGGCGTGCTCCGGCTGTGTGTGCAGTCTGCAATGTGCACGCTCCGAGGTTGCTGTGAGCTCTGTGTAGTCGTAGGGAGACAGGACTTGTGTTCTGTTGGCTTGTGCGGAGGACACGGGCCCTCATCCCACATGCTTCTCAGACAGTTCAAGGTCAGTGATGTGTGACTCCTTCCAAATAACTTGCATGGGGCCGACATGGGGGAGTGTTTTCTTTTTCTTTCCCGTCCGTTGTGTTCTTCTGTGATATGCGCTATCTGCCCTGTGGTCGGTCTCCTCTGCATGCCTGTGTTGGTCTTTTATTGGACAATGGCTGTATTCACCGGCTTCTTTCGTAGGGCTGTGGTTTCGGAGTTGGAATGGAAGGTCATTCAGTGCTGTCTGCTCTCCCTTGTGTGGGCGGCAGGCTGCCTTTCCGCTCTGCGTTGGGCCTTGTGTGTGAATGTTATTATTGGGCCACCTGTTGTCGGTCCCCGGGCTCTTTGGTGTTCCGTTTTGTATGTCTTGTTCATGTGTGCAGGGTGGTATGGGTGTTTCAGTGTGGTACTGGCGTTCCTCTTCCCGAAGGAGCCCTGCTTCTCCTAGTTGGTGTTGCCGCCGCTGTGTGCTTCGCCATGTTTGTTACACTGGGGTGTGTCCTGCTGTTGCGTGACTTCACTGACATGTGTGCGTCGGTTGTGTGACGTTGGGTGTTGACCGTGAATTGGGCGTTGGGGACATGTCTGTGGCAGGCCTGTCACGTGTCATGTGCGTTCGGGGTGGGGCTGGTGTGTGTGCTGCTTGGTTGTGTCCCTGTGTCTGTGTGCGACGCATGCATGGCGCTGCGGTTGGCCTCTGCGTTGTGCGCATGTGTGGCAGCGTCATCGCCGCTTTGGGGCCGTGACGGGGTCGTTGGTTCCTAGTCCCAGGTGGTGTGTACACATGTGTTACGAGATGTTACAATTTGGCCTGTGTGTCATATGTGGATGCTATGGTAGATGTGTCGTGTACACGCGGGGTGGGGGGTTGTCCGCTTTTTCCGCCCTTGCACTGTGTGCGCTGTTTGCGTGCACTTGTTGTGTGTGTGCCTACCTGCGTCTTCGCGGTACGTTGCGTCCTTGGTGGTGCATCAGATAGAGCATAGGGAGGGCCTGCAGTGCTGGATTCATGCTCGGGGGTGCCGCTTCTTCGGTGTCCGTGCTCGGCGTTCGTGTTACCGCTTCGGTTTGACGTACGGTGTCTCTTAGCCGTGGGATCAGTTTGTTTGCGGCATCGTAATTTGTACGCCGGGCGGTACGTGTTTCGTCGGACGGTGTGTGTCAATTGGGCTGCGCCGCTACGTGTACGGGCGCACTTTGATGGCGGACGGTGTCGCTGGCTTGCCGGCGGTGTTTGGCTGACTTTTCGCATCGTAATCGGGCGGGCGTGTGGACTGCTGCGTGCCAACGGTAACTGGTGGTTTTTGCATCCGCCAGCACGGCGGTAGTGCTTCCGCCCGCCATCCTAATGGGCCCCTTTGTTCTTAGAATATTTTTTATATCTCATGACAGCTTGCATCCATCATGAAAGCTGGCATCCTAGAGCAGCGATGCATATAGAGCACTATACAAGTAATCTACTTACTGTGTCCCACAGTACTGAATTCTACCACTAACATTCAGGGGCCGATAACACAAACAGAATTTTGTAGTACATTTTACAGTACTACAATAGAACTACAGATGTAATACAATAGTACTACAAATGTACTACAAAATGGTATTCACAAACATACAGGTGCAGGTTCCGCCTCCACTTCTCCTACCTTTTTCTGTGTGGGGATCTCTGCCCCAACTACTGAACCTCTGCAGACATAAGTATACGTTTTAGTAGTAAATGTGGGAGGGACTGACAGGAATGGCTGGAAAATGAGGATTAGTTATAACTAAAAGGGGGAAGTAAGGAGTGGTTAAAGAGGGTGTCAGGGGTCACGGTAACGCCGGTATCGGTGCTCGCACAGGCACGTAGGAAAGCTAGGGGGAAAACTACAATTCCCGGCAGCCTCGGCGGACGTCTGACGTCAGACGCACCGCCCCACGTGACGACGGAACACCCGGGATAAGGCGAGGCAGCTGCAGAAGACGCTGCCGATTATTCCTGGAAGTCCGGTTCGGACGCTGGCCATATTCTGCAGTAATTGGTCGGGTAAGGGTGCCAGAGGCACCGCTTGTTTCTTATTGGTTTGGCTTTGTGGTCAAGGCTATCTGTGCTTTTCTGGGCACGGCTAGTTTCTGTGCACATGACTATCTTTCCCTACGTTGGTGAGCTCTCTTTCTTGGATCCTGTTCCCCAGAACTCTTGCGTGGGGAAACTATAGTGCCTGACATTTTGTGTTTTGGTTCTTCAACTTAAAGTCAATACTTTCCTTAGCGTGGAGGGAGAGTCTCATTGTGTCTTCTCTGTTGGAGAGCCTGGTCAGAAGGTTCATGCAGGGCGGAATCAATGAGCCTTCCTAGTGCTGGCTAAAGAGTGACTTTCAACTCTTGATGAATTCCTTTTGTTCATCCCGGAAGTTTTCCTGGATTTTGTCCTTTGGAGTACGTCCTTCACAGTACTCTGTTTTGCTTATAGTACTTCTGAATGTGCTTACCTAACATTTGTCTAGTGCGTTACTCACTGCTTGTGATTCTATTGCTTTTGCCTACAGGGGTGGTCCTAGGCAGGTGTTCCTTCTGGGCTGGAAGCCCTCCTCCCATTATATCAGGGTAGGTGTTATGTGTAGAATAAGAAAGTATATGTTCTATTATAGATAGGTTTGACTGGAATACAGGATTATTAGACTTACATACCCTTGTTGTATTCTCCAGCATATGGTGGGAGGAATTGCGATTACAGGCTCAGCACCCCTGTTAGCTGGCAAACTTCTCCTTTCCTTACAGGTTAGTGAAAGTATGGGTACATCTACTCATAAGGGGAACAGGGAGGTGTTGGAAAGGCTTAGGTGGTAATTTGTTCTTTTGTATCCACAGGTCTCCCTCCCCGCTGTTCCCATCCTTCCCTTCCCCCGCTTGACCATCCTTTAGTCTGCGTGTTTTCATATCCAGACTTGGGACTGTCGAGAGGTGGACCCCATAGAGCATCGGTTCGATCCTGAGGATCCTGAGGATACGTTCAGGCCTGGGACAGAGGGTTAGGCAAATATTTAAGGAGGTCCTTGCATCTACCCACATTGCTATTCGCAAATTGCACTTCTAAAGTTATTGCAGCCAAAAAGAGGCACAAAACAGTTATAAATTTCTCCAGCTCATTGACTCCACAGTCGGGGCGGTGACCTCCATATGATAAAATATAGAGAAAAGTAAAACAAGCCAATTAAACTTGAAAAGACGTATTGCAACAATTTTATGCTAAATATCATTGTAAATTAATTGCATATATTTTTTTAATTGTAGAAAAAGAAAATAATCCTACAGCACTATTAACTTACATTTGAATTAAATATATTGAATATATTAAACCAAATTAAAGTTTAAATTAGAAAAAATATATTCCCACCCAAAGTAAAAAAGTATTTTGTATCATACATTATTAATTATTAAAAGTCATGTATGGAATTATTTAAAAGTAATGTAATTATATTTTAGCAAAAATAATGTAGCAATAAGTTTTATATTTTCAGAAAGTTGTTCAAATATTTTATAACGAAATAAAAATCTGTTTTATATATATACGTATATATACATATATATATATATATATATATATATATGTATATATATATATATATATATTACCTACTGGCGGTCGCCAGTAAGTAGTTATAGTTCGGACCTTGTTTCTATTCAAAAAGCGTTTTTTCTTTTGCCAATATCTTTGGTGCCGTTTGACGAATCTTCGCGAAATTTTCAAAACTAATGATTCACTCAGGTCAGCTCCTGTCTTGAAAGTTTCAGGGTGATTCGTCAAGTGGGGGCCGAGAAAAAAAGGGGTCCCAAAACGCGTTTTCCCCATGTTAATTTCCATAGAAACTTTAGACAAAGCTACAGCCGAACTGCTGGACGGAAAAATTTGGCACAAAGGTAGGTCTTGGTCCAGAAAGCGTGCTTTTTTTAAAATGGTTTAAATCCGTTCAGTAGTTGCTGAGAAATTCAAAAAATAAAAATGTATATATCTGAGCACCGAGGAGGATTCGCGAACCCTCCTGAGTATGAGCTTATTTCTGATTGGCTGCAAGCACTCCAAACCAGAATGTGTTGGCAGCCATCTTGTGACTCGGTAAAACCGAGTCACAAGAAATCAGTTAAAAAAAGGATTAAAAAAAAGAAAAGGGGGCAGGGTAGAAACACCCTGACCCCCTAGGCCTGCTCAGGGGGTCCCATAAGGACCCCCAGGGACAAAAAAAACATTTTTTTTTTAAATTGTCCGAAATTTGGGTGCGCGAATCCGGTCAAAAATAAAAAGTGCGGACTCCCGCGCTTCGTTTTCTATAAGCCCCCGGTTGGGCCAGGTCCTGGGGGCAATATCCAATTATATAGCGGGGGCCCGCGGGGGCCCCCGCAGCCCTGGGGACCGCCACCTCCCTGGGGCTTAGATAATTATATGCAGGGGCATGCGGCCCCCCGCAGCCCCGGGGACCGCCACCTCCCAGGGTTTTTTAAAAAAATGTGTGGGGGGGCTCCTGCCCCCCACGCTGCCCCGGGGACCGCCAACTCCCTGAGGCATTTACATTTTAGTGTGGGGGGGCCTCGCAGGCCCCCCCAAGCCCTGGGGACCGCCACCTCCCAGGGGCTTTAAATTATTTTGGGCGGGGGGCCTCGCAGGCCCCCCCAAGTCCCGGGGACAACCACCTCCCCAGGGCTACATGATTTAAATGCAGGGGGGCTATGTGGCCCCCCGCAGCCCCGGGGACCGCCACCTCCCCGGGCTACTTCCAAAACTAAAGTGTGGGGGGGCTCGAGCCACCCCACACTGCCACGGAGACCACCACCTCCCCGGGGCGTTGAATATGTAAATACGGGGGTCCGTAGAGGCCCCCGACCCCGGGGACCACCACCTCCCCGGGGCTTCAAAGTTGCTGGGACGGGGCAGCACGGCCCCCCTCCTGGAGCCCTCCTTGGCCCTGGCGACCGCCACCCCCCAGGGCCGGCTCCTGCAATGTCCCGGGGTGCCCACCCCGGGACATTGCCGTTTGCTATGGCAGGGCAGGAGCACGGCTCCCGCCCTGCCATAGCAAACACTGCTTTGCTTCTTGGAAACGTGAGCAGGAAACCTGCTCTCGCTTCCAAGAAGCAAAGCAGAATTGCTTTTGGGCAGCTCCCCTTGCCCAAAAGCAATGCCGGCTCCCGCAGGAGGTGGAGAGCCGGCAGGGACCGTGGGGGCATTGGGGCTCCCCTCGTCATCCCCAACTTGAGGGCTGGCCCCAGGGAATGGGGTCCCTGGGGCCAAAAGTGGCCCGGGAGGGGTGCCACTCAGCCCCCTCCCTTTTGATGTTTTTTTTTTTTTTAAATAAGGCTGGGCCCCGGGGGATGGGGTCCCCGAGGCCATAATTGGCCTCAGGAGGGGGGCCACGCGGCCCCCCTCCCCCCAAAAAAACAGGCTGGCCAGGCCCCGGGGAATGGTGTCCCCGGGGCCAGAAGTGGCTCAGGGAAGGGGGGGCCACGTGGCCCCCCTCCCGAGAAAATAAAAAATATTTTTAAAAATGAGGCCAGGCCCTGGGGGATGGGGTCCCCGGGCCAGAAGTGGTCCAGGGGAGGGGGGCCACGCGGACCCCCCTCCCGGAAAAAATAAATAAATAAAAAATAAATAAAAATGAGGCCAGGCCCCGGGGGATGGGGTCCCCGGGGCCAATAGTGGCCCAGGGAAGGGGGCCACGCAGCCCCCTTCCTGTTTTTTTTAAATAAAAAATGCTCAGGGCCTGGGGAATGGGGTCCCCAGGGCCCAAAAAATACTAAAAGAAGGGGGGGCCACACAGTCCCCCTTCTAAAAATATTTAAAAAAAGGAAAAGCCGGCATCTCGCCGGAGGCCCCGCCCCCTCCCTGCACCACTGTGCAAACGCACCTCCTGGCGCGTTCTGAATTGGGGGATTAAGTCCCCTTCAATTCTAAGGGTCCTTAGGGGCCAACTAGACCACCAGACACCTCCAGTAATCCCCACACAGTGGGATTGCTGAGAGGTGGTCCCAGGCCACGCCCCTTTTTACACCACTCTGCAAACGCACCTCTTGGCGCACTGCTGATGGGGCGATGAGGTCCTCTTGTGTCCTGAGGACCTCAGGACACAAGTGGTCTTCATCCCCCAAGCAGCAGTGCGCCAGGAGGCGTGTTTGCAGAGTGGTGTAAAAAGGGGGCGTGGCCTTGGACAACTCTCAGCAATCCAGCTGTGTGGGGCTTACTGGAGGTACCTGCTGGACTAGTTGACCTCCAGGGACCCTCAGGAGGCAAGGGGACTTCATCCCCCAACCAAGAGCGCGCCAGGAGGTGCGTTTTCAGAGTGGTGGACAAAGGGGGCGTGAGCTGTGTCCACCTATTAGCAATCCCACTATCTGGGGCATACTGGAGGTATCAGGTAGGCTAGTTGGCCCCTAAGGACCCCCAGCAGCAAAGTGGACTTTAATCCCCATCCAAGAGCGTGCCAAGGAGTGTGTTTGCAGAGTGGTGGGGAAACTGGGCATGGCCTGCTATGAGAACTTAACAATGCTGCTGTGTGGGACTTACTGGAGGTAATAGGAGGGGAGGTTGGCCCCCAAGGTTGTCCTTGGGGGCCAACTACCCCTCCTGTTACCTCCACTAAGTCCAACACAGTGGGATTGCTAAGAGGACTTCAGAGGACTTCAGAGGCCACAACCCCCTTTCTCCACTCTGCAAACGCGCCTCCTGGCACAGTACTGGTTGGGGTATGAAGTCCACTTTACTCCTGAGGGACTTTGGGGGCCAAGAAACCCACCTGGTACCTCCTGCAAGTCCTACGCAGCGGAATTCCTGAGCGCTGGTTGGAGACCCAGCCCCTTTTCTCCACCACTCTGCAAACGTGACTACCAGTTAAAGAAGCATTTGTAATTTAATAGGTCTCACATTTGCAAGAGTTAGAGCTATTGGCGTTGTAAATGTAAAAGTTTTTTACTAATGTTTTTTGGAGTGGAGTGGATGTACGTTGTGTGTAGTGGAATTATGTGGTATGTTGTGCAGTGAAATTATGTGGATAGAAAGTATGTTGTATTTAGTGTATAGGAATTATGTAGAGTGGGATTATGGGATTATGGAGAGTAATTATGTGGTATGGTAGTTATGTTATGTTATGTTATGTTATGTTAAATTATATTTATAAAGTGCCAAATCACCAGAAGGTTTCCAAGCGCTACAGCATAGATCAAGAGGTCGGGAATCCTTTAGTCCAACTGTACTCAGCACACAGTAGGGTAGAATTATCCAAATGCTTCAGTGAACAAAATGGTCTTAAGTTTCCTCCGGAACGGGAGTAAGATGGCTTCCTTGCGCATACTGTCCAGCAGCTTGTTCCAGATCTGGGGGATGATGACTGAGAAGGCCCGCCCCCCCCAAGGTAGCTCTATTGAAACGTGGGCAAGCCAACAAGCTAGACTCAGATGACCGGAGACAGCGTCCAGGCACATAAGGCCTCAGGCGGTCTTTGATGTAATTGGGTGCCTCTCCGTACTGTGCTTTATGAGCAATGCACAGACCCTTAAACCTGATCCTTTGTTTGATAGGGAGCCAGTGTAGCTGTTGTAGCAGGGGGGTGGCGTGTGCTCTTCTTGCCGCATCATTCAAAACCACCTGAAGTTTCCCCAGAAGTTTATCAGGAAGCCCAGTGTAAACTGCGTTGCCGTAGTCCAAGCGTGACAAGATTAATGTCGTCACGACGGCCCGCATGGTGGAGAATGACAACAGGGTCACAAGTTTCCGGAGTTGCCGCGCCAGACCGATACAGCTCCCCACTACAGCAGACACCTGGCTGTTTAGGGTTAATCCAGTGTCCAGCTTGATACCCAGGCTCTTCATGGCAGGCACCGGTATCGGGGTGGTGCCCAGCTCTTGAGGCCAAAATAGGCTGGACCAGGTCGAGACCCCTGTGGTAAGAGCAAGCACTTCTGTTTTGTCAGGGTTTACCTTCAGTGAGTTCAAGGTCATCCAATTCATAGTGAACCGGAGGATATTCTGAACATTAAGCTGTGCCTGGGGGGAGTTATCAATTCGCACAATTAACTGGGGGTCATCGGCGTAATTAAACACCTGACAGTCTGCTTTAGCCAGTACTTCTACCAGAGGCTGAAGGTAAATATTAAATAGCAGAGGGGACAATGCAGAGCCCTGTGGGACCCCCATCGTAAGCTGCCCTGCCTAGACGTGCATAGTCTGTGTTGTGGAGTGGTAACCTCAGGTTTAGTCTTCCTCGTTTCCATAGAAGCTAAACTATGAACTCAATGAGACAAAAAAAGAAGGAATCACTGAGGAGCACTTCTGGACCTAGTCAGAGGTATGAGTAGGGCCACTGGAATTATGCGACTGTTTGGCTGCACCAACTTTCGCACATTATACATTTTCCGCATTAGCCACATAATCCATCATCTGCTGCCTAATCTGCAGATTTGAACAAAAAAAGCCTTGTTTCTAGCTCAAACGGCTCAAACGTTACCAAAAATGAAGCAACAAGTGCTACAGTGTGGTGGAAGGTCCTTTGTAAACCTAGAATGGTCACCTGTTACTTATTGCTAAATGTGGGTGTTAAATTGGTACTAATGGTGTGCAAGCCACTCTTGCTTCTTTCTTCGCCTCTCTTGGCTCTTTCTGCATTTCTGTTGCTTCTTTCTGCACCTTTATTTCTTTTTCTGCACTTCTCTTGCCTCTTTCTGCACATCTCTTCTACTTTCTGCACCTCTTTTGCCTCTTTCTGCACCTCTGTTGCCTCTTTCTGCATCTCACTTGCTTCTTTGTGCACCCCTCTTGCCTCTTTCTGTACCTCTCTTGCCTCTTTATGCACCACTCTTCCCTCTTTCTGTACTCCTCCTGCCTCTTTCTGCACCTCTGTTGCTTCTTTCTGCACTTCTTTTGTTTCTTTCTGCACCTCTCTTGCTTCTTTCTGCACCCCTCTTGCCTCTTTCTCCACCCCTCTTCCCCCTTTCTGCATGTCTGTTGCTTCTTTCTGCACTTCTCTTGCCTCTTTCTCCACCCCTCTTCCCTCTTTCTGCATCTCAGTTGCTTCTTTCTGCACTTATCTTGCGTCTTTCTGTACCTCTCTTGCTTCTTTCTGCACCCATTGTGCTTCTTTCTGCACCCCTGTTCTCTTTCTGCACTCCTCTTGCCTCTTTCTGCACCTCTGTTGCCTCTTTCTGCATCTCACTTGCTTCTTTGTGCACCCCTCTTGCCTCTTTCTGTACCTCTCTTGCCTCTTTATGCACCACTCTTCCCTCTTTCTGTACTCCTCCTGCCTCTTTCTGCACCTCTGTTCCTTCTTTCTGCACTTCTTTTGTTTCTTTCTGCACCTCTCTTGCTTCTTTCTGCACCCCTCTTGCCTCTTTCTCCACCCCTCTTCCCCCTTTCTGCATGTCTGTTGCTTCTTTCTGCACTTCTCTTGCCTCTTTCTCCACCCCTCTTCCCTCTTTCTGCATCTCTGTTGCTTCTTTCTGCACTTATCTTGCATCTTTCTGTACCTCTCGTGTTTCTTTCTGCACCTCTTGTGCCTCTTTCTGCACCCCTGTTCTCTTTCTGCACTCCTCTTGCCTCTTTCTTCACCTCTGTTCCTTCTTTCTGCACTTCTTTTGTTACTTTCTGCACCTCTCTTGCTTCTTTCTGCACCCCTCTTGCCTCTTTCTCCTTGCCTCTTCCCTCTTTCTGCACCTCTTTTGCTTCTTTCTGCACCTCTATTGTCTCTTTCTCTACCCCTCTTCCCTCTTTCTGCACCTCTGTTGCTTCTTTCTGCACCTCTGTTGCTTCTTTCTGCACCTCTCTTGCTTCTTTGTGCACCCCTCGTGCCTCTTTCTATACCCTTCTTCCCTCTTTTTGCACCCCTCTTGCCTCCAACAGCACCTCTGTTCCTTCTTTCTGCTCTTCTTTTGTTTCTTTCTGCACCTCTCTTGCTTCTTTCTGCAACCCTCTCGCCACTTTCTCCACCCCTGTTCCCCCTTTTTGCATCTCTGTTGCTTCTTTCTGCACTTCTCATGCCTCTTTTTCCACCCCTCATCTCTCTTTCTTCATCTCTGTTGCTTCTTTCTACACTTCTCTTGCTTCTTTCTGCCCCTCTGTCCCTTTTTTCTGCAACCCTTGTGCCTCTTTCTGTACCCCTCTTCCCTTTTTCTGCTCCCCTCTTGCCTCTTTCTGCACCTCTGTTTCTTCTTTCTGCACTTCTTTTGTTTCTTTCTGCAACTTTCTTGCTTCTTTCTGCACCCCTCTTGCCTCTTTCTCCACCCCTCTCCACTCTTTCTGCACCTCTGTTGCTTCTTTCTGCACCTCTCTTGCCCCTTTCTGCACCCCTCTTCCCTCTTTCTGCACCTCTGTTGCTTCTTTCTGCACTTCTCTTGCTTCTTTCTACACCCCTTGCCTCTTTCTGCACCCCTTTTCCCTCTTTCTGCACCTTTCTTGCCTCTCTCTGCACCCCTGTTGCCTCTTTCTGCACCTCTGTTGACTAATTGTCAGTGAACTTGCTCTCCCACCCTCGCAGCTCCACCATTGAGTGAGGCCCTCCCGAGCCCGGGAACTCTTGAGTGTTGCTGGTGTTCGAGGCCCTCCTCCACCCGCAGGATCACCTGCGCCTCATCCCTGGTGGTCCAGTGGACCCCTGTTCTCCTTTGCCTCGCTCCGCTGTCCGCTCCGTTTTTTTTCACTCGTTTTGCCTCTCCCTCTGTCTTTTTCTGTTCTGCACTTTTTCTGCCTTTTTCTCATTTTTCCACCTATTTCCTTATTTCCCTTAGCCTCCCTGGTGGTCCAGTGGACCTCTGTTCTCCTTTGTCTTGCTCCGCTGTCCGCTCCATTTTTTCACTCGTTTTTCACCCTTTTCAAATCGTTTCTGTACTTTTCTGCTTTCTGTGCTTTTTCTGCTCTCTGCCTTCTTTCACTCTTTTTTCTCCTGTTTTCCCCCATTATTCCTCCTCTGCCACCCGTTTTTCCCCGCCGCTGCTGCCCCCGCAGCCCCTCCCCCCAGCACGACCAGCGCAACCAATCCTGCTCCCCTCCCCGCTCCCGCCTCCCAGCTGTCCAGCCCTCCCTGACCCCTACTAAATGGCGGCCGCTGCGGGGACAGGCGAGCCAGACCACTGACTAATTGTCAGTGAACTTGCTCTCCCACCCTCGCAGCTCCACCATTGAGTGAGGCCCTCCCCAAGCCCCGGAAATCTTGAGTGTTGCTAGTGTTCGAGGCCCTCCTCCACCCGCAGGATCACCTGCACCTCATACCTGATGGTCCAGTGGACCCCTGTTCTCCTTTGCCTCGCTCCGCTGTCCGCTCCATTTTTTTCACTCGTTTTGCCTCTCCCTCTGTCTTTTTCTGTTCTGCACTTTTTCTGCCTTTTTCTCATTTTTCCACCTATTTCCTTATTTTCCTTAGCCTCCCTGGTGGTCCAGTGGACCTCTGTTCTCCTTTGTCTTGCTCCGCTGTCTGCTCCGTTTTTTCACTCGTTTTTCACCCTTTTTAAATCGTTTCTGTACTTTTCTGCTTTCTGTGCTTTTCCTGCTCTCTGCCTTATTTCACTCTTTTTTTCTCCTGTTTTCCCCCCTTATTCCTCCTCTGCTGCCTGTTTTTCCCTGCCGCTGCTGCCCCCGCGGCCCCTCCTCCCCAGCATGACCAGCGCGACCAATCCTGCCCCCCTCCCCGTTCCTGCCTCCCTGCTGTCCAGCCCTCCCCGACCACTACTTAATGGCGGCCGCTGTGTGGCCGCACAGTGGGCGCACCGATGGCGCGCCAAAGGCGCGCCAAAGGCAAGCCCATCTGCGCCCGTCCGCGACCCGACCGCGACCAGCGCCAGGAACCCTGGATCTCCGCACCGCCAACGCTTCAACCCGGCGGCACTACATGCCCTCAACCCAGGCAGCAACAACAACTGCAAGCTAGTGTCACCAGCCGACACCCACGTACCCTTCAGCTGTCACCGCTGCCGGCACACCTGCAGCACCGCGAAGACCATGGACCCAGCACAACCCACACGCAAGAACACACCCGAACCGAAGACCCTGCAATGCATCCTCCTCAACGTCCGATCCCTCCACAAACACGCCACCGAAATCTGGGACCTCCTCGACAACACCACCCCGGACGTAGCGTTCCTCACCAAAACATGGACCAACACCTCCTCGGGACCGGACATCGCCATCGCCATCCCCCAAGGATACAAGATCTCCAGGAAGGACCGCCCCAAACGCCCGGGAGGAGGAATCGCCATCGTCCACAAATCCACTCTCCGCCTGAGCACACTCCCCGACGAGCCCACAGACCTGATGGAACACCTTCACTTCAAGATACTGGCCAGCCCCACCACCACCCTCCGAGGAACCCTCATCTACCGACCCCCTGGACCCCGCGGACCTTTTGCCGAATCCATCACGCACATCATCTCCCCGCAGGCCATCGCATCCACCAACTACACCCTGCTGGGGAGACCTCAACTTCCACCTCGACAACCAACGGGACCCCAGCACCACACCCTCCTGGACAACTTCCACAACATTGGACTCCGCCAGATCGTGACCGAACCCATGCACTCAGCAGGACACACCCTCGACCCCTCTTCACCACATCAAACTCCATCACCTTCAGCCACATCACCAAACTCCCATGGACCGACCATCGATGCGTCCACTTCACCTTCAGAACACCCACCATCCACAGACACCAGCACCTGCTCCCATGAAGAAATTGGACCAGAATCACCGACGACCAGCTAACCTCATCACTCAGCAACTCCACCCCGACCGTCACGGAAAACGACGACCCCCACGGAAAACTACGACCCCAACGCCGCAGCCCGAACCCTGCACAGATGGATCACCGACAGCGCCAACACCTTAGCCCCCCTCAAGAAAAACAACAACACCCACGCCAAGAAAGCTAGATGGTTTACCCCGAACTTCGAGAGTCCAGACGCACTTGCCGCCGCCTCAAAAAGGACTGGAGGAATACCAAATCCACAGAAGCCCACAACAACTTCAGAGCCGCCACCAAAGTCCACCACCAACTCATCAGAAAAACAAGGAAAAAAGCGATCGAAGACAGAATCTCCACCCACGCACACAACAGCAAAGAACTCTTCAACATCATCAAGGAGTTCGCCCAACCTACCAGCGAGTCCACCGACATCCCACCCTCACAAGACCTCTGTGACAAACTCAGCACCTTTTTCCACCACAAAATCAAGAGCATCTACGACAACTTTGATGAAGACAACCAAAACACTGAACCCTCACCAACCACCCCCGACACCATGAAGCCAATGATCGACAACTGGACAGCCCTCACCACCGAAGACACACTGAAGACGATGAACTCAATCCACTCTGGGGCCCCCATGGACCCCTGCCCCACCACATTTTCAACAGATCCGCCGACACCATCGCACCCATGCTTCCACACCATCAACCGCTCCCTGGCAACCGCATCATTCCCCGATGACTGGAAACACGCCGAGATCAACCCCCTCCTCAAGAAACCCTCGGCGGACCCCACCGACCTCAAGAACTACAGACCCATCTCCTTGCTCCCCTTCCCAGCAAAAGTCATCGAGAAAGCCATCAACAGCCAACTCGCCACATTCATCGAAGAGCACAACATCCTCGATTCCTCCCAATACAGCTTCAGAAAAAAACCACAGCACGGAAACCGCCCTCCTCGCCGCAACAGACGACATCCGCACCCTACTGGACAAAGGAGAAACAGCAGCCCTCATCCTCCTCGACCTCTCAGCCGCGTTCGACACAGTCTCTCACCGCACCCTAATACGCAGACACCACGATGCAGGGATTCAAGACAAGGCCCTCGACTGGATCCGCTCCTTCCTCTTCAGCAGAACTCAGTGGGTCAGAGTCCCCCCTTTCCTCTCGGACCCTACACCAACCACCTGCGGAGTCCCCCAGGGGTCATCCCTCAGCCCTATGCTCTTCAACGTCTACATGGCTCCGCTCGCCCCCATCGTCAGAACCTACGGACTCAACATTGTGTCATACGCAGACGACACCCAACTCATCCTCTCCCTATCCAACAAACCCAACACCGCCAGACACAAAGAGAAGGTATGGAAGCCGTCACAAAATGGATGAAAAACAGCTTCCTTCAACTAAACACCAACAAAACAGAAGTACTCATCATGGGCCCACACCCCGACGCCTGGAACAACACCTGGTGGCCCCCTGCCCTCGGAAGTCCACCCACCCCCACGGACCACGCACGCAACCTGGGAATCATCCTGGACTCCGAACTCAAAATGGACCGCCAGATCAACCCGTCTCGTCCTCCTGCTTCCACACCCTCCACCTCCTACGCAAGACCTTCAAATGGATCCCCCTTGAACACAGAAAGACCGTCACTCACGCCCTGGTCACCAGCAGACTCGACTACGGCAACCCACTCTACGCCGGAATAAACAAAAACCTCACACGCAAGCTACAGAACATCCAGAACGCCACCGCAAGACTGGTCCTCAACCTGCCAAGACACTGCCACATCTCCCAGCACCTGCGCACACTCCACTGGCTCCCCATCGAAGCTAGAGTCACCTTCAAAATGCTCACCCATGCTCACAAGGCCCTCCACGACACCGGACCAGCATACCTGAACAGCCGACTCAAATTCCACGCACCCGAAATGACCCTATGATCAGCCCAGCTCTCCTACGCCGTGGTCCCCCGCACCAGAAAGACCAGATCAGGTGGCCGCTCCTTCTCCTTCCTCGTGGCCAGAGCCTGGAACACCCTCCCTCTCCACCTCAGACAGACAGCATCTCTCCCCATCTTCACAAGAAACCTCAAAACCTGGCTCTTCGACAGACCCCCTCCTTGATGGACTGGAACCTGCAAAACCCCCCTCCCCCAGCGCCTTGAGACCCTCACGGGTGAGTAGTAGCGCTTAATAAACGCGTGATTGATTGATTGTTTGATTCTGTTCCTTTTTTCTGCAATTCTTTTGTTTCTTTCTGCACATCTCTTGCTTCTTTCTGCACCCCTCGTGCCTCTTTCTGCACCCTTCTTCCCTCTTTTTGCACCTCCGTTCCTTCTTTCTGCACTTCTTTTGTTTCTTTCTGCACCCTTCTTTCCTTTTTTGCATCCCACTTGCCTCTTTCTGCAGTTCTCTTGTCATTTTCTGCACCTCTCTTGCCTCTTTCTGCACCTCACTTGCTTCTTTCTGCACTTCTCTTGCTTCTTTCTACACCTCTGTTGCTTCTTTCAGCAATTCTCTTGCCTCTTTCTGCACTTCTCTTGCTTGTTTCTACACCTCTCTTGCGTCTTTCTGCAACTCTGTTTCCTCTTTCTGCACCTCTCTTGCCTCTTTCTACACCTCACTTGCTTCTTTCTGCACGTCTGTTGCTTCTTTCTGCACCCCTCTTGCCTCTTTCTGCAACCCTCTTCCTTCTTTCTGCACCTCTCTTGCCTCAGTCTGCCCACCTGTTCCCTCTTTCTGCACCGCTTTTGCCTGTTTCTGCAACTCTCTTGCCTCTTTCTGCAGTTCTCTTGCCTCTTTCTGCACCTCCCTTGCCTCTTTCAACACTTCTCTTGCCTGATTCTGCACCTCTCTTGTCTTTTTCTGCACCTCACTTCCTTCTTTCTGCACCCCTTTTGCCTGTTTCTGCCCCCTTCCCTCTTTGTGCAACTCTCTTGCCTCTTTCTACACCTCTCTTCCCTCTTTCTGCACCACTATTGCCTCTTTCTGTACCTCTGTTGCTTCTTTCTGTACCTCTCTTGTCTATTTTTGCACCCTTCGTGCCTCTTTCAGCACCTCTGTTGCTTCTTTCTGCAGTTCTCTTCCTTCTTTCTGCACCCCTCCTGCCTCTTTCTGTACCCTTCTTGCCTCTTTGTGCACCTCTCCTAACCCTTTCTGCACCCCTCTTGCCTCTTTTTGCACCTCTGTTGGTTCTTTCTGCACTTCACTTGCCTCTTTCTGTACCCCTCTTGCCTCTTTCTGCACCTCTGTTGGTTCTTTCTGCACTGCTCTTGCTTCTTTCTGCACCTCTGTTCCAAATTTCTGCATCCTTCTTGCCTTTTTCTGCACCCCTCTTCCCTCTTTCTGCACCTCTCTTCCTTCAGTATGCCCACCTGTTCCCTCTTTCTGCACCCCTTTTCTCTGTTTCTGCAACTCTCTTGCCTCTTTCTGCAGTTCTCTTACCTCCTTCTGCACCTCTTTCCTCTTTTTGCACCTCTGTTGGTTCTTTTGCACTGCTCTTGCTTCTTTCTGAGCCTCTCTTGCAAATTTCTGCACCCCTCTTGCCTCTTTCTGTACCCCCCTTACCTGTTTCTGCACCTCTCTTGGTAGTTTCTGTACTGCTCTTGTTTCTTTCTGTACCTCTCTTGAAAATTTCTGCCCCCTTCTTCCCTCTTTCTGCACCCCTCTTCCTGCACCTCTCTTGCCTCTGTCTGCACCCGTCTTGCCTCTTTCTGCACCTATGTTCCTTCTTTCTGCACTTCTCTTGCTTCTTTCTGCACCCCTCTTGCCTCTTTCTGCACCTCTGTTGGTTCTTTCTGCACTTCTCTTGCTTCTTTCTGCACCTCTCTTGCAAATTTCTGCACCCCTCGTGCCTCTGTGTGCACCTCTCTTGCCTCTTTCTGCTCTTCTCTTGCCTCTTTCTGCACCCCTCTTGCCTCTTTCTGCACCTCTTTTGCTTTTTTCTGCACTTCTCTTGCCTCTTTCTGCACCCCTCTTGCCTCTTTCTGCACCTCTGTTGGTTCTTTCTATACTTCTCTTGCCTCTGTGTGCACCCCTGTTCCCTCTCTGTGCACCTCTTTTGCCTGTTTCTGCAACTCCTTTGCCTCTTTCTGAACTTCTCTTGCCTCTTTCTGCACCTCTGTTGCTTCTTTCTGTACCTCTCTTGCTTCTTTCTGCACCTCTCTTGCTTCTTTCTGTACCTCTCTTGCCTCTTTCTGCACACACAGGGCTACTTTTAAACTGACCTCAGGCTCAGCAGTGCACACATGCAAGTGCAGAAAAGGGCTGCTGGCCTCTAAACTACCATGCCCTATTATATGCTAGGGACTTAGAGGTAGTTTTAATTCCCCTGCCCTATTATGTAGTAGGGCCTTACAGGGGAGGTCATGCCAATCACAGGGGTACCCCAACCCATGGTGTACCCTAGTGTATGTAGGTGTTTTCACTGTATTCTAAGTGTCTTTCAGCATAGCATTGGCTCCAGGCCTGGTTAGGCAGAGCCCAGGGTCAGTCAGACTCAGTTACCCACAGTACCAGTCAGCAAAAAGTTAGGGGGTGCCCAGGACACAGGATGACTTTGCAACAAGGCCTCTTTCTGCACCTCTTTTGGTTCTTTCTGCATATCTCTTGCTTCTTTCTGCACCTTTCTTCCTCTTTCTGGACTTCTGTTGCCTCTTTTTGCATTTATCTTGCTTCTTTCTGCGCCTTTCTTCCTCTTTCTGCACATGTCCTACCTCTGTAGGCATAGTTAGAAATTAGCATTTAACCCTTTCTGCACCTCTCTTGCCTCTTTTTGCACCTCTGTTGGTTCTTTCTGCACTTCACTTGCCTCTTTCTGTACCCCTCTTGCCTCTTTCTGTACCTCTGTTGGTTCTTTCTGCACTGCTCTTGCTTCTTTCTGCACCTCTGTTCCAAATTTCTGCATCCTTCTTGCCTTTTTCTGCACCCCTCTTCCCTCTTTCTGCATCTCTCTTCCCTCTGTATGCCCACCTGTTCCCTCTTTCTGCACCCCTTTTCTCTGTTTCTGTAACTCTCTTGCCTCTTTCTGCAGTTCTCTTACCTCCTTCTGCACCTCTTTCTTCTTTTTGCACCTCTGTTGGTTCTTTTGCACTGCTCTTGCTTCTTTCTGCACCTCTCTTGCAAATTTCTGCACCCCTCTTGCCTCTTTCTGTACCTCGCTTACCTGTTTCTGCACCTCTCTTGGTAGTTTCTGTACTGCTCTTGTTTCTTTCTGCACCTCTCTTGAAAATTTCTGCCCCCCTCTTGCCTCTTTCTGCACCCCTCTTCCTGCACCTCTCTTGCCTCTGTTTGCACCCTTCTTGCCTCTTTCTGCACCTATGTTCCTTCTTTCTGCACTTCTCTTGCTTCTTTCTGCACCCCTCTTGCCTCTTTCAGCACCTCTGTTGCTTCTTTCTGTACTTCTCTTGCTTCTTTCTGCACCTCTCTTGCAAATTTCTGCACCCCTCGTGCCTCTGTGTGCACCTCTCTTGCCTCTTTCTGCACTTCTCTTGCCTCTTCCTGCACCCCTCTTGCCTCTTTCTGCACCTCTGTTGGTTCTTTCTGTACTTCTCTTGCCTCTGTGTGCACCCCTGTTCCCTCTCTGTGCACCTCTTTTGCCTGTTTCTGCCACTTTTCTGCCTCTTTCTGAACTTCTCTTGCCTCTTTCTGCACCTCTGTTGCTTCTTTCTGTACCTCTCTTGCTTCTTTCTGCACCTCTCTTGCTTCTTTCTGAACCTCTCTTGCCTTTTTCTGCACACACAGGGCTACTTTTAACTGACCTCAGGCTCAGCAGTGCACACATGCAAGTGCAGAAAAGGGCTGCTGGCCTCTAAACTACCATGCCCTACTATATGCTAGGGACTTAGAGGTAGTTTTAATTCCCCTGCCCTATTATGTACTAGGGCATTACAGGGGAGGTCATGCCAATCACAGGGGTACCCCAACCCATGGTGTACCCTAGTGTATGTAGGTGTTTTCACTGTATTCTAAGTGTCTTTCAGCATAGCACTGGCTCCAGGCCTGGTTAGGCAGAGCCCAGGGTCAGTCAGACTCAGTTACCACCAGTACCAGTCAGCAAAAAGTTAGGGGGTGCCCAGGGCACAGGATGACTTTGCAACAAGGCCTCTTTCTGCACCTCTGTTGGTTCTTTCTGCATATCTATTGCTTCTTTCTGCACCTTTCTTCCTCTTTCTGGACTTCTGTTGCCTCTTTCTGCATTTCTCTTGCTTCTTTCTGCGCCTTTCTCCCTCTTTCTGCACATGTCCTACCTCTGTAGGCATAGTTAGAAATTAGCATTTAAAAAACCTTAGAAATTCACTGAAAAAAACCATAGGTTTCATGGACGTTATAGTTAGAAATTAACATTAAAAAACCTTTGAAATTCACTGAAAAAACCATAGGTTTCAGGGACGTTATAGTTAGAAATTAGCATTTAACAAAACCTTAGAAATTCACTGAAAAAACCACAGGTTTCAGGGACGTTATAGTTAATTGGACATTTCACTCGTACAAAACCAGAGAAATTCGGCCGTTTTAGTTAGTTGAGCTAACTATAACTCGTGCCCCCGCAATGCACTGCTGATGACGTCACATATTACATCATTCATGACATGGGCAGTGACATCACTGATGACATCTCAAATGACATCACTGATGACATCACTGATGACATCATCCACGTGATAATCTGATGCACCTCTTCACACCCTAATATAACCTTTGATGCACCCACTCTAAAATACAGACTACCATTTTCGAAACCATAGGCACACCAATACCACTTACTACATACCCACTCACTAATTCCTAGGTCTACACACACATCCACTCATTCACCCATACAGTCACTCATCAATACAGCACTAACATTTGCACTCATACATCTATACAGACACTCACACACCACCACTCATCCATAGAGTTACTCACACACCTAGTCAGTCATGCAAAGAATCAATCACACTCCCATTTACTCACCTATACAGGTATACACACACCACCTCACTTATTCATACAGATACTAACACATACTTACTCTCTTATACAATCACTGATACAAGCACACACTTATCAATACAGCCACTCTCACAATCACTCACTCTCACATATAGTCATTTATATACTCCAACACTCAGATATACTGCCTTTCACATATGTAGTTACTCACACATGTACCACTAAGACATCCATTCACTCACCAACACACCCACACAAACACTCACCCACCCGCACAGCCCTTCACAGATACACTCTTGAACCCATACACCCCGTGAATCACCCACTCACACTTCCATGCACAGAGTCACACACCCCCCACCTACCCACACAGACACTCAGGCACCCATACAGATACTCAGACAACCAATCAATAACCCATATAGACACTCATGTAGCTACTCACCAACTCATGCAGCCGCTTACACACCAACTGACAGACTGATACACACATTCACACAGTTTAGTCACTAACCCATGCATTCAGTAAGACACGTTTAATCACTCACTTACACAGTCTGTCACGCACCTACTAAATCATCCATTCAGACACTTATACACCCACTCATTCTTCAATACACCTTGGCATATATATAAAACATATTTAAACTTTACAGAAAAACATAGTCCCTGGATGATGTCATCAGTGATGTCATCAGTGATGTCATCAGTGATGTCACTGACCATGTCATGAATGATGTAATATGTGACGTCATCAGCAGTGCATTGCGGGGGCACGAGTTATAGTTGGCTCAACTAACTATAACGGCCGAATTTCTCTGGTTTGTATGAGTGAAATGTCCAACTAACTATAACGTCACTGAAACCTGTGGTTTTTTCAGTGAATTTCTAAGGTTTTTTAAATGCTAATTTCTAACTATAACGTCCCTGAAACCTATGGTTTTTTCAGTTAATATATATATATAGACAACTTCCAACAAGAATGCTGCGCACTCTTAGTCTATGAATTCAGAAAATCCTTTTATTGCATGCACCGAAAAAGTAACTGACAAACGCGTTTCGCCTCCTGGCCTTTGTCAATGTCAAGTTGGCAGTGTGTACGCGAGTCCGTCCTCGCGAGTTGCGGCACTCTCTGCGCTGAGAGCGGCAGCTTCGGCGGAGAGACTGAATTGGTATATATATATATATATATATATATATATATATATATTCACTGAAAAAACCATAGGTTTTAGGGACAGTTATAGTTAGTTGGACATTGCACTCGTACAAAACCCGTGAAATTCCCCCGTTATAGTTAGTTCAGCTAACTATAACTCGCGCCCCACAATGCACTGCTGATGACGTCACATATTACATCACTCATGACATGGTCAGTGACATCACTGATGACATCACTGATGACATCTCAAATGACATCACTGATGACATCATCCAGTGACTGTGTGTTTCTGTAAAGTTTAAATATTTTTAATATATATGGGAAAGGCATATTGAAGAATGAGTGGGTGTATAAGTGTCTGTATGGATGATTTAGTAGGTGCGTGACTAACTCTATAAGTGAGTGATTAAACGTATCTTACTGAATGCAAGGGTTAGTGACTAAACTGGGTGAATGTCTGTATCCGTCTGTCTGTTGCTGTGTAAGTGGCTGCATGGGTTTGTGAATAGCTACATGAGTGTCTATATGAGTTATTGATTGGTTGTCTGAGTATCTGTATGGGTGCCTGAGTGTTTGTGTGGGTGGGGTGTGTGCAACTCTGTGCATAGATGTGTGAGTGGGTGATTCACTGGGTGGATGGTTTCAAGAGTGCATCTGTGATAGACTGTATGGGTGGGTAAGTGTGTGTAAGAGTGTGTTAGTGAGTGAATGTATGTCCCAGTGGTACATGTGTGAGTAACTACATATGTGAAAGGCAGTATATATGTGTGTTGGAGTATATAAATAGCTATAAGCAGAGTGTGTGATTGTGAGAGTGACTGTATGGATTAGTGTGTGCTTGTATCAGTGATTGTATAAGAGCGTAAGAATGTGCTAGTATTTGTATGAGTAAGTGAGCTGGTGTGTGTATAACTGTATAGGTGAGTAAATGGCAGTGTGTTTAATTATTTGCATGACTGACTAGGTGTGTGAGTACCTCTATGGATGAGTGGCGGTGTTTGAGTGTCTATATAGGAGTATGAGTGCATATGATAGTCCTGTACTGAGTGACCGTAAGTATGAGTGACTGTACGGGTGAGTGAGTGGATGTGTGTGTAGACCTAAGAATCAGTGAGTGGGTATGTAGTTATTGGTGTTGGAGTGTCTATGGTTTTGCGAATGGCAGTCTGTAATTTAGAGTGGGTGTATCAAAGGTTATATTAGGGTGTGAGGAGGTGCATCAGATTATCACGTGGATGATGTCATCAGTGATGTCATTTGAGATGTCATCAGTGATGTCATCAGTGATGTCACTGACCATGTCATGATTGATGTAATATGTGACGTCATCAGCAGTGCATTGCGGGGCGCGAGTTATAGTTAGCTGAACTAACTATAACGGGGGAATTTCACGGGTTTTGTACGAGTGCAATGTCCAACTAACTATAACTGTCCCTAAAACCTATGGTTTTTTCAGTGAATTTGTAAGGTTTTTAAATGCTAATTCCTAACTATAACATGTCTGAAACCTATGGTTTTTTTCAGTGAATTTCAAAGGTTTTGTAAATGACAATTTTTAAATGTGTTAATTGTTATATTTATTTTTTTGATACTGATTTACTACATTTTTTTAACTATTTATTTTTAGATATTTTATTTTTTAAATTACATTGTAATTACATTATACATTACATTACAAAATATACTTTCTCAGAATGAATTACTTTAGTTTAAATACTTTGCAAATAGGCAATAGACTTTTAAGTACAGTAGTTACAGTTGTTGCAATGGGCAACACAATTTCAAACACAATGCAACATTGAGCTCAATGTGAATTTCTAGTTAAATGCAATTAGTTACTTTATGGATTACTTTTCTAACCACAGGACTGGATCCTAGATTCAGTCCTGATACATGTCCTGTAAACAGTTGAGTAAAAGCGTTTTGGTTACAGTAGTGATTTTTAAAGAATATTATTGTATTTTAAAAGTTGACACAAACTTTTTCACATAGAATCACCAATGTTATTCTATGGGAGGAAATTCACTTAGCAGGTAAGTAGTGTTATCGTTACTTTTTCTTGCTCAGTGGTGGATCCTGGATCCAGCACTGGTGCATCTCCTGCAAACAGTTGAAAGAATGCGTTTAAGTCATACAGGCGATTTTTAAGGATTATTTGTAGTTTGTGAAAATCGACACTTTGAAACTTTTCTGCTGAAAACCAGACAATGGATTCCTATGGAAGGAAATACAAGTTACTGGTAAGTACGGTTAGAATGACTTTTCAGGGTCAGTGCTGGGCTAAAAGATGCAGCACTGGGTTCTCTCCTGATAACAGGTGAGTAAATCGGAATTCGTAGTTCGGCTGATTTTAGAGGAATATTATAAAGTTCCAAAACTCCACACTTAGAAGAATTTCCAAGTGAAACCAGTCAATGTTAGCCTAATGAAGGATATTCAAGTTACTGGTAAGTACGGTTAGAATTACTTTTCAGGATCTGTACTGGGCTCAAAGATGCAGCACTGAGGTCTCTCCTGATAACAGGTGAGTAAATTGGAATTCGTAGTTCAGCTGATTTTAGAGGAATATTATAAAGTTCCAAAACTCCACACTTAGAAGAATTTCCAAGTGAAACCAGTCAATGTTAGCCTATGGAAGTAAATTCAAGTTACTGGTAAGTACGGTTAGCATTACTTTTCAGGATCTGTACTGGGCTCAAAGATGCAGCACTGAGGTCTCTCCTGATTACAGGTGAGTAAATCAGAATTCGTAGTTCTGCTGATTTTAGAGGAATATTTGTATGTTTCAAAAATCGACACTTAGAAACTTTTTCAGCAAAAGAAGGCAATGATATCCTATGGAAGAAAATTCAAGTTACTGGTAAGTACGGTTAGAATTACTTTTCAGGATCTGTACTGGGCTCAAAGATGCAGCACTGGGTTCTCTCCTGATAACAGGTCAGTAAATCGGAATTCGTAGTTCGGCTGATTTTAGTGGAATATTATAAAGTTCCAAAACTCCACACTTAGAAGAATTTCCAAGTGAAACCAGTCAATGTTAGCCTATGGAAGGAAATTTAAGTTACTGGTAAGTACGGTTAAAATTACTTTTCAGGATCAGTACTGGGCTCAAAGATGCAGCACTGAGGTCTCTCCTGATAACAGGTGAGTAAATCGGAAGTCGTAGTTTGGCTGATTTTAGAGGAATATTTGCACAATGGTGAAGGAAGGGGGTGGGGCCTGAGGTGACATGTCTGCAAACACGCCCTGTGGCGCGTTTTAAGTTGGAGAATTAATTCCTCCTCAATCCCGAGGGTCCCTAGGGGCCAACTAGCCCACCAGATACCTCCAGTATGCGCCAGAGAGCTGCGTTGCAGAGAGGTGTTCAGAGGCCACACCCCTTTTTGCACCTCTCTGCAACGCAGTTCTGTGGCGCTTTCCGGATGTACCTGGTGGGCTAATTGGCCCCCAGGGACCCTCAGGATTGAAGGGGATTTAATTCCCCATCTTAAAACGCGCCAAGGGGCCTGTTTGCACACATGTCACCTGAAGCCCCGCCCCCTCCCTTCACCACTGTGCAAACGCGCCCCGTGGCGCGTTTTAAGTTGGGGTATTAAGTCCCCTTGAATCATGAGGGTCCCTGGGGTCCAACTAGCCCACCCTGTACCTCCAGTATGTGCCAGGGAGTTGCGTTGCAGAGAGGTGTTCAGAGGCCACGCCCCTTTTTACACCTCTCTGCAACGCAGCTCTGTGGCGCTTTCTGGACGTACCTGGTGGGCTAGTTGTCCCCCAGGGACCCTCAAGATTGAAGGGGATTTTATTCCCCATCTTAAAACGCGCCACGGGGCCTGTTTGCACACATGTCACCTGAAGCCCCGCCCCCTCCGTTCACCACTGTGCAAACGCGCCCCGTGGTACATTTTAAGTTGGGGGATTAAGTCCCCTTGAATCCTGAGGGTCCCTGGAGTCCAACTAGCCCACCATGTACGTCCAAAAAGCGCCACAGAGCTGCATTGCAGAGAGGTGTAAAAAGGGGCGTGGCCTCTGTACACCTCTCTGCAACGCAGCCCCCTGGGGCATACTGGAGGTTCCTGGTGGGCTAGTTGGCCCCCAGGGACCCCCAGTATTCAAGGGGAATTTGTTCCCTCTCTGCAAACGCACCAGGGGCGCGTTTGCAGAGTGCTGCAAGCAGGGGCGTGGCCTCCGGCGCGATGCCGGTCTTTTTATTTATTTTTTAAGAAGGGGGCTGTGTGGCCCCCTTCTTTTCTAATCTATTGGCCCTGGGGACCCCATCCCCCAGGGCCTGCCCCCTAATTATTATTATTTTATTTTTTTTAATTTGGAAGGGGGCCGCGTGGCCCCCCTCCCGAGGCCTTAATCGGCCCCGGGGACCCCATCCCCCGGGGCATGGCCTTCTTTTTTTTTTAAAATAAAACTTATGGAGGGGGGCTGCGTTGCCCCCCTCCTCAGGCCACTTATGGCCCCGGGGACCCCATCCCCCGGGGCCGGCCTTTGTATTTTTTTTTTTTTAAATTACATTTTGGGGAGGGGGGCCACGTGGCCCCCCTCCCGGGCCACTAATGGCCCCGGGGACCCCATCCCCCGGGGCCTGGCCACTCGTTGGGGACCGTGGGGGGTCCCCAATCCCCGCACGGTCCCGCCGGCTCCCCGCGTCCTGCGGGAGCCGGCATTGCTCCCCTTATGGAAAAGCAATTCTGCTTCCCTGGTTTCCCTGCTCTCACTTCAATGAAGCAAAGCAAGTTTGCAATGACAGGACGGGAGCCGCGAGGCTCCCGTCCTGCCATTGCAAACAGCAGTGTCCCGGGGGTAGGCACCCCGGGACACTGCAGGAGCCGGCCCTGGGGGTGGCGGTCCCCAGGGCCACCACAGGCTCCAGGAGGGGGCCGCGCGGCCCCCTCCCCACTTCTGCAAAGCCCCGGGAGGTGGTGGTCCCCGGGGCTCGGGGTCCTAAACGGACCCTCACATTTCTTTAATTAGTGCCCCGGGGAGGTGGCGGTCCCCGGGGCATGTGGGGGCTGGAGCCCCCACACAGGCATTTTTTATTAAAAAGAAGCCCCGGGGGTGGCGGTCCCCGGGGCTGCGGGAGGGCCGTGAGCCCCCGCCAGCATTATAATTTCAAAGCCCCAGGGGTGGCGGTCCCCGGGGCTTGGGGGGCCTCTAAGGCCCCCCCATACATAAAATTTTAAAACCACGCATGCCCCCGGGACTTGGCCCACCCGGGGGCCAATTAAGAACGAAGCGCGGGAGCCCGCGCTTCATTTTTTGTTTTTTATCGGCAGGACCCTGCCCCCTTTTTGCGTTTTGCACACTTTTTTTACTGCTTTCTTGTTCCTCGGTTCTACCGAGGAACAAGATGGCTGCCAACACTTCCTGATTTGGAGTGTTGACAGCCAATTAGCATACAGCTCGTGATCGGGAGGGTGCGCGGACCCTACGCGGCCATAGATATATATGTGTTTTTACTTTTGATTTTCTCAGCAACTACTGAACGGATTTACACCATTTAACAAAAGGGTTCTTTCTGAACCAAGAACTACCTCTTTGCCAAATTTGGTGTAATTCCGTTCAGCAGTTCGGGCTGTAGCCGTGGCTAAAGTTTCCTATGGGAAAATGAATGGGGAAAACACGTTTTGGGACCCCCTTTTTCTCGGCCCCGCTTGACGAATCACCCCGAGACTTTCAGGATAGGAGCGGACCGGAGCGGGCCATAAAGTTTGAAAATTTCGTGAAGATTCGTCAACCGACGCAAGAGTTATTTCAAATAGAATGTTGCGGATTTCCTATGGAAAATAGGTCCTAACTATAACTATCTACTGGCAACCGCCAGTAGATAATGTACATGCATATATATATATACATATATATGCATTTTTAACATTAAAGAATATTTATTTATATTTGTGTACATATTTTAAACTAGTTAATTTAATTTAACACTATTTCCTATGGAGTTTTATCCTAAGTTCCTACTTCTATTATTTTCTATGGGAGGGTGTTGCAGTATCAGTGGTTTGGCCATGTGTGGTGCTGGACTTATTCCTGCTTCTTTTTGGCAGTAGTAACTTACACTCCTACATTTGAATCCCCTCCCTCATTCAGGGGTGGAGATGCATAAGTTTACACTTTTGAGTAACTTTACATTTGGATTTTGTGAATCACCTAAAGTAGTAAAGTTACTCAAATAGTGTAAGAGTAAGGTTGCATGTGTAACTGACTAACAAGTGTACCTTACCTGTGAGATTAGCCACCTCTCACTGAACAACCTGGAGGACTTTTTAGACTCTATGGATGTGTCTGAGGCACCTCGTTCACTCTCCCGGACCAGACACTTAATGATCATCTTCACATCTCCAGTCCACACAGAAAGATGACTGCAATCCTCACATATCTTAGACGCCAATCTAAAAGGGCCGGTCGCCACAAGATAGTGGAATGATTGAATAGAGACAGGGACAAGCCCAGCTCACTGTTGAAAGAACATCAAGATAGAAGACTGTTTGTGCCATCTTTGAGCCCCATTCTGATCTCGTTCGGAAAGCCCTCCGGACCCATGTATCCGGAGAGCTTTCCAAACGACTTGCGCTCCGGGAGTCCGAGCGACCGATTCTGATGTGTCCACATAGTGACGGACTCGGTTCTGTCGGACTCCCATTGAACTCAATGGGAGCCAGTGTACTGAACGCGTACACAGGCTCCCATTGCAAAAAGGGGTGGGTGGGGAAAAGCGTGCACCCTGTGGCGGGCACCCATGGTGCCTGCCATACTGTGCATGCATGGAAAGGGGGGACCCATGGGTACCCCCCTGTGACTGATTCGTAGGGCCCCAGGTGAAGGGGGGCCTGCCACGGCCCCACGAAGTCCAATTCCCACAGCCATTTTGTCCCGGCAAAACCGAGTCGATACGGCTGTCAGAATCGTGCATCGTACTTGCTCGTTCGGAAGCCGGCTCCATTGCGCGGCACGATTCGGCTGCGAGCGACTCGGACTGCGAGGATCGGGTTCAGAAATGATTCGGTCGACGTGGACGAGATCTTCGCATCGTACTTGGTCGTTAGGAACGGGGGATGATTCGGTCGGACACATAGGTTCCGAATCGGATTTGTTCGTTCCGGAACCCGTCTGGAGGCCTTCCTAACAGGATCGGAATCGGGCCCTTTGCTGTCATATTTATCTTTTTTCTCAGCTCCCCCAATCTCATTGTTGCTGACAGAGAATGGTGATAGATGTGTTGCTGATCCATAACTGGTATGTAATGCATGCTACAAATGATGGAATTTGATTGGCCCGCCACTGTTACTCTACTAATTTGTCCTACAGTTTTTTATTCTAATGCTGTGTTGTCAGGATTGTTTGAACTATTAAATGCCTCTCTCTGAGTCCTGAAGACCTCATATAGTTCCTCTTGCTGCACTTACTGGAATTGTTTGTGCCATAGCTCTCTGAACTGGGACCGTCCCTCCTTCGCATGTTTGACACTGAGTACCAGAGATGGGAGAGGCTATACTCATTCACAAAAATTGAGGAAATGTTTACATGCTGCAGTGACCCCACTCCATTGTGCTCCTCAACTATGAGGTCCAGCTGGGGAAGCAATACCAGTCACTTAGAGCATTTGGGACATTGAGGCTTCTTTCCTGACAGGAGGGTGTTAGCCTAGATTACTGGATATGACTCATTGCATAAAGTATCTCCTGAATCGTGCAGCTTGTTGACCCTTTGCACTATCTTCCCAGTTCACAAATGCCCCTTTTCCCCTTCCTGTTGACCTGCCTTTTCCCTATTTTTCATTCCCAAGGCCATAGGTTTTAAACCTGTCTGCCCCATCACACTACAGTTCAGCTGCAATCCATTTACTCCTGTGTAGAAAACTACTTTCGTAGTTATTGTTCCTACTCATAGGATATAGAAGACTACTTTGACTAGTCTTTGAACCTCTCAATCCTGAGCCCTTAGGGTAGAGACCTTCAAGAAGGGGAAATAATGGAAGAGGAAATATCTCAGGGGATTTCTGACCTACCTCCTGCAGGTACCCAGGCAAAGACAAGTTTTAAGGAAAATTATATAAGACATCAAAAGGATCTTTACCCTATTATATGCAGCCTTTAAAAAGCAGAGACGTCTGCCTCCTTAGTTCTGATATCAAAAATAGCTACGATACGCCTAATCTTCAAAGAGGTTAAGGACTCTCTGGATTGCTCCAGTTACAGACACATATCACTAACAAATATTGATTTGAAAATACTAGCCAAGGTCTTAGCATCCCGACTGTGCAAGGTTATACCATCCCTAATTCAAGAACTTCAGGTCAGTTTTTGTTCCTGATTGGCCATCCAGGAATCATCTTTAGACTCCCACCAACACTTTTATCGGACACTAGGGATGTATCAGAAGAGACACTGGTGATATCACTAGACATGGAGAATGCTTTTGACCTGGTGGAATGGGGCTACTTTTCCAGACCATTGCCAGAGCTGGCAAAGGTCAGGGCTTTATCTAAAAGGTCCATTGTCCTTTGTGATATGTATGTCTTGATGGCTGCAGGGGTCAGTTGTACGTTTTTGTTTTGTCCCCTATCAGTTGAGATTAAACAGGTTACTTTCCAGGGCTGCCCACTTTTAACCTCTCATTTTCCTTTTGCATTGGAACCAATGTCCACTGAGATGCTCCTTTCCAGAGATATGCATGGCATAACCATGCCATTGGGCCAGATGAAATTATCCCTACCCACAGATGATATCTTGGTGATGCTGATCAAACCAGAAGTCTATATCCCTTCCCTAACGTAGCAGATTCAGAATTTCTCTGGAATGTCAGGATACAAGATACGCTCAGAGATATTTTAAGACATGGCCAAAGTGGGCTCTGTGCCCCAGCCTTTCAGGGGCCCCCTAATAGAGCTAGCTCTATTCTGCAGGAAGGCTTGCCCTGATGATCTTGAATGATTCTTAAACAGTGTTTTAAATACCGTTCTCTTTTAATTTATTATTAATGTGGTTGTCGTGTGAGAGTCTATTAGAGACATTTACGCAGAGAAATATTGTGTTCATGTTTCATGCAACAGCCATAAAAAAGTTTCTTTAGATAAAAAAGGGACCTCACAGAGAAATAGGAGGGTGTCACAGAGATTATCTGCAGTAATACATGTGAGCTGCTGCTGTGTAACAATATTAAAATGAAATGTACACATTTAGAATTTGGAGGAGTGTGCCAGTGCACTGTCAGTGACCTGGCCAAAGAGGGCATGAAAGAGCTCAAATTGGATCTTAAATTCCGAGCTGTTCGAACAGGGCCTCCAAAATACATTTTGCCCAGGGCCCGCAACATCCGTAGGAATTCCCCTTGATTATGCTGGAGCAAGTGTGAAGCCCTATCTTGTTCCCTTATCACCAATAAGGCCAAGTTCTGTGGTAGCAACATGGGATGAGCTTCCCATGACCTAAAGTACTTGGAGAACTGACTCCATCATGGATGGAGCACCATGTCAAAAGACAATCTGCTGTCCCTGATCACCAAAGCCAAACTTGATTTTGCTCACTAGTCACAGCTTACTTTGTCGATGTGGAGGATACAAACAATTGTCAGTTGTCCTAACAGAGAACTATATCTTTGGTATGCTTCCCATCTTGATACTGGCATCTTTCAACATAAAACGGCATATTTGGGATGATAGAATACTCAGACTTAAATGGCAGACACTCTGGGCACACATAGCGTTTAACGCCCTTTGACTCCCCCTTGTGGTCACAAACTATCTGCCTCATCATTTATCCCAACAAGTATACTTTCCACAGCAAACTCAGAAGACACCTCAATAGGAGTATATTGAAAGGCACTTGCTTGAATTCCAAGCTGATGTTTTCCCTTTACAATTGCAAGAAATTGCCAATGGTCCTTGATCATCTGTCAGAACCATGCGTATGGATTGGAAGTATGCACTCCCAAACTTAACATTGGAGGTATGCGCTCCGAAAACTTAAAGTTAACTCATTTTTACACTACTGGACCCTCATATATAATAATCCATGACTCATAGTAGGGGGAAGGTCTATTTGTTGGTTGGGATGGTCCAGAAGAGGGGACCAGTGTGCTTAGATCAGTTTGTCCATGACTGTGAGCTTAAACGATTACAGACATTACAGACTGATTTTGGACTTAATCCCTCGCACTCTTGGCAGTTCTTACAACTCCACCACTGTGAAGAGGAACTTGAGCCTGCCCCCAATAGATTTACTAACTTCCATCCTACAATATCCTGGTCCATGGAGCCATATTTGTGGGGCATTCCCTGTTCTTTATAGTGCATTAGTCACTGAAATGTTGTCAAAATATGTTGAACATATTACTAGACTTCACAGGCAGAGTGACCAGAAATGAGAATGTTCTTCTGAAGACTGGGAGGCACTTTTGACTGATCATGTTCGGTATCTTTGGGAGGCTAAACTTAAATTCCTATATTACAAAATTCTTAATGATTGGTATGGGACCCCCTTGAAGTTGTATGGGGCTGGTCTTCTTAGCCACTTGAAATGTTGGAGACGTGGCAAAACTGATGGTGATATTAACCACATTCTATGGAAATGTCCATTCGTATAAGGCTACTAATGACAGAAATGGACCTGGATATCAGGGGCCTGCAGACGTGCTTTAATGCCTTTAGTCCATCTAGCCATATTGCACAGTATGTCCTTTGTAGTGGGGCTTACCAATTAAAGCCACAGATGGATTGTCACATTATATGTAATTTGCCACTGAAGACAATTGACTTTATCTGCACTTGATGAATAGCTTACTGAACTTTTGAGAGTAGCAAACTGTGAGAAACTTGTATGTTAAATTAATGCTCATTTTGAGGTTTTTGACCTGATTTGGGACACTTCCTTGTTCAGCTGGAGGCCAGGAGTGGAGTCTCTTTGACCACACCCCTGATGGATCTAATAGGTTTCACTCCTTCTTGAGTCTGCTGTGATGTTGTGGTGGGATTGCTTGCTCTAGGATGCGAGGGGCCCATACTCTAGCATGATACAATCATGTGTTGACACAGACGAGGGTTGTTACATTGTTTATGTCTTAGGGAAGAGGCCTGTTTTGATCTTGTACATGTATATCGAGTTTGCCACTCTCTCCCTTGTCATTTTGTGTTTACCTGTTATTGATACCCTTGCTCTATAACAATCAGATCCTGTATCTTCTTATCCTTCCTATCTGTGTATGCTCATTGAACCCTTTCTTCATTTTCTATTTGAAATCCATGCACTGATGACTTGATGCCTTATACCTGTATCCTACCTGCATCTTGATTTTACGTTGCTAGTGATTTTGACCTTTTGCTCTGTCTAGAATCATGACCTATCTGTATAAGTGCTGTTTATTTTTAAATTCTATATAAAGAATTGATGCAAAAAAAGCGACAGCACGTCCGACTTACTCCCTCTTCCTTAGTATATATGCAGGCATAGTACACAATTTGAAGTAGCTTCCTTTGCTAGAAATTGTTGGGTAACCAAAGGCCACCAAGGCAAAGCATAGGAAGGGTTGTATGTCCGAAGACAGTGCACAAAAATATTGTGCTACTAAAATATTGTACCCTAAATGTCAACTACAAAAATATCCTGAAGTCAAGTATATATAGATACATATAGATTTACTATTCTTAAATACACATCTAAATAACCTGAAGATGTATTATATTGAGGTGACTGAACCATTGAAGGCTCGAGCCGGGCTTGAGCCTTATGCCTGGCTGTGGCACAGCTCGAGGTCCACTTGGACCTTCTAGCTGAAAAAGAGACGAGCCAACATGTGGCTTTTGCCTGCCAGCCCCGCCATAATGTCATGTGCCAGAGGAAAAGATGCCCATCTAGTGACTGAACTGCATTGCACAATGTGAAACTAGAATCACTAGATCAATCACTCCTTCCCTGTTTAACCCAATTGTGGGATTCTAGGTGAAGGTTTTGTTTCACAGAGCCTCCTTTTTCATGATCACGTAAGGGAGCAGTATCACATATGTGCATTCAGGATGTGTGCTGTCAAAAAACAAACTTTGTGTTTGATTTAATTGACTATAATGTTTCTCCATGTATAATAAGAATATGGTCACACATAGGATGCATGTGACAACAGACTCACTATTTATATCACTAATGGCATTTTGCTGGTGGTGGTTTGTAGATGAATGTTTCTAAGTTCATATTTTAAAAATTATCACTATTATTAAATGCCTCCCAATGCAGTTATATAAACTGCTGCACTAAGGTCAAATGCTTCTTCATGTTAAAGAAATACACGTTTTTATTTTGATGAAACTTTATCGTAGTTTATATGGTGTTTCTTGTACGATTTACATGACATACATTTCCAGGGCTCAGCTTGTGCTTGGGTTCTTAGAGCCAAGGCGAAACTTTGGCTTGGTTTTGTCTCGGCTCTCCCTATTAAATTGTTGGTTCGCCCACCTCTAGGGGGTCATTTACAAGCCCCATGCACAGCCTTGCGCCACCGTTGCGTAACTTTTTCTGACGCAACGGCGGCGCTTTATTTGCTCCATATTTACAAGGATGCAGGTATGTCACTTTTCATCAGGTTAGGCCAGTTTTTCCTGTGTCGAAATCGGCTGCGTTGTGTTCATTTTTAATTTATGCAAGGTAGGCGTCCGTCGGAAACGCCCCCGCAAAACGAACGCAGGTGTATTTATAATTTTTGTAGTTTTTGGTGCATCTGGCCGCTGCGCTGCCAATACGTCACAATCACTATGCCTGCTAAACCCAGGCGTAGGAATGACACATCGGCTGTGGCCAAGGGATCACATCAACCGTAGTGACTGACTGCAATCTGCAATCGAGTCACATGGTCAGTGGGCCACAGAAGTTAGGTATGTGCACGTAGTGTCACATTGTGTGACATTACATGCTGATGTCACACATACAAGTGGGCACTATGCCCACTTGTATGCGTCACATCCAGGACCAATATGTTAGAGCGCAAGGTGACTTTGTCACCTTTTTATGCTCTAACACATTTGTCCTGTATTGTGACCCATTTCTGTAGTCTTCCCACCAACTACAGCAATGCGTGACTTTTGCGCCGGATGCCATGCAGCATCCTTCACATGGATGCCAGGATTTCTGATGTATCCTTGAAACCTTGCGCCATGGATCGCCGTATTGTTAACACGGCGCATCCATGGGGGCAGAAGAGTTACTGCAGCAGGCGCGAGTAAAATTGACGCATCGCTGCCTTGGCGCAGCGATGCGTCAGTTCTTGTATGAGTCCCATAATATATATAGTGGAAGTGTGTGTGGAGGTAAGTATAGTAATGTAAAACTTACCTTTAAATACTTACCATCATGAAATGTTGGTGGTCAATGTTCTGATATTTTGGTAGCTCAAAAATTAAACTAGATATTCAGGTAGTATACGGTTGGAAGAACAATGTATCACAACTGCTAATGTGTGCCCCACTGTCATTCCGCTTCAGCTGTGTGTACATTTGTTAAACTTCTATTCCCTTTTATTTTGCCTGAATCCTTGACCTTGGAATTACTTCTAAGCCACACAGGCGAGACCAATAAGCCCCGAAATGTTTAGCTTAGCATCCAACAAATGGTGCCATTATAAGCATTTTAAATCTGGCCAAGGATAAATGAAACATCACCGCTCCCCTGCCAGTCGCAATGGTATTTATCAATGCTTTGCAGCTGCAATTACCGACGACATATCAAACCATGTGCCAGTGATTCACAAAATGGAAGCTGTCCCATTTCTCCTGTTGAGTTGCACAATAAAGGGGTAAACCCAGAAACGTCACTAGGACCTGGGTAAAACTCGGTACGCAAGGGGGGTGGTCCTAGTGGAAGCACAATATTACATAAGCATCAACATCACCTGATCAACCAATTACAAACAATACTTATACATATTGAAAATGTTTAATTGAGGTTGAACATATATATCATCATGTTCAAAACACATCATATTCATCAAACAAATTTATGCATAGGTGCCCCTGACGGGAGAGGGGAGGAAAAAGTGCATCAAGGTGCAGTCGTGAGGGAGAGTGATGGAAGGAGGGCAGTGAACAGTGTATACATCAAATACATAAAAAGCCTGTCCAGCCTTAACCAAGGCTAAATTATTTACAGAAACAGAATGTCAAAAAGGACACGGTGAAGCTATCACTGTTGTCCACATTCAATACAGAAAATAGAGCTGTCGATGTTTCGACCCCGGGTTGGTGTAGGGAATTCTGCTCCTTACAAAAGGGTCTTCATCAGGACCATAGGGGGGCACCCTTTGTCCACCTGGGAATGTGGTGGAGAGAGCAAAAACGGGCCCAGAGGCTCCAAGGGTCAGAGAGGGACGGACTCTTGGCGAGTAATGTTAATATATTCAGTTTGTTCCCTTGATTTAATTTAATGAGGCGTGAAAGCATCAAGGTGCTCCTTCCGTCTTGGAAAATGACTTTGTGCTGCTTTGCATCCGTCCGCTTGCTTCCACTAGGACCACCCCCTTGCGTACCCATTTCTCCGGTTAGCGCCGCCTAAAACAGAACCAACTCGGAATCATGAAAGTGGGGAGAGGGTGTGGCGTAATGGCCACAGCTGCCACTTCGGCAACCAGGTTTGAGTCTCGGCATCGCCTCAACATCCTGTGATTCTGGGCAAATCATAACCATAAATGAATGTGCCCTTACCTGGTGCTTATGAAAAGCGCTGGTGTTGATGATTAAGTGCCAGTGCTGAGCACTGGAAACCACCGGCTCAAATTAAGCACTGTCCATAATGGACAGTTTCCACTGAGTGACTCGCGGCTGGGAAACCAGAGGGCGCAGAAAGAGGCCAGGGCACCGTTCCATGCTTCCCATCCCCCACCCCATGTCCATTCACAGAATTTCTGATCTTTAGTTTATGTTAATTATGTTGGGCTATTTATCATGTACAAACTGTAAAGCTGTGAACAGAGTACGTTCCATAGTGCAAAATGTCCTGTCCTTCTATAGATTATAGTGGTACAGAACCCAGGACAAGTTCTATTTTGTAAGAGATCTTGGTGGTGGCTAGGGTACATTCTGTACTACACAGATGTTATCGTGGCACACAGTGGCACAACCTTCCAGTAAAACAATTACGGTACAGTGGGGTGCTGTCAGGTATCCACTTTTTATTGTGGGAAAATATCATCTCTTTTCCTTCGTCCTAATGTTTACTTTGTTTTTGTTGAGTTTTTTAAGGGGATGCTAATAGAGCAAGTCAACTTACTTGGTGAATGTTTTGCAATTTTCAGTCATTATTAAATAGACAGCATGCAACGAACGCTGATTCAACCCCTCACGTGGAATGACCCTACCATTTTAGGGGGACCCAATGAACTAAAGGCATTTTTGTATCTGTTCGGTGAGATTTCTTAGTGAACCTTACGTTTTGGAGACCTCTGGTGTCCCTCTCTACATTCTGCAGCGGGCACCATTTTGAGTTGTTCTTATGTTACACTGACCTTAATGTGTTGAAATTGTACTAGTTAAAATGATAGAAATTATATTAGCTAGTGGTGTACAAAGGTTGCATAGAACAGGTGAAATTTTGCGTTAGTTGGTGCTTAAAAAGAAAGCGACATTTTCCATGTTCTCATGATGTAACTTTATAATTGTTTTTCTTGAAGGTTTGAAACTGGATGGATATTTGTGATTATTTTATGTTTGCAATAGATTAAAAGAGGCACTACAGCCCAGATTTTGACATGAAAATCAGATACAGAAAACTTTCTGAATTATGGGAATGAATCGTAGTTGCTAGAATAAAAGAAAGGTCACAAAAGAATGTTTTTGCACACTGCTAGTTTGATCTCCATATCAGGACTGCAGACGTAATTTTTCAAGTTGTTGTTAAATATAAATATATATATATATATATATATATATATATATATATATATATATATATATCTCTCCAAACAAACGCTGCTTCCAACTTTCTTTGAACAGCATGCCGCGGACTCACAGATGTTTGCAAAAACGTGATTTTAATGGTGGCACAACAACTCTACGTGTTTCGGAGCCGACGCTCCTTGCTCATGAGTAACTTTGTTGCAGTGAAAAAAACAATTAAATAAACAAACATGTGACATTCAATAATAAACACTGAAAACAGACTTCATAATTGTACAAACGTCGACCTATCTGTCGATTAATTTCATCCTTTAAATTGTCACCTGATAATTCAAATCATTGGACAAGTGGGGGCACAGTGCACTCTAACAATAAGCCCATTCGGTGTGTGTTGGTTAATGAAGCTTACTAGACTTCGCTGTTCTCACGTGTAGCGATAAAGTTTTGAACCAACTTTATTGGCCAATTCATACTGAGTGCAGGGAAACAACTACATATTCGCCGCTGGTTATATCAACTCTTAGCGGGTTAAGAGATCATGCTTACTCAACAAGGCCATGTTGAGTCACCTCTCTGAATGACATTAAAGTACTCAACTTCTGTGCTGGCCAAAAAATAACAATTTAATTACCGCCCTAGTGGGCAGTTCTAAAGCACTCGCTCAGGTGTCTCGGGAAACCGATATTCCCACTCATATCTAAGGTATTAAACCCTCATTGTGGTTGTAATAACATTCATGATTGTTGCCCAAATGGGCATGTGAGTCTCAACAGAATGGCTCAGCCTGTGATAACCCCTCTGAGTCCCCGTACAATTCTGCCCCAGTGGGCTTAAACCAGCTAATGTTACCCTTGCTGTACTTCGAAGTCCATAAATCATGGCCAGTCCAACACCACTCTTAAAGACTTGTCTGTTCTTGCTTGGTCCTGGTGCTTCATTCTTAAAATATAGATACATTTAGCTCCATTGCCTTCCACTTGTTGACAGGTTCAATTGAAATCTGTAAAACATAAACAACTTTGATTACCAGTCACATTTGAAACATTTGTTCCTACAACTAAAGTGCATTATAAGAAAACACCTGGTGAGGTTAAAAGCAAGATTTCAGTTACAGTAGCAGAATATAATACATGAAAACCATGTCGTTCAGCAGATTGTTAACGTTCTCGTATTTTCATTTTCATTGGCAACTCAATTTATCCTAAATGTACCGATAGTTCCTCATCCCCGTTGTGGCCTGTTGGGGTCATGGTGTGATATTGTATTATAAGCTTCGATTCAAGGCGCCTTCGTTCCTGACCCCTGTCACCTTCCCCCCCTCCCCCCCAACCACCTCCCCTGTTCGCGCACAGGAATAGTGTCAAGCACACAAAACGAAAGAAGGTTACTGTTCTGGTTGTGGTGGGTTTTGAAGTGTCGGGCAATAGGATACTGTTTGTCTTCATTTTTGATAGCTCGAAGATGCTCTAAGATGCGTTTCTTCGCCATACTTTACAACTTTTTAGCAATGGTAAAATACACAGAGTTAAAAAAACAGCAAAAAATAGGGTCCAAAAACAATCTGGTGTGACCATGCAGAAAAGGCAGATCTGCTACACGTGTTCAGGAGTAATTATCATAACCATCAGTCAGTTAGTTGTCTTTCTTCTCTGTCATTTCAGATGAAAGCTAACTGAATCATTCATAGCTGCCAGGTAATCAAGCAAAATCTGCATTTTGATCGTCAAGACTTGTAGTCTGTTTCAGATACAAATCAGTGGCAGCTGCTTTGTCTGAAAGCGAGATGCATATACCAGGGCAACGGCATTCCTCTTTCTTTTTTTGAGTCCAAGACATATATGTTTTCATCAGACCTTGGCACAGCAAGAGAGAGAAATGTAGAAAAGGGAGAACGAAGGAAGAAGAGAGAGATAAGGAAACAGTGGTAATAGGAGAAAAAAAGGGAGAAAAACAACTTGCAAGAGTGTGATAAAGAAATGGGAAATGTAGGGTCACGGCAAAATGAGAAATTAGGTGTAAATCATCACGAGGCAACTTTGGTGCTCAGCAACCCTGGGCATTTGACACTCCTGTTAGTGGGCTGCTAAGAACAACGTGGGCCATTTCACTTATTATTACAATCAAGCAGTGCAGTAGCCCTACAGTCCAGCACTTAGGAGTTCAGACCAGGGGCTGTATTATGATGTAGGCGCATTTTCATTGTTTGCGCCGGGCGCACCTTTAAAATGGTGCGCCCGGAGCAAGCAATGAAAATGCGCATTCACGTGAAATACGGAGCGGCTGCTTTAAAGCCGCTCCGTGATTCACAGTGCAGGCGGCAACCCGCCTGCACTTTCAAAGGGGAAAAGAGATCCCTTGCAGGCGGATGCAGTCGGTGACTGCACACGCCTGCAAGGGGATGTATGGGGGATCCCTTTATCCCCTGCAGAGGGCTGCTCTCAGGAGGCGCACTGAGAGTGCACCACCTTCTAAATGGCACACTGTCAGTGTGCCTTCTGAGGGCTTCTTTGCCTCTACACCAGCGTCGGTAATACGGCGTGGGTGCAGAGGCAAAGGGATTCCCTTGCAAATGAGGGAACGCCCCCCTGAAGATAGCGCTGGCACTTTCTGTGCACCAGCACTATCGGTATTACAGAGGGAGCCGCACAAGTGTCTGCGGCCCCTTCTATATTACCAAAGTGCCCGGGAGTGCACAAAGTGGGCGCAAACGCCAATTGCGCCCTCTGGGCACTTTATGTAAAGCGGCCCCTGAAGGTCACAACAAGTGTGCTACTCTGGGGCCAGATCCCACATTTATTCAGAAGCTCCTGTGATAAACCCATTTGGCTCCTTTCTTCAGACTCTGTTCAGTCTAAACCTTCCAGGCTGTCTCTTCTTATTCAGCCTGCTCAGCTGCACTCTACCTGCATATCAACAAGTCACCTGCCAATAATACACAGTGAAAGCAACTCTTTAATAAACCATTCAACAATGCGCAGGGTAATTTTATGAAACATGATGCACTGCGGTGACTTTAATGCATAAAGCATGAAGAGTATGAACTCCATCCACATCAGATTTATCGCTGTTTAAAATAATATTACTGTAACCATTTGATGTGACTTCACTGCACATCTGTGTCTTGTAGAGACTAGCAACTGTCCTAGATTTTAGAGTGCTCTGTGTTAACTTAAGACCTTCCTGTGTTATGTTTTTGTCTATGAGTTGGAATAAGGCATGGGCAGAAGGACATACCTCCCTTTAATGAGTTCGCTACCAACTCATAACGACTCTGGGGCATATTTACAATGAAATGTCGGAGCGCGGAGCAGCGCCAAATTTGGCAGCGCCACGCTCTGACATTTCCAAAACGCAGGGATGCACCGTATTTACAAGAATACAGTGCACCCCTGTGTTTTCCCCAGTGCTAAAATTAGCAGCAAACGCCTATGCAGGTACCTTTGCACAATAGTGCAAGGGTACCTGCATTGCAGGGAAGGATTGTTTATGGGCAGGTAGGTGACCCTTTGTGCACATAAACAATCAATAATGGCGATTTGTTACTTCTATGTGTGCTGCAGAATGAGCTGTCGAAGAGCCAGGTCTTGAGATCCTCCTGAATTGGGTCAGCAAGGGTGATTGCCTTAGGTGGAGGAGTAGGGTGTTCCAGGTCTTGGCGGCGAGGTAGGAAAAGGATCTTCCTCCAGTTCTGGTCTTGTGGATGCGTGGGACAGTGGCCAGGGTAAGTTGGGCGGAGTGAAGCTGTCTGGCAGGTGTGTGGAGAGGAGGTGGTTCAGATATGCTGGTCCTGCGTTGTGGAGAGCGTTGTAGGCATGTGTGAGCATATTTATGGTGATTTTCTTATTGACTGGGAGCCAGTGGAGTTGACGGTGGTGTTGAGTGATGTGGCTGTGTTGAGGGTTGTCGAGGACCAGTCTGGCTGCGGCGTTTTGGCCGTTCTGAAGTTTCCTGAGCTGTTTCTGGGTGATGCCGGCATAGAGTGTGTTGCCGTTGTCTAGTCTGCTGGTGATGAGTGCGTGGGTGACCGTCTTTATGGATTCTGTAGGGATCCATCTGAATATCTTTCAGAGTAGGCAGAGCATGTGGAAACGGGATGAGGATACGGCGTTGATCTGGCGGCTCATTGAGAGTGAAGAGTCCAGTTTGATGCTGAGGTTGTGTGCTTGGTCCATGGGGGTGGGAGGGGTTCCCAGAGCGGCTGGCCACCAAGAGTCATCCCAGGCTGAGGGGGTGGGTCCTAGGATGAGTACCTCGGTCTTGTCCAAGTTGAGCTTGAGGCAGTTATCTTTCATCCAGGTGGCCATGGCCTTCATCCCACTGTGGAAGTTGGTTCTGGTGGTTGTAGACACGTTGGTGAGGGAAAGGGTCAGTTGGGTGCCGTTGGCGTAGGAGATGATGTTGAGTCCGTGGTTTCTGATGATGGCCGCCAGAGGGGCCATGTAGATGTTGAACACGGTGGGGCTCAGGGAGGTGCCTTGGGACACTCCGCAGCAGATCTCTGTAGGTTCTGACAGGAATGGAGGGAGTCTGATCGTGATTAAGGTGCGGTGGGAGACGGTATCGAAGGCGGCCAAGAGGTCCAGTAGGATGAGGGCTGCAGTTTCGCTGTGGTCGAGGAAGGAGTGGATGTCATCGGTGGCGGCGAGTAGAGTGGTTTCGTTGCCGTGTTACTTTGGAAACCGAATTGAGAGTTGTCCAGGACATGGTTTTCCTCGATAAACTCTGAGAGATGGGCATTGATGGCCTTCTCTATGACCTTGGCTGGGAAGGGGAGGAGGGAGATGGGTCTGAAGTTCTTGAGGTCGGTTGGGTCGGCAGATGGCTTCTTCAGCAGGAGGTTGATCTCTGCGTATTTCCAGTCGTCGTGGAAGGTGGCGGTTTTGATGGAGCAGTTGATGGTGCATCGAAGCTCTAGGGCAATGGCAGTGGTTGCTCCATCGAAGATGTGATAGGGGCAAGGGCCCACTGAGGGTCCAGAGTGGATGCTCTTCATGGTCTTGAGTGTGTCTTTTATGGAAAGGGGGTTCCAGTTGAGCAGGGTCTTTTGGGGTGCGGCGTGGTTGCATGCAGTGGTGACGGGTGTTGACGGGTGACGGGTGTTGAGGATCTGCATGATCTTGTGGTGGAAGAAGGTGCGAAGTTTGTTGCAGAGGTCTTGGGAGGGTGGGACGCCCGTGGCCTTGCTGTTGGGCCTGGCGAACTCCTTGACGATGGCGAAGAGTTCCTTGCTGTTGTGTGCATTGGCGTTGATTCTGTCTTGGAGGGCCGTTATCTTTGTGGTTTTGAGGAGGTGGTGGTGTGCATTGATGGCGATTTTGAAGGCTGCGTGGGTTTCCGGGGTTTTGTTGTTCCTCCATCTCTTCTCGAGTCTTCTGCAGGTGCGTCTGGACTCGTGAAGGGCGGGAGTGAACCAGCTGGCTTTCTTGGAGTGTTGCTTGCTTGTGGCCCTCTTGATGGGAGCCAGAGTGTGGCGCAGTTGGAGATCCATCAGTGGAGGTTACGTGCTGAGGTGTTGATGTCGGCGGTGTGGTAGTGCTGAGGAAGGCGGTGAGGTGTTCCTCGGTGGCCTTGTTCCAGCTGTGATGGGTGTGGCGGTGAGGCGTTGGTGGACGGTGGGGGTGGCGAAGGTGAAGTGCATGCAGTGGTGGTCGGTCCAGAGGAGTTCGGTGGTGTGGCTGTAGATGATGTTCCTGCTGGCGGTGAAGACGGGGTCGAGCGTGTGGCTTTGTAGGTCGGGCGGTGACTAGCTGATTGAGTCCAATGTGGGCGAAGTTGTCCGGCAGGGACGTAGTGTTCTGTTCTGGTCGCAGGGGTTGTCCAGGTGGAAGTTGATGTCGCCGAGTAGGATGTAGTTGGTGGATGTGAGAGCCTGGGGCGCACTGTGGTCCACTATGGCGTCGGTGAAGGGAGGGCTGGGTCAGGGTGGCCTGTAGACGAGGGTGCCACGGAGGGTGGTGTTGGAGTTGGTCTGGATCTGGAAATGGAAATGGAGGTGTTCCATGGTTGTCGTAGGATCGTTAGAGTGGGTGGTTAGACGGAGGGTGTCCTTGTGGACGATGGCAATGCCTCCTCCCGGTCGTTCGGTGCTGTCCTTGTGGGTGATTTTGTAGCCGTCAGGGATGGCGGTGGCGATGTCTGGGCCAGAGCAAGGGTTGGTCCAGGTTTCCGTGAAGAAGGTGATGTCAGGAGAGGTGGCGTCAAGGAGGTCCCAGATTTCAGTGACATGTTTGTGGAGGGAATCATACATTGAGGGAGGAGGATTCAGTTGAGCCGGTCGGGTGCGCTGGTGGTCGGTTGGGCGGCAAGAGGATCTGGCATGTTGGCGTGGGTGAAGGTGTGGCTATAGTTCTGGCAGGAGAAGGGTCCTTGGGTCTCCTTCGGCAACGCAAGGTGGCTGGCGGGTTGGCTTCCTGAGTTGAAGGTGAAGAGGGTGCTGGCGTCGTAGCAGCGGAAGGACCGAGAACCAGGGTCCCTGGCACTGGGTGTGGTCCAGGCGCAGACGGGCTTACCTTCGGCGTGCTGGGAGGCGGGAAACACGGAAGCAGGAAGGGTCGCTGGAGAGGGGCTGGGCCGCGGAGGATCGCAGGGGTAAGGGTGGCAGAAGAAAAAAGGGAAGATAATGCAAAAAAGGAAAAAAAGCAGAATAAAGGCAGAAAGGCAGAAATCAGAAACAGAGAGACAGAGGGGTAGCCCAGCAGCAGAGCAGTGATGCTTTACCACTAGACCACCAGGGCTGAGGCGCAGGCAGGAGCCTGCAGGAGGAGGAGGGCCACAAACTCCTGACCGGGGTCAGCAGCAGCAACAGGGGCAGCAGCAGATACCAGGCTGAGCTGCGAAGTGAAGGGAGCAATTGCATTAGAAGGTAGGGATCACCCCTGGATCCCTGCACTAACATGCCTACCACAGGAGGTGAACAAAAGCAGGGAGGAAAGAGTGCAATGGATAGAGGAAACACAACAGTCACTAATGCTAGCTTTCACACTGCAATGGTTTTCACTACAGCAATATTCAGAAAAGAATTAGAATGTGCGCAGTATTTTTTATGCACTGTAATATAAGCCTCACAATAGTCTATTTAGTAAAAAAACCTTACTTGATCTATGGATAAGCTTTTCCCTTAAAAGGACCCAGCCATATCACGTTCGAAGAGGTTCAGAGCCTCTTTAGGTCTCACCCAGAAACAGATTTAACTGTGTTGGGTAACAGACCTACTGTATCCATAATCGCCTCATGTTGCGACTTGCATCTGCCTCTTACTCATGATTCGATGGTTCTCTCTCCCCCCTGTTCTCTTTCAAAATTATTAGCCCCATAGCACCTATTTGCCACCATTTCCCACCCGCCACTGTATTGATGAGTGGGCATTTTTAAGAGGATTTATTACCATTCAAAGATGGCAGCCTGTGTTCATATGAGTGTGCATGTGGTGGCCATCTTGGAATGATTTTTCTTTCATTTTAGGAAAAATCATTCAAAGATGGCTGTTGCACATGTCAACACATGCTTGCCTGCCATCTTTGAGTCATTTTTTCTATAACAAAAGTAAATGTTTTTCTATTGTTTTAAGAAAAATCATTCAAAGATAGCTGTAACACAAGTACATGCATGATGCGCATCTTGGACCTGGTTTTCTGTTGTTTAAAGAAAAATATTTCAAAGTGGCCAGCAGGGAAAAAACAAGCACTACCAAAGTCAACAGATGCCACGGGGGTAACTACAGCTTTCAAAAATGCTTGTTCAGCTAGGATTATTGGAATATCTGATAGTCTACTTTTATTTAGAATATTACCTATAATTAGGCTCATTGAGCTTGTGAAGCAACTTTTGCTTTTATCTAGGATACACAGCTTAGGGCATCATTTCACTTATTCAGCATCTTCTGAGACTGCCTCCTTTGGCTACCACCATCAAAATAGCTTCTATGAGCACATAGAGCTGCAATGTACCTGGTCATGAGTAACAATCACCCTCCCGTTATATACTCTCAAAACACTTTGGGGCATATTTACAAGCCCCTATCACCACATGAACGTCACTTTTTGGGACGTTCCTGTGGCAATAATCCCTTCGCCTTATTTCAAAGATGGAGTTAAGCCACTTAACGTGGCTTAACGCCGCCTCGTAAATAAGGCCCCATTTCACTCTACACTTAGCATGAAAGGGGTGGGCAATGGGTGTTGCGGTGGGCGTTCTGCCGCAACGCCCATTGATTTTGACGCTGCGCTCTATTTACAAGGGTGGCGTAAATAGGAGGCAGCGCCAAAATTAAGACCTGGTCTTAACGTGGCGAAACGAGGAGAAATGCTTAATTTCTCCACGTTTTTGCTGTTTCTATGTGTGCTGCATTATGCAGTACACGTAGAAACAGAAAATTGCCATGAATGATTGTGTATGTGCAGGAAGGTGTCCCTTCCTGCACATAAACAATCATTACACAAATGGTGATTTGCAACTTCTATGTGTGCTGCACAATGCAGCACACAAAGGAGTTTCAAATCGGCATTCTGGATTGTTTATGTGCAGGAAGGGACACCTTCCTGCACATAAAAAATCATTCCCCCCAATGCAGGTACCCTTGCACTATAGTACAAGGGTGCCTGTGTTGGCGCTAGGCAGCTAGATTTAGCGCCAGCGAAAGGGGAAACGCAGGGGTGCGCCACATTCTTGTGAATACGGCGCATCCCTGCGTTTTCAGAATGGAGGAGCGTGGCGCTAGCAATGTTTGCTTAACGCCATGCTTCGCCATTCTGTTGAAAATATGGCCCTCCTTCACTAACCCAGGTCACATACATGAAACAAAACGCAATTCTGCATTCACACGTATAATAAATGACCCCCAATTCCTGCAATATCAGGTTTAATTCATACATTTAAATTGCCACTGCCAAGTCGACCTCACCACACATCTACTAACTACATGCCTGGTTAGTGATCCCCCTCGGTAAAAGGGTTTGTTTGTGTTCACTTTTGATATTTGTCAGAGGGAGAAGCTTCTTGTTTCTGAGAACGGAAATGAGCAGGTCCTCTGGGCAGGGCACCGTTTACCCCAGTTGTTACAGGGTTCACTGCTCACCCACAATCAGTAGCGTAGCAGGGATGCCATGAGCCCAAGAGGAAGCAATGAAAATGGACCCTTGGGCTCGTGTTGGGGTAGTAAAATATAGCAATTATCAGGGTTCAATGGGCCCCTGAGCCACTGCACCTGTAGCACCAACGATAGCTATGTCCCATGTCCACAATGACTCCCGCTATCCCTGACACTGAGTTGACCGTGTGGCAACATTTTCTAGGAAGATGTCCATAGGGGTGAAGGAAATTGCCAAATGTATTCCTCACATACAAATTATGTGTATACACAAAATACACTTTGCCAGTTGTCTGTATTAAAATTGTGCACTGGGGAAAACATTGTTTACAATCATTATTAATGATATCAGTTATAGATAGTTTGAGTGCAAAACGTTCCACAACAGTGCACTTCTGACTCACAGTTTCACAGATCCAGTCAGAGACGTTTTAAGGCATGGACAATGTGGGCTCTGGCCCAGGGGCCCTAGCCTATCAACACATGCAACATCTATAAAACAAAGTTCCTTTTAGATCAAAACAGGACTTCACATATGCAAAATGGCAGTGGATCATAGAGATTATGTGCAAAAATATTAGTGAGCTGCTACTATATAACAATAATGAAAACACACATCATTATCCCTGAATATTAGATGGAAGCAATGAGGTGTCAATACAAGGGTGCTGGGGAAAAGGCACTTTATTCCAATATGCAGACCTCACCCACAATATGGCTTCATCTCCTCCAAAGTCCAAGTCTCAACTGTCCCCACAACATTCCACACACCAAGAATAAACATGAAGCCAGTGCACTACCCACTCACACCAGGATGCCACACATCTCCTTCCCTTAGCAAACAAAAAGAACATATGCAAATCAAAGAACCTAAGAGAATATATCTATACATGAAATAGTAATTGAACCTCCTGGGAGGTAAAACAAATCCTTATCTATACATGAAATAGTCATTGAATCTCCTGGGAGATCTCGTTTCAAGTTTCCCATCACTTCGACGTGTACTCTTTACACCATTCTTGCAATCTAACACTTCTTCTTGTTCAAAATGTTTATCTTTGACGACCAAATCTTCTTCAGAAACTCTATTGAGGTTCCTAATCCGTCCATTTCAATCCTTACAGCATTGTAAAATTTCTTTACTATCTTCATGGGATGACTGTTTTTAGAAAACGGACCATGTGTTACAGGAGCTTTCACCCTGACTACATCGCCCACCTTCAATCAATCAATCAATCACAGAATTTGTAAAGCGCACTACTTACCCGCGAGGGTCTCAAGGCGCTAGGGAAAAAAGGGGGGGTGCTGCTACTGGTCGAACAACCAGGTCTTGAGTAGCCTCCTGAAGGTCAGCAGGTCTTGGGTCTGTCATAGGCTTAGTGGAAGGGTGTTCCAGGTCTTGGCGGCGAGGTGGGAGAAGGATCTGCCGCCGGTGGTAGTTCTTCGAATGCGAGGGACGGTGGCGAGGGAGAGGTCGGCGGAGCGGAGTTGGCGGTTGGGGACGTAGAAGAGGAGTCGTCTGTTGAGGTAGGCTGGGCCAGTCTTGTGGAGTGCCTTGTGTGCGTGGATGAGGAGTTTGAAGGAGATTCTCCTGTCGACGGGGAGGCAGTGCAGGTTCCTCAGGTGGGGGGTGATGTGGCTGTGGCGTGGTACATCGAGGATCAGGCGTGCGGAGGCGTTTTGTATGCGTTGCAGTCGCTTGATGAGCTTGGCCGGGGCTCCCGAGTAGAGGGCGTTCCCATAGTCAAGTCTGCTACTGACGAGGGCCTGGGTGACTGTTCTTCTTGTGTCTGTCGGGATCCACCTGTAGATCTTGCGAAGCATGCGGAGGGTGTTGAAGCAGGAGGATGAGACTGCGTTGACTTGCTTGGCCATGGAGAGCGTTGAGTCGAGGATGACTCCCAGGTTGCGTGCATGGTCGGTGGGTGTCGGGGCTGCTCCCAGCGTCGTTGGCCACCAGGAGTCGTCCCAGGCTGAGGGGTTGGAGCCGAGGATGAGGACCTCTGTCTTCTCCGTGTTCAGTTTTAGTCGGCTGATCTTCATCCAATCGGCGACGGCCTTCATTCCTTCATGGAGGTTGGATTTGGCGGCGAGGGGTCCTTGGTGAGGGAGAGGATCAGTTGAGTGTCGTCGGCATAGGAGATTATGTTGAGGTCGTGCTGTCTGGTGATGCGTGCGAGCGGGGCCATGTAGATGTTGAACAGTGTTGGGCTGAGGGACGATCCCTGGGGTACGCCGCAGATGATCTCGGAGGCTTCGGATCGGAATGGTGGGAGGCGGACTCTCTGGGTTCTGCCGGCGAGGAAGGAGGTGGCCCATTCCAGGGCCTTGTCTCGGATCCCTGCGTCGTGGAGGCGTGCGCGTAGAGTGCGGTGGCAGACAGTGTCGAAGGCGGCGGAGAGGTCCAGCAGGATGAGGGCTGCGGTCTCACCGTTGTCCAGCAGGATCCTGATGTCGTCGGTGGCGGCGATGAGGGCAGTCTCAGTGCTGTGGTTGCTGCGGAACCCCGATTGGGATGGGTCCAGGATGCTGTTTTCTTCGAGGTATCGGGTTAGCTGTTTGTTGACAATCTTCTCGATGACCTTGGCTGGGAACGGAAGCAGGGAGATGGGCCGGAAGTTCTTGAGGTCTCTCGGGTCCGCCTTGGGTTTTTGAGTAGGGTGTTGATCTCTGCGTGTTTCCAGCTCTCTGGGAAGGTCGCTGTCTCGAAGGAGAGATTGATGACGTTGCACAGGTGGGGTGCGATGGAGCTGCTGGCTTTGTTGAAGATGTGGTGCGGGAAAGGGTCTGACGGGGAGCCGGAGTGTATTGTGCTCATGGTCTTGATGGTGTCCTCGATGTTCACGCTGGCCCAGGCTGGCAGGGGGTCGTGGTCGATGGTGTGCGGCGGGTCTGGTGCATCGATCTTAGTTGGGTCTGTCTGGGTGTTGAAGCTGTCGTGGATGTCGGCGATCTTGCGGTGGAAGAAGGTGGCGAGGGAATCGCACAGAGGTTGCGACGGCGGGATGTCGTTGGTGTTGGAGCTGGGGTTGGAGAGTTCCTTCACGATTTTGAAAAGCTCCTTGCTGTTGTGTGCGTTGTTGTCGAGGCGGTCTTTGAAGGAGATTCTCTTGGCGGACCTGATGAGGTGGTGGTGGTTACGGATGGCGTCTTTGTGGGACCTTCACATTAACCATCTTTGCAGCCTTCTGTTTGTCCGCATACATTTTCCTATCTATTACCTTTTCCATCACTCTTTCTTTCCACCCATCATCCTCAACACATCCATTCACACCCGAGCAATGCTTGACCCATGCAGGGGATAACACAGAATTAGCTTTTCTTCATTTTAGTAATTCAAAAGGAGTCTTTCCTGTGGTACCATGGGGTGTCGCTCTATACATTTCTAACCATTTCCATAGATCACACATCCATTCCTTCCCCGCACTTCTTGCCAACTGTATAGCCTCCTTAATGTTACAAATCATTCTTTCCACTGTACCATTGGCATCTGGGTGGTACAATGCAGATTTCTTGTGCACAATACTTCTTTTGCACAAATACTTTTCCCTCTATCTTGATATGAACTGCACAACACTATCAGTCAATACTGATTCAGGCAAACCTTCCCTTGCAAACACCTGTAATAAGAATTCAATCACCTTCTGTGACGTGACCTCATTGACAATCATAAGTTGCGGCCATCTGGAATAAAGAGACACCAACATAATTATAAATTGCTTGTGCTCATTCCCCTTAAAAAGGCACAAAATATCCACTGTTACTTCATCCCATGCTTTTTGGGTGACATTCCTCACCATCATTGGTTGCTCCATCTTCCTACAAACCTTATCACTCATACAACACTCTAAGCCCTCCCTCACCTCTCTCTCAATCTCTCTTTCCTTCTTGACCACCAATAATCAGTTCGTAAATGCTCTTTAGACCTAGAAATTCCCTCATGCGCCATCTTAACTAGTCCTGGTCAGTAAACTCCGCTCCGCGGGTGGAGTTCATGGAGTTTTTGCCACTCTGCACCACGCTTGGAGCTCGGAGTTTGGCAAAAAACTCCACCTATGCAGCGTGGCGCAGTTTACTGAGTTTTCCTTGCACGGGATGCTGTGGAAGTACAAGGAGGCTGTGGTGTGTTTTCACTTTTATATTTAATTAGGGCAGCGTGCAGACAGAGAGGTGACGCACGGGGTGGGGGCCAATGGCAGGCTGCCTCCCCTCAGATAGATTAGCTGCAGCCTGGCTTCAGGGGAACGTGGCCAGGGTGGAGACTGGTCAGGTGTTATACTCTCCCCTGAACTCCAGCACCGGGCCCCTGTATCTCTATGCCGATGCTTCTGAATGGGCCTGATTTTCAAGGGCAGAAGTCCTAGTAACCCCTGTGGGGCAGCATATGCAGTATCGTCCCTAAGCAGTCTGTGCCTGGGTGGCACATATAAAATGGCGGCTGCCATGTCTTGAGGGCACACAGGAGGACCCTCGCTGCCTGTCACCGGAGCGGCTTGTGGAAAGCGGAGCGGAATGTCGCTGGAGAAGCCCGGAGTTTTTACAGCGGGGGCTGCAAAGCAGGGTTGGTATGAGAAGACATTCTCCAGGAGACAAGAGACTGGTGGGTCTAGTATGCGGTGCTGAGAGGGACTCCAGGGGCAAGCGGCCTGGTGCCTGCACACGATCATCAGATCGCCAGAATAGAAATTGAGGAAAGTGGGTTGTTTGCGTTCCAGCCGGAATGTGCCCTCCCCGCTCGCGGAGTCTAATTACTGCCTGCAGGTAAGGAAGGGTGTCTTACCCTGCGGGGCCTATAACGAGTGGAGCAGGTCCTTGCAGGTTATAGGGGGCAGGCCCTAACCACGATGGAACACTGGTGGCAGTCCCCCAACACGCGATCGGCCTGGGCGTCTTCTACGGTTTAAAAGCCGTGCACAACATTGGGCCATATTTTGTTGTATTTGTTTGTAAGCTTATTTTAATAATTATAGTCACGTCACAACCTGGTGTCCAACTGTCCATCTTCATGTGAGCAATATGCTTCAGTGTGACGGCAGCTTTAGGGCGGGTGGAACTCTGTGGAATTTTGCAGAGTTTCTATGTAACTCTGCGGAATTCCACGGAATAAAACTCTGTGAACTCCGCCCAGCCCTAATCTTAACCAATCTCTCTCTCACCACTATAAGAGGTACCAACCTGCTTTCTCTAAATACCAAACCTTTATCACTGGACAACTCTTCCCTGACACTCCAATACATCTTTAGTACACCCTCCAATAATCTTTTGCCACCACAACCATTCTCTAACTTATAAACCACACTCTGCAAAACGTTGTCATTTCCAATTTCCTTTCTCCAATCCTCTTAGCAAATCACACCAAGTGTCACCACACACACTTTTTCATCCTCCATGAATTCATCATCCTTCTCAATATTCTTTGTCCACACTGTCCTGGACAAACAATCAGCAACGATATTACTTTTCCCAGGGATATGAACAACCTGGAAATTTTACTCCTGTAACGCTACAACCCACCTAGCAATCCTGCTGGAAACATTATCTACCGCTTTCTTCATAAACACCTCCTTCAAAGGTTTATGATCCTTTCTAATGACAAAATTCCTGAACCTCAAAAAATTTTCCAATTTTTTTACTGTTAAAAAAAATGGTAAGAGCTTCCCGCTAAATCACTGAATACCTGCACTCAGCAGGCCTTGATGCACGAGAAATGAAGGCCACTGTGTTTTCCAATCCATCATTCCTTTGAATAAATGTTGCCCCCAACCCTTTTACACTTGCATCCATGCAAATTATATTCTCCTGATCAGGGCAATAACTTTTCAAACTCTGAACATTCTGCAACACTTCCTTCAGCTGAATAAACTCATCATCACACCCTCCACACCACTTGAACACCACATTTTTCTTAAGTAGAGTACATAACTTAAACATTTTCTCAAAACATGTCTTCACAAACTTACTATAAAACTCTACAAGCCCTAGAAATGATGCCAACTCTTCCTTATTTTGCGGAACCAAAGGAATCTTCATGCAATCTTATCTGATGGTATGACAGGGCCAAATCCAAAGTGGAAAACCACTTTGCATACTCCAGCATGCACACCAATGAATCCCAGGAATGGGAAACCTATCCACCACAGCAGCTTTATTAAGGCTCCTAAAGTCCACACATAAACAAATATCACCATTTTGTTTCTTCACCACAACCACAAGACATAACCACTCTTTACCCTCAACCTTCTTAATAACACCTGCTTCCTTTAACCTCTTTAACTCTCCAACCCCAGCTTCTCTGACCTCAAGTGGCACTTTCCTTACTTTGCTAACAACAGGTGTTGAACCTTGTACTACCATAATCTTGTGAGCATAACCTTTCAAACACCCTAATGCATCAGAAAACACTTCAGGAAATTCCTCTGAAAATGTATTACATTGACTCTTGACTCTTTTACTATCATCCACCACTTTAACTTTGATATCATCCCTCAAGCTAATAGGTGAATCAGAATTGGGATCCAATATGACACCCAAATCAGGTTGATGAAACCAACTTAAAACTGCATCACCCTTAGCTGAAACATATATTTTGCCATCTTCCGAGATATTCCACCATTCCTTGAAAATAACCCACCAATTTAATGAGCTCTCCAACATACCCTGTAGGTCTAGCATCTGGCTTACACAATTGCACCTTGTTCTTTACTCCATTAACAAAAACATCTTTAGAAATTATAGTAAACTTTGTCCCTGAATCAAAAAGCATTTTTACTCACTTTCCTTCCACCATAGCAAAATCTTGGGGACCTTCACTCCCTTTGTTAGACACTTGCAAAATTATCTCTTCACCCTCATCCAAATCATGCAAAACATCATTCATCTTTTTATCACCTTTACTCCTACAACACTTACTCATATGTCCTTTATGTAAACACAACTTGGAAGGTTATTTTCCATCCAGGACACCTCTTGTCATTAGCCATATGCCCAATCACACCACATCTAAAACATTTTCCCGTAATCGACTTACCTTTAAACTGACCTTTCACAACTTTTTCACTTTGTCCTTTTCCAATTTTGTCACGCATCTCCTTCTTATTCAACACAGTAACTGTTGCACCAACACCACTCTTAGAGATTTTTTTTTATACTTCCACACACACTAACCTGTGCTCCAATCTCTAAGTTAATCATCTCAGCAAAAGAAGGATCATCCCTAGACCACAATTATTCTTGTACCTTATCATTGCTACACCCCAGCATAAATTGATCCCTCAACCGCTCATCAATAGATTGACCAAACTTGCACGTAGAAACCAACTTCCTTAATGCAGCAATCTATTCTCCTACCTACCTCTTTGTTTTGCATGCTTCATATTCATTTAATCTATCACTCTCTTCATCTTTTACATTGGGCAAAAGATCATAAATCTCTTGACCTTCTGGGCCTAAACAGTGTAACAGTAGAGATGCGTACCTCTCCGTAGTCCAATTCGTACTACGCACTCTAGCATATCTGGAAAACACATTTTTCCATTTTTCCCGTCTGATTAAAGGCTCCCCAGGAGATGACAGAAAAAATGGGGGAGGAGATACATAATGCATATTTCTGCAAATGTACTTACAATAAAATATTCAAAATGCACAAATGCAATGCGTAAAAAACAAATTAAAATGACAAAATAAACAAAATTAAAATCACCAGTTCTCCACAGGGCTCCAACAGTTTTAGTAAGCAGTTTGCCCCAGAAAGGTGTGCAAATCACCGTTGTGCACTTTGACTCGCAAATAAGACTTCCACCAACTCCATCCACAGATCAAACAATAAGATGTGCAAGTCACCATGACCCACTGTAAGAAAACTGGCACTTAAATTATTGTGTACTCGCACCTTGCATATGCTCCGAACACCAGCGGGTAAAGATTTCCCACCGTGGAATGCAGTGAAAATGGCGTGCACATCGGCATTCAAACATAAAGCTCCTGCAGATGTGCAGCCATGCTTATCGGCGTTTAAACATGATGTGCCGAAATCCAAGAAGGCGTCTCAGTATAGCGTAATGACACGGCACGTCAAAGCAAAAGACACGTCATGAAAGATCCACATCTGCCGCCTCCTGAGTTCGCGTCACCTAAGCTCACATCAGTAGTGAGATGGTGGCATAGGAAAACAGCCTCACGAGGCAATGACGAAGACAAAACCACATGTCCTCACTCTGCAAGCGTCTCGCTCCTCGCTCTCCAAGAGTCACAGGCTTATGAAAATTCAAATGATGCCTGTAGGAAAGTAGGATCTGCTCTTACGGTTACCCCCACTTTTTGCTTGAAGTAATGCTGTTTCTGACTAGTCTGACTGGGATCCTGCAATCAGGACCCCAGTCTCTGTGCTTTCTCCCCTAAATTGGTTTGGTAAGTACTTAGGTACATCCCAGATTGGACACTGATTGGACACTGATGTACACTTATCAGTCCCTAGTATATGGTACTAAGGTACCCAGAGCATAGGTACACCTGGGGTCCCCCATGGGCTGAAGAATGCATTATGCCACCCATGGGAGACCACTCAATTTGCAACTACAGGCCTGCCATTGCAGTCTGTGTAAGCTGGTGTTAGCACCACTTGCGAAAGATATAGGTTGCCCTATATCTAAGGTCACTGCACTTAAAACCTATAAGTCACCCCTAGAGCAGGCCTTTCAATCCTGAAGGCAGGGTGCTTGGTTCTAAGTGTGAGAGTGCCCCTGCATGAGCAGGACAACAATACGAACCTACGGAGTCCATTCTCTCGGGTTGTAAGTCAGACCCCCCAGATTATTGCGGCATAGATTTGCAAATTTAGTGGCACAAAAATGGAAATTTAGCGGCACAAAAATGGAAATTTAGCGGCATTATTGCGGCACTTTATTTTACTCGCAATCATTCTTTTTCAGCCTTAAATCAATAGAAACTGTTTTAGCAGAGTATTCCACTTTGAAATAGGCATGTTTAAAGTTCCTGCAACTCTACGGAAGCACAGCTCTAATCCTAACCTTGTGCGAGGGGGCCCTATTTCTCCCTGGAATGTTTTAGCGCCCATGTACGCACCCCTGCAGGGGCACCGCTGCCTCCTGGACCCATGAGGCATGACACCTCTTCATCAGGCGCCATAGGGCGCAGGATGGTATTTGGTGGAGGTGCACTGCCACGGATTGGTTGAGATCAACAATGCCCGGAAGATGCAGCTGTCCTTGGGGCTGTTTGCTAACAACTTTTCCTAGGTTCTCATTTCAAATTTTTCAAATCATGCCTATTACTTTTCAGAAAAACCCAATTAATCAAAACTGAATAAAGTAGTGAGTACATAAAACAATGCGAAAATGCCCACTTTGTCTTGCTTACATGGTATACCAAGTCTCTAGTGCTACCATCATGAAGTACAATTTTTAAAAAATCTGGATTGAGGTACTATTCCACATTACAATTTTTTAACCTTATGCGACTTGAGTTTTCAGCTTCAGGTATGTTTAGCTCAAAATAGGTATCACGTCTTATAAACATAGTATGTAGTTCAAAGATCAAAAGTCTGAAACGTTCAGAGTTTTAAAAAACAGGTTTATTCGTTTTACAGAGACTGGAACGCAGTTATACCTGGTTTCGCACACATGCCACCATCCCTCTGGGTAGGATTCTAAAGTGAAAATCAGGCACTTGCACTGGTATTTGCTGCCACGCGCCAGAATGCAAATTTCCTGTTCACATCCATTGTAGATGGCAGGGCCAGTATTTACAACTACACAACATAATATTTTAAGGGGCAGAAATCTGTGGCCTACGTAGGAAGTAAATGGGCCTGTCAAGACACCGTTCAAGTTCAATACGTAGTCAAGCAGATGGAAAGGATGCAGTAAAAATGTTAAGAGGCTCATTTCCGTATGTCACACCATCATACAGTCCTGCTGTATATCTAGTCAATTGCTCTTTGCATTCTGGGACCTGTAGTTTCATATTCCCAATAGACGTGTGCCCCTCCAATTAATCGCGTGCAAATTGTTGTTGGCTAAGAACTAGACTAGTCAATGGGGCCACACATGTCGTGGGGTCTCGTAACAGTTTTTGTGCTGTCCTTTAGGCACCAGTCCTTCCAAACAGCAGGGTTCACCTCCTGTCTTGCAGCCCCTAGTCCCACGCTTCCCCAAATAAAGGGCAGAGTCCTGGAGGGGCCACCTGACTCTACAAGCGGCTCACAATTCATTCTTGCACAGTGAAAACGAAATAGCACATCCAAAAATTGTGCTAACATTCCCTTCAGGTACCTTAGATGGCCTTAATTGGCCCAGGACCAAACACGTGCAGGTGAAAAAGGTGTTCTGTGTGCTTAATGTGAGCTTGTGATAGCAGGTGGGGCCCACTGGCACTCATTCTTGGGGACCAAAACTTCCAATATTAGACATTAACACTGAACAAGAGACGGAAAGGAATAAAAAGGGGAAAGAAGAGTGAAGAGAAAGTTGGAGAAACATTAAAAAATAAAAAAGGGAGAAAGCAGGATGAAAAAGAACCTGCAAGAGAGAGATAAGGGGCACGGAGTGTATCGTTGTGGATGAAAGAGGCATGAGGTGGAATCTAGACTACACAGACAGTGTTCATAACCCTGACGTCTGACAGTGGATTTATAAGAAAAACTTTGGCACCTGCACTTATTCGATTACAAATTAAGTAAGCACTGCTGGTTCTGGAAGTGATCATTACTCATTTTATCAACCTCTGCAGGATGAGTGGATATGGTCAGGGCTGTCTTTAGGGTGGTGCAACTGGTGCAGTCGCACCTGGCGCTCACCTGGGCAGAGGGGGCTGTGTTTAAAAATAATTTATGAAGAGTTCCTTGCACGTCCAGCAGTCAGCACGTGCTGCAGAGTTCCTTGCCAGTCAAGTAGCACTGTTGGAGGGTAGTAGCAGGGCTTAATTTGAGCCAGTGGTTTCCGGTGCTCTGCACCTTCACCTGATTGTCAACATCTGCACTGATGACAGCCTGCCACATATTGGTGCTGTGGAACCACACAATATCACACCCTATGCACAGAGTAACTGTCACATAACTTCTAGTGGGTCAGAAATGACAGGCACACGCAGCTGCAAACTATGCTGGACTAGCATGAAGTATATATTCGAAATGAAAATTAAGTTTATAAAGAGGAAATAGGGGCATGCGCAGGGCAGGCATATAATAACCGAAAGGATCATAGGTTAAAGAGACGAGTTCTAAGGGCTTTGCGAAAGGAAAGAAAGCCTGACTTTTATTTTTTTAATTAGCTTAAGCTCAAATGGCATCCTCAGCAGTGCTGAACAAAATGAAACGCACCTTTAGACCCAGTTGAATTTCTATGTGCACTACCACCGGGTGCAAAACATCTCAAAAGAGCTGATGGATTCTAGCCAGTGCTTAGTCAACTCCCACATTAGCCAAGTTAGTGTAACTTTAACTGCCTATCGTGTAGGATTTTAGTTTTGTAAGAGCTGTAAAGATGATCGACTTTAAATTTCAGGCGACTGTTCCTTTAATAGACCACCTTCTACGCTACGCTTACTTCAGATCTATTTTTAAGTTACACTTCGGTCACATTGCCCATGCCGCTTAAGGCTAAGATTACAAAAGTCAAGGCTGTTCATCCCCCCCCCCGAGCCCTAGCTCGGCGTTAAAGAAGAAAAACCAGTCAATAAAAACAAGTCCAATTATGCTCAGCAGGCGCGCACTAGGCTGTACTCCTCCAACCACACTACCCTTACCATTTCCTTGAAGACAGAGAAGACTTGTAAAAAGTTAGCAATGGACTTGAGCCCATTAGGAAGTAGCTACTTTACGGCTGCACTGCTGCACGCAGTGACGTGTGCGCGCGTGCAACCTATAAGAAGCCATCATTTTTTCCTTTCTTCTGGGAGACCCTTTTTAGCGGCCACAATAGCAAATATTGCGGCCATCGCGCTAATCAGCTGATTTCGTGATTTTTTCGTGAATCGCGAAATCGTGAAATGCTGGAGGGTCTGGAAAGTGAGACAGCCATATGACATATAGAGGGGAACCGCGTCATTACGTGGTGACCATCTCAAAACTTGCTGCAACAAATCCTATCATGTTTGGTATCAAACATGTTGGAATCATACCCCCACACTATAAACGGTGTGGGAGGTATGATTCCGTGCACCGTAAAGCTCCTTTGGGAGGCCCTCGGTGCTCCTGGTACCAGTCTTCCAGACCCGGACAGCAAGCCAGGGCTGCTGCCGGCCAGAGACACGTTTCTGCCCTACTGCTGCTGAGCCAAGCTTGGGCAGGGGAAGGTAGAACAATAGGTATCCTGTCACAGGGAGGTATCACCACCTCTCAGACAGGATTTAGTGTATTGGGGCAGGGTGGGAGCGCTTGCCAGCGCCACATAGTCTACGTGCAGGGCACACTTGGTGCCCTCCATGCAAAGTCCAGTTCAAACCAGTCGCTCTGGCGCGAAACTGGACAAAGGACAGGGGAGTATCCTTCCCCTTGTCCAACCCCTCCTTAGGGAAGGACCCCTGAATCGTCCCAACCCTTTCCTTAGGGTATTTAAGGGCTTACCTGTGGGTGGGTCCCTAGATTCGCCATGGGACAAGATTCATTTCCGACATTACTTCTTCTTCAACCGTCTGGGCACTCTGGACTTTTCTGGACTTTGCTCTGGGCATCAAGGCTGCAACTAGGAAGACTCCTGCTGCTCCTGATCTCGTCGCCCTGCTCATCTGCTGCAGTGTCTGTGCCTGTGCACCATACAGGAACCTTCCAAGGCCTGTGGGCATTCAGACACCTGAAGGAATCTCCCTTGAAGTGAAGGAGTCACTTCCCTGCATCTGCAGGCACCACAACTAAGCTGACCGGTCTGCTGATCCTGAGCTCCTACAGACTCTGGAAGGCTCAGCAACATAGGAGGTAGTTGTTCACATCCCACGAGGCCTGCCCTGTCCTCTCACCATGTTTGAGGCAAGTATCCCTCGTCGGAGCTGCAGGAACTGAACCCCTGTGCACCTCGTCGACTTACAGTTGCACAGGCTTGTTGGCTTCCTTCCACCAAGATCTTCGGGCTCCAAGTAGCCCCAACCTCAAGCATCTCCAGTGACCAAGAACTTCATCCTCACCACATCCTCTTGCATTGTGGGCTTGCATCTTTGGTGAGCTTCTCGAGGTCCTCTTGCGACTCCTGTGCCTCCGGCCTGTGCGTCCTCGTGAGGGTCATCTTTGTATTCTTTGTGCTCCCCTGATTGCTCTGGGCCTGCCCTGACTCCCCTACTTGCGGTGAGTCTCCAGGGCCTTGCTGGTCCCGACATTGCACCTTTCTCCACTTCCACATTGGTTGACATCGCAAAGGCTTGTTGGTGCTCCCGCCGGACACCGACCCCTCAACTCTCGACATTAGATGTGGGACAGCTCGTGTACGGCTCCTGGTCTTCCACAGCATCGCCTGGTCCACACAGCTGCAGTTCTAAGGTCACCGTCAGCTCCCCTTCAACACCCGACATCGGTGGGCATTCTACTTCCGTGCCTCCTGGCTACTCCTGAGTGGCATAGACTCTGTCCCCTCTGCTTGCAGGTTCTTCACATCTTGAATCCACCTTTGGGTTCCGACGGACTCTTTCACCTTCTCCAGCAGCGGCATCTTTCTGAAGTCCTCCATTGTGTTCGATGGCGGTTTCTGACGCCACTTCACACCTATGCACCCGGCTTCCCTGGGGCAGGTATCCTGGTTCCTAAGGTATCCACGGGTGGGGTGGCTCTCCAACCTTCTATCTTCCACGGGGTTTCTTCAGGGTCCACTGGGAAGGGTCCTTAATCCTTCTTCTTTAAAATTGCAACCGCGACTTACCCATTGACTTGTATTGATCACGCGGTCTTGTTCCCACTTAGAACACAACCTCTGTGGGGCTCCTAGTTACTTACCTCGGGTGGTTCCTTGAGTCCCCAACACTTCTACATCTTCTGGGTACAGTCTTGACTCAAGTCGTGGTTCGCATACCACTTATTTAGTATATGGTTTGGTCCCCCTCCCTGGTGACCTCTGTGTATTAAGTGCTACTTACCTGTTTCTATCGCAAAGTATTGTGTGCATTGTGTATATCTCCGGGTAGGAGATATCTGTACGTGTTAGTGAGTGTCTTATAATAAATGCATATTTTTATAAATACACTATGTGGTTCTTTTTCACTTAATCTATACTTATAAGATTATGTTCTGGTAAAACAAGCTGCTTTACACTCCTTCTGGACTAAGCCTGAAGGCTGCTCTCCACAGCTACCTCTTAGAGAGCTTTCTAAGGTTGTCTAAGACCACTAAAATCACCATAAGGGTTGTCTGGATTGGTACAAGGTGCCCACTTACATAAGTGTGCATCATATACCAAGCCAGCTTCTCATAATGCCACATCCAAATTTCAAGTGCAATGGTAAGAACATCAATTACTAAAGTACCTTATAGTCAATCAGCAGAATCAGCAGAAGTCAAAACACAATCCAATGAATTCACTACGCCGCCAGTTGCTTCCAAAACCATGTGACATAATCCGTAAAATCACCAATTTAGAATGTATGCTTTGTGTTGAAGTCTGCATCCACCACGAAGCACCCAAAATGAAGGATTTAGCTTGTCACCAAAATGAGGTGTTCCAATAAGGCGCAATACGAGGGTGCTGGGTGAAAAGGCAGGTTTATTCCAATATGCAGACTCCACCCACAGCTATGGCTCCATTTCCTCCAAAGTCCAAGTCTCAACTGTCCCCACAACATTCCACACACCAAGAGTAAACATGAAGAACACTCCCAGCCATACCTTCCACATTACAGTGCACAACCCACTCATGCCAGGATGGCGCAAACACATTTAGAATTTGGACCAGTCTGCCCGTTTAGTGTAAGTGACCTTGTGAAAGAGGTTATGAGAAAGCTGAAATTGGATCATAAATTCAAAGCTGTTCTTAACAGAGGCCCCCAAAATATGTTTGCATGTTTGGCCCAGGGCACCCAAAATCCTTAGGATGTCCCTGGATCCCGTGAGACATTTTCTCTTCAAGCCAGTCTCCTGCGGCTGCAAATTACACAAAAAGCATAACCAGGAAGAAACAAATACTTAAAATACAGGAAGGAAAGCAATCGGGTATTACACAAGTATTCCCTAACGTAATAAGAATATTACTGGTGCACATTTTGCACACTTGATAGGCACTCGCATGGTAAATGCCCAAGAATAGAGCCCAGACAGAGATTGGAGCCCGGCGGGAATGTTACATCAATCGGTTCTTGCGTTTCTTTTCTTTTATAGCCTATTATTGCAATTGGGGGTGTCTCACAGTGCTTTGAAGCACAAAATTGGGGAACAATGTAGGATAGAGCAGGTACACTCATTGGGGACAAGTGTGTGGGGGCAGGCACCAAAAAAAACCAAAAGCTAAAGCCTGCACTCCCTGTCTTCTAGCAGCCAGAAGCTGCTGCCCTGCACGTCCACTGCAGCCTGTTCTGTGACACAAGCAACAAGCTCTGCTGCCACAAGGCCCCCTGTAACTTATCACTAGCCACCAGCTGCACAGCAGGTACATGAAATGAAATGTAGCTCGCTGCACGGCCATCACAACGCCACGATGACCGAGGCTGTCTTTTTCTCAGTCATCACACCAGCTAGGATTGACATACAACAACCTGCACACGTGGAACACAGCTCCATGTGAAGACACAGAGTCATGCACACAGTTGAGGCGAAGGCCCGCAGCTGCAGTAAGCTACCGTGGCCACGACCCTTATATTCATCAGAGCCGCCAGGCAGCAAATCGTAAGAAAATCCACCCACCCACACCTAAAAGCAAGTTCCCAAAAAAGGTGCGGAAAGGAACATAAGGATAGGGGGGCAGGACTTCCTACCTTGGGATGCATTGTGGCAAGGTAAGACAGTCGATAGAGATGGTACACAAAATACGGCGCTCGCAGCCCAGATCGGCTGGAGGGCAAGATGCAACGAAAGATCAAAAGTAGCGAGTTAAGCCTACAAGGGTTAAAAGGATTATCCCCCACACAAAAGGAGAAACGCCAGCACAAAAACTAATTTTCCTCACAAACCGTTTGATTTGATTTATTGCTGGTTGATTTACAATTGACGGGTTGACAAAACAATGGTGTATAATGTGATTTATGGTTTTACAGATTTATGTTGCATCATAAAAATGGCAAAGTGATTTCTGATAGGTCTGTCACCAATGATTTATGGTCCCAAATGGATCATAGAAATATCAATGTTATTTATAATAGGCCTGTCAAGAAGGATTTACGTAGGAAGCTGTCTCTTTATATAGTATACCAAAAAGAGGTCTGCTGTGTAAAGAGTCCAGGTATCTCTTATAAGTGGACAGGGGCTAGCTCTAGCAATACCAAGGTGCTCTATCTAGGATAGTGTAGCCGAACAGCATTATGCTTATCAGAGAGGAGTGTTAGGCATTTATTGCACACACAGAGTCAATAAATGAGGCACACACTCAAAAAGGAGATCCACACTAATACAGCCCTGCATCTTAGATCTGTCTATACATAATTTGTCTAGACAGATCTAAGAAGCAGGGCGGTGGACTAGCTTGTATACACGGGAATACACTCTCGGTTTCCTACTCAGAGACCACCACGCCGTCCTCCAGTGAATACCTTTGCCTCAAAATTTCAAGTAACCACCTCTCGGTTTGCAAACTACATACATTCTACCACCCCTCGGGAGACAATCTCTCCTTCATTGAACAAATAATGGAAATCATCTTAGTGTCCCAAATCTTCCTCGGAGATTTCAACCTTCACTGGTCTAGCCCTAATGACCAAGCTGTAATCTGACTAAAATCATTCTTATTGGATCACGAACTGACCCAATTCTGTGACCGGCCAACTCATAACAAAGGAGAAATTCTGGACCTCATCATATCAAAAGGAAACACCATCACACTGGATGCCATTACCCCATGTGATTGGTCCGACCATTACAGCATCTTCTTCTTTATTAACAGGGAGGTGTCCCCGAGGAGGGATCAACCGAAGAAAATGAAGCAATGAAAAAGGGACCTCAGGAATATCAATACTGAAGAACTAGCAACCCACTGCCTTGTCTTCTCCAGCTGACAAGACAGATGTTCATGTACTCACTGAATTCTATTATTCTACTATCTCTAGTATCCTGGATTCCATAGCACCACTACAACAAAAAATGCCTCTTCCAAAATCTCCAAACCTTGGTTCAATGACAACCTAAACTCGGAACGCCGCAACTTAAGGGCAGCGGAACGATCCTGGAGATCCAAACCCTCTTCTGATCATCTAAAATTCCTTAGATCGGCAAGGAGTTCCTATAATAAAAAAAATCAAGAGTGCTAAGGCTGATTACTTCAGAACCCAACTTAATCAAGCCTCAAATCGCCCCAAGAAACTTTTTGAAATTGTTAAACAACAATCGGTGAAAGCACCCAACCACCCTGACCCAGGAGACGGCCCTCCTTCATGCGACGAACTGGCTGCTTTCTTTACGGAGAAAGCAAAACCCATCAGTATTGACCTGGAATCTAAGAAGGCTCTTCTTCCATCCAACTGGATTGCTTCTCCCCCCGGCCCACCTGGAGAGGCTCGAGCCACTTAGTCTTAGCACCAAGAACAATGCATAATGGTTTACTTTTACTCCCCTCAGCGAAAGAGACATATACAAGACTCTTCTTAGTATCAACCCATCTAATCACTTCAGCGAGAAATCAGGGATGCTACTTTGGACAAAGATTGTCACAGCTTCATTGTCACAAGGCACAATCCCCGAATGCTTAAAAGCAGCTCAGGTTTCACCCATTCTTAAAAAAATGAATGCAGACAGAACTGATCTTAACAACTTCCGTCCTATCTCCAACATCCCCACTGTGGCTAAACTTCTAGAAAAATGCATGCAATCGCAACTCTGGGCTATCATACAAAATTCCCAACTCCTGGATCAACATCAATCTGGTTTTCGGAGTGGTCACAGCACAGAATCGGCACTCACTCACATTATGGATGACATTTTAAAAATGCTAGACCAAAACGAATCTTGCCTCCTAATCCTCTTTGACCTTTCTTCTGGGTTTGACACTGTTAATCACAACAACCTCTTATCCATTCTTGAGCACAGGATGGGCCTTTCCAGACTGGTATTTCAATGGTTTACATCCTTCATTCACAACAGATCCCAAAGAGTCATGGTGAATAAATCTCTATCCCAGCCCTCTACAGTCTCCATGAGGGTCCCACAAGAGTTTGCCTTATCTCCCATACTCTTCAACATATTCTTGGAACCGTTAGCAAATGCACTAAACTCCACGAACATTCTTTTGCATATGTATGCGTATGACACACAACTTTACCTGAAAATCACCTCCCCTGAAGACTTCACATCACTCAACTCTACCCTGACGAATGCTCAAAACTGGCTAACTGAGAACCACCTCCTGCTCAACACCTCCAAAATGGAATTCCTTTTCATATCGCCTCCTAATCACACCCCCAAGATAGACCTCTGGATGAAACACCTCACAGCCTTCAACTGCTCTCCTCACATTATGGATTCAGCTAAATCTCTCGGAATCACCCTGGACATGCACTTGAACATGAAGAATCATATTAGTAAGGTTTGCAAGGGTGCTAATCACCAGATGAGGATACTTAGGAATCTCAAACCATTCCTTCCACAAGATGACTTCAAGCAGGTGGTTCAAGCGCTTGTTTTGCCGACGCTAGACTATGGCAGTGCTACACTCTGTGGCCTCCCCAAATATACCTTGGCCCCACTAAGGGCTTCCTTGAATGCCGCTGCCATATTGATTACCGGTACAAAAAGAAATGCTCACATATCCCCAGCCCTAAAATCCCTAAACTGGCTGCCCTACGAAGCAAGAATACAGCTAAAGATTGCCTGCATGACTCGCAAAGCCCTCTATTTCAAAACCCCCTGTTATCTGGCTCAAGAGCTAGAATTATCTGGAGGGGGTAGACCATCAAGAAGTGCAAACTATTTCCTCCTGAAACCACAGATATTTCACAAAAAGAGAACGAGTCACAGAGCTTTCTCAGGCTCTGCCCCGAAGATCTGGAACTCTCTCCCACTGGAAGTCTGCAGAATCTCCTCCACGGCTTCTTTAAAAAACGAACAAGTTCCTGCCTTAAATGGCCATGGATCGTCTGTTTACTCACTGCCCCTCGATTACTTACTGTATTGGAATAACACCTGTGAAGCCCAGAGTTGTCTGCTATACTCATATAAGTAATGTTTGTTTTTCTCCCAGTACGCTATTGTCTAGCTAAATGTGATGTTCTTTGATACCCCCTCGGTAAGCCCAAGGGGGTTCAGTTGTGGAGGTTCCGGGACCCCGTGGGTACAGTCAGCCCACTTCTCCTTGGGCTGTGGGGCTCGGTGCAGTTTGTCTACAGGCGTAGGGTCGCAGCGGTCCAGAGCCTCTTGCTTTCCTGCAGAAGAGGCTGGTGACATGGACTGGGGGGCCCTTCCGGCTAAACCCAGGATGGGGCTCAGCTCTTGAGGATCTCTGTGCCTCAGGGGCACTGTTGGTTCATGGCAACTCAGGCTGGGAGGCTCAGGTGCAGTGCAGCTTTGTCCGGCGGGGTCGCGCTGGCAGAGGCTCTCGTTGTCAGTCCTTTTGGTGCCTGCACATGTGCAGGGAAGCAGCTCCTCTGCTCCAAGGGAGATGTTGCTGGCCAGTTAAAGTCATGGGTCGCTCCTCCACAGCTTTTGGAAGTGACATCGCTTTCTGGACGAGCCGGGTCCGTGCAATTCTCGGGGACAGCAGGCAGACTGGCAGGGCTGGTGCCAAGTTAACGCAGATTTACATTCAAACCAGATCTAAAAATAATCGTTTCTGTGCAAACATTTACTGTGACAAGACATCTGACTGTCCTGTTCACCTGTTCAGCGACTGTCATGTTAAATAAAACCAGTACTTAGTTTGTAGAAAAAAGTATATGTATATATATGTATATATGTAGATTTCTTTTTGCAGCCACACGTTACTTCTTTGCCTTCATATTTGAAGGATACCACAGATTTTTTGACTAAGATTAATGCAGTGACTTGGCATCCTGACTAGTGGCTTGTGGTTATGGATATTGAGTCACTGTATACAAGTATAAATCATGTGGATGGAATAGCTGCAACTAAATACTTTTTAGATAACAGAAATATTGACTTGAAAGATCATAATTGTATGCTTTTAGCAATGATCAAATTGTGTCTGTTGAACAATTTTTTTGCATTCAATCGTGATATTTACCAGCAACTAAGGGGTGTGGCTATGGGGGCATGCTTCTCCCCCAGTTACGCATGCTTGCATGTTGGCTGGTGGGAGGGGTGTGTCCTCATGACCACACATAGGGAATGGTATAAACATATCGTACACTATTGGCGATATATAGATGACATTTTCTTGATCTGGAGTGGTTCTAAAGAGTTAGCTGTTGATTTTGTGAAAGCTATTAACATCAATAGTCATTTGAGATGTCATCAGTGATGTCATCAGTGATGTCACTGACCATGTCATGAGTGATGTAATATGTGACGTCATCAGCAGTGCATTGCGGGGTCGCGACTTATAGTTAGCTGAACTAACTATAACGGGGAATTTCACGGGTTTTGTACGATTGCAATGTCCAACTAACTATAACTGTCCCTAAAACCTATGGTTTTTTCAGTAAATTTGTAAGGTTTTTTAAATGCTAATTTCTAACTATAACGTGCCTGAAACCTACGGTTTTTTCAGTGAATTTGTAAGGTTTTTTAAACGCTAATTTCTAACTATAACGAGCTTGAAACCTATGGTTTTTTCAGTGAATATCAAAGGTTTTTTAAATGCTAATTCCTAACTATAACATGTCTGACACCTATGGTTTTTTTCAGTGAATTTCAAAGGTTTTGTAAATGACAATTTTTAAATGTATTAATTGTTATATATTTTTTTGATACTGATTTACTACATTTTTTTAAACTATTTATTTTTAGATATTTTATTTTTTAAATTACATTGTAATTACATTATACATTACATTACAAAATATACTTTCTCAGAATGAATTACTTTAGTTTAAATACTTTGCAAATAGGCAATAGACTTTTAAGTACAGTAGTTACAGTTGTTGCAATGGGCAACACAATTTCAAACACAATGCAACATTGAGCTCAATGTGAATTTCAAGTTAAATGCAATTAGTTACTTTATGGATTACTTTTCTAACCACAGGACTGGATCCTAGATTCAGTCCTGGGACATCTCCTGTAAACAGTTGAGTAAAAGCGTTTTGGTTATAGTAGTGATTTTTAAGGAATATTATTGTATTTTAAAAGTTGACACTTAGAAACTTATTTCACATAGAATCACCAATGTTATCCTATGGGAGGAAATTCACTTAGCAGGTAAGTAGTGTTATCGTTACTTTTTCTTACTCAGTGGTGGATCCTGGATCCAGCACTGGTGCATCTCCTGTAAACAGTTGAAAGAATGCGTTTAAGTCACACAGGCGATTTTTAAGGAATATTTGTAGTTTGTGAAAATCGACACAAAATTTTCTGCTGAAAACCAGACAATGGATTCCTATGGAAGGAAATTCAAGTTACTGGTAAGTACGGTTAGAATTACTTTTCAGGGTCAGTGCTGGGCTAAAAGATGCAGCACTGCGTTCTCTCCTGATAACAGGTGAGTAAATCGGAATTCATAGTTCGGCTGATTTTAGAGAAATATTATAAAGTTCCAAAACTCCACACTTAGAAGAATTTCCAAGTGAAACCAGTCAATGTTAGCCTATGGAAGGAAATTCAAGTTACTGGTAAGTACGGTTAGAATTACTTTTCAAGGTCAGTGCTGGGCTAAAAGATGCAGCACTGGGTTCTCTCCTGATAACAGGTGAGTAAATCAAAATTCGTAGTTCGGCTGATTTTAGAGGAATATTATAAAGTTCCAAAACTCCACACTTAGAAGAATTTCCAAGTGAAACCAGTCAATGTTAGCCTAAGGAAGGAAATACAAGTTACTGGTAAGTACGGTTAGAATTACTTTTCAGGATCAGTGCTGGGCTAAAAGATGCAGCACTGGGTTCTCTCCTGATAACAGGTGAGTAAATCGGAATTCGTAGTTCGGCTGATTTTAGAGGAATATTATAAAGTTCCAAAACTCCACACTTAGAAGAATTTCCAAGTGAAACCAGTCAATGTTAGCCTATGGAAGGAAATTCAAGTTACTGGTAAGTACGGTTAGAATTACTTTTCAGGATCGGTACTGGGCGCAAAGATGCAGCACTGAGGTCTCTCCTGATAACAGGTGAGTAAATCGGAATTCGTAGTTCTGCTGATTTTAGAGGAATATTTGTAAGTTTCAAAAATCGACACTTAGAAACTTTTTCTGCAAAAAGCAGGCAATGATATCCTATGGAAGGAAATTCAAGTTACTGGTAAGTACGGTTAAAATTACTTTTCAGGATTAGTACTGGGTTCAAAGATGCAGCACTGAGGTCTCTCCTGATAACAGGTGAGTAAATCGGAATTCGTAGTTCTGCCGATTTTAGAGGAATATTTGCACAATGGTGAAGGAAGGGGTGGGGCCTGAGGTGACATGTCTGCAAACACGCCCTGTGGCGCGTTTTAAGTTGGAGAATTAATTCCTCCTCAATCCCGAGGGTCCCTAGGGGCCAACTAGCCCACCAGGTACCTCCAGTATGCGCCAGAGAGCTGCATTGCAGAGAGGTGTTCAGAGGCCATGCCCCTTTTTACAACACTCTGCAACGCAGCTCCGTTGGGCCAAGAGCCCTCCCGCACCATTATTTTTTAAAGCCCCGGGGGGTGGCGGTCCCCAGGGCTTGGGGGGCCTTCGAGGCCCCCCAAAATTAAATATAAACCCACCCCCCGCATGCCCCCGGGACTTGGCCCACCCGGGGGCAAAATAGCATCGAAACGCGGGAAAACGCGCTTCGATTTTTTTTTTATCGGCGGGATCCGCGCACCCTAAGCGCATCCCGCCGATTTAAAAATAAAAATGCTTTTTTCTGCCCAGGGGGTCCTTGTGGGACCCCCTGAGCAGACCTAGGGGGTCAGGGTGTTTCTACCCTGCCCCCTTTTTGCGCTTTGCGCACTTGTTTCTGAGGGACAAAATGGCTGCCAACACTTCCTGATTTGGAGTGTTGACAGCCACTTGACAGCCAATTAGCATGCAGCTCGTGATCGGGAGGGTACGCGGACCCTACTCGGCCATAGATATATATGTGACTTTACTTATGATTTTCTCAGAAACTACTGAACGGATTTACACCATTTAAGCAAAAGGCACGACACTGAACCAAGGGCTACCTCTTTGCCAAATTTGGTGTAATTCCGTTCAGCAGTTCGGGCTGTAGCTGCGATGAAAGGTTCCTATGGAAAAATGAATGGGGAAAATGCGTTTTGGGACCCCCCTTTTTTCTCGGCCCCCGCTTGACGAATCACCCCGAGACTTTCAGGATAGGAGCGGACCGGAGCGCCCCAACAAGTTGGAAGCTTTCGCAAAGATTCGTCAACCGGCGCCAACGTTATTGCAAATAGAATGTTGCGGATTTCCTATGGAAAATAGGTCCTAACTATAACTATCTACTGGCGACCGCCAGTAGATAATATATATATTATATTGTCCTCATGGCAACACACAGTGAGACCCTGGCCAGTCATGTACTCTGCTGGCATAGATACATCGATGACTTGTTCTTTATTTGGAGGGGCAGTGAATGCGATGCACGTGCATTTGTATTAGATCTTAATAACAACAACCTGAATCTGCAGTTTTCAGCACAGATGAGTAAAACCAGCATAGTCTTCCTTGATGTAGAGATATATATTGCAAATAATAAACTAGAAACTCGACTCCACAGGAAGCCATCTGCAGGCAATACTGTGCTGCATGCTTCCAGTCATCATCCGGGCCATCTGATCAACAGCATCCCCTATGGGGAGATGTTGAGGATCAGAAGGATTTGCAGCATTGATTATGATTGCAGGCTGGCACAGAGAGAAAGTAAGGAAAGGTTCTTAGCAAGGGGTACCCAGAGGGAGTGGTCACGACAGCCATAAATAAGGCAAACACATTACAGCGTTCGGCAGCATTAACATCGAAAGCCAACAAGGTGAATGATACTAATTAAGTTATGTCACAGCCAACTAGGTTAGTGTTGACATTTAACCGCCAACACAAAACCCTTCGCAAAATTGTGAACAAAAACTGGCCACTGGTACTCAATGATCCAGTACTAGGTAGTTGTCTGACAGCTACTCCAAGCATTTCCTATAGGAAGGCCCGCTCTATGAGCAACGCTCTAGTAAAAAGCAGCCCGAGGTTTCTTTGACTAAGAATTGGCTTGGTGGTAGGACAGGCTTTTATAAGTGTTCTACATGCAAAGCCTGTAAATATGGCCTTAACACTAAGGGGCCGATTCCGATCTCGGCCGGTAGGGCTCCGAATCGGATTCGGCTTAACCGGATCCGATTCGGAGCCCTATTGCCCGACCGATTCGTACGCGCGTCCGGGCGAGCGAGTACGATGCGAAATCGCCGACCGACTCGTCCGGGCGTCTCGACCGCTCCGACCGACTCGTTCCCGGGTCGAACCGCACCGACCGACTCGCTCGGAGTCGACTCGCACCGCGCAATGGAGACGTTTCCCGGCCGGGTAAGTACGATGCGCGCCGCGAGCAGTCCGACCGAGCCGCGCACTCCGGCTCGAAAGAGCAGTCGGAGCCGTACTTTGGGGGTCCGTGTCGGACCCCCCTGTACGCGTAGCCGCGCGAGTCGCACACAGGGGGGACCCATGGGTCCCCCCTACCTGTGCGTGTACGGCGCGAGTCGCTGCGCCACGTACATGCTGTAGGGGGCGCCCTTGTCCACCTCGCACCCATTGAGTCAATGGGAGCCCGCGTATGCGTTGTACGACTGGCTCCCATTGACTTCAATGGGAGTCCGACCGACTCGAGTCCGATGGCATACGTGCGCATCGTACTCGTTCGGTCGGGCTGCACGGGTCCGATTCGGTCGGAAATCTCTCCGGGTCCGGCTCGGTCGGAGAGATTTCCGGCCCGAATCGGAATCGGCCCCTAAGTCATATACTACTCCATTTAAACCAAAACCAGTTGCCATTACAAAATCCCTTAACTGCAAAACTGAATTTGCAGTATACGTGCTGGAGTGTCCATGTGGCCTGCGCTATGTGGGAAGTACTAAGCTGCAGGTCCACAAACGGATACTCCAGCACATGAGGGCCATAAAAAACAATGACTCGGCTTATCCAGTGGCAAGACATTTCCAGGAACATCATGGCAGCAACGTACAATTTTTGAATTACTTTGCTGTGGATACTGTCTTGCCTCTTAGAAGGGGTGGCAACCGAGAATACCTCCTTAGGAAACTAGAAACCAAATATATCTTGGAGCTCAATTGCAAAACACCGTACGGCCTGAACATTAGTGAGGATTTTTTCACCTGCTTATGAATTACCCTGCTCTAACATCAAGCATTTTTTAAGCTGGCATCAGTACCGCTTCACTGACATTAGAATTATAAAAATTTTATATTATTTTTTTAATACAATTTCACATTCTTTGAATGACGGACGTGATTCAAAGAGGGTTAGAGCACTTTTTTATCTCTTAGCACTAGCACTTTTTAGCATTCTTGTAAGGTCATTTATGGTTATTGGCCCACTTGGGCAGGGGTTTAGAACCAAGGATTTCTGACTTAAAAGAGCATGTGTGCAATTTAGTTTTTTAAGTATAACTGGGGCAAACAAGAAAAGATGTACTATTATACAATCACGTGGTTTTAAGATAGATTTTTTTAGATAGGTTTTGATTGCCTCTAAATAATAAGAAATTTTTATATATTTATATATGATCTTTTTTTATGTCATTTTTACCAGTGGTTTTAGTACTGTTTGTATAATAATATCTTAACTGAATAATTTGTCTATTTAGTCTTGTCATGTATTTTTTATATATCTTAAATATTTGACCTTATGACTATTTATAATGTTTGCTTATTTTGCACATATTTATTGTATTTCCCACAGTGGGGATTAATTTTCAAATGTTCCAAGTCACTAGGTTCAGCATTACCAAATTGTACCTTCTATGTCTATTATGCTTTTTTCACGTGAGATTGATTGCACTGTCACTTTAAAAATGAAAAAATGGTTCCGAAACGCGTCATGTGATCAAGGCCTCGGAGGAGGCTGAAACGCGTAATGGCGGAGGTGCGGGCATTCCTGAAATAAACCCGTTTTTGCACTAAATCTGGGTCTGCTTTCTCGTCCTTGGAGAGGTTTCTGGTGGCCTGGAGCGTTGTGGATATATATATATATATATAGATACATATATGTTTATGAATAATATGTAATAGTAATATGTGTAGGTGTTTTTCTCAGAAGACTGCAGCCGGTGCTGTCGAATGCTTACACTGGTGTATACCGAGGCTGTCTAATCCTGATTCCCCTCATACCTCTACACTCCTGTGTTTCTAGCTCTCTCTCTTGCAGGTTCAGTTTTATCCCATTTTCCTATCTTTCTCTTCCTTCTTAATTCTCCACTCTTTTGCCTTTCTCTCTCTCTGGGTCAAAGTCTGATGATGAAAAATAACACCTAGTCCCCAAGAATGAATGCCGTTGCCTGCACAAATTAAGCACTGATTTGGGTGCTAAAAATATACATATCTAACTGTAGGTTTGTGTACAGACAGCCATGTGAATCAATGTTCCCAGTGTGTTGCCTTCCATTAGTATGCAATGTTAATCATTTTATTACATATGTCTTCCATACCTGGCAACTTACAAATGAATGTCACCATGTGAGCAGGGGGCGGGATCTTGGAGGACGCGGCCTCATGCCGAGAGCTACCGAAGAGGCACTCTGCTCATCACCAAGCTTCCCATTTCCTTCAAAAAAGAAACAGAAAACAAAGGGTTCTCAAGGCATTTGCTGATGTCTTTGGGTGTTTTCACACCTCCTAATGGATATTGGCTGCTTACTGCCTCGGAAAACGAGTAGGAAATCCACTGTTTACAGTGGTTTTCAGCTCGTTTTCCTGCACTGTGTGATTTCGACTCCTCACCGGGTGACTGTTTGAAGGGAGCTGAAATCGTGTGACACACGGTGGCACTGTGTGAGTTGGCAGGTATGGTCTTCTTATGCTGACTTTCAACATCCACTTGTCAGAGATTTACCAGCCACTATTAGGGTGAAACCTGTTTGCAGTTGCCAGAATTAAGGTGGAAATGTTCTCTTTCTATGGGAATGATTTCAGCTCACTCATTTGCAGGCTGCTTTAAATTACAGTGACTAGCTGCACTTTCAATGATTGGACAAACACGAGGAGCTTGGAAACAAGCATTGTAATTGCTTGTTAATGAGGAGTAATACGCTTCAAATGGATGAACACTGTTTCAGAAAAGTAATCTATTAGGCATTAACCATTAGAAAATCAAGAAGGAATTCTGGTCTCGACCAGCATTCGTTTTTATTGTATTTAGCAGTGCTTGCTTCGTACAGCACACTGTCTAGAGATTCATCAATCTGTCAATAATACCCAATGCTGTGTAGACTCACAGAACCAAAGAGAATCTGTCACCTGCAATTTTAGCATTTTCTGGTCATTACTGAGGTATGTGTGTATTGTATTAGCATTTGTATAGTGTTTTCTTATGTAGAGAGTTTATCCGAGCTAGGAAGCAACTGAGTTCTGTGCATGAGGCGAGTGGCCGACTGTGGATGGTGTGAAGAGAGAAAAACAAAAATTGACAAATAGAACCTGTTCTGTGGTTCTCTGTTACTGCGTTTCCATCTGAAGTTGGTTCTCAAAGGTATTTTTCTCTCATGTGTGAATTTTCTTTCTTGATGTGAAGTGTGCTCTTTCATTTTCAACTATTTTTAGTAAGGTCCCAGTTATTCAACACCACCTTCTTTACGTTCAAGGGGACCTCCGTTTTTGAGTGGCAGGTCTCCTTTTATGGACTAACTCGGTAAGCACCTAATTCTGAAGAAACGTGCAAATGGCTACCTCCTTCTTACTCTGTGTGTTAACAGATGGATGTTCAAAGTGCTCGTAGAGAGGGCCAGGAGAAGGGGACAGGGTTCCTCTTATCTGCGACCGTCCCTCTGGCTGCCATAAACCTGCTGTCCCTTTTATGGTGATGCAACACCTTAAGCTGGCACAATCTTAAATCAATGCAACTCAGCACTCCCTACAATCATATATCATTATAATGGCATTAGTTCATGAAGAAAAATTTAATCAAAGCGAAGGTCCGTTGTAAACTTTTCTTTATTGAAATTCAGACGAGCTTGATTGAAGTATATAAGTAAACAGTAGCAAACGCGTTTCGTTCCATCAGAACTTCTTCAAGGCCTGTACAGTATATCGACAATTCATTATACTGTGTTTGATAATATTTGTCAATTATCATGTATCACATGCCTCATTTCGGGTAAAACCATATTTATCAGTGCATGCTTTCATATTTCGCAAACAAGTATTTGGTAATCTGTATCCCTCTCCAAATTCTTTATATATGGTGGCAGGATAGCAGATCACAGACGGCAGGCTTTCTGTGTCCTACCTGAAACTGGCATAACTGCCTTCTGCTGACCCAAATTTGAGGTCAACACCAGCTACATCAACATTACTCATACTCAGAATCAAAAAATCACTGCTTTTACTGAAAACATTAAAGATGCATGGGAACAAAATAAAAGTTATTTAATGAAAGCAAATCCCTTGCAAATTTACAACCAGGATAATGTAGTCACCCAAGTGAGGAAAAGGTCGATATGTTTCGTACCCCTAAAGGACATTTGGTAGTTTCATCGGGACGAAAAAGGTTTTGAGATTCATTATGAAGAAATCCACTAGTCAGGAGTGTTAGATTCTCCAGATCTCTATGCAATAAGAAAACTAGGCCCTCTGCACGCGTTGTGTAATTTCATCCGGAGCGGTAATTCCACATGAAATAATGCAAGTCCACATTATAAGTGTGCCAGAGCTCATAGTTATTGGGTCTGAAGACAATGGACCCAATAATTCTGAGACACTGGGCCTCCTATAGAAGGTGCAGGCAGCAGCATTACCCAGTCACTGCAGCTGTTGCAGGGCAGCATACAACGCATCCCTTAGAAAGCCATAAGCGTGCCTTTAAGCATTGGAACCCCATTGGCGTCCCACATATACTTTCTTGCTGAGGGCAGGTAGAAAACGTATGCGTTTTCTTTCCAGAAATTGAAGAAAACTGCACAGTAAATCACCTGGTTAATCTGGTCCTCCCATTTTATGAAAACTGGTATCACCAACTCATAAAAGGCAAACTCTGGGCTGCATAATCAAAAATACTAATGGGGCACTGAACCAATTCATGGAAAACCAGTTACATCTCCAATTTGAACAACAGGGAATTTTTTTAAAAATGGGAGCGACTGATGCTGGAAATTGGACTGACACCCACAACGGCCTCCCGAGGTAGCAAACTTTGGGCACCAGGGCCCGTATTACAGATAGGGTGCACTTTCCATGTTTGCACCACAGTGCACCTTAAGGCAGGTGCGCCAAGTGCAAACATGTAAAATGCTCACTAGCAGGAACAATGTGCTGCCCTCGAGGAAGCAGCGAACCCACGCTGCCCCAAGGGCAGCGCTTTTAAGAGAAATACAGAGCAGCTGTTTAAAAGCTGCTCCGTGTTTCACTGTGCATACGGCAACCCACCTGCACATTTAAAAGGGATTAGATATCCCCTTGCTGGTGGGTACAGTGAGTGACTGCACCCGCCTGCAAGGTGATGTCTGGGGAGTCCATGAAACCCCCTTTCATACCTTTAGTGGGCTTAATTTAGAAGGCACACTGAAAGTGTGCCACCATTTTGTGACGCACTTTCAGTGCGCCTTCTAATGGAATGTTTGCCTCTGTGCCCACGTTGGTAATAAGGCGCGGGCACAGAGGCAAAGTGATTCCCTCATTTGCATGAGGCCACGACCCCATGCAAATGAGGAAATGCCTAATGATAACACTGGCTCTGTCTGTTTTACAAAAGGGGCCCCACAAGCATATGTGGCCCCTTCTTTAATACCAAAGTGCTCCAGGAGTGCTTAAAGCGGGCAAAAATGCCCGTTGTGCTCTGGGGTGCTTGTGTAATGCAGCCCCATATGTCAGAAACAACTGGCTGCTGGAGAAATGTTTCAGTGGTAGTTTACACCTATAGGATCGTGCATCCTCTGGATCAACAGGTTCAGGGTAAGTATCCCACTATACCTTTAAACAATGATATTTTGAGAACAGTAAACCAAAGTGTGATGCTTCACAGATGGTTCCTGAATCAGAATGGCCAACTTTAGCCACCAGTATGCCCCTCAAGGGCAAAGGTTGCAAAATAAACCTCCTTGTGCTTTCTTGGACCGTGGAACGATGATACAGCCTTAAATAAATGTATGGGGCTTGAGAAGCAGCTAATGTGCATGCTCACCAACAGATGAGCATGCACTGAAGCTTTCATGGTGTGATGGTTCCAGCACATCCTCAACCCATGGTGATACAGATATCAGTGCCAGCTGTCTGAAAGTCTTTGCAGCTCCTCGGCCTTGTGCAGCATAGAGGATCTCATTTTCTCTCATGCATAGTGTTAATATTGAAAGGCCCTTCTCTCTGTATATCTTAGCATTCGCGAAACCATCTTGTAATCCGGACGCCATTTTGTATTATAATCGAAACTGCTGCTTGGTTATTTTCGAGAAACGGTCTTTGGTAAGTTTCGTTTCCCAAGGTTGAGCTTTTCTTTCTGTAATTGCAAGTGTCCTCGTTAGTGCATGCCTTTCCCGTTAGATAGAGGCCTTTTCCCACCTGTCTGGTGGGGAGGATAGGCCAGACGACCTTGGGCAGTAGATAGCCTGTGCCCGGCTGCAGAATCGAAACTTATGTTCTGTACCCCCATTGTATTACGACACCTACCAGTGTTTTTTGTCCATAGTAGGCGGGTCTTTGTGGACTCCGCAACGTACATAATGTAATTTTATGCTTACAGGGTCCAGTCCCTCGACAGCCATCTCAGGAGGCTGGTCCGACTGGGCTCCTCTGCAGCGTAATATAAATAAATAATCTGATTTGTATTCTCTACTGTCTGACTGACTCTTCATTTGTATGGAAGGCTGAGAGGTGGTCATGAGTGACCCGAGTGGCCCTTTCCGGGTCACTTCCTTCAGTTGGCGCCCGAACAGGGACTCCATCGGGTGACCTCATCCTCGCCCGTGACGGGTGAGGAGGACGGGGCCGCGTTGGGTCGGATAGGCGGATCGGGGGACCCCTGCACGATAAAGTTTTGTACTCGCAGCTGCCCTGCCTGTCTGATCGGGCAGTGCCCTGCCCAGTGGTCATCCCGACTGGGGTCCTGAATGGCGAAACCCTTGGATCTGACCATTTGGTCCGAAGAGTCAGCAGTGGAGAATAAATTAGTTTGACCTGTGTGCACCAGGTGAGCTTGTTTGGTTCTCTGTCGTTATAACGTTAGTTTGGTGGGTACTTTGGTTGGTCTAGGAATCAGTTTTAGACAAGCGCTTGCATTTGATTTTGAATATCTTTTGAGCTATGGTACCATTTTGTTAATTTATGATTGATGCAATCCGCGGAAGTGACTTTTGGTAAAGGCACGAGTGCATTTTAGTGTAATTGTGTGGTGAATGTGTTTCTTTGTGTGAATAGAATGCCTTGCTGGAGTAAATTGTGTTGTGTGGGGTGTCGTTGTTGTTATGCTGATGCTCAATTGGAGGAAAGGCAGCCCGCACCTGCGGAGGGCACTCCGAATTATGATATGTACGTCAAATACGGCCTTGGCCCCATTATATTTAGTACACTATGGCACAAATATACGAGGGACAATGCTGAATTGCAGTGGCCGTCAACAGGCACCTTTAAAGAGCAGAAATTGAATTATTTGGAGGAGAAATTGTTTGCTAAACATAGCAGGCAGTCGATGTTTGATTATCTTCAGGTATGGCGAAAGGAAGCTAAACAGAGACGAATGAGGGCGGAAAGGGAGGCACGGAGGGAGAAAACGCAGACACTGACTCAGAAAGCAGTGGCGCATGATAAAGAGAAAGTGGAGAAGGGTATAGAATGTGCTGATAGGAGGTTTCGATTGCAATGTGATAAGTCCTATGTTGCTAGGGAGGAGGTAGACACTTTTGTGGAAGAATTATTGGAAGAAAGACCACCTCCCCCTTATGCCCCACATAGAATATATCCTGTCGTCCCACAACCATTGCCATCTGCCTCTGCCCCCCCCTGTTCCTGCTGTTTCTGGTATTGATCAAAGTGCTTTGGTTCCGGCATCACCAGCTTCTTCTTTGGCTCCGTCCCCCGCAGTCGCCGTGGCTGCTAGTCTTCCTGCCACTCCTGTTGTTACGGCTTCACTTTCTCCTTCACAGACACCTACTACTCAGCCGATGTTGACCTTGATGTCTCCCCCTTCGATTACTGTGTTGTCCCCTCTTCGCTCTTCTGCCCTCTTGTTAGGCGCCGAGACACCGGTGCGTGGCCAGGACGACGGGGATGGGGCAGTTGCAAAGGAGCGATTTGGAAGGGTGCTGATTCGATCTGATGTGGGAGATATGGAGAAAACGATGGTGGCCAATCAGGCTGCCCAGAGGGCCCATAATCCTATTTATGGTGTTGAAGATGTATGAAGTGTGTTAAAGGACTATGAGCCGTTTGTCCAGCAGCATGCCCTTAAGCACATGTCGGCCACTTTGATTGGACTATGGGAACAGTGTTTTAAAGGTGTCGCACCTCAGGCCGTTTATGATATTAGGGACCAAGTGTATGCCACGGGCATGGCTCCAAATGAGGTTTTCGCTAGTGTTACCACATTGATTGGATATCGAGGTAGATTGCATCAGAAATCTCCGACGACGATATCCCAGTTCCCAATGAGGGAAATTCACCCCATTTTCCGCCCGGAGATACCGGAGCTACGTGATCAGCATGATCAGGTGACTAGGCAGCGATTAGAGGCCCGTTTTCAAGAACAATGGGTTTATACTCCCTGGAAGAGGAGTGAAGTCCTCTCAATTAAGGCTCAGTTACCCGACCCCAGAAAAAATCCTACTGCCTATTATAAAGAATTGACAGAGGCTGCTGCATCGACGGTAATGACATTGGCAGATATTGAAATGTTTTTTAGCTTATTGGTGCCAGTGGATATCTGGTGACAGGTGCATACTCAGGACCATGCCCTAGAATTGGGTGGTACTTGGGACGAGATTAGGACGTGGGATGGGGAGAGGAAGCCTGGTGAAAGCCCAAGGCTGAGATCTTGGCTTTGCCAGGCCGCATTATTACTTATATGCACTCTCTTGTCCCACCTCAGAAGGTGGACTGGGATAAGCTGGCCGCATGTCGTCAGAAGAAAGATGAAAGTGTGTCTGATTTCTTTACCCGGTTCGAAGGTGTGTTCTTGGATTTTAGTGGCCAGGATTTGTCTTTGGAAGGGGGTATCCGATTGTTTGTTAACAGGTTTGTCACGAATTTGCTCCCAGAGATTGCAACACAGTTGCAGGCTGCTGAGAGCACGTGGACTACTTCTACCCCTTCGGTGATATTGAGTATGGCTCAGTAATATGAGCATAGAGAGAACGAGGTGAAAAAGAAGGTAGAAAAGAAGACGAAGGAGCGGAAGATGAAGGTATTGATGCAGCAGGCATCCAGGGGGCAGGGACGGGGTCGAGGTATTGGATCGGCCAGGCAGCTTCCTTGTACGGGCCGAAATGCTGTGCCTGTGGGCCCAAATCAATGTGCATATTGCAAGGAGGAAGGGCATTGGTGCCCAGTTTTGCTGCAAAAGGTTGCAGCTCCTAGACGACGGGGTGCAAGAGGGCGAGGCCAGGGGGCATGTGATCAGGTTGGAGATCAGGCTACTGGGACATCACTGGGCCGTTCCAATCAAAATTACTTTGATGACTTTCGGGGACGGCAGTATTATCATGATGATTATGATTTGGATGAGGTGACGGGGATGTCTTACAGCTAGGACAGCCAGGGACAGGGTAAGGGACCAGTTCCGATACCTGTAGATCAGTGTGGACCTTCTATTAGTGTGGATTTGCAGGGCTCAGAAAATAAATTTTTGGTGGATACAGGAGCAATGAATAGTTCTGTATCGAGGTCACTGGTCCCTGGGGCAGCCCTGTCTGGCCATAACAATGTTTTGGTTGGTTTTTCTGGTGTGCCGGTAGTAAGCCCCATCTCCAAACCCCTTGCTTTGACTATAGGCCCTTTCACCGTTGATTCGCCGTTTTTATTAACATCAAATTGTGGAGAGAACTTGTTGGGATTAGATCTGTTGAAGAAGTTGCATGCTACTATTTACTGTTCCCCGGATGGTGTCCATAAGACAATGGGTCCAAGTGTGGTTAGTACTATGCAATGTTTGTCTAAAGATGCTCTAAAACACACTGAAATATCTGTGGGTCTCACCAGCCACATGGCGCCTTAGGGCGTCCTATACACAAGTAAAAAAACTATATTGAACCTCTCACTGGGAAGCCCTATTTAAAGGACGGAATCCCATCACTCACCAAAGGTGACATGCTTCATCATCTGGGATCTCCTCCCGGCTGTAAATCCTAGTACAGCCGAGGGCTACAACCCCCTCACTGTGAGGGAGGAGCTCAGGGATGTTTTCAAAGTTCAACAGGATATACTAAGATCCATCAAATGAAGAGCTACAGTTCGTTACTAGGTGATGGGTGCAGTGCTAAAGTGAAAAAAGTGAAGGTGTACTAAAACTAACTACCAGGAGAAAAAAGAGTTTAATATGTATCTCATGGTGTCAGTGTTAAAAACAGTGCTAGCGCAGTTTAAAAAAAATAACTGCCACTATCAAGTTAGAGGGTCGGTCTACATGTTTCTGCTATTGTGACCTGCAGAGAGGCTAGCATTTCTCAGGACCTAAAAGTGTGAGCTACTGCATATAGTGTGAAAACAATAAAAAAGTAGGAACTAACTACAGCGCAGGTAAAAACTGCTGACGACGGCTCAGTGTAGCCCGGGGTACCGACGGATAGAGCGGTGCCTCACATCCTGAGCAGTTGCCAGGTGAGGTGACTTTCCCACACATAATGGGTTTGACAACTACACGAGCCTAGAATACAGAGGTTTGGTGTGTATGGTTGTATCTGTTCCATTGAGCAGTTTTTACCTGTGCTGTACTTAGTGTATGTTGTTAGGGATTAGGGTTGGGGTGTAGGGGTTAGGGTTGTTGCTTGGGCTTAGAGTGAGTGTGTAGGGCTTAGGGCTGGTGTGTAGGGCTTAGGGCTAGGATGTAGGGCTTAGGCTTAATTTGTGGGGTGTAGGGTTGGTGTATAGGGTTTAGGGCTGTGTTTTGGGTTGGGTGTTGGTGTTTAGGGTTGAGGGCGAGTGTGTAGGGTTGAGGGGTGAGGATTTTGGGCCGGTTTGTAGGGTTTAGGGCTTGTTTTGGGGTTTATGTTGGTGTTGTAGGGCTGAGGGTTGCAATTTGCTAGAGTTCCCGGGGCGTAGGGCTGAGGGCCCGTTTGAGGTTCGTGCATATTGGAGTTGGGAAGGTTTGACTGTGGTTTGGTTTGATTTTGGCCAGATTTGGCTGATTTTTGGGTGTTTTTGAAGGTTGGCGGGTGGGTGATGTTTGGGTGAAAAGTCGTACCCCTTCCAGTGAATGGGTGGGGTTGTGGCTCAGTGAGATTTTTTTGAATTGCTGGAACTAGTCTCCCAGTAACTTTGAAGAGGATCGAAGCAGTGGAAGTAGTGAAAACAGCATGTTTTGTGAAGGCCCGGTTTGTAATGCTATCCAACGGGCCGGTTTTGGGGGCTGTGGAGAAGTGCTTTTCAGGGGGTTCCAGTTGCTGGAGGGGAAAACGGCTTCTGTGAGTGATAGGTAGGGATGTTTGCTGTGTGTGCAGTGATGTTTGGAGGAATCTATGGAAGGGAAGGGTGTTTTGAAGCAATGTCGAAAAGGGGAAAACGGTGCCATAGGGGCCCATGTTAATCGCCGATTTTGGAGATTTTGCGGGTGCGATTGGAGGGTGTTGCAGGTGGTTCCGAGTGGATGTGCTTAGTTGGGATCAGAGTTGGGAACGTGTAGTTTTGATTGCAAGTGGTTTGAAGAAAATGGATGGAGGGGAAGGGGTATTTTGGGCCTAGTTTCTGAGTGCGATTTGACGCGATTTTAGGCCTTTTGGCGGTGGCGGTAATGCAGGTTTTTGGGATGCAAATTTGGGGTGTTGCACCCGATTGGGAATGGGTTGTAGGGGTCAGGAGCTTACTACCCCTCCCTTCGGAGAGTGAGGAAATCAACAGACATGAATGTATGTTTCGGACGGAAGAGGAGACGAAGGGACGGGTGGACTTGACTTATGTTCCCTTATCTGACCCCCAAGGGGAACTGTATGTCGATGGCTCTTGTTATAAATTACCGGATGGCACCACAACTGCTGCTTATGCAATCACAACACTGCACACGATAGTTGAGACATCACGAGTTCCCTATCAATCGGCCCAAGCTGCAGAACTGGTGGCTCTAATTCGAGCCTGCGAGTTGAGTCAGGGATTGGCGGTCAAAATTTATACTGATAGCCAGTATGTCTTCGGAGTCGCTCATAATTTTGGGCGGCTCTGGGCAGAGAGAGGATTTCTCACTTCCCATGGTTCGAAAATTCAACATGGCCCTTTGATAAATAGGCTTCTGTCGGCTTTAACCCTGCCCAAGAAACTGGCAATAGTGAAGTGTAGCACTCACAAAGCAATTACTGATGATGTGGGAAGGGGAAATGCTTTTGCAGATCAAACAGCTAAGGAGACGGCCCGATCTAAGATGAAAAAGATGTTTGTAGCAGGTCCTGCTAGATGGGTGCCAGAAGTTACGATGTTTGAGGACACACTAGATAATGTGAAAGAGATACAGAGCGAGGTGACAGTTGAGTAATTAGCAATATGGCAGGAAAGCACAGCGCAATTGGATGATGATGGGTGCTGGGTAGATAAGTCGGGGAAGCAGAGATGGATGCTGCCAGATGCATATGTTCTTCCTGTAGACACTATGGCTCATGGACCAGCTCACATTAGTGCTAGGGGTATCTGCAAGTTGCTAGACCCTGTATGGCAGAATGATAATATCCCAAAGACGGCTGCCCATTTGGTGAAATATTGCATGGTGTGTATGATGTACAATTCTGAAAAGGGTACTCCCACACCTCCCAGTAATTTTGCACCCCCTTCTTTCCTTTTTAAAGTCCTTCAAATGGATTTCCTTGAGATGGAACGGGTGAATAATCTGAAGTATGTGTTAGTGGTGATCTGTGCATTCAGTAAGTGGGTTGAGGCTTATCCTACTAAGGAGAATACAGCTTTGGCGACAGCGAAGGCTCTTTTAAAGGAGTTCTCCCCTCGCTTTGGTTTGCCCCGTTTGATTTGGAGTGATAACGGCAGCCACTTTAATTCGAAAGTCATCCAGTTGGTGTGCAATGGCCTGCACATTAAGCAAAGGTTTCATGCTGCGAATCACCCTCAGTCAGCAGGTTTAGTTGAGAAGTACAATGGCATACTCAAACTAAAGATGGCCAAAATTCAGCAGAGTACAGGACTGAAGTGGCCAGATGCTTTACCATTGGCTTTGCTGTCGGCAAGAGTTACAGCCCATACTAGAACAGGGTTGTCCCCTTATGAGGTTGTGTTTGGTCGGCCCGCTAATGTCTGGGGCGTTCTGAGACCTCGTCATTTCTCCGAGATAGATCACCCTTTGTTGATAGATTATTTATGTGAGTTGCCTAAAAATTTGCGTTCTATTCATCAGCAGATTCAAGAGGCCTTGCCATCCGCTCCAGAGGGACCAGGCCACGATCTCCGGCCCGGGATTTCGTGTTGGTTCACCACTTTCAGCGCAAAAGCAGTCTGGAGCCCCGGTGGAAGGGGCCTTTCCAGATCCTCCTCGCTACCCGTACAGTGGTGAAGGTGGACGGTCGGATAAATTGGATTCATTCAACGCACTGCAAGAGAGTGTCACTTCCTCTGCCCTATGACCAATGGAGGCTCAACGGCATTGGGGATTCTGAGACGGAGAAGGTTCCCCATTTCATTCCTTTCTCCGATGCCAGAGTAACATGGGAACCTTCTGAGGAGGAGAGTGATGCAGTTTTGAATGAGGCAGTGCCACCTGAGATTAAGGCTATCCAAGAGCTTCAGTCGGCTGGCCCGTCTGTGTCTGAGCCTGAGTCAGTCGGTCCCTCTGAAAGCGAGCCTTTGTTTCTTGATCCCTCTGTTCCTGGAGTTGTTAGGTACAATTTGCGTCCTCGACGGAGGGACAGTGCACTAAAGGAAAAGTCAGATTAGTAGGGATGGACTTCATGGATGAAGCATAGGGACGATAGAGTAGGGACAGGGAGATTGGTGCATTGTCCGAAACACTGGACAGGATAAGTTGGGGGTGTCCTCCCAGGAGGGAGGGGTACCCTATCCTGAGTGAAGTGGATTTTCCTCACGAAGTGCTGCAATTGCGCAGCTCCATAGAGAAGTGCTCAATAGCACCACCGTAGATGAACAATAGGAGTCTGCCAGCGAGGCTCAAAGGAGAAGAAAAATGGACGCTGGAAAGAAGATTGTTTATTTGGTTTTATTGAGGCTATATTAATAGTACCTTTTTGTTCTGCTATCATGCATCCTTTTGGCAGGCCAATGATTGATGAAGAACAGCCATTGGGTCTTGTTGTTTTGTCACGATCATCATGGATCAAACAGCGGAAAGTAATATTTCCCTTTCTTGCTATTCTGCTGATGATTATCTTTTGTGGGGTTCTCTGGGCGTTAGAGTATGCATGTAACTCGCCTACTCCTGACAATGATATTTTTTTCACACCAAGACAGAAGAGAATGCTTTCTAATAATGTTTTTTTGGACACTCATAAGAGATTTTTTGGTAATGGTATCGCTTGAAATCCTACTGAATCTGTGACTAGCCTGTGGACTGCTTATCCTTTGTCTTTGATAAATTATACGTATTCTAAGCTGACAAATTTTGTTGAGGTAAAAGGGGAGTTTCGATTTGGCTACCCAGGGCCATGCTTGTATCATCGTAAGCCCACGGGAACAGGTTACCCCGGCTGTGACAATAATACGTATTGTGATAATCTCTACTTGGAAGAGCAAAATATAACGTTGGTGGGTTGGCATTATAAAGAAGTGACGGTTCCTCGAAAAGCTGGCTATTACCCTGCTTGTTGCCCCATCATAAATAGTACTGATACCATATTGTATATCAATTACTCAGGGGTGATCATATCTAAAGAGACATTCCCTTTGAAAGGTTCGAGAGGTTCTAGTACCATTACAGGTAATTCTCGCTATTCAGCTGTGAACTATGACAGACCGATATATACTCAAATGTTCATAATGGCACCAATGATGTAGCTCTTGGGATGGTGCTGCCTCTGGGGGTCCCTTGTAAATATGCCCACAGACAAGTAAAATGGGTGAAGAGAACACTTACAAAGGAATTTTGCGGAGGAGTAACAGATATTGAGATCAACAGTTACAGTAATGGTATTACTTTTGGTTATATCCTGTCTGCTATCTTTACGTTGGGGGGAATGGCTATGAGTAGAGGTGAAAAGGCCCGGGAATACTTTGGCTGTAAGTTGCAGATATTGTCCAATACTACAGTGGCAACATTACGTGACATCACCATTCAATTAGAGAGTATGAGGATCTATTCTGAACAAACTCGGTATTCAGTTGATTTTATTTTAGCAAAAAATGGTGGTGCATGCGCAGTTATTGGCGATCAGTGCGTAGTGGGAATGACCAATATGGAAAAGAATATTACTAAGCATATCTTGGACATTATTGAGAATGTCAAAGGCATGGAACCAGGTAATTGGAGTTGGTCCCTTTTTGGAACATGGGGCTGGCTAATAGAAAAAGTAATCTATCTCGTTGCTCTATTAATACTTTGCTGTGTCCTTATTCAATGTCTTCCAATGTGCTGCACCTATTGTATCTCTGTATTGACTCCAAAGTGAAAGATATCGATTCATGATACCAATGCTGCAATAATGTTACAGAAAGAAATAGACGAAATGATGATCATAGACGAGGGTATCTTCGAAACATCTTCTCTTCTCATAGATCACATTCCTACTGTTGATGATATGAAATGTGTATAAAAATAGCTACGTGCTTTTATTATTCATTTATGTTTTGCTCTTGTTTCCAATTGTAGATGGTTAGCTCATGCTAACAGGAGGGTTTGTAAATACTGAAAGGCCCTTCTATCTGAATATCTTAGCATTCGCGAAACCATGTTGTAATCCGGACGCCATTTTGTATTATAATCGAAACTGCTGCTTGGTTATTTTTGAGAAACGGTCTTTGGTAAGTTTCGTTTCCCACGGTTGACCTTTTCTTTCTGTAATTGCAAGTGTCCTCGTTAGTGCATGCCTTTCCCATTAGATAGAGGCCTTCTCCCACCTGTCTGGTGGGGAGGATAGGCCAGACGACCCTGGGCAGTAGATAGCTTGTGCCCGGCTGCAGAATCGAAACTTATGTTCTGTACCCCCATTGTATTACGACACCTACCAGTGTTTTTTTTTCATAGTAGGCAGGTCTTTGTGGACTTTGCAACGTACATAATGTAAGGTTAAGCTTACAGGGTCCAGTCCCTCGACAGCCATCTCAGGAGGCTGGTCAGACTGGGCTCCGCTGCAGCGTAATATAAATAAATAATCTGGTTTGTATTCTCTACTGTCTGACCGACTCTTTATTTGTATGGAAGGCTGAGAGGTGGTCGTGAGTGACCCGAGTGGCCCTTTTCGGGTCACTTCCTTCAATAGTCAGCATCTCTTCATCTAAACATGACTCAGCAACGGGACATCTCCAATGTCCTAGGCTTAGTCCAAGCCAAGAGAACAATATCAAGTTCCAAATTCTTCTTCAGACATCTCTTCAAGCTAGTGCTGTAGATTTTCCTCAGAGATGATTTATTTATTTATTTTTATTTTTCAGTGTTGTATAGCGCGGGCTTAATCCAAAGGTATTGGAGCGCTTTACATCAACATAAGTTACACTAGGCCACATTCATCTTTTTAGTGGGGGGGCACGGAGATATTTGGGTCCAAATTTATCAATATTTTACGCAACACAATGTAGCAAGCCACAAACTGCTGCCTCAAGGCTACCTGCATTGTAGGCAGGATCTTTTTGTGCAGGAAGGTAGACCTTCCTGCACAAAACAATCATCAGAGGCATTTTTCCTCTTATCACGTGTGCTGCATAATGCAGCACACTTTGAATGAGGAAACAAGAAGGAGAAATATATTTGTCCTCGTTGAGCCTCTGGTGGGGAGGCGTACAATTCTGACATATTCCCAGGTTTACCAGTGTTGGTAAATCAGGGAATGTGTCAAAATGCATGGGTGGGTGCGTGGGAGCACCCACGCTCCATCCATGGCACGGCTCCCTGCCGCAGATGGAACGCAAGGCAGTGATTCCGTGGACTTGCGTTACTCTAGATATATCAAGCCACGCAGGGCCATGCAAGGTGGCCTTGTGTGGCTTGATAAATCTCATTTAAAATTTGCGTCGCCCTTGCACCCGCTTGCATGGCGCAAGGGTAACGCATAACCTTGGTAAATATGGGCTTAAGTGATTTCCCCAGAATCGCAGGATGTTGAGCCGACACCAAGACTTGAAACTGGTTCCGCAGTGCCAAAGTCAGCAGCTCTGACCATAATGCCACATCCTTGCCCTAAGATAAATACAAAATCCTGAATGTGAAGGGTTGGTGCCAATGGCAAACTAAGGGCACTGCCAGAAAACCAGGCTCAGTCATGAAGAGTGTCATGTTTAAAATTAATGTTACTAATCAACTAGTGAGGGGCACGCCGTCTTCACTGGAGGAAGGAGTCAATCAAAGGGGATGTGCATTACAGGGTTGCAGTGCAAACTGAGTGGGGTCTCATCTGTTTCCAAGTAGATCTAAACGTGACACAAATTGGAAAGCTGCGCAGAATTGAATTAAGCCAAGAATCAGATGCATTATTCTGACCATGGGTAAGCTGATCTTGGGCACACTTTGGGACTGAGCTACCCAAGTTAGTTGTGATCACGTGTTTGACTTCAAATAATATCTCTAGCCTGGCAGGATGTGAATGTGGATTCCTCAGCCCTCCCAGTTTAACTTCCAGAATCTGCAGGGAGAGACCCCTGCAGGTTGTCACATACACATAGGCAACTGGAAGGGGAAGCTGCATTGTGAACTTCATTGATACATGGAAACCATTTATACAACATACTGAGTCACAAAAGTACTTTTTAGCAAGTGTGCCAGCATTCCTGCTCTCTTTCTGCGCTGGCGCACACACTGCTGCCTAGCGCCAATGCAGACATGATGCCATGGTACCTGCATTGTGCCTGCATTGTACGCAGGATTGTTTTTGTGCAGGAAGGGGCACCTTCAATTCCATGTATTTAGACTTTATGGAATTAATGCTGAGGTGAGTGGCCACACAATAGGCTGCTAACTCTTCTAAAAGTGAGTGAACTGTGTAATGGACAGAGAACAGAAGTGGCAACTTATCTCCCTCTATCATTGGACATCAGTCACACTCATCTGGAGATGGGTGCTTAGATCACTAATAAACAGGTTGAAGAGTGATGGGGACGAAACACCCTACTGCCTTGCATACTTATATACCTGGGAAAGTACTGCTTAACTCCCCATCCTTCTTTGGCACACTCTTGAGGCCTTTCTGGTACATACCGCCTGCATGGTTAATAAAACGCTGCACCCAAGTCCTCATCCACTAGCTTTTCCCATAACAGCAGATAATCGATGATACTGAAGTATGTCTGAAGGTCCACAAAGATAAGAAGGGGGAACACTTTCTGCTGTACTGTGTTCTTCCTCAAATTGAATTGGAGTTCTTCTTGACAATCATCTATCCCTTAATCCATTGGGACAGTCACACATATTGACAACCTTACCTGCCGAAACAGACAGCTTCCAATTGCCATGGTCTATTCCTGCACTTATGACACCTCTACAGCACTGCCCCATAGGGGACCATGGGGACACAGGCAACCATGCCTCTCTCACATCTTAATGCACTCTATGCTTGGGGACAAAACACAGCGGGTAGTATGTTACTTTGTCATGATTCACCCTCTAAAGAACCACCATTACACATCTATTTTATTTTGCCTTCACCACAAATTTGCCGCCATATTATTTTGATAGTTCATTCCTAGTGCTTCCAATTGAGCATTTGGATGAGAGGCAGGATGGGTGGAGAGGAGACAAGCAGGGGTGGATTGGGATTAAAAATCGACCCAGGCACGCTAAAAAAAAGTGGCCCACATTTGCATATTGCCTTTCCGCAAAACACTGTTTCGGCAAAGTTTTATAAAATGGGAGTAGTGGGGGTCTCTGACAGAGGCATGTTTTCTTAACTTTACTTAGATAAAAAAAATGCACTGATTAGTTCACACTAGTGAAACACACCTGAAAACAAGTGAGGCCACTTCTAGTCAGTCCCCCCGCCCCCGCTCAATATGTATACATTAATGGGCCGGCCCAGCGACAGAAAGGGAGTGACACCTCTGCCCGTTGATAAAGGGAGGTAATGAATGCCCATCTGCCTCCAGAAAGGCCACTCAGGCACCCACTGGGCCGCTGGCGGCATCTGAACAACACAGACACAACCCAAATCAGCCCCCCATGCTGCCCAAAAAAGCAGCCCACAGCTGGAACTCGGATACCGGCCCCTCTGCCATTGCCCGAGTGCCCGCCTTACCAATCCGACCCTGGAAACAAGGCGCTATAACCCTTCCAGTCTTTTTCATACCTTTGGGTAGGCAGTACAGGATCTTGCAGGGAAGATGCCTTGCAGTTCAGGGGTGAGGATGGGTGGAGATGGAGGGAGCAAGTCATGACAATCCCACCAACAATAAGACGTTCAATGAGAGCAGGGCTGACAATGGCCTGTAAGTGAGGGCATGCACTTTCCCTTCATCCCAGTACATTGGCTGGATGTGGCATAATGGCAAGAGCTTCCGATTTTGGAGCTGGGGAACCAGGTTCGAGCCTCGGCGTCACTCAACATCCTGTGATTCTGGGCAAATCACTTAATCTCCCCCTGCCTACCATAAATTAATGTGTCCTTGTGTAATGTAACTGGTGCTCATGTAAAGCGCTCCAATACCTTCGGGTCAACTTCACGTTATATAAAACTGCAAAAAAAAAATATGGTTGCCCTGGCCTGGGCACCGCAGCAATTTTTAGCTGGAGGGCTGGAAATACAGAAATGCCAAAGGACCGGGATGGAGGAGGGCAGCCAGCACTTTCCTGCCACTCCCTCCAGTTTCATCATTCCCTGGTCTGCCCCGCTCGTCTTCCTTCCAGTCAGCAGACAGGAAAACCCAATGGGCATCAGAGGGCTGGGCAGTCAGGGCTACCAACAGACTGGAAGGCAGCAGCTGCACAACATAGATGCAAAGCGCTGCCATGGGTTTGGGACTCTGTAAAGACGCTAGGTACAGTTTGGGATTGTAAGGGCTAGCCTCGCTGTTAAATATAGGATAGCATATTGTTTGGACAAGATTTCAAATATGTACTCTAATGTCTTGATTTTAAGAACAGCAAGGTTTTTGAAATTGTAATAAGGAGGGAATAAAACAATTTAAAGCCCACGTTTCTCGCACGATTCCTCCATTCACTCACTGTAGTGATCCCACAATGCAAGTGATACCAAAGTTGAACACCCCCCCTCCCCCCCATATCACAGTGGGGTAACAACACCATACAAGCAGCCGAACAAAACCAAAGGCTGCAGAGCCATGGCTACAGTCATTTGCACAGTCATAATGAGACATTCTAGGCTCAGTGGCCCTTAATTAAAGTTACCAAGTAGGCATTCAGTCCACTTTAGACCTCATGAAAGGAGCTGGGAAAAAGTCTCTTTTAGACTAGAAAAGAGGTAAAACAGTACATTTTTCCTGAAATGCGTGCAGTGAATGTTCTCGTCCACCGCATGAAGTAGCATTGCCGTGAGAACCGATTTTCTTCTTGCAGAAAAGTTGCAAGTTAGTAGCCAGCTGAGAAGCAACAAAGCCCGTCTCACCAGAGTCAGCAGATGAGGTCAGACATCCCAGACGCTTCATTGTGACAATTCCTCTTGGAATATTTTGATTGGACAGAAGGGTCCGTATTAAATCAACTTCTATTGCATCACCGATAGAGTATGGCTCGGAGAGAATTTTTTTTTTTTTTGCAGAGACAATGCAGTTTGCAAGAAATGTTCCCCCTGCATTAGAAAGAATGGAATAGATCTGTGGATGAGTAATTTATTATGATTCGGTTTACACTACCCATACTTCATTGGCCCTTCTGTTGATGTCTAATTGTCCTGTGTTAGTAGTGATCCAGCGCAACCCCTAATTCATAAAACCAGGGACCAGGGAAATCTCTTCACACATAAATTGTTCATCAAACAACGGCGCCCATCACACATTACCCATAAATGATCCCTGAAGACGGGCGCTGGATTTGGGGGTTTAATTTGTCAGTTTTATTACATACAGTATTATACTTCACATGAAGAACATTTATATAAATCCCTAACTATTCGTAATTTCAACTGTCTTCTTCTTCTGGTCGATGGACCATTAGTTGAAGAGTTGATGGTGACTATGTTTAACTAAACATTTTAATACTTAACTAAATAACCACAGAGTCATTTATTCAGTTAAAATTTTATCTTATTAATTATGAAATGCTCGTATTTTTAGATTGTCAGTGCACACATAAGATTACATATAAGAGAACAAATTATCAAGCAATGTAATCAAAATGAATCATTTGAATCAACATCAAAGCGTGCATAGGAATGGGGAAGAGAAGGTACAGCATAAACACTTGCAGAAATATTGCAAATAAAAGCATTTAAAGAGGGTGATACCCAACAAAGAATCAGGAAAACCACTTCCTTGGCCGAGGTTGTGGCAAGGGTCCTCAGAGATAGGCTCAGAGGGCAAAGTTAACAGGACAGATGCAGCTAAGGTTTGCCATAGACTGACAAACAAAGATAATCTCCCAATTCAATCTATCTTAATCTAGTTCTCCTCGGATGCAGTCTCCTCCCAAGCACTCCCGCAACGTTCTCGTACCTAAGGTTTCTCTGGCTCAGTGTTGGTCTGCTCTCTCTGTCTTGGCACGCTTCTCTCTCTATGTTCTGTGCGTTCAGATCATCTGCGTTCTAATCGTCTCTTCTCTCTGATCGGCCACACCGGACTGCACAGACTGACAGACTGACGGACTGACTGTCTGACTTACTGACTTGCCACACCCCAATTGGGATATCAATTATACCTTCATGCCTAACTTACTATCTTACAATGTTGCAGTATCAGTAGAAACTCGTCCTGTGATTGGTTGTCCTAAATCATGCTCGGGTCGCCTCATCATGTTCTCCTCACAAATCCATCCCATACCGGTTTTGACAAAGGAAGTATTAAGGATAAATACATTTGTATACTACTAACGTTATTAGTTATACATTTTGCAACATTTCATTTTATGATATCCGCTTCACATTCGAATTGCACGTAGCGATGGCAGTTCCCACAGTCGCTGTCGCATCTTGGCACATAAACAATAGGACACAGGTCAACATGGCCTTCACACGGATTACATCAGCTGGTGCACTCTGCTGCATGTAGGCAGGCAAGCAATTTCGCGCATGCGTTCTTCATATCAACCAAGACAACCACATGCTGGCTCGGACAAGAGGCCATTTTCATGCAGGCCCAATCTCGTACTAAAGCAAATAAACACAAAAGAGTATTAATTCATGAAATAAAACCCATTATGGTTACCTCCCACCATACTAATACCCTGTATTAATTAATTTCTAGTAAAAGCTTATTAATTTAAAGCAACTTCTCGTTATTTGTGCACAAAATGTGCAATGTACAACATAGCATAAACATGCATTAGTACGATTTTCCAAAGCGCAAACAGTTAATACGTACTCATGCCATCATGATTTAGTATATTATGTAAAATGCGTTTGCCCTCTGTGTGTATGTGTGCATTCAGGGTTGGTTAGTTCATGCAGTTAATACATCATTATGGGGTTTCTTAATTTCATGAGGATGTATTTTTACAAACCTCACTCCATCAATCCCCCTTTGATAAAAACCCTAAACATATGGTTTACCAAGTTATATAGCTGTTATTTTGTTTTCTGGCCCTTGCTCCTTACATTTTACATACAATCTTTCTTTAAAATCTTCCAATTCTATCTCGTCTATCTCTCTTTTCTTTTCTTTATGTTCCTTACTTAATTTCCTTTCTTTCTTTTCTTTGCGTCTTCTCTTCACACAAATATAAGTCATTCGTATTATTAATATCATAACAGCTACAAAAATTATTGGTACTATTAGTTTTCCTACCAAGGAACTACCTATAGAAGAAAACCAATTGCTTAAAGTAGAGAAGCTCTTACTTAGTCTCTCCCAAACACCGTCAACCTCTAGTTGTGTTACTTTCTTATGCAAATCAGTGATATTCTGAATGTATCCTTCCAGATTCTTGCTTTTGTCTGGAATGTAGGTGCAACAATGTTGAACCTTCAGCATTCCACAGACTGCTCCCTCTTTTGCCAATAATATATCAAGGGCAAGTCGATTTTGCATAACCATACATCTCATAGCAATCATTTCAGTATTAATCATCAGAAGTCCTCCAGCAGTATCCGTTGATAAACGATCAACCACTGTGGACAATTTTCGAATTTTATATGCATTCATTGTAACTCCAACTCCAGGTATCAATGCTCCAAATATATCACCTACAATTTCTGAAAAACTTTCTCTTTTTACACGTTTTAGTCCTTGCTTTTCTTCATGGATTCCATTTGTGCTTTTGTCTACATGGTAGACTTTTGGAAAGACAATCCCAAGGTAACAAGTTCCATACCAGTGTTCTGGTAGCCGATAATAGGCTTTCCTCCCACAGACATAATATATGCCTGGCAAAACAGGATCAGTTCCTCCCTTTAATCCCCAACCTCCAATAATTTTGTAGGTATCTTCACATTCACTGGAACCTATGAAGTAATTGTTGTAATTAGTCCTTTCCCTACGTAAGCATAATTTTACCTTCTGTGACCAATCCAGAGCCATTGCAGCATAAGTCTCTCCCTTGTCATAGTTGCCCTTCTCTGAAAACCTAAGGTGGTGTCTGTAATTTCTCTTCAACAGCTTTTCTCTGAAACTTAGCCCTTCTCTCTTCTACCATCTCCAAAAAGATCTTCTCTTCCTTCCTCAATTTGCATGTTAAATTATTCTTACTAGCGTATTCTATATCGATAGGCTTGGTTGTCAGGACAAAATCTCCCATGACATGTGCAGGGGCTATCTTATTCAGCTCAGGTACTACAGGGACTTTTGAAAATATTGTATCTACATTGGAATAATAATAATCTAGTTTACCTGCTCTATACAATAGACTTGATAAAACACTACATGTTACACCATAAGTCAAAGGAAGGTGATGGTAAGTAACACCTTCTGAAACAGACAGAGGTAACTGTATACAGACATAACAGTCACTCACATCCATTGTTTCTACATATTCGTAGAGTAACTTAGTGAAAACATTCAGAGAAACATTAGTAACTAATCTGTTGTGATGTAAACTACTAGCATCTATTTGATTCAAGTGAGTAATAGGAGTTTGCTTAATGTCAGTGTCTACCCTTGGACCTGTTAAATTGTTGGGACATGGTGTATTTTCTTTTATCAGATGTAAAGGTATTACAATGGTTAATATTATCCAGAATACTATCAATATACACAATAAACATAAGCAAGCCTTATAACATCTACACATAAGACTACATCTAGGTCTGATTACTTGTGTATCTGCCATAGTAATATCAATTCTATACATTTCTAATGGATTTTCTAAAATCTATTTCTATTGTTTTCTACCAAAAAGTAAAATGTAGTGTGATCCCACACTTCAAAAGCTTTCTTCTTTACCCCTTCTTTTATTTTAACTTAATCCAATTTTCCAGGATGTCTTCTGAATCTTCAGAAAAACTTTTTCAGTTGATCACGTGACACCTTAGTTTGTTTACAGTCTCTTAAGGTGGATTTAGATCACTTTTCTCTTCTTGCTCATTGTCAGTGCTGTTTCTCTTTTTGTTTAAATCTTCTTCTTCAATCTCTTCCAACACTATATAAATCCAGTGAGGTGACTTGAACTTTTTGTTTGGTTTTCTCACTCTCTTTGGTCGCAGCACTGATTCGTCATCTGACTCTCCCTGTTCTAACTGATCTGAAATTTCGCTTATTTGTTCTAACCTATTTTCTGGTCTTCCTTTCACCACCCTATATTTCAGTCTTTTAACTCCACTTGGCCACTGTTCGTCTTTCTTTGCTCTCTTTGGTTGAACTACTTCTTCCTCTTTGTTCAATTCATACCTTTGTTTCTTTGTACCTACTCTAAGTTTGCTTTCTTCTCTTTTTTCTTTTTTCTTCTTCTGTATTTCTTTCACCTACTTCCTCTCTACACTTTCCCTCTTCACCTAAGATTTGTCTTTCTTCTTGTTCAACAACAGTTTCTTCAGTCCCAGTAGCTGGTGCCCACTTTACTTGACTTGTGCTAAGCAATTCATCATCAAGCCGCTCTTCAGAGTTCTCAGAGTCTATTGCTTTAGCCTCACCAATTTCTTGTACTTCAGTTTCTGATTCCGAACTCGGGCTTGAGATCTCCAGATGCCGCTCTACTCGTGGTTCAAGTAGACTTGGGACTCGCTGATTGTGACTGGCATGGATCCAATTTGGTAAACCAGCATACTTTACTGCTGTAGTCGTCACCAATATGACCTGATATGGTCCTTCCCAGCGGGGCTCTAGGCAAGTTTTTCTTCTATGCCTTTTCACGTGAACCCACTCACCAGGGCTTAGGTCATGGGCTTGAGTCTCCTGTGTTGTGGTCTCATCTGCTCCAACCTGATGAAACACAGAACGTACCACATCAGCCAACCCTTTGTAATAGTCAAGGATGAGATCATCAGATATATTTATCAATTTGTTGGCAGGTATAAATGCTAGGCTCATTGCTCTTCCCATAAATATATCATGCAGACTCAATCCTGTCTTTTTGTCAGGAATGCTTCTGAGACTCATCAAAACTAGGGGTAAAGCGTCAGGCCAATTCAGTGCTGTGGATTTACACACTTTACCTAACCTGTTCTTGATTGTGCCATTTATCTGCCCTACTATTCCAGAAGCCTCTGGACGATAGGCACAATGAAGTTTTGGTTGAATGCTTAATGTCTCACAAATCAGTTTGATTGTTTCACTAGTGAAGTGTGTTCCTCTATCTGTCTCCATAGTGACTGGAAAACCATATCTAGGAATGTATTCCCTCAACAAAAGTTTTGCCACAGTTAGGCTATCTTTTCTTCTTGTGGGGTAGGCTTCTACCCAACGGGAAAACAAACACACAATCACTAATACATACTTGAGCTTATTACACGGGGCAACTCGATAAAATCAAGCTGTAGTCTAGTAAAAGGACCTCCTGCCCTCCCTATTGTTCCCAGACTCACCACTGTCTTTCTTCCTGGGTTTTGCTGTTGGCACGTCAGGCATCTTTGACAAAGACTCTCTGCAATAGTCCTGAATTTTGTATTAAACCACGTTTGTTTGAATGATCGGACCATGGCATGCCGGCCAATATGTGTCATTCCGTGATACATCCTTGCCATATGAGAAAGTAAACTATCTGGCATGACTGGTCTCCCATCAATGTATACCCATACATCATCATCTGCTCGTCTCCTACATCCTGCTTTTTCCCATTCCTGTTTTTCTTCTTCACCTGCCTCTTCCTGCAATTGTCTCACTTCATCCCAAGTTTCAATGATATTAGTAAACATAAGTTGACAAACCGTATTTTCTCTTGGTTTTCCCCGATTTATGGAAGCCTGATTCTTTGCACAATATTGTGCTACTTGGTCAGAAAATCTGTTGCCTTGAGTCACATAATCATCTCCTGACTTATGTGCAGCACATTTGACCACTGCAATTCGTTTTGGCAATTGTAATGCTTCAAGCAACTCTTTTACAAATTGACTATTCCTGATGGGGGACCCTGAAGAGGTCAGGAATCCCCTCTGCATCCATAGTTCTCCGAAATCATGCACAATGCCAAAACCATATTGACTATCAGTGATTATAATCACTTTCTGACTTTTTCCCAATTTACAGGCTCGAATCAGAGCTACCAATTCGGCCACTTGTGCGGATTTTACACCTTTTAGGCAGGATGCTTCCAGGATTGCTGCTACAGTACAGACAGCATAGGCAGAACTCAACACACCTGTTTCAGTTCGTAAACAGGAACCATCAACAAACATCACACAATAAGATTCTTCAAGAGGAACATCTTTAATATCAGGACGGGGCTTGGTGCAAAATTCCGTCACATTCAAACAATCATGTTCTACTTCATCCCTCACTTCTTCATCCCATGCATCTGGCAATAAAGTAGAAGGATTCACATTTGTACATCTCACTATTGTCACATTTTCTGCACCCAAAATCACTCTCTCATACCTAGTCAGCCGACTATAGGTAAGATGCTGTGTTCTTGTTCTTGTTAAGAGGATTTCAACTGAATGTGGCACATACACTCTCACAGGATGACCCATTATGATTCCTTCACTCTGCTCCAGACTCACTCAAGTAGCAGCTACTGCTTTCAAACATCCAAGTAATGGGGCAGCTACTGAATCGAATGTAGCAGAAAAATCTGCCACAGGTCGTCTTGCCATTCCATGTCTCTGAGTCAACACTGCAAGCGCACACCCATCCCTTTCACTGCAATACAATGCAAAATCTTTTGAATAATCAGGCATTCCCAGGGCCGGTGCCTCGCACAAGCTGTCTTTCAATTTAACAAAAGCTTCCATGCTCTCTTCATCCAATTTAATTGGGTCTTTCACATCATTTCTTGTCACCTCTGTAGAGGTTTTGCCATCAGTGAAAACCCACTGATCCACTGTCTACAATATCCAACCACTCCCAAAAACATTCGCACTTCTCTTTGTGTGGTCGGTGGTTTCATGTCCTTGATCACTCGAATACGCTCTGATGTCACCTTTCTAACTCCCTTCTCAATCTTGTGACCTAAGTATTGGACTTCTCTCTGACAGAATTGTAATTTTGCATGGGTCACTTTATGTCCACCTTCTGCCAAATGGTTCAGTAAAGTAACAGTGTCTGCAACATAGGCTTCTCGAGTCTTGGATGCCACCAGTAGGTCATCAATGTACTGAACCAGAACTGACCCTTTAGACATTCTCAAATCTTCTAGACACTTTTTCAAAATCTGGTTAAAAATTGAAGGACTCTCAGTATACCCTTGAGGAACTCGGCACCATGCCAAAACACGGTCTCCAAACCAAAAAGCAAACAAATACTTGTTGTAGGGATTCTGTACATACACAGAGCTATGCACAGGATAATAGGACCTCGGAATATAGTGGTGAGCCAACCATACCCCTTAGTACCTAACACCCCAATCCTACTAGCTTTAGCGTCTTCTTAGCAAGAATGCTGCTAATTATTAGACAACCCAGAACACAGTATCTCTCTCTCAGGACTCGCAGAAGCAAGAACACCCTTTCATAACTCACTCATACCTGTCCACAACGTGCGTAATAAGAGACACTGTATAGTTTATAATGTTTATTTTAACTAACGTGATCTAAGGTACAGTACACGTGTCAGTACTATCAGCATAATGCATAAGAATAAAACAATAAGCATAGTTACAATTCCATAGAATATAAACAGGGAAAGCATTTCATAAAGCTGTCAATATATAGCTAAATGAGTACACCACCCTCCCCGTGCTAGTATCTAGTTTATTATAAAAACAGAAGACCTCTGGGCTTTGGCTGGCAGACCCCCATACCTCAATAGCTAGATGCAATGGTTTACATCATCAGACAAGCACAGCTCTTCTCTCTGGAAAGGTTTTTCTCCGAAGTGTCCCCAACAGTGAAAATCACAATATTAAAGGCACCCGAATTCCTTCAGTGCAGTGGCATTCAGTGTTATGTCTAAGTACGAGGGGCTGACCAGATCAGCAAGAACAAGGCACATTGTTTTCCGACCTTGTACACAATGTACAGACGCAACCCAAAAGCAACAAGGAAGAATGTGAAAGGCAGATAGTCCCAAAATAGCAGAGCCTGGGGGGGCACAAAGTAACGTGCGCAAAGAGGCATCATGGCAGCCAGGCCTAAGCTAACTTAGCAATGCAAATCACACGAGTCCACAAACCACACGACACCCTCCCCTGGTCAGTCCATCGGTGAAGACACAGTCCCAATAGATAGAGCAGAATTGCAACGTCCGTGACTAGTGGTGTAAACGAAAGTCAAGAAAAAAAAAAAAAAAACAGAGCCAGAAAGGCCCAGGGAGTGAGGACTCCGAAAGCGTAGACCCCCTAATCCAAAAAAGTGTAAGTGCAGAAAAACGCCACACCCTCCAATAGGACATCGTTGGAGTCGTCAGAAAAAAGCGATGCCATCCAGTTCAGCAAATCAAAACTGCATTCATGTTCCTCGTAAGAGGGAGCAGCGAAAAGCAATGCGGGACAACTTGCGTGATGCTCAATATAACTACGTTGTAGGAGAGTCTGAGCAGCCGCCCAGACATCCCATTGTGCCAAAATCCCAAGTGCAGCTGCACGCGCCATATAGCCAGGACCGGAACAGTCTTGCTCATGGGCCTCTAAGGGACCCACCAACTGGACAAAATCCGGGCGAGACAGAGACGTATTGGAGAGGCAGTAATCAAAGGTCCATGAGAAAGGACAGCGGATGCAAGACATCACAGGTTGCACGCAAGTGAAATACGCAAAGCGAAAAGAAAGTCTATATGACACACCAAGAGTCGCCAAGGGCAGGACGCCGAAGGCTTCGAAGATGCGCTCACGGAGCGTCAGGAGTCGACCGTGGTCGAGGAGGGCCCCAGGAAGTGCAGCCATTGCGTAGCACACAGACCAAAAGCAAAACACCAGCCGCTAAGGCGATGATCAATGGAAAGCCACCAAAGACGCTGGAAAAAATTGAATGAATAAAAGCGGGTATTACACCAAAGATAGTTTGAAAAGAGGTTACAAGGCCAGAGCCCACATCTTTAAAAAAGTGCACAAGGCTTTCGGTGCGTGAAGCATTAAAAACACGGTGAATTAATTCTCCGAAATGTTGTGGGAGGTTTGTGTTAAGAAGTGCCTGAATTTCACTGTTGGTACTCGCCACCTGGAGCATGTACGTCTCCCGGGCGGATGTGAGCATAACCTCCTGATTTAATAATAGCGCCTTTATTCTGCTCAATTTATTGAAATCTGCTTTCAAAGTCGGAATGGAAGGCCAAATGGAACTATCTACGATGCCGTGCGAGGGAGGAAAAAGCACATTTTTGCAGCAGACAACCCTGTGAGAAACTGTTACAATATAGGGTATGTCGGCCAGCATGCCACAGCAGTCCTGATTATTCAGAAGAAGATAGCTACCATTTGCAAGCACAGTGAAAGTAGGAGAAATAGCAGGAGCAGGAATGCCTTTCAAAACACAAGCAAGATTCGGAGCTGAAACGTTACAAGCTCCGTGCAATGTAATGTGTTTACAAACAAGAGAATGACCCATGGTCGAATCACACAACTCCCCCGTGAGAAAAACCTCCCTCCCGTCCTTAAGGCATTTATAAACGAAAGGTAGAGACCAAAGTTCATGCAGGAAAGCACTGTCTAAAGGCTGAAAGCGGCCAACAGGATAATGTTTCATGCACGAACTGAATTCAAACAACGGAAAAGGTAAAGCGATAACCCCGTGTACTAGCCACACAGCAGAATCTAACTCCGCCACAGAGAACGGTAAAGGCTCTATCTTTTCAATATGTAACAGAGTGTATGCTGCATCTTTCATGGACATGAACTGTTGTTTTTCAGTTAAATTAAAAGGCATAAACAAGGTAGACGTGTTCAAAAAATGCCAAGGAACCTTCCCCATTTTAAGCGTTTGCAAAGTCCATGCAAACTGCATTACTGAACGCAATTGATTTTGACCATGATATAACACAGAAACATCATCTTGCACAATATCAACAACAGAGGAAATAATATTCTCTAATGTGTAAATGCGGGAAGACAGGGTGTTAATACTATTGTCAACAACAGCAAGCACCTTTTCTAAATTTGCTTGATCTATTTCCCGTAGACGGGAAGCAGCTTCAATCTGCGAAAGTTTCCAGAGTTCATTATAGGTTTCATAAATGAATCTCTTAGGTGGAGGGCCATGAGGCCCTAGAACAAAGTCGGACAGATCAATATGGCCTGATATGAGTGATAAATGGTGTTTAACAGAATCTAAGGAAGAGTGCTGCAACCACTGCTTACACAACTTACCAACAGAATATGTAGTAACAGTACGAGAGTCTGAAAACCTGGGGTCCGGCCTATCCTGTTTGTAACCAGGATCCTTGTCATGAAAACGCATTTGACAGGCATCAGAGGCTATGGGCAACGACAACCAGGGTGATTGAACAATCTCAGAAACATTAAACGAATTATTCTGAAATAATACCTGCAAATCTGTAAGGGACATGTTAAAGCACAAGCTTTCATTGGGAGTGAAAGACAATACAGGAATGGACGGGGCATTTAACTGTTTGGATGTAACCAAACCCCAACATGTTGTTTGAAATATGGTGCGGTTTAAAAACAAAATTTGGGTCGGGATGAGACAAGCACGGTGCAAGGCTTCTATGCCCTGCACCTGCCATGCTTTGGAACCCCAAATAGATTTCAAGTCAATGGTGTCCCTCCAATATTCATATCCACCCACAGCTAAGGCGTTCAAAAAGGAACCTGAATACAGCAATTTGGTGTGGGTCAACATGATTTTCTTAGTAGATGAAGAGTTCAACTTAAAATAATAGGAACCAGGATTAGATCTATTATAATCTGTAAAATAAGTAAACTTATTTCGAAGAGTCTGGGAGCTACCTGGCAAAGGGGTAGGACAATGTTCCCACTGGGTGTAATTAAAAGGACCCCGAAGGGTACTTGGCTTGTGGAGAAAATGGTTGCCCCTATGTTGGTAACAATATAATTCGGCATAATTTGCAGAATTCATGTACAAATCTTCGGCATTAAAAGCAGCATAATATTTCAAATCAGTAAATAACGATTCAACGGCATGCAAATCCTATATCGTCAGAATGAATATTACTTTTTACAATATCACCCATTGAAACACGAAGGACATTAGGTACATTAATAATTTCGGTTGGTCCATGAATTTGGAAATCTACAGCATCCCATACGATGCCATCAGTCACTGGGAAAGCTGAAATGTTCACAAATGTGTGGTCACGCTTCATGATGTGAGAGGAAGAATGCGGAGCCAAAGTTCCAGCGACATAGTTCACAGCAGAGCGTTCTAGCAAATAGTGTCCATTGATGAGCAGAAAAAATACGGTGACAAAGCCAATGGACATGAACAAAAAAATCAAAAAAAGTACCAACCAGATGTATGTCCATGGGGGGATCAAAAAATTGTCTCTAAACCATGATACAAAAATACTGAATTTGGAGGGGACAAGTGATGAAGAAGAATCCGAGTCAAAAGAATAACGTGTTGGGCTTAGTGGCGTTGTTGGCAAATGAGCCACGGACTCGGTGTCGGGGTAAGTATACTCGGTCTCCTCATTGCAGGGGGAAACTGAGCAGTCTTGCAGGGGATCAGGCAAATCTACCATCTCAAAAGCAACATCAGTGACCGTTCGGGCAGAAGGGCCAAGAACATTCGTCCGGCAAATGACAGGACAAGAGACCGCTGGTGTAACACTATTCAGGATCGGCCAGATGTTGTAGCTTGACATTTTCTATTGAGATGTATCTGTTCTCCTTGCGACCAGAAAGCGGTGGTAAGATGACTGTACGAGTTCCCTTCAAGCCAAGGACCGGAACTGGTGCACGATAAGAGGGTCCAAATTCTTTTTTGTTCTCCACCTTCTCTCGAACCAGTTCTCCAATCTTCGGAAGCCAGCCGGCAACCGGAATCTGCAGCGCAGCGTCTGTGGCCGAAGGTGTCTGTGCAATTGCAAGTTTGTCTCGGGCTTCATGTAAGTCCTGTAACATAGTAGAATGATTATCTACATCAAAGATGGCGGATTGCGCCGCCATGTCTAGACCATCAAGGTCAGGCACAAACATTCTTATGCCAAAGAGCATTTCGTATGGGGTCCGCCCACCCAGAGGTCTTCTAGGGAGATTATTAAGTGCACGTTGTACGGTATACAAGTGGGCCAGCCAGTTCCTGCCAGTACCTAAGACTCTAGCTGTCAAGGATTGCTTTAAATCACGGTTCATTCGCTCCACAATTGAATTACCCTCGGGTCTATATGGAGACGAAAATTTCACCCGCACCCCCAGTGAACCCATTGCGTCCTTGTAAGCCTTAGAGGCGAACGCTGGACCTTGGTCAGAATGGAAGGTGCAACATGCGAAAATTCCCACAAAGACACGCAAATCCCTGATGACATTTCGAGCGTCAGCACTCCGTTGTGGCCAGACCCAGAGGAACCGTGTGCACGAGTCCACTGCTACTAAGATGTACTTATATGCAGTGTCAGAGGAAAAGGGACCGCAGTGATCCAGGTAAGCACACCCAAAAGGTCTGTTTGCAATGCAGAGCGGTTTCTGTGGTGGCCGTGTAACCGTAGAAGGCTTAATCTGCTGACAAATGTCACAGGAAAGCACATAAGTACGGGTTTGTTTATATAATCCACGCCACCAGTAACGCTGCTGGAAGATGGAAACCGTAGCAGACACTCCAGCATGAGCTGACGCCATGCCTTCGTGCGCTGCCGTAATCAAGGAAAGTCTGCAGTCCGCGTTGGGAATCAGCCGATCACCAACGTCCGGTATTTTAACATAAGGAGCCTGTTCGGGACCTAATTGATAAAAGTATTTAGAAGGGAAACCCCTAGGGTAATTAGCACCCTCTTTTGTTGCAGCAATAGCTGCTAGAATATCAGTGTCTATTTTAGACATGGATCTGGTAACTGCTGCGACTGAACATGTGGCTACTGCGGATCTGGCAGCTTCATCTGCCAAACCGTTACCGACAGCATGTGCACCCACACGCTGGTGGCCAAGAGTGTGTACAACCTGTGTGAGAGGCAGATGTTGTTGTAAATCTGCCACTCGAACCCAAAGCGTTTTATGCTTGATTGTGCTGCCTTTTGCATCTCTATAGTCATTTTGTGACCAAAAGAATAGATTGTCATTATAAGACTGAACACAGTAGTATGAATCACATACAATAAGAGTAGTCACATCCGGATTGGTAAACTCAAGTGCTAGCACCAATGCACGCAGCTCGGCCAATTGTGCAGTACTGTCACCCAGTGCTTGAGTGTGCACTACAGTTGATTTGAACTTTCCGTTCACAAAAGAACCTGCAACAATAGCACATGCTGCTGAATAAGCATGCTTGGAACCCGTGGCCGGCTGGGCCGAACCATCGGTATAGATAATACATTCATAATCCTCAAGCGGTAGCAAAGACAGAGGAGGAGGATGAACGAATTCATACTGCAAAAACTCCTGAGTCTGTAGAGAAGATTCAAAGATAAAAGTGACATCCAGAGATGTCAAAGATGTTGCCCATTGTATCCAACGGGGGTGCAAAGCTTTAGAGTTTGGAACACTTGCTTTCGTCACTGCCTCTAGGGCAGGATAGGGTGTTACCACCAAAATGCGTTTTCCCTGTGCCAGTGCGCGTTCCTTTAGAATCGCCATCTGCACTGCCGTCAAAACTTTTTCCACAGAGGAAAAGCGCATTTCCGCAGAGGTGTAAAGATGTGACTTGTATGCAATCGGTACTGTGTCATCTTCGTTAAAGGTCAAATACGTGAAACCCACTGCCCCTGGAATGATTCTAATCACCAGGTTTGTGTGGTTATCACGTGTCAACAAGAATTTAGATTCAAGCAGATCAGACTGCAAAGACTGCAGTATAGAGTTATGCTCAGGAAACCAGCATAACTTAGAAAAGTTAGGTTGTATCAAAGCATAAAGAGGCTTGATACGCTGGGCATATTCGGGAATGTAAGTACGCCCGAAGTTCAGAAAACCCAGCAAAGACTGAAGCTTTTTCAGATTGGTCGGAGGGCACAAAAGTGCGCATTTCTCCAAAAAATGGGGAGCTAACCCCTTACCTTCATTGTTGAGCTCATACCCAAAAACAAAACGGTAAATTCAGCAATATGAGATTTGGCAAAGTTAAACTTGTAACCTAAAACCGCAAATTCGAGAATAATGCGGTCCACTCGTGTAAGATGCTGGAATAATTTGTCGTCTGTCAGGTAGATATCATCAACGTACGAACATGCATCTGGGTGTATGCCGTCCAACAAAGAGACGACACGTGCAGCGAATACACCTGGACTGTTTTTGTAGCCCATAGGTAAACGCCGGAATTTAAATAATTTGCCACCGGATGTAAAAGCGCTCCATTGGCTACTCTCCGAGGCCAAGTTGTGCGTGTAGAATCCATTGGATAGGTCAAGTGTAGTTTTGTATTTCTTACGAACAAGACTGTCTACTAGCGCAGAACTATGTGTATTTTGCACCGCAAAGGTCCGACAATGAGAGTTCAAATGCCGGTAATCTAAAACTAAGCGGTACGATCCATCGGGTTTAGAAACCGCGAAAAGGGGATTATTCATTGGTGATATGCATGTTTCAATGACTCCCTGATATTCTAACTGAGTCAGAATTTCAGAAATGGGGCCTTTTGCATCCCGTTTAATGGGATATTGGGGTTGTGGCTGTGGCAGCGACCGCAAAGGTATTTCATGGGGTGGTGATTCTTCATCCCAGCCCACATGGTTGCGGTATAACGCTGGAGCCAAGGACACAGCCCATTCAGCTGCTAGAGCCTCCGCTTTGTCCTTAGGGACATGTCGAGAAAAGCTCGGAAGGATTACATCCTCCCCTTTACGCGCAGCCAGTACAAATGGGGGCGGCCAATCTGCCTCCGCTAACAAAATGTCGTAAGAGGAGGTCAGATTCTCCCAAAAAATCCCTTTAATAACACGCTGTATATCACCTTCAATTTGAATGACAATATTATATAATCTGTCAGGGGGTGCCACTCTGGTATCTGCTGTCTCGACAGTAACGAATGTTTCAGTTGCTGTCGCCTCCACATGAGGACGTAGTGCCTCTCGCACTATGGTAACTTCCACGGCGCTGTCTAGGAGCGTCACTGCCCACGTCCAATTCAGGAGTCTCGTTCTCACCGTCTGTGGCATATTTTGCTGTTACAGCGGCAACCTTTTTCTTCTGAAATTGTGGGCGAGGATATTGAAATTCTTCTGATTTCCCTATGACTTGTTGTCGAGGTTGGTCTCGCCCCTGTGGAGCCTCTCGGCCCCTTCCTCTATCCTGACGATCTCCTCCACCAGCCTGTGAAGGCGTCGGTTCCTGTAAAGAACGAGGAGAACGCGAATCAGGGACGCGAAATCTCTCTGGAGACCTAATTCTCGCCCTATCACGCAAATCGTATGTGCGTTCAGAAGAAACAGAAACCGGGGATGCGGCTCGCGACCCCGACTTCGCCTGTTGCTTACCTTGTTTTTTCAACCTCCAGCTCTTTTTAGTAAAAACTGGTTTCTCATCTTTCTCAGACTGAGTTTTCGGTTGTTGTTGCGTTTGAGTTTGCGTTTTAGCAAAAGGCTTAACTCGCAGGCTATTTCGGCCAATTGTTTTGTAAGCCTGGGCAATAAGTTTTGGTAACTCGCGCGGCCTGTCCAATTCTGGGACTAAAGCCAAAGCATTAGCCACTTGAAAGTTAACCACATCGCCCTTGACATTCGCAAGGATCAACTCAGCTACTACGTCGAACACTCCCACCAGTCTCATCCCTAATTCCACAGCCGCTTCAGGGCCATGTTCATCCTGTACTCGTTTAATCACAGCGGGGAGAACCGTCATGGAAGGAGTGCCGAAACACTTCGCATATACTGCAGCGAATACCCTACCCCAGTTGTTGCATGCAGTCAACTCGGGTACTAAGTCTTTTGGCAAACTAATCGTCAAAATCCTGTGTTTATCCACAGGAGTAGTATTTGGAAAAATTGCCTCCAGCTGGTCAAATTTCTCTGCAAGCCAATAAGGTAAATCGTCCTTATTTGGTGGGCGCTTGCCCATCACCGAATTAACCATGACAGGACTTATAGTTACACCGCTTGCTCCAGCTGGATGGGCTGCAACTCCAGGCGGGGCTGCCTGGATGTTGCCTGTAACATATTGTACTAAAGCTCTGTGCACTCGTATTAAAGACGAATGCATATGACGAAGTTCAGCGACTGCTACTGTCATATACCGCGGATGTGGAGTATACCCGGCCAAGACAGGCCAAGTGGCCCCATCAATTGATAAGGGGCCTAAACGAACCGCGGTAACCGGTTGGGGGAGGACGCCATCAAACCAAACACGATGTTGCCACGCCATGAGCGGTACTTCAAGATTCCTATACGGTCTATAGTTATTAGGAACAACGGTGGCTTCATATTCATGGAACAAATTATCAGCCCCATCCACCGCAGGAAAAGTGACCCAAGAGTAAAACACCTCAAAGTGGTAAGCTGGATCTGCTTGTACCACAAAGATCAAATCGACACCCGCGTCAGGCACTCCATACACTGTTAAGTGAGCTCGGAGCGCAGCGCGGCTATGTGCCGCAATTTGTACAGCCATTATAAGGCTAAAAGTTTTCGACAACCTAATATGTGGCAGCACAATAGAGGGTATTTTTTAAGAAACCTTTTACTAACTTCAAGCTTGAAAGAACCTATAAAAACGTCAATATAGGAGGTATCACCGTCACACACGCTTCCGGAAGCGTTTGTGAAGGGAGTTGTGGACAAGCACAAGAACTACTCAAGCGTCTCGCAGATAAGCAGCCCCACGTTGGGCGCCATGTTGTAGGGATTCTGTACATACACAGAGCTATGCACAGGATAATAGGACCTCGGAATATAGTGGTGAGCCAACCATACCCCTTAGTACCTAACACCCCAATCCGACTAGCTTTAGCGTCTTCTTAGCAAGAATGCTGCTAATTATTAGACAACCCAGAACACGGTATCTCTCTCTCAGGACTCGCAGAAGCAATAACACCCTTTCATAACTCACTCATACCTGTCCACAACGTGCGTAATAAGAGACACTGTATAGTTTAAAATGTTTATTTTAACTAACGTGCTCTAAGGTACAGTACACATGTCAGTACTATCAGCATAATGCATAAGAATAAAACAATAAGCATAGTTACAATTCCATAGAATATAAACGGGAAAGCATTTCATAAAGCTGTCAATATATAGCTAAATGAGTACACCACCCTCCCCGTGCTAGTAACTAGTTTATTATAAAAACAGAAGACCTCTGGGCTTTGGCTGGCAGACCCCCATACCTCAATAGCTACATGCAATGGGTTACATCATCAGACAAGCACAGCTCTTCTCTCTGGAAAGGTTTTTCTCCGAAGTGTCCCCAACAGTGAAAATCACAATATTAAAGGCACCCGAATTCCTTGAGTGCAGTGGCATTCAGTGTTATGTCTAAGTACGAGGGGCTGACCAGATCAGCAAGAACAAGGCACATTGTTTTCCGACCTTGTACACAATGTACAGACGCAACCCTAAAGCAACAAGGAAGAATGTGAAAGGCAGATAGTCCCAAAATAGCAGAGGCTGGGGGGCACAAAGTAACGTGCGCAAAGAGGCATCATGGCAGCCAGGCCTAAGCTAACTTAGCAATGCAAATCACACAAGTCCACAAACCACATGACATACTGGCTATCTGGATGCAAGGGAATCGAAAAGAATGCATGACACAAATCAATCACTGTATACCATTCCGCATCATGTGGAATTTGATGAAGAATTACTGCTGGGTTTGGCACAACTGGGCAACAAGGCACAACAATTTTGTTCACCTTTCTCAAATCTTGCACTATTCTATCGGTTCCATTTGGCTTTTTCAATCCCATAATTGGTGAATTACAAGAACTGCTCATTATTTCCTTTAAAATTCCTTGGTCAATCATTTGATCAATTACAGGAGCTATTCCTGCTATTACTTCTGGCTTCATTTTATACTGTGGTGTATTTGGATAGTCAACACCATCTTTCACTGTAATTCTAATCGGGTCTACTTTTTTCATCAATCCAATCTCCTCTCCTGTGAAATCCCATACATCTGAATTCACCACCTTCATCAATTCTTCCGGCACACTTTTATCTGTAAGAAGCGAAAATAACTCATTCACTTCTGTTCCTTGCTTTGCTAGCACCATTTTAAAAGCGACATCCTCATCAGGTGTCTGGAATGCAATACCATCTGGTGTGCAGTAAATAGTGCAATTCATGTTGCACAACAAATCTCTTCCTAACAAGTTCACTGGACTTGAGTCACACACTACGGACCGATGCATATCTTTAAATGGATCAATATGCACTTCAATTGGTTTAGTAACTGGGGTACTAATCTGTTTATTAGAGACTCCTACTACTTGGATAGTTTCTCCCGAGAGGGGTAGGTTTGGAATTTCTGCTGCTCTCACAGTAGAACGGGTAGCACCAGTGTCCACAAGAAAGGTGATATCATTACCTTCCACTTTTCCATCAACAAATGGACCTGTCTGATCTGCCTCTAGAGTGGTGCCAAGCACGCACTCTTCCTCCCTCCTCAGGCAGCGTCATTGATTCGACTCAACATCACTTCCATCACATTGCATCCAAAATTGAGGAATCACATTCGTGTTAGTATTTTTTACCAACCTGGTCTCCTCCGTGGAACCCTGTATCCGCACTGTATCTTTGAGCATTTACATTGTGTGGCAAAGGTGGTTGCGGGACCTGATACTGGGTAGTAACTACCTGCTGCTGAGGTGGTTGTTGCACACTTACCTCACTCTGCACCTGTGGGGTTAAAATTTAATTTTCTCCATTAGTCCTCTGCACTGATCTACACTCATTCTTCCAGTGTCCATACTTTCCGCACGCATGACAAGAAAATTTCTTTTTCGCCTCTTCCCTGCTCCTTTGTCCCCTACCTCTACCTCCACTAGGTCTTTGAGCATTCTGACTAACTCCTCCCATTTGGTTTATAGATTGTGAATTCAACTGGGTTTCCTGCTGCTCTGCTACCTTTACTTGCACCCACATCATCTTTTCTTTTAATTTGCGATGGCGCGACTCAATGTCATCACTGCAATACTTTGCATATCTCAAAATCTCATCTATCGTTTTAGCCTGCCAACACAACATGTGTTGCTGTATCATCTGGCTAATCTCAGGTCTCAATCCATACACAAATCTATACACAAAATGACCCATATCTTTGTATCCAATATTCTCAAAACCACTATACTGCTTAAAAACCTGTAACAGTCTCTCGTAATATGCATGCACAGACTCTTTCGGCTCTTGAGTTGTTCTATCTATTTTTACCCAATTAGTTTCCTTAGGGGAAATTTTGCTTTTCAAAAAAGTAATCACCTGATGGTACTTTTTCATCACCTCATCAGAAGGTGCTCCTGTTTTAGAATCTCTAGGCTATTCATCTTTTGGCCAATCAACGGTAATCTTACATTCTGTCCATAAATCTGCAGGGACAACAATTTCAAATAGTCCATCTAAATCTTTTAACAACACTTTCGAGACTTTCACAAACCTCTCAACTTGTTTGTACCATTCCACTGGCTTTTCTCTCAACTTGGGAAACTCATTTGTAAAAGACAATATATCCTGTCTAGACCATGGAACATGCACACAACCTCCTCCTGGAACTTCTCTCATGGGACATTCAAGAGTTACATTTTCTACTTCTCTTATTGGATGTAAATATACTTCTTTACCAGTTGCTTCTTCTTTCTTCCTCATCCATCTACCCTTCCATCTATCCACGTCTCCCCATTTTCTCAAAACAACCATTAACTCTTTTATCTGCAATCGTCTACCAGATGTATTCATATTTTCAATATCTTTTTCAGTAAAATCCACTCTGTCTTCTGCAACACTTTCGATCTGCTCATGTCTACTCCTAATTCATCTGCAGCTTCCACTAACCTTTCATGTAGATTTCTCGCTTTCCAAGTAACACTTTTACACATATACATCAATTCATCATCTTGATAAGTCTTTAGCCTGTCTGGACTTATGGTCCCAAGGATCATTTCCTCCAGATCTACTTTCAGCTTACATACATCTATGGGTTGTGGCTGTGTTTTTCTCCTTTGTAACCCTTTCACCCAATCATCCAACTTTTCAGTTGTCGGACCTATTGAAGCTTCACTTCTGGGAATTTCTTCCAACTCTATTCTTTTTGGCTGTAACTGCATTATTTCCCTAGGGGTTTCATTTATTGTTAAATTAGTCGGAGGTGTTGTCCTAGTAATGATAGTGGGCTGTTCACTATGAGCAATTACAGTATTAATTCTACTATTAGCTGATGTTACAACAGAATTTAGTGGGACAGTCAAGGAAGGTTCATGGATAAGTCTATTTTCAAATACAGGTATTTCTGGACCTATAGTTACTGGCACAGTTATTGCGTCTATTTTCATATTCGTCTGATTTAATTTTTCAACTAACTCTTTGGTTTTTATTGCCAATTCTGCTTCTTCTTCCTGCACTACATCACTTACAGTTAAAACTGGTGTCGTTTGAGGTGTCATTGGGATTTCCATTGACGGTGCATTTGGTGTCACCATCACTGAATTTTCCTGATAAGGAGGTGGTCGTTTAACTAATATATCATCCAGTAGCTCGTCATCAGATTCATTCGGGTTATATCCATAACCAAGTTGCTCTAAATGTCTCCTTTTCTCCTTAAATTTGCTTCCTGCAGTCTCTCTTACCATTAAAACTGGATATAATCCCTCAGTTATCTTTCCATTTCTCCATCTCTTCATCCTGTCCTCATGCCTTTCATCATGAAATCTTCCAAATATAAATCTATTAATTCTACCACTTCTATGTCTTTCCCTTTCATACATTTCATCTTCCCATTCTACTAATGCTTCAAACTGTGTAGGTCTAGGTCTTGGGTCTAGTGCCATCATCTTTTCTCTCAAATTACGCAATACTGCCAAATTAAAGGAACCATGCTCTGGAAAAAGCTAGCACACCATCATTCTTCGTATATCCTATCCAATTTTCTAGCCAAATACATGTGTGATAACCATATTTTAACATCATGTAAGACGCTGGTGTCTTCGGTGGAGGAATAGGAACTCCTCTCTCGTCATTACGGGTTTGTCCTTTTTAAAGAATCTTTTAATTTTTCCAAACAAAGTCAATTTCTCCTGTCTCGGTTGCTCGAAATACATTTTTGCCAATTGTCAATAATTCACGCAATCCAAATCCTTGTCAATACAATCCACGATAATTCTCCAATCAACTTCCTTTGCTTCCCTAGGCACCTGACCAATGTCAGCACGACACACTCTAACTCTTCCAATCGAAGCTTCCTACGTCTCTGCAATCCTGTCCAATACCAGCGCGACTCACACCAACCAACCAATCTGAGCTTACCTTGCCTCCGCAGTCTGACCAATGAGAGCGCGGCTTTTCGTGACGTCAGCCTCTCCTTTTACTGCTGACCCTCCCTTTACAAAAATTATCGGCGCTTTTCTAAGTTCTTTTTCTTTACATTAACTTATTAGTTACAACATAAAACAATACCACATTGCCTGTTTACTAAATAAAGAGATAGATTTTCACTTCAAAGAATATTCCTTTCAATATGGGCAAGTATAACAATTCCGCTATCCTTCCCTTCATTCAAGCTAGGGAAGGACCTGTTACTTCTCTAGGGATAAGGCCAAAATTTCACAAGAGGACCTTTTATTCGAGAGGAGGTCTCGCTACTCTTCTGGGGATAAGGCCAAAGTTTCACAGGTGGATCCTTCGCTATGTCAATCTTTTTCTACATACACACTAAATAGTCCCTATAATAACACAAAAGTGTTATTACTGATTAAACAGACAATGCACCTGTTCCCGTGTGATTTCACTTCTCACTCTTTTCTTCTGCCTTATTTCAGGCTAATTTTTCTCTGCCGGCTTCCCAGATACCCTTCTGTATCTGTGTTCCAAAGACTACATAAAACGCAACACTAACTCACTATATATAGTATGTTAAACATATAATCAATAATCAATAAATCACCAAACTAATCAATAATAACCATCATTCTGCTACCAGAAAAACTGATCCAGCGCAACCCCTAATTCATAAAACCAGGGACCAGGGAAATCTCTTCACACATAAATTGTTCATCAAACAACGGGGCCCATCACACATTACCCATAAATGATCCCTGAAGACGGGCGCTGGATTTGGGGGCTTAATTTGTCAGTTTTATTACGTACAGTATTATACTTCACATTAAGAACATTTATATAAATCCCTAACTATTCGTAATTTCAACTGTCTTCTTCTTCTGGTCGATGGACCATTAGTTGAAGAGTTGATGGTGACTATGTTTAACTAAACATTTTAATAATTAACTAAATAACCACAGAGTCATTTATTCGGTTAAAATTTTATCTTATTAATTATTAAATGCTCATATTTTTAGATTGTCAGTGCACACACAAGATTACATGTAAGAGAACAAATTATCAAGCAATGTAATCAAAATGAATCATTTGAATCAACATCAAAGCGTGCATAGGAATGGGGAAGAGAAGGTACAGCATAAACACTTGCAGAAATATTGCAAATAAAAGCATTTAAGGAGGGAGATACCCACCAAAGAATCAGGAAAACCACTTCCTTGGCCGAGGTTGTGGCAAGGGTCCTCAGAGATAGGCTCAGAGGACAAAGTTAACAGGACAGATACAGCTAAGGTTTGCCATAGTCGGACAAACAAAGATAATCTCCCAATTCAATCTACCTTAATCTAGTTCGTGAGCACACACTTTTGGGCTATCTTATCAACGCCAGATCCTTGATTAAGAACAAGGCTGCTTTTAGAGACTTTGTCTCGCTTCGCAAACCAGATTGGATGTTCATCACAGAGACATGGGCAAGGGATTGTTCTGGTCCTGATCTCGTGGAAGCAATCCCTTCCGGATATAGCCTAGCCAGATTGGATAGGGTAGGCAGAATGGTAGGGGGGCTGGGCATTCTTTATAGGGAGGTTTTTACTTGTCGCACTGAGCCACTCACCACACCCTCTGACCAGTACCAGGTTTTATACTTTTCAATAAATACTCATCCCACTGAAAGTTTCTCTGGTGTCTTATCCTACCGGCACCCCGGATCCAGATCTTCCTTCAGCCAGGACTTTAGTAAACTTTTAGAGCCCTACCTAGAAAGATCTAACATTACATTGTTGGGTGATTTTAACTTCCATCTGGATAAAACGTTATGTAAAGACACCCAAACCCTTCTGGAAACCCTGGGCTGCTGTGGATTCCCGCAATCTTTTCAAGAACTTTCTGCTTCCCGGGCACTTGGATGCAAATCTAGCAACAGCTGAACTCTCTAAATGGCTGTTAGTAGCCATGGACACTTTAGCGCCCGTTAAAAAGCACTATGCAGCGAGGAAAAAGCCCTCTGCTCCAGGGTTTTCTGATAGACTCAGAAAGCTGAGGCAATCCTGCCGCAAACAGGAGAGGATATGGCGTATAGATCTGGCGCCGGCGGGCAGAGAGTTACATAAACAGCGCCTGAGGGAATATAAAGCGGCTATTACTGAAGAAAAAGGAATGTATTATTCAAAGGTTACCGAATCGATCAAACCTCCTAGAGAGCTTTTTAATGTTATTAACTCTCTTATATCCCCCCCTGTCGCGGATACATCAGATTTTTCCCAGGAACTCTGTGATAGAATGGCGGATTTTTTCCGCACTAAAATCACAGATATATATTCTTCGTTGGAGGCTTCCAATGCTAAAACTGCCCTATCTCCTCCTTCTAAACTCCACCTTAATGATTCGGTAACCATGGAGGAGGTACCTAGGCTACTCACCTTCCCTCGCATGTCGCCAGATATTACGGACCTTCTGTTAGAAGGCGTTACATCTGGGTCTCCATTGGACGCATGCCCTCTGAAGGTGTTAAAATTAGGAAGAGACGTCATTGTTCCCCATCTCACCTCAGTACTCAATGTAGCTATTTCCGAGGGGCAGTATCCTACCCCTTGAAAGACTGCGGTGGTTAAACCACTTTTAAAAAAACCTTCACTGGACCCAACAGAATTGAAAAATTATCGCCCCATTTCTTTGCTACCAGTCCCAGCCAAGATTCTGGAAAAACATTTAAACTCTCACCTTAGCGCTTATCTAAAGGATCATCAGCTGCTCGATGGCTCACAGCATGGTTTTAGAAGCCATCATAGCACGGAGACAGCATTAACTGCGGTATTTAATAACATCCGTGCTCAGGTTGATGCAGGGCATACCACACTGCTGGTTCTTCTTGACCTTACCGCAGCTTTTGATACCCTATCTCCTTTGAGGCTGGTGGAACGTCTCAAGGAGATAGGGATCGGGGGCACGGCCCTTGGGCTTCTTGCCTCCTTTCTCAGTGATCGGGCACAGATAGTGAAAATGGGCCAATTCCACTCGGTTCCAAATTTTTTGTCATGTGGAGTTCCGCAGGGCTCCTCCCTGAGCCCAACACTTTTTAATATCTATGTTGCCCCGCTGGCTAAGGTCGTGAGATCCTTTGGACTGGAGGTGTTGTCTTACGCTGACGACACACAGATAATGGTGTCCATTACCCACAGTATTAGGGAATCCGCCGCAAATTTTAAAAACTGTATGCAGGCAGTTTCCTCCTGGATGGTTGAAAACTATCTTAAATTTAATGGGGAAAAAACCAAGGTCTTGATCTTTGGTAACCAACATGACATCTGGTCCAACGACTGGTGGCCTGACACGCTTGGCAGCTGTCCCTGCCCGGTATCCTATCGGAAAAATCTAGGGGTCATAGTGGACAATTCTCTCTCTCTGAGTTTTCAGATTAGCAGAACAGTGTCCACCTGTTTTGGGATAATCAGGATCCTTAGAAAAATTTCCCAGTTCCTTTCGTTTGCCTTACGAAAACAGGCAGTTATTGCCTTAGTAATGTCCAGACTCGACTATTGTAATGCCCTCTATTTCGGCATTAACAAAGGCCTGGTGCGACGTCTGCAGCTGGTGCCCAATGCTGCAGCAAGGCTGGTGATGGAGCTCCCGAAATACCATTCAGTTTCGGCTTCCCTCATCACGCTGCACTGGCTTCCTCTGGACCGAAGGATTCTCTTTAAGACCCTATGCCTGACCCATAATGCCTATTTTGGCCTAGGCCCTGAGGCCATTAAAGCACTATTCCAGCGCTATGTTCCTACTAGGCAGCTTAGGTCGGCAACCAAGAATCTGCTAATAGTTTCGAGGTTCAAGAAGGCTAAATGGGGAGGCAGGGCTTTTTCCACTGCCGCTGCTAGGCTGTGGAACTCCCTCCCTGATGATCTCTCTGGACAGGTGTCACACTCTCTCTTCCGCAAGGCCTTAAAGACCTGGCTCTTTACACAGACATCAGTTTGAGCATATTATTTTATTTCTGTATAACAGTCCCTTTGCAGCGCCTTAACGCCCTTGGGCATAGTTAGCGCTATACAAATCCAATATTTATTCATTCATTCATTCGGTTCTCCTCGGACGCAGTCTCCTCCCAAGCACTCCCGCAACGTTCTCGTACCTAAGGTTTCTCTGGCTCAGTGTTGGTCTGCTCTCTCTGTCTTGGCGCACTTCTCTCTCTATGTTCTGTGCGTTCAGATCATCTGCGTTTTAATCGTCTCTTCTCTCTGATCGGCCACACCGGACTGCACCGACTGACAGACTGACGGACTGACTGTCTGTCTTACTGACTTGCCACACCCCAATTGGGATATCAATTATACCTTCATGCCTAACTTACTATCTTACAATGTTGCAGTATCAGTAGAAACTCGTCCTGTGATTGGTTGTCCTAAATCATGCTAGGGTCGCCTCATCATGTTCTCCTCACAAATCCATCCCATTCCGGTTTTGACAAAGGAAGTATTAAGGATAAATACATTTGTATACTACTAACGATATTAGTTATACATTTTGCAACATTTCATTTTATGATATCCGCTTCACATTCGAATTGCACTTAGCGATGGCAGTTCCCACAGTCGCTGTTGCATCTTGGCACATAAACAATAGGACACAGGTCAACATGGCCTTCACACGGATTACATCAGCTGGTGCACTCTGCTGCTCGTAGGCAGGCAAGCAATTTCGCGCATGCGTTCTTCATATCAACCAAGACAACCACATGCTGGCTCGGACAAGAGGCCATTTTCATGCAGGCCCAATCTCGTACTAAAGCAAATAAACACAAAAGAGTATTAATTCATGCAATGAAACCCATTATGGTTACCTCCCACCATACTAATACCCTGTATTAATTAATTTCTAGTAAAAGCTTATTAATTTAAAGCAACTTCTCGTTATTTGTGCACAACATGCAAAATGTGCAATGTACAACATAGCATAAACATGCATTAGTACGATTTTCCAAAGTGCAAACAGTTAATACGTACTCATGCCATCATGATTTAGTATATTATGTAAAATGCGTTTGCCCTCTGTGTGTATGTGTGCATTCAGGGTTGATTAGTTCATGCAGTTAATACATCATTATGGGGTTTCTTAATTTCATGAGGATGTATTTTTACAAACCTCACTCCATCAGTAGCTTTTGCCTGTTGCTTCTAGGTGTGCCTTTGTGCAATCTCATCCACAGGCTGTGGGTGTTCTGCAGGTGGTTACTCTGTGGCTGGTCGAGTCTGGTGACCACTGTTAGAAATGGGGTGCCTAGTTGGCAGCAGTTTTCACCCTGTCCAAGTAGGGACCCACACTCTAGTCACGGTAAGTGTAGTACACACTAAGGGGGATATTCTCAAGAACGTGCGATAATCATCGCCAAAATAGGTTAACGCAAGTTTGCATATCGCCGTCTATCGCGGGAAAATAACCCTGTGTTAACGTGGCATTCACAACACGGCGGTAACATGCAATAGTACCCCGATAACGCGGCAAATGTCTGCGATAACACTACCGGGACGGCAATAAAAATCCCAACCCGAACGTGAAAAAAGTTGCGATGTGCCCAACCACGATAAAACATCCAGGGAGAAGCAGCGCCAGGCCTGCAAGTCCCACAAGTCAGGCTGCAAAAAGCACAATAAAAGCGGCAACACAAACAAAACACAAACAACTGCGAAGCACCATGGAGCAAGCACAGAGGACAACCAGAACCCCACAAGCCCCACGGAGGACCAGCCTGGGACCTCGGGGTCAGGGAAGGGCAAGGAGAAGAAGAAGAGGAAGACGTGCTTCAGTCCGCAGGAAAACAGGATCCTGATCACAGAGGTGATAAAACACCATCAACAACTGTACTTCACCTCCACTGTGTCATTGGCAACAAAGAATACAATATGGCAGTCCATCCTGGACAAGGCGAATGCAGTCGGAGTGCTGAGGACAATGGACGAGGTCAAGAGGCGCTGGAATGATGTGAAGCGCAAGACCATGCAGAAACTCGCAGACAACCAGAAGGCAGTAATGCAGACTGGAGGTGGGAGTCCAGCGCCACAGGAGGAGCTGGATGAGATGGAGGAAATGGTGACCACAGTCATCAGTGTGGAGACGGTGGCAGGAGTTGGGGGACCGGACACTGCTCAACATGACCCGACACAACAGCAACAGGGTGAGTAACCACCAGGGACTGGGGTGACGGGGGGAGATGGGCACAATGGCACACATGCACAATTAAGTAGAGCACATCTGTGGACAAACCATGCCCAAAAGTCACAACACCAACCAAGAGCCCAAGTTACCCAAGTCTGCAACATCACAGCACTGCATAAGCACAGAAGTGAAAGCCACACCGCCTGAAAGGGATAAGGGCCAGCCAAATCAGAGCTGAAGGGGCAACTCACCTACAATGCAGCACACACACATAAGAATCAGAGCACCTCAACATTTACAACAATGTCGAAAGAAAAGCAACACCAGCACAACAGAACAGAGGACACAACTGCTGCCGCTTGTGTGTGGAAAATGGCCATTCGCATGTGGCATAGCAGGAAACTGTGAGATGATAATGTACTAGTACAACCCACATCCCTGATGGTGTAGTAATGCATGTATGGCCATGACCCAGATAGGCAGTGAGACACACATTGTCATGCAAATCAACACTCATCACAGTTGAATACAAGTGAAGGTGCGTAGACTTTATTAGCATATGCGTGTCAGTATGGCCAAGATAAGTGCCACAACATGCAGACCAATGCAGCAGTATGTCAGAACGTGGAACGTTGCCAAGCGCCGCTGTCCACTACGGGGGAGTGAGACACCATTCACAGGTGTGTGTTTACCCGCGTTGTTGTCCGCTCATGTATTCGGAGTCCAGGCGAATGCAGCCATGTCCACTGTCGTCATGGGAGATGTGACCAGAACCCCAAATTCCAACAAGGTGTCGGGACATGTGCAATGTGTTCCAAACTGTTGTGTCTGCGGGTACGTAGTTACACGTCCATGAAAGCTATTGCAGCTTCGTAGGCAATCATTTCCAACATGAGGTCGTCGTCGACTTCATCGAACAGGACGGCGAGGCTAACCATTAGCAGGTCCGGACAGATGTGCTGCGTCCACCCCCTTTCACCAATTAGCACTACAGCCCAATAGGGGAGCGGCTCAATTTGCTCACTGCACACGAGGAGTTCTGCAATCTCCCAGGTCCAGCTGCCAGCATGTACGCCAAGTATCCAGGCATCCCATAGACGGGTGTCACAGTGACACTCATGGTCGTGGGCCAACAGGGGGCGCACCCACATGTCGAAATCCAGTTTGGCTACCGTCCTGTTGGATAGGCAGACATCCATGGACCACTCGAATATGCACGAGCGACAATGCAACACAGGCTGCACGCAGGTGACGTTGGCAAGGCGGAAGCTCAGCCGGTAACTGATCCACAGCACTACCATTGGCAGTGCCCCCAGTAAATGCAGCATATGTGCACAGTACAGTTCCACGTGACAGTGGTTGTGCAAGTGTCCGGGATGGTCTGCCATTGCGTTGGTGGCTCTGGTTGAAACGGCACTGTTCTGACCTGCGCCAGTTCTGTGGATGAAATGCCACAGCTCAGAGCAATGAGTTGTTTTAGTGTGCAACGGTTGTACGCCTGGGTTAATGTGGGAGTAAGTGTGAAGGCCATTCCATGCAAGATAACTTCGAGCAAGGACTTCTGTGTATGGGGTGTGTATACGTTGGTCTTTCGTCGGGCTGTGCGTAGTGTGGGAGTCATCATCAGCTGCTATAGTATCTGTCAGGGGGTGCCGGGCACATGCAATTCTGAGGTCAGAGGTGCAGATGTGCTTCCGCCTGATAGCTCAGACAAAGGAGCATTCATCCCTAATGTTAGTTTCTCATCTGCTTGCATTCAGGAACTGTGAAGTGGCTTGTTGGGGGTGGGGTGGGATGTGTGCGACTTTGGGATTCATGTTCGACATGTCTTGCATGTGGCAAATGAGCGGCATCACTGTGTGTAACGTTGCCTCACAGCTGCTCCTCCCTCCCCCCGAGCCTATTTACTTGTGTGCGCTGCGCGGTTGCATCACTGGCACTCCTACGGCACACCATTATCATGCCTGTCTGCGCATGTCCACAAGCCTGACAACAACACTGTGATGTTGGCCGTTGGAGGTGGGCGGCCATGTGAGTGTAGGCCTGTGGGAAGGATAGGGCGGACACAGACGTAGAGTTCATGCCTGGCTGAACTCGCGCTGCGATTAAGGCTAGGCATTTGGCTCATGCTGTGGCAATACAGATACACACAACACTTGGCATGTATGAGCCAAGACCCCGAACGGTCTTGCGATCCTTCATTTCCCCGTTCGTGCGAGCCTGCCCTCCGGGTGCATGCTACATTGCAACATTGTCGATTGTGGACTGGGTGGCGCCGACACTACCATAGTGACACACTCATTAGTTACTTCCTTGTCCAGACCAGAACTGAACCACGCCCAGAGCCCCAGGGAAATCCTTCACACCCCTATGCTGGCTTGGTGTACGCCGGCCCAGCCCACTCAGCTTACGCTTACAGGGGGGGGGGACAAAGCTACGTGTCCAAGGTCGTACCCACTGCCTGAGGTGACATGGTTGCGTCCGCTGTCCACAGCACAATGTAATGTGGTAGAGCCCTGGCCCATCATGCATACATAATGACCACATGGACACACTTAGATAGATAGTTGAACTGGCTACGGGCACGTGCGCCCGGCCACTTTTTATTACCAGGGTCACATGTCCAGTGACGCCTGTGCTGTATGGGTGTGGGGTGAGTGTAAGCCAGCCCTGAGGGAGTGGTTGGTGCTGGCAACAACTAGAACAGTGATCATCGGATCACACACACAGATTCAATCATAAAGGGTCCATGACTTGCAGTGCACTGAGGTTGGGGCACCAGAGCTGAGCCTGCTCATGTGAAGGAATTGTTAATGATTTGATCCCTTTGGGATATTCCTGCTGCAGCTGCAGTGGGGTGTGGTACACCTGCCTCATCTTCATCATCATCGTCCCAGGTCTTCCCAACTGCCTGAGGTGACATTGTTGCGTCCACTGTCCACAGCACAAAACTCAATCATGAAGGGTCCATGTGTTGTGGTGCACTGAGTTAGTGGCACCTGAAGAGCTGAGCAGGGTATCCAGCTGATGGTGGCATCCAAGACAGGTGTGAGCAAATTACATAGGCTGGCTGTGAGACTCCTCCGACTCTGGCAGTTGTTGGTTGGAGGTGGTCCTGGCGGTGGTGGCGGGTGTGCAGCCAGCGATGATGGCGTGTCCTTGCAGGTCAGGATTGGATTTGGTTTGCGAGCCCTGCTGACCGCAGTGTAGGCCGGAGGCAGCGGTCAGAAAGGGCACACAGCCATGACGATGACTTGTGGTGCACTGAGTTAATGGCACCATGGAGCGCTCGGCAGGTGCGCGGCCTGCGCTGCTGCGTCGTCCGGGCGACCCACCCTGGAAGCAATGTCTGTTACCTACTGGACTCTGCCATAAATAAATAAAGACTCAATTTGATTTGCGAGCCCTGCTGACCGCAGTGTAGGCCGGAGGCAGCGGTCAGCAAGGGCACACAGCCACGTGGCGTCGGCTTGTGTTGCACAGGGTCAGTGGCACCTGGGGCGCTCAGCAGGTGCCAGGCCAACGACGGTGCGCCGTCCATGCGGGCCGCACTGGGTGCAATGTTTTTCGCCTATTGAATTCTGCCTCAATATTGCCGCGTGGCGTCGGCTTGTGGTGCACAGGGTCAGTGGCACCTGGAGCGCTCAGCAGGTGCACAGCCAACGACGATGCGCCGTCCGTGCGGGCCGCACTGGGTGCAATGTTTTTCACCTACTGAATTCTGCCTCAATATTGCCGCGTGGCATCGGCTTGTGTTGCACAGGGTCAGTGGCACCTGGCGCGCTCAGCAGGTGCACAGCCAACGACGATGCGCCGCCATGCGGGCCGCACTGGGGGCAATGTCTGTTGACTAGTGGTTTCCTCCATTGACAGAAATGTGGCACGATTCGAATTGTGGGACCTGCTGACCGCAGTGTAGGACTAAGGCAGATTCCGGCACACACATGAGTCCGTGTTGCTGTGCCGCTGGATGCGCTGGGGGCCTGTGTCGCGGAGTCTGGAGGTCACTGCGGCGGACTCGTGGCAGGGTGAGGTACACCGCCCTGGCAGACGCGTTGCCCATCACGGAAGAGAACCACGCCCAGGGCCCCGGCCTTTTTATCAGCACTCCTACGCTGGAGTGGCATACGCCAGACCAGCCCACTGCGCTTATGCTTACAGGGGGGGGGCGGCACAGCTACATGTCCAAGGTCTTCCCCGCTGCCTGCGGTGACATGTTTGCGTCCACTGTCCACAACACTACATACCCCAGCAGTATGTGTCCACATGGACATGTCTGTGCTCTGCATTCTGTGGTCTGTCCGGCACATCACCGCCACACTTGGCATTGTGTACATTCTTCTTCATGGGTGAGTTGCCTCCTTCACACATACTTGGTTCCCACCTCTCCCCACATTCTGCACTTGTGTGGCTGAGGGGCCATGCCGTTTTCGGAAGGTCCACTGTCTTGTCCTACGCTGCCTCGGTGGTAGTCCGGGGGGGGTCCAGAGGGGGGGTGGTCCTGGGGGTGGTGGCGGTGGGTGTTGTGGCCCTCTTGGGTCTCTGGGCTGCATGTTCATTGTCTCCATGGCATCTGTGGGTCTTCAGATGTGGCTCTGGGCTGGGCTCCCTTTCATACTGCAGGTAGTCGTCCTGCTTAGCACCAGCAGAAGGCAGGTGTTAAATCCCTGCTGCTAACGCGCCTTATCGCCTGTTTTTGGGTCGCATCGCAGATCTGGCTGGTCGTTGAGAATATCGCGATGTGGTGTTTTCGTGTGTTTGTGCACGGGAACGCCTACTCTGCATATCATTAGTGTTAGTTGTCTCTCTCATCCTTGGCGATGTGTTTTGCGGCAGCTATCGCCGATATACTGGTGATGTGGGGAGTTTGCACCAGCTTGTGAATGGGGCGATAATACTTTTGCTGCGCTAAAGTGCCGTTAACTCGGCGATGAGTCCTTGAGAATATGCCCCTAAGTTTACCTGTGCTCACCCTCGGATAGCTTGGCACAGAGCAGTCAGGCTAAACTAAAGAGGCAATTTTTAAAGTATTTGTGCACACGCACACACACACACATACACACACACACACTGTTATGTTCCATATAGGTACCCTAATATAGGCCCGGGTAACATCATACCCCTTCACCTACATTTCCTTCCCTACACTACACTGTAACGAGCCTTTTAGGATTGAACCTTTACCTAGTTCTAGTCCTGGGTGCAGAAGGAGGGTTTCTCCTGAACAATAGAGTCCTATAACTCCATCAATAGACTCACACAGTATGAATGAATATTCATAAGGGTTCTTAGAAACCAGGCTGGGGCTACACCACCTTCCTCCCCATATCTACGTACACGGTTCATCCCATACGTCATCCTCAAATCCAACAATGGATAATACAAGCAACAAGGGACAAAGGAGCCCTAGATACTTTCTGTATAAATATAGCACCTCTTGCTAATGTTAGACAGAGGGAACCGAGGCTTCCAGGCCGACACACTGACCAGAGACGCTGAGGCTCCTGCATGCAGACGCTCCAGCTGACAGTGGTCTGAACATCCCTCGCGGGGTGTCCAACTCGAGACCAAGAAGGGCTTCTACATTCTCACACTTCAGGTAATGGGGTCCGACTAAATCCTAGAGGGATTCTTGGCTTTACACCTACTCACATGCTAGGTACACTTAGGTACATCTAGACAGGCATCGTAGGAGTACGCGCACTTTTATCCTGCATTTTATATTCATGTATTCATTCATGCTTATTGCAAGATGGTAGAACTGTGCTATCCTTTTATATTCATAGTACTGCTAATCATATATCTCTGCTACTGTCTAATGGTTGTTGCAGCTCATATATTTTACACCAGAATAACAACTGTTCAATAAATCCTTATTGAAAGGCCCAGGCTGTTTATTCTGTGTATCTCTGAGACAAGATAAATGAGCACGAGTGACTGAGCAAAAAGTAGTACATTGTTTCCACGATCCTGAGGGATCAGGGTTGTCATATTCTGAGGTTGCCAGAAACTATTCTCTCCCCGATAAGAGGAGACACTAGTGGCACTGTGAGCTAGCTTATGCAAACAGGCTAACATTCTCGGTGGGGGTGCTCAGAATCAGTCTGCCACCAAACCCACAGTTTATGTTATCCGAACGCGCAGGTCCTGTATGGGTAATATAGGAACTACACGATAACACAGTAACACAGTGAAAACACCACAAAAGTGCTCCACACCAGTTTAGAAACATAGCAATATTTATCTGATTAAAACAAGACCGGGACAATAAAAATCCAACATACACAAGTCAAGATATGAATCCTTCAATATTAAATGCAGTTATAGTGTTTAGAAAACAATAGCTCCAACTGGGGCTATTTGGTCACACTTCACCAAGACAAATCCACAAGTTCAGTCCGATCACGATGGAGTGCGGGCCGGCTACTGTAGTCGCACAGTACATTGGATGCATCACAAAGACAAATACGATGCTAGGCGCAGAGGAGGTGAGGCCTCACGAAGGCAGGTGATGCGTTGGTTCCTATGCAGGTCATTGGCACATTGGCAATCAAGGATGATGCGCTGTGCAAAGGAGGTTAGGCATCATTGTAGCAAAGTGATGAGTCGGTTCCTGGAGGCAGTGCAGGGTCATTGAGCCTCTGATGCCCAGGGACGCTGCGGGATGCAGGGGAGGTGATGTGTCAGTTACAGGGGGCGAGGCCTCAGGTCCTGAAGGCAGCGCGGTGTGGATGATGCGTCGATGTCACAGAAGTGCGCCAATTCAACGACGTCGATGTCGAACCACCAGGCCGCAGGCATTGTGTCGGAGTTGGAGTAGTGCGTCACGGACGTCAGTGACGCGATGCTCGAGACTCACGCATTGGCAGTACTTCGGAGGTGCTGCAGCACCGTTGGGGCTTGCGTTGTAAGTCGAGGTTGCTGCATTGCACACTCAGCGAGCAGGGACCACTACATCGTTGCAGGCAACGGTGATGTGTAAATTTTGCAGGGATGCGCCGTTTCCGAAGTGACGCTTAGAGTCGATGAGTCGATTTCTTGGTTGCAGCACCAGAATCACTTCCAAGGGTCCAGGACTTGGTATGGTACCACTTGGCAGGTCAGGACTCACAGCAGTGGAGCCCAGGTGCTGGTAGCAAGATGCAGGTGAAGTCTTTGATGGCACTGAGACTTCCAACAGGAGGCAAGCTCAACTCAAGCCCTTGGATAAACTTTAGAAAGCAGGATGCAGAGAGCAAAGTCCAGTCCTCTCACTCCCAGGCAAGAAACAACAGACAGCAGGCCAACACAGCAAAGCAAGCAGCAAAGTGGCAGTCCCTCCTGGCAGACACCAGCTCTTCTTCCTGGCAGAATGTCCTCAGTCCAGAAGTGTTTCTTCCGTTATGGTATCAGAGGTCCATTACTTATACCGCTTTTGGACTTCGAAGTAGGGAGACTTCAAAGAAAGGTCTTTGTAGTGCACAAGAACCTGCTTTCCTGGCCCTGACTCCAGACAAACTACAGAGGGGTATGCAGTTCTTTGTGTGGGAACAGGCACAGCCCTACTCAGGTACAGGTGTCAGCTCCTCCCACCACTCTAGCTCATGAATACCCATCAGCCTGGTGATGGGACATCAGGATATGCAGGGCACACCTCAGCTCCCTTTGTGTGTGACTGTCTACAGTGACTTCACAAAGCCCAACTATCATCCAACCCAGACGTATATTCGACGGACCGGCAGAGGCACCGAATGGTTAAAGTAAAAACATGCCAACTTTCTAAAAGTCTTGTAGCAAAAAACGGAGAGAGTGGTTGGGCCCTTAGCCGCAAACTAGATTGAGCCTCTTTAAACTTTATATACTAACAAAGTTTCCAGTTGTCAAGTATTTATTGTGCTTAGACATAACACATGCACATAGACACAATCTAACATGTTCTTTACTTGAAGAAGAAAAGATATTTTTGAATTTAGTAGAAGATAGAAGACAAGATTTTCAAAAGAAAGCTTCTGAGCATAAGGCTCATTTGCCACCTTGGGCGGAGAAAGAAGGGAGTTACACACCTGGCAAGGCTCAAGCTGCTATGGCTCTGGATTTTGTAAAGACAGGAAAAATTTGTCTTCATAGGTTAAAGACTGAATATAACAATGTTTTCATCGGTACCAGTGAATGTGAACACAATTTTTTAATTCTTGGAGGTTGGGGACTCAAAGGAGGAACAGATTCAGTTTTTCCTGGAATCTATTATGTGTGTGGGAATAAGGCTTACTTTAGGCTTCCTGCACGGTGGTATGGAAGTTGTTATTTTGGAATAGTATTTCCAAAGATATACCACGTAAAAAGAAACACTGGGAGCAATGAAAACAATAGCGAATTAATACGTAGTAAAAGAGCTAGTTTTTCAGAAATTGTAGGTGATATATTTGGTGCATTGATACCTTCAGTGGGAATAATTCTGAACTCAAGGAAAATATGTAAATTGTCTACAGTGGTTGATCGTTTATCAACGGATACTGCTGGAGGTTTTCTAATGATTAATGCGGAAATGGTTGCGATTAGATCTATGGTTATGCAAAATCGAGTTGCTCTTGATAAAATATTGGCAAAAGAGGGCGGAGTCTGTAAATTATTGAAGACGAAACATTGTTGCACTGATATTCCTGATAAGAGTGCAGAAATTGGAACGTATATACAGAATATAACTAAACTTGAGAAGGAACTTAAACCACTGGAAGTTGATAGTGTATGGGAAAGATTGACAAATAGTATTGCGCCAATTGGTACCTGGTTTGCTAATATAGGAAAAGGACTTATAGGTCAAATATTAGTACCCTTAGCAGGGATAGCAATAATAATCTTGGCAATAACAATATGGTGCAAATGTTGTAGAAAGAGTGGAACATATAAATTAACAGGTAAAGGAAAGAAGCGAAAAATTGATGAAATAGAACTTGAAGAGTGGAGAAGTGAATTATACAAGAAATTGAAAGGGGATGGCAAAAATGGAAAGTGTAAGAATGAGAATAAAGTAATTTGCTAGAAGTTGGCATCTGATTGTGGGTAGTATTTTGATGGCTCAGAAACGCCATCAGAGAGGGGATTGATGGAGCAAGGTTTCATAAACGAAACTTGCTTGTATACAATCCTCCTCATAGTATTAATTTATTAAACTTGTATTGTTTTACTAACCTTTGCATACACGGCACGAATAGAAAGGATGCTTGCCTATGTGTTTTACTAATGAATAACGCTTGTCTGTAATCCAAAATGGCCGCTAAAGCGTGGGAAACTATCTGCGCATGTCTCAACCATATCACGTGTTGTGACGTCTCTCTTTGCTTGGTGGGAAATTTCCGCTTCTGCGCAGTGTGCATTAAAATGGCTGCTTGATGTTTTCACATGCTTCAGCTTGCTCTCATGTCATTATTAAATTGTCATTTTCTTAACGCTACTAATACGGGACAGTATTATAATTAAATGGGAATAGAGTAGAAAAAGTGAGCATACAGTGAAACATTTTATTTGTGATTTTAATATTTTCTTCTTTGATTTTTATTAGTTCTTAAACTTGGGCCTGGGTTGGTGACCTGAAACTCGAGAGGCAAATGGTTCTGCGCATGTGTCCTGTGTGCCTGCCAAATGAAGTCAACCTGGACGTCGTCCAAGGCCACGACCTAATGGCCGAAGATGCTGTACTCTTGCCTTTCCTGTTACACATTGATACTTTGTAAAAGAAGAATGTATAAACATTTTCGTGAGACGGGTGGGAAATAAAGCAAATGTATTAAATTGAATGGGTGGGAATTTAGAGACAATAGGCTTTACAATTTAAGCCAAATCAATATGGTACGAGAATCCACCCCTGTCCCTGTCCAATCAGAAGTAGTGGCCCCATATTTTAGCAACATTAAGGGGAGGTACATGGGCGTAGAGGGGTATAATAGATATAGAATTAGCTAATTAGTTTAGCTTCTAGCTCAGACCGCAGAGTGCGCACAGAAGACTAGCGCTCTTAGCTCCAGACTGCCAAGCTGATCGATTGCAGACCGAACCACTGTCCAGAGAGGTCCTGAGGAGGGGGCGGGGGAGTCCATTAGAAGGAAGGCACGGGAGAATCGAGGAGAAGTCGAGTATCAGAGAGGGGAACGACGCAGGTGTCGTTGTAGAGAGGTCACCGGTCCTGTCCTGATCCTGGAGGAGGTCTTTGCTCTTCATGCTTCCTGGGTCCTATTCTTTCCAACTCCTTGGCCAAGGGGTTTGGTTCTCGCACTTAGGTAAATATAATGCAACCTTTAGTTGCGCTGCTGTCTCTATTCTCTCCTTTTCCTTAAACACCGTCATATATTAGCAATAATTATTCTATGCTTCATCTTGGGTATTTCGATTAAGTACCATGTGTTTTCTGTAATTTACTCTGCTAAATCTTTAGATAAACATTTTAAAACTTCCTGACTCAGTGGTTATTTCAGGATTATGTACTATAATGAATGTCACTCATTTTAAATTTCCCAATTAGCAAAGGATTCATTGGTAAGTCATTACTCTTCATTCAGAAGGTAATTGGTAGCAGGGATTTTGATAAAGAGTAACAACTGATAAAACCCAGCGTAAGTATTAGCGTAGTATGAATGTATGGGCCCAAGTGAGTGTTTGTGTATGAATGCTGTTTGCTAATATCGCGCTGGATCAGTTTTCTGGTAATCAGAGGATGGCTACTCTTTGTTAGTTGGGTAATGAGAATTTTATTTTTTATGAACTAACATCCGTATATTCGAAGTTTGTTTTATGTTGTCTAGAATCCCCGGGGTAAAAGGAATAGCGGATGGTAAGTGGAAGCCATACTGTAGTGAGGTTATCTGCCAGGCAGGATTAGTACTGAAAAGTTAAGCAGGACTTTCAGTACTCGTTAGGGACTCTATGCGTGTGAGTAATAGCAAAAGAGTACGCTGGTGAAAATTTGATGTTATATCACCTAGAAAGGGTAACATTGAAGAAGTAACAGGCACTTCTGGAGCTTGTGTGAAGAGTAAACGGAAGGGTTTTACTCGTAGTATATGTTAGTAAACGGAAAGGGTTTTACTAAGTGTAAAAGAAACTATCTTTTTCGAATTTAGAAGAAACTGGCACGAAAGCGAAGGTTTTATGTTGTTACTGAAATTAAGAATTGTAGAGAAAATAAGTTTGCGTAAATTTTTGTAAAGGGAGGGTCAGTTGCCGGAGAGGGAGCTGACGTCACATAACGCCGCGCTGGGATTGGTTGAATCAGCGGGTGTGGAAATACCCTTGTAAAGGAGGGGTCAGTAGTCAGGAGTAGTACTGACGTCACAGGTGCCGCGCTGGGATTGGTTGAACCAGCAAGAACAGGAAAGAGCAGATTGTAAAGGAGGGGTTGACAGATAAACGTCACCAAAAGGCCGCGCAAGGATTGGCTCGGAAATAAAAGATAGCAGACATTTGATTGGTCAAAATTATAGAAGCGAAATTCTTAGTGGATAAGGATTGCATGTTAAAACGCGATCCGACTTTAACAGGAATTCGTCAGGATAGGAGATATTTAGGCTTTGCAGAATATAATTTTATACATCGGTACTTACCCAAGATGTAAGGAGAAAGGAGAAAAATGTCATTTTTACAAAAGATCAAGAATTATTTTAAAAAGGACAAACCAATCAAAACTAGAGGAGGAATTATTATTCCACCAGCTAAAACGCCCACTTCATTCATGATGATGGAGAGAGGTTATCATACTTGTGTATGGATGAAGAATTGGATAGAATATACCAAAAATGATGGAATACTAGCATTTCCCGAGAATGGCACGTTCAATGGGCGAATTCTGCAAAACTTGAGATTGAGGATGAATGACTTAGAACCCAGACTAATTATACAAACAGAGGGTCCCTGAGTGTCCAAATGGAGGGAGAGGAAGGCAGGGAACATCAACACAAAATTAGAACAAAACCTCTCCCTATTATAAATTCAAATAATAGGTATACATCCTACAATGAAAACACAGTCATTGTCCCAAATTTAAGAAAAATTTCTTCTTCCGTTTATATCAAAACATTTTCTTTATTTTGTATGATTTTCATGTAATTCAATTATATAAAATTCTTTATCTAAACAAAACAGGAATGAACATAGCCCCACAGAAGTAAAAAACACACTTAGAACCCAGACCTAGATTAACTCAGTACAAAGCTCTAGAGGAATGGGAAACCGAGGCATTTGAGCGGGACCGATCTAGGAGTAATAGGAGTTATCCAGGATTTTTCCCCAGATACCTACATGAGTCTAGAGAAGGTCAGATGAAACAATGGAGAAGGGCAATGATTACAGAAGGATTATATCCATTGTTAACAGCAGAGGAGAAATTAGGAAGTAAATGCACAGAAAAGACAAAACATTTAATGAGAAATTATGACTCTGAAGATGAATTTATGGAGGAAATGTTAAGAAACCCTCCACCATATCAGGAAGGAACAAGTGGATGCACCCCAAGTGTACCACCGATAAAAACTCCATTAGTGCCACAGGTAATGCATGAATTCACCCCTAGTAGAATACTTCATGACAAAGAAAAAGAAGCCCTAGAAAAGACCAGAGCAGAATTAATACAGAAAATAACCCAGATAAAAGTACACCCTGATTCATTGACCATACCTGTAACAATTGGTCCAGTAGTTCCATTATATGGTACTCTGGGAAGCTGTCCTCCACCGATACTTACACCTACTCCTGTGAATAATCCCAAACCTGAAGCTCCAGTTATAATTGAGGATCAATTTAGTGACTGTGAATCCACAATATCACTCATGGACTTGCCTATTCGAGGTACTGTAAATAGCACTCCCAGAAAAGATGTACCTGGATGTTCAAAAGATGTAAGTTTAATAACTTCATCGGGAGCAAAAAGTGCCACCATAGTAACACCTGAAGATTAAGAAAAATGGGTACAAGGGTCATTTAAACAGTGCACACCTCCGAAAATAATAGACATTCATAAATTAAAAGTCGAATTAGAAGAAATAATAGCAGGAAATGTAGGACTAGAACGTTTAAATACTTACGATGATGAAGATTATTGTTCCTGTGCAGGAGTATCACCAGAAATGTAAGGTTATTTCATGAAAAATTATCCAATTTAGCACTACAGATGGGAATAGAAATAGGGAGATCAAAAGTACTACAGAAACCCTATAGAGCAGAATTTTCAGACAAAGATTTAGAAAATATGAATGCCTCTGGAAGAAGATTGCAAATAAGAGAATTAATGTTAGTTTTGCAAAAATGGGGAGACCTAGATAAATGGAGAACTAGGTGGGCCAAGAAAAAGGAAGAAGCACGAACAAGTAGAACAGCATCTGAATATGTGATGAAGGAAACAGGGAAAGCAGATCAAATGTATCCAATGCGAGAAGTTGCGGGAGGAGGATATGTACATGTCCCATGGAGCAGACAGGATATTTTGTCATTTACGAATGATTTTCCAAAGTTGAGAGAAAAACCAATTGAATGGTACAAGCAGGTTGACAGGTTTGTGAAGGTGTCAAAGGTATTGTTGAAGGATTTAGATGGTCTGTTTGACATAGTGGTACCTGCCGATTTGTGGACAGATTGTAAAATTACAGTTGATTGGCCTAGTGACGAGTATCCTAGAGATCCGAAAACAGGTGCCCCGTCAAATGATGTGATGAAAAAGTATCAGCAGGTGATAACTTACCTGAAAGGGAAAATACCACCGAAAGAAACAGATTGGGTGAAAATAGATCGAACTACCCAAGAAGCTAATGAATCAGTACATTCATACTATGAGCGTCTATTGCAGGTATTTAAACAGTATAGTGGATTTGAGGACATTGGAGACAAGAACATGAGTCAGTTTGTGTATCGATTTGTTTACGGTTTGAAGCCAGAGATTTGTCAGATGATTAAACAACACATGCTGTATTGGCAGGGAAAGCCCATTGATGAGATTTTGATGTATGCAAAATATTGTGGAGACGATATTGAGGATAGACACAAGAAATTGCAGGAAAAAGTGATGTGGGCTCAGGTGAAAATGGCTGAGAAACAGGGAATTAATTTGGAAAATCCAAGTGAAAATCCAGGAAAAGATTCTGGAATGAATGGTGATACTGGGAATGGTGGAAAATTTAGAGGACGAATGAGTAGAGAAGAAGCTAAAAAGAAATTTCCTTGTCATGGATGCGGAAAATTGGGGCATTGGAAGAATGAATGTAAAAAGATTCGGAATAATAATGGTCCAAATCAAAATTTAAATCCACAGACGCAGAATGACTCACGGCAGGGTGTAAATCCTCAGAGTCAGTTGCCACCTGCACCTATTAAGGGTAATGTAAGCAGAGCAAAGCATGGTACAGACATCGGATATCAAGGAGGAAGTGGTAAGAATGATTATATAACATCACAGTTTCTTTTTCAGGACAATGTCTGTCAAAACAGTTCATGACGGTGCCTAGGAGAGGGGGAGAAGGAGTGCGTACTTGGCGCATCCCTACCGGTAGACCAGTCAGTTCCATATGTTGAAGGAAATGTGAAAGGTAATGATATTACTTTTCTTTTGGACACGGGTGCTACCAGGTCTACTGTAAGAACAGCAGACTTTCCCGACCTTCCTCTCTCTGGTGAAAATATCCAAGTAGTGGGGGTAGCTAATCAGCGGATTAGAACACCTCTTACCGAACCCATGGAAGTTAAAATCAGAAATTTCAGAGAAATGCATCAATTTGTAGTGTGTGATTCTAGTCCAGTAAACTTATTAGGTAGGGATTTGTTGTGCAAGATGAATTGTACAATTTTCTGCACACCGGATGGTGTGGCAGTTCAGACACCAGATGAAGACCATGTATATAAAATTATGATTGCAAAACAGGGTACAGAAGTAGATGAGATGTTTTCATTAATAACAAAAGACGAGTTGCCAGAAGAATTAAAAGGCACAGTAAACCCCATAGTTTGGGATTTCACAGGAAAAGAAGTAGGACTTATGGCTAAAATAGACCCAGTTAAAATTACTGTAAAGGAAGGTGCAATTTTCCCAAATACCAGACAATACAGAATGAGTGCAGAAGTAAAAGCAGGAGTCATTGAAGAAATCGATCGAATGGTTGAACAAAACATACTAAAAGAAGTAATGAGTAGCCCATGTAATTCACCAATAATGGGATTAAAGAAACCTAGTGGAAAATATAGGATTGTTCAGGACCTGAGGAAAATAAATAAGATTGTAGAACCATGTTGTCCCATAGTACCAAATCCTGCAGTAATCCTATACCAGATTCCGTGGAGTGCAGGATGGTTCACAGTAACTGATTTGTGTCAAGCGTTCTTTTCAATACCATTGCATCCAGACAGCCAATATCTTTTCTCATTTAAATTTGAGAACAAGGTCTATGTATGGAATCGTGTTCCTCAGGGGTACACAGAAAGTCCTTCCATTTTCAATCAAATATTGAAAAAGTACCTTGAGAAACTAGTGATGCCAGGAAGTTCAGTCCTAGTGCAATATATCGACGACTTATTGGTGGCATCGAACACCAGAGAGGACTGTGTTGTTGATTCCATAGCATTATTAAATCTTTTGGCAGAAGAAGGGCATAAAGTCTCACCTGAAAAGTTGCAGTTTTGTACAACAGCTGTTAAGTATCTTGGACACCAAATTGAGAGGGGAAAAGAAGAGTAACCTCTGAAAGAGTAAAATTAATTAAGAAAATGCAAATGCCTGTAACCCAAAGACAAGTAAGAATGTTCCTAGGAATAGTAGGTTACTGTAGGCAATGGATACCAGGATTTTCCATACTAGCGAAATCTTTAATTAACATGACGAAAAAGAAAGCAAAGGATCCTGTTGAATGGGATGATGAAAGTGTAGGAGCTTTTGTAAAATTGAGAAATGCTCTGTGCTCAGCACCAGCCCTAGGCATGCCAGATTATAAAAGAGAATTCGCATTATTCTGTCATGAAAGAGAAAATTGTGCACTTTCTGTCCTAACTCAAAGGCACGGATTAGACAGACGTCCTATAGCATATTTTTCTGCTACATTGGACCCAGTAGCAGCCGCGTTGCCAGGATGCTTAAAAGCAGTGGCGGCTACTTGTTTGAGCATTGAACAAAGTGAGTCAATTGTGATGGGACATCCTGTAAAGGTATATGTTCCACATGAGGTTGTGATTCTGTTGACAAGAACACGAACTCAGCATCTTACTCCTAGTCGGCTGACTAAATACGAAAGAATCGTAATGGGTGCTGAAAATGTGACCATGGTAAGGTGTACTATAATAAATCCAGCAACCTTACTACCAGACCCATATCATGAGAAAATTAAAGATGATGAAGAAGATGAACATGATTGTTTACAGATTACAGAGTTATGCACAAAACCACGCCCAGATATTGAGGAACAGCCTCTTAAAAAGCCAGACAGGGAGCTATTTGTTGATGGTTCATGTCAAAGACATGAAGACGGTAAACTAACTGCTGCCTATGCGGTATGTGAATTAACTGGAATAGTTGAAGCATCTTATTTACCAGGAGTCAAATCTGCACAAGTAGCTGAATTGATTGCATTGATAAAGGCCTGCAAAATTGGGAGGAATCAAAAAGTAACTATATTTACAGACAGCCAATATGGTTACGGGGTTGTGCATGATTTTGGCCAACTATAGATGCAGAGGGATTTCCTGACTTCTTCAGGATCCCCCATTAAAAATGGACAGTTTGTAAAGGAATTGCTGGAAGCAATACAATCACCAAAAGAATTGGCTGTGGTGAAATGTGCCGCACATCAGTCAGGAGATGACTGGGTGGTAGTCGGCAACAGATACGCAGATCTGGTGGCTCAACAATGTGCCAAAAATAGATTGTCAGTCAATAAGAGGGTGGAAAGAATGGGAATCAGCTGCCAACTTATACTGTACATGCCGCCTGAAACATGGAATGATGTTAAAAGACTGCAAGAAGAAGTGGATGAAAGTGAAAAGAATTTGTGGATCAAAGTAGGTTGTTCCCAGAGACGAGATGATGAAGTGTGGATCAGTGCTGATGGCAGACCAGTCATGCCAGATTGTTTACTCTCACAAATGGCTAGAATGCATCATGGAGACACACACATAGGGAGAGATGCAATGATTAGGCTCTTCAGACAAAACTGGTATAATCCTAAGTTCAGGGCGGTTGCAGAGAGTCTTTGCCACAGGTGTTTAACTTGCCAGATGCACAATCCCGGGATGAAAACAATAATTGGGTTTGGAAAAATTGGAAAGGCAGAGGGTCGTTTTATAAGACTCCAGTTCGACTTTATACAGTTACCACCATGCAGAGGGCTGAAATATGTACTAGTCATAGTATGTCTGTTTTCAAAGTGGGTGGAGGCTTACCCTACCAGAAGAAATGATAGCATTACAGTCGCAAAACTGTTGCTACTAGGTTTGGTTTCCCAGTAACTTTGGAATCAGATAGAGGAAAACATTTTAACAGTGAAGTGATCCAAATAATTTGTGAAGCATTCCAAATCCAACAGAAACTGCACTGTGCATATCGTCCAGAAGCTTCTGGAGTGGTTGAACAATTGAATGGCACTATAAAGTCAAGATTGGGAAAGATGTGTGCCTCAACATCATTAGAATGGCCAGATGCATTGCCACTTGTTTTAATGGGACTCAGAAGCATACCTGACAGAAACACAGGATTGAGCCCCCACGAAATAATGATGGGAAGAGCAATGAGACAAACACATGTTCCCACAAACAAACTACTGAATATATCTGATGATATGGTTCTGGACTATTGTAAAGGACTGGCTGACCTAGTGCGTTCTGTCTCTCACCAGGTTGGAGAAGACGCAGTTTCCAGGCAGCCCGAACAAGAACATGATCAGAATCCTGGTGACTGGGTGGTAGTGAAGAATCACACCAGAGAAACGTGTCTATCACCCAGATGGAGCAGTCCTTGTCAAGTAATACTAACCACCAACACAGCAGTGAAGTGTGCAAGATTTCCTAACTGGATTCACGTAAGCCACACCAAAAGAGTACCAGATCCTGAAGAAGAAAATCCTCAGACAGCATCAATCACTGAGGAAGCTGAAGGTTGCCCAGCCGAGGAATCTCAGGCTCGAGATTCAAGAGAAGCTGAAGAAGAGCAACCGAGCACAAGTCAGGACTGGATACCGGTGGTAGAAGTTTCCGAGGTGTACCACAGAACAAGAAGTCAAACAAATTTGGAAGAAATTGAAGAAAATCAGATAGGTGAAGAAGAAGCAGTTCAGGGACAAGAAGAAGAGACAATAAGAGAACCTGAACAAGAGCAGATAGGGAAAGGAAACTGGGCTCAAAGCAACGAAGATCTGATAGATTTTGAGCAGGGACAGACAGGTTTAGAAGAATCCGGTCAGGCTGCAGAAGTTCACAGTGCAATAAGCCCTGATCATAACAAGTTAGATCAAGAAGAGTGCACAGAAGAAGAAACCCTTGAAAAACATGAACTTGAAGAAATAAATAAAGAACAAGGTTAGTTATTGGAAACTCACAGTGGAGCTGTTACGGAGAAACCAATCAGACCTGAAAAAGAGCAAACAAGAAACACAGTAATTGCAGAACACAAAACAGTACTAAGCAGTGAAAATAAAAAGATTTCTGAAGACAAAGATAAAGAAACAGTGCAAACAAAGAAAACAAGAAAAGGAGATCATTGGCCGAGTGTCATTAAAAGAGTAAAATACCACATAAAAACCAGAAGTGACGATCCAGATCAAGTAAATGAAGTAACAAGTCAAACTGAACAACAGAATAAAACTGAGAAAAGAAGAAGTAAAAGACTGAAACTTGTGAATAACAAATTCAAGGGTCCTGACTGGACTTACATCATTCTTGAAGATTTCGAAAGCTCAGAGTCAAGTGAAAGTGGTGACGAAGGAACAAGTACAGAACTGACGTACGAAAAAGAAACAAGACCACCTTGACTAAGAAAAAGAATCATATAAAGAAAAAGAGGAAATAGATAAGAAGAGCGATCTTCCTTGTCGAAAATGCCTGACGATATAGTTGCTGGGAGACCAAAACAGAGATGTTGTAGAAGATGCTGTGCAATATGCCTATGTAGTCTAGTAATGGTGCTTATAGTATGGTTAGTCCTGATTGTAGCAGTACCTTACCTTATGATAATGGATAAAAAGATTAATAATGAAACTAAGGAGAGGACAGCAAACATGAAGGGCAATAGAGTAGAACTAATGGCAGAGAATGAACCAGAAATTCATCATGAAATAGCTGACAACGACATTAGTTTAAACGTTTTCACAAAGTTATTGTTTCAATATGTAGACACAATGGAAGTTAGTAACTGTTATGTCTGTATGAAGTTACCTGAATCAGTAGCAGAAGGATTAACATACCATCACTTACCACTGACATATGGCATATCATGTAGTGTTTTGTCTAGTTTATTTTATAGAACAGGGAGACTTCAGTATTATTATTCAAACTTAGATGTGATATTTTCTGAGGTTCCGATTCGTAAGAGTATGAACCCAGTGCTTAGTAGCCAAGACGCACAGTTTATGGGAGAATTTTTCTTAACAATGAAATCAATAGACATAACACATGCACATAGACACAATCTAACATGTTCTTTACTTGAAGAAGAAAAGATATTTTTGAATTTAGTACAAGATAGAAGACAAGATTTTCAAAAGAAAGCTTCTGAGCATAAGGCTCATTTGCAACCTTGGGCGGAGAAAGAAGGGAGTTACACACCTGGCAAGGCTCAAGCTGCTATGGCTCTGGATTTTGTAAAGACAGGAAAAATTTGTCTTCATAGGTTAAAGACTGAATATAACAATGTTTTCATCGGTACCAGTGAATGTGAACACAATTTTTTAATTCTTGGAGGTTGGGGACTCAAAGGAGGAACAGATTCAGTTTTTCCTGGAATCTATTATGTGTGTGGGAATAAGGCTTACTTTAGGCTTCCTGCACGGTGGTATGGAAGTTGTTATTTTGGAATAGTATTTCCAAAGATATACCACGTAAAAAGAAACACTGGGAGCAATGAAAACAATAGCGAATTAATACGTAGTAAAAGAGCTAGTTTTTCAGAAATTGTAGGTGATATATTTGGTGCATTGATACCTTCAGTGGGAATAATTCTGAACTCAAGGAAAATATGTAAATTGTCTACAGTGGTTGATCGTTTATCAACGGATACTGCTGGAGGTTTTCTAATGATTAATGCGGAAATGGTTGCGATTAGATCTATGGTTATGCAAAATCGAGTTGCTCTTGATAAAATATTGGCAAAAGAGGGCGGAGTCTGTAAATTATTGAAGACGAAACATTGTTGCACTGATATTCCTGATAAGAGTGCAGAAATTGGAACGTATATACAGAATATAACTAAACTTGAGAAGGAACTTAAACCACTGGAAGTTGATAGTGTATGGGAAAGATTGACAAATAGTATTGCGCCAATTGGTACCTGGTTTGCTAATATAGGAAAAGGACTTATAGGTCAAATATTAGTACCCTTAGCAGGGATAGCAATAATAATCTTGGCAATAACAATATGGTGCAAATGTTGTAGAAAGAGTGGAACATATAAATTAACAGGTAAAGGAAAGAAGCGAAAAATTGATGAAATAGAACTTGAAGAGTGGAGAAGTGAATTATACAAGAAATTGAAAGGGGATGGCAAAAATGGAAAGTGTAAGAATGAGAATAAAGTAATTTGCTAGAAGTTGGCATCTGATTGTGGGTAGTATTTTGATGGCTCAGAAACGCCATCAGAGAGGGGATTGATGGAGCAAGGTTTCATAAACGAAACTTGCTTGTATACAATCCTCCTCATAGTATTAATTTATTAAACTTGTATTGTTTTACTAACCTTTGCATACACGACACGAATAGAAAGGATGCTTGCCTATGTGTTTTACTAATGAATAACGCTTGTCTGTAATCCAAAATGGCCGCTAAAGCGTGGGAAACTATCTGCGCATGTCTCAACCATATCACGTGTTGTGACGTCTCTCTTTGCTTGGTGGGAAATTTCTGCTTCTGCGCAGTGTGCATTAAAATGGCTGCTTGATGTTTTCACATGCTTCAGCTTGCTCTCATGTCATTATTAAATTGTCGTTTTCTTAACGCTACTAATACGGGACAGTATTATAATTAAATGGGAATAGAGTAGAAAAAGTGGGCATACAGTGAAACATTTTATTTGTGATTTTAATATTTTCTTCTTTGATTTTTATTAGTTCTTAAACTTGGGCCTGGGTTGGTGACCTGAAACACCAGAGGCAAATGGTTCTGCACATGTGTCCTGTGTGCCTGCCAAATGAAGTCAACCTGGACGTCGTCCAAGTTCACGACCTAATGGCCGAAGATGCTGTACTCTTGCCTTTCCTGTTACACATTGATACTTTGTAAAAGAAGAATGTATAAAATTTGTCGTGAGACGGGTGGGAAATAAAGCAAATGTATTAAATTGAATGGGTGGGAATTTAGAGACAATAGGCTTTACAATTTAAGCCAAATCAATATGGTACGAGAATCCACCCCCTGTCCCTGTCCAATCAGAAGTAGTGGCCCCATATTTTAGCAACATTAAGGGGCGGTACATGGGCGTAGAGGGGTATAATAGATATAGAATTAGCTAATTAGTTTAGCTTCTAGCTCAGACCGCAGAGTGCGCACAGAAGACTAGCGCTCTTAGCTCCAGACTGCCAAGCTGATCGATTGCAGACCGAACCACTGTCCAGAGAGGTCCTGAGGAGGGGGCGGCAGAGTCCATTAGAAGGAAGGCACGGGAGAATCGAGGAGAAGTCGAGTATCAGAGAGGGGAACGACGCAGGCGTCGTTGTAGAGAGGTCACCGGTCCTGTCCTGATCCTGGAGGAGGTCTTTGCTCTTCATCCTTCCTGGGTCCTATTCTTTCCAACTCCTTGGCCAAGGGGTTTGGTTCTCGCACTTAGGTAAATATAATGCAACCTTTAGTTGCGCTGCTGTCTCTATTCTCTCCTTTTCCTTAAACACCGTCATATATTAGCAATAATTATTCTATGCTTCATCTTGGGTATTTCGATTAAGTACCATGTGTTTTCTGTAATTTACTCTGCTAAATCTTTAGATAAACATTTTAAAACTTCCTGACTCAGTGGTTATTTCAGGATTATGTACTATAATGAATGTCACTCATTTTAAATTTCCCAATTAGCAAAGGATTCATTGGTAAGTCATTACTCTTCATTCAGAAGGTAATTGGTAGCAGGGATTTTGATAAAGAGTAACAACTGATAAAACCCAGCGTAAGTATTAGCGTAGTATGAATGTATGGGCCCAAGTGAGTGTTTTGTGTATGAATGCTGTTTGCTAATATCGCGCTGGATCAGGACCAATGAAATTATTTCTGTTAGCCCCTGTGATTTATTTCACTTTTCTTCTATATTAACTGCAAGATTTCTTATACTTCTTCTCACATGTCTTTTATGAAGGGCAAACATTTTTTAAAGAAAAATTCAAATATACACATCAAAATACATGTAACATTGCAACAATACAAAAGGCATATAATGACAAAAACAATAAAGTTATCCCATTGAATTCAAAAACACACAATGTGAATGACCTTTCTTAGACTAGTCCTTCATTGAACATGTTAACACCTGGCGGAATATTTAGTTTCTGTTTCTTAACAAGCGGTATCCTGTCGGTGTAAGCTACCGGGGGCCGCAAACCCAAAATGTTATTAGTAGGAGAGTGGATATTTTGTCAATCTCTCCCAAGTGCTGTTAATTTGATTGCGCATATTCTTCCCCTAGAAGCATAGGCCAACGCGTTTTAAACCCTCAACGATTTCGGGGTTCTCCTCAGGACCGAGACTTGGTCAATTCTGTGAAAGGTAATATGGGACAGTGTATTAACATTCTAAACCTTAACTTATCCCTCTAAATTGAATTCACACTAGATTTCATTGTAATAAAATACCTCGATTTTTCTTCGTACTAGGTCAATTAATAGTGACAGTTTCCTTTTCAGATGAGCTTGTGACCAGTTCGCTGATATATGTACCTATCTCCTGTTATTCATTGAAAAAGGAGTGCCTGTGAAAGGAGTAATGCATGAGAGCATTAATAGGTCTGGTTTAATAATGCGAATAATAAGCATATTTACTTAATCAGGAAGGGACAGAGAATTGATGCTGGCCTGACTTTGTTTTAGGCTTTAAATGGTTGTGATTGCTCCTGAGAAGAAAAAGTGCACATAACCGTTTTTAATGTGTTCCCAAAATGCCGTAAGACAACTTGCCTTATTAGTTCCGAGCACTCTCTTTGTCTTATTGAACGAGCTGTCAGTTTTGTTCCGACACGCCTGCATATTAAAGAAACTTTTCGTTTGTTGGAACTATGTTGCAAAGCGTTGAAATATCTAGCTCTAAAATTCAACTGCAAACTCTCAGGCTGATATTGTGTTTCTGTGGAAAATTATTACATTGTATCGTACCGATGTCTTTATGAAAACTTGCCTGCAGCGTTGAATGTTATTTCCCATTGTTCATCTTAGTTATTTGTCGTTCAGTGTTCTGACCTCCATCTTAGAATTACTCAGTTACCAAATGCTTCATGACGATAAGTTAGTTCAGGTTAACAAATCAAGTGTCCATACTGTCAGGTCTAGACAGTAGATTGTAGCAGAACCGAGCCTGCCTAGCTGCATGCTGGACCTCGTAGTTTATTTGTGTATAGCCATATCAATAAATCTCGTGCCGTTTGACTTCACATTTATTAAAATGAATCAAAAAAGGTGATTTGATGTGGTGACTCATGTTGACAGGTACGAACTTTTGATGTTGTTGATACGTATCATCTAGTAAATATGCCAATAATTGCTTTACATTCCATGCTAGACACACTTGACGGTTTGTTAATTTTACAATCTATTGATCTCAGTCATTTCATTTGAGCCCCGTGTTGTTGTGTTGAACTTCATGATCAAATAAGCTTCTTTTCTTGTCAAAAACGTTTCAGGATCCCCGCCTCTAGGATTTGGCTTTATGACACTGAGAACCATCCACTTGAAGTCTCTTTCATTGTGACCCACCTCCGTGAAGTGATTAACCATAGGGGCCGCTGTAATTTTTTTTTTTTAACCTGGAACAGTGTTGGACCACCCTTTGTTTAACCTCCTGGTTTGTTTTTCCTATGTACATTTTTTACAGGGGCAAATTACTGCATAGACCACATTCCTTGTTTTGCAATTCGAAAACTCATTGTGCCTCCATTGTACTTTGCCATCCGTATAAATTGAACCTTCGATCGTGGAACCACAGACTGTACAGTTGCCGCATTTATGATGGCCTTGAATAGGTTTCATATTCATGAGGGGACATAAATTCTCTGTTCTTCTTGTTTGGGCATCACTGGCTCTGATTATTTGTTGTCCGATGCTGAAATTCTTCTTTAGTGTAAATAAAGGTAAATCAAAGCCTTGTTCTCTTCCTTCGATGAGGTGCCGATTGTTGTGTATGATCTTTTTGAAAGCATTAGAATGGGGACCATAAGTTGACATACATATCAAACGTTCCATCAGTGTTTTGGACTTTTTAGTTAATAAGTGTTCTCTCAGTGTGTACCACGCTCTCTTCATAGAATGTTTCAGCAATTTGTGAGGATAACCTCTCTCTTTTAATTTATCGATCAACGTATGGGCATGTAGCTCGTAATCATCCTTGCGAGTGCAATTGCGCCTTGTTCGCAAAAACTGACCATACGGCAAGTTATGTTTGAGGTTCCTAGGATGGAAACTTTTATAATGCAAAGCATTATTTTTGTCTGTGGATTTAGTATGCAACGTAGTAATTAATCCAGCCTCAGTAGGTCTAACCTCAACATCTAAGAAGGTAAGACTTGTTTTGCTGTGTGACAAACTGAATTTGATATCCGGGCTCCTGTTGTTCAGCCAAGTATGAAATTCCATGAGAGCTGTTTCATTCCCACTCCAAATGCACCAGATGTCATTGATATATCGATACCATAGGGCTATATGATCAATAAATGGGTTATTATTGTAGATGTATTTATCTTCATATCTTGCCATATACAACACTGCCATTTCTGGAGCAAAGGGACAACCCATCACTGTCCCCTTGATTTGTAGGAAAAAATCATCCTCAAATTTGAAAAAATTATTTTTGAGGTCCAGCGTGGCCAAACACAAGAAAAACTGTGTGGGTATTTAATGTGGTTCCGGTCTTCTCTCCAAACAAAACTCATTGGCCTCCAACACTTCATCTTCAGGATTAAGTTCCTGATTAAGAAAATATGCTTATTATTTGCATTATTAAACCAGACAGACCTATTAATGCTCTCATGCATTACTCCTTTCACAGGCACACCTTTTTCAATGAATAACAGGAGATAGAAACATATATCAGCGAACTGGTCACAATCACACGCTCCGTCCATCATCCCCTTTGGTATCGCTTTGTTCGCCCTAAGTTGGCAGGGTAGGCCCAGACGTGGGTCCCTTGCTCACTTTGCCACTGGATTCAAGATAGCCTGGCTGATGAGGGTTATGAACCCGAAACCGGTCCCAGGATGCTTGTTTCCGGTCCAGGGAAGACATGGCTTGGCAGTTCGGGCTGGACTGTTCCCATGAGGCACAGGGTCAGACTGATTTGCATATGGCCATGTCTGAACTGGGGTGGTGGAGTGAGCTAAAGAATGATGATGGATTAAACCCAGATCAGTTGACTGGGGGTGAGTGTTTGATTTGCTCTAACGCTCCGTCCATCATCCCCTTTGGTATCGCTTTGTTCGCCCTAAGTTGGCAGGGTATGCCCAGACGTGGGTCCCTTGCTCACTTTGCCACTGGATTCAAGATAGCCTGGCTGATGAGGGTTATGAACCCGAAACCGGTCCCAGGATGCTTGTTTCCGGTCCAGGGAAGACATGGCTTGGCAGTTCGGGCTGGACTGTTCCCATGAGGCACAGGGTCAGACTGATTTGCATATGGCCATGTCTGAACTGGGGTGGTGGAGTGAGCTAAAGAATGATGATGGATTAAACCCAGATCAGTTGACTGGGGGTGAGTGTTTGGTTTGCTCTAACCCTCCGTCCATCATCCCCTTTGGTATCGCTTTGTTCGCCCTAAGTTGGCAGGGTATGCCCAGACGTGGGTCCCTTGCTCACTTTGCCACTGGATTCAAGATAGCCTGGCTGATGAGGGTTATGAACCCGAAACCGGTCCCAGGATGCTTGTTTCCGGTCCAGGGAACACATGGCTTGGCAGTTCGGGCTGGACTGTTCCCATGAGGCACAGGGTCAGAATGATTTGCATATGGCCATGTCTGAACTGGGGTGGTGGAGTGAGCTAAAGAATGATGATGGATTAAACCCAGATCAGTTGACTGGGGGTGAGTGTTTGATTTGCTCTAACGCTCCGTCCATCATCCCCTTTGGTATCGCTTTGTTCGCCCTAAGTTGGCAGGGTATGCCCAGACGTGGGTCCCTTGCTCACTTTGCCACTGGATTCAAGATAGCCTGGCTGATGAGGGTTATGAACCCGAAACCGGTCCCAGGATGCTTGTTTCCAGTCCAGGGAAGACATGGCTTGGCAGTTCGGGCTGGACTGTTCCCATGAGGCACAGGGTCAGACTGATTTGCATATGGCCATGTCTGAACTGGGGTGGTGGAGTGAGCTAAAGAATGATGATGGATTAAACCCAGATCAGTTGACTGGGGGTGAGTGTTTGGTTTGCTCTAACCCTCCGTCCATCATCCCCTTTGGTATCGCTTTGTTCGCCCTAAGTTGGCAGGGTATGCCCAGACGTGGGTCCCTTGCTCACTTTGCCACTGGATTCAAGATAGCCTGGCTGATGAGGGTTATGAACCCGAAACCGGTCCCAGGATGCTTGTTTCCGGTCCAGGGAAGACATGGCTTGGCAGTTCGGGCTGGACTGTTCCCATGAGGCACAGGGTCAGACTGATTTGCATATGGCCATGTCTGAACTGGGGTGGTGGAGTGAGCTAAAGAATGATGATGGATTAAACCCAGATCAGTTGACTGGGGGTGAGTGTTTGATTTGCTCTAACGCTCCGTCCATCATCCCCTTTGGTATCGCTTTGTTCGCCCCTAAGTTGGCAGGGTATGCCCAGACGTGGGTCCCTTGCTCACTTTACCACTGGATTCAAGATAGCCTGGCTGATGAGGGTTATGAACCCGAAACCGGTCCCAGGATGCTTGTTTCCGGTCCAGGGAAGACATGGCTTGGCAGTTCGGGCTGGACTGTTCCCATGAGGCACAGGGTCAGACTGATTTGCATATGGCCATGTCTGAACTGGGGTGGTGGAGTGAGCTAAAGAATGATGATGGATTAAACCCAGATCAGTTGACTGGGGGTGAGTGTTTGATTTGCTCTAACGCTCCGTCCATCATCCCCTTTGGTATCGCTTTGTTCGCCCTAAGTTGGCAGGGTATGCCCAGACGTGGGTCCCTTGCTCACTTTGCCACTGGATTCAAGATAGCCTGGCTGATGAGGGTTATGAACCCGAAACCGGTCCCAGGATGCTTGTTTCCGGTCCAGGGAACACATGGCTTGGCAGTTCGGGCTGGACTGTTCCCATGAGGCACAGGGTCAGAATGATTTGCATATGGCCATGTCTGAACTGGGGTGGTGGAGTGAGCTAAAGAATGATGATGGATTAAACCCAGATCAGTTGACTGGGGGTGAGTGTTTGATTTGCTCTAACGCTCCGTCCATCATCCCCTTTGGTATCGCTTTGTTCGCCCTAAGTTGGCAGGGTATGCCCAGACGTGGGTCCCTTGCTCACTTTGCCACTGGATTCAAGATAGCCTGGCTGATGAGGGTTATGAACCCGAAACCGGTCCCAGGATGCTTGTTTCCAGTCCAGGGAAGACATGGCTTGGCAGTTCGGGCTGGACTGTTCCCATGAGGCACAGGGTCAGACTGATTTGCATATGGCCATGTCTGAACTGGGGTGGTGGAGTGAGCTAAAGAATGATGATGGATTAAACCCAGATCAGTTGACTGGGGGTGAGTGTTTGGTTTGCTCTAACCCTCCGTCCATCATCCCCTTTGGTATCGCTTTGTTCGCCCTAAGTTGGCAGGGTATGCCCAGACGTGGGTCCCTTGCTCACTTTACCACTGGATTCAAGATAGCCTGGCTGATGAGGGTTATGAACCCGAAACCGGTCCCAGGATGCTTGTTTCCGGTCCAGGGAAGACATGGCTTGGCAGTTCGGGCTGGACTGTTCCCATGAGGCACAGGGTCAGACTGATTTGCATATGGCCATGTCTGAACTGGGGTGGTGGAGTGAGCTAAAGAATGATGATGGATTAAACCCAGATCACTTGACTGGGGGTGAGTGTTTGATTTGCTCTAACGCTCCGTCCATCATCCCCTTTGGTATCGCTTTGTTCGCCCTAAGTTGGCAGGGTATGCCCAGACGTGGGTCCCTTGCTCACTTTGCCACTGGATTCAAGATAGCCTGGCTGATGAGGGTTATGAACCCGAAACCGGTCCCAGGATGCTTGTTTCCGGTCCAGGGAAGACATGGCTTGGCAGTTCGGGCTGGACTGTTCCCATGAGGCACAGGGTCAGACTGATTTGCATATGGCCATGTCTGAACTGGGGTGGTGGAGTGAGCTAAAGAATGATGATGGATTAAACCCAGATCAGTTGACTGGGGGTGAGTGTTTGATTTGCTCTAACGCTCCGTCCATCATCCCCTTTGGTATCGCTTTGTTCGCCCTAAGTTGGCAGGGTATGCCCAGACGTGGGTCCCTTGCTCACTTTGCCATTGGATTCAAGATAGCCTGGCTGATGAGGGTTATGAACCCGAAACCGGTCCCAGGATGCTTGTTTCCGGTCCAGGGAAGACATGGCTTGGCAGTTCGGGCTGGACTGTTCCCATGAGGCACAGGGTCAGACTGATTTGCATATGGCCATGTCTGAACTGGGGTGGTGGAGTGAGCTAAAGAATGATGATGGATTAAACCCAGATCAGTTGACTGGGGGTGAGTGTTTGATTTGCTCTAACGCTCCATCCATCATCCTCTTTGGTATCGCTTTGTTCGCCCTAAGTTGGCAGGGGTATGCCCAGACGTGGGTCCCTTGCTCACTTTGCCACTGGATTCAAGATAGCCTGGCTGATGAGGGTTATGAACCCGAAACCGGTCCCAGGATGCTTGTTTCCGGTCCAGGGAAGACATGGCTTGGCAGTTCGGGCTGGACTGTTCCCATGAGGCACAGGGTCAGACTGATTTGCATATGGCCATGTCTGAACTGGGGTGGTGGAGTGAGCTAAAGAATGATGATGGATTAAATCCAGATCAGTTGACTGGGGGTGAGTGTTTGATTTGCTCTAACAGTCTATCCATCATTCACTTTGGTGTTACTCCTTTCACAGGCACACCTTTTTCAATGAATAACAGGAGATAGAAACATATATCAGCGAACTGGTCACAATCTCATCTGAAAAGGAAACTGTCACTATTAATTGACCCAGTACAAAAAAAATCGAGGTGTTTCATTACAATTAAATTTAGTGTGGATTCAATTTAGAGGGATAAGTTAAGGTTTAGAATTTTAATACACTGTCCCATATTACCTTTCACAGAATTGACCAAGTACCATTCCTGAGAAGAACTCCGAAATCGTTGAGGGTTTGAAACGCATTGGCCTATGCTTCTAGGGGAAGAATATCCGCAATCAAATTAACAGTACTTGGGAGAGATTGACAACTCCTACTAATAACATTTTGGACTAGCGGCCCCCGGTAGCTTACACCGACAGGATGCAGCATGTTAAGAAACAGAAACTAAATATTCCGCCACGTGTTATCATGTTAAATGAAGGACTGGTCTAAGAAAGGTCATTGACATTGTGGGTTTTTGAATTCAATGGGATAACTTTATTGTTTTTGTCATTTATGGTTTTTGCATTGTTGCAATGTTAAATGTGTTTTAACGTGTATATTTGAATTTTTTCTTTTAAATTAAGTTTGCCCTTCATAAAAGACATGTGAGAAGTATAAGAAATCTTGCAGTTAATATAGAAGAAAAGTGAAATAAATCACAAGGGCTAACAGAAAAAATATTGTTGGTCCTTTTATTTTGAGCAAGCACAATAACTACTTGGCAACTAGATACTTTGTTAGTATATAAACTTTCTAAAAGTGGCACTTTCAGACCTGTAATTTAAAACCAACTTCACTAAAAGATGTGTTTTAAAATTGTGAGTCCAGAGACACCAAACTCGAATTTTCTATCAGCTCCCTATTGGAAGATACCTGTGTAAAATGCTGCAGGGCAGCTCCAATGCTAACCTACGGTAGAGATAGGCCTTGCTATATTGAAAAGCGAATTTAGCAGTTTTTCACGACCAGAACATTTAAAAATTAAAAAGCTCATGTCCTGCCTTTTAAATACACCGCACCCTGCCCATGGGGCTACCTAGGGCCTACCTTAGGGGTGTGTTAAATGTAATAAAAGGGAAGGTTTGGGCCTAGCATGTAGGTGAACTTGCCAGGTCGACAAGGCAGCTTAAAAACTGTGCATGCAGGCTCTGCAGTGGCAGGCCTGAGACACATTTGGAGCGCTACTCATATGGGTGGCACAATCAGCGCTGCAGGCCCACTAGTAGCATTTGGTTTACAGACCCTGGGCAAATGTAGTGCACTGTACGAGGGACTTGCTAGTAAATCAAATATGTCAGTCATGGAGAAAACAAATGCCATTACGTTTTAGACACAGAGCACATGCACTTTAGCACTGGTCAGGAGTGGTAAAGTGCCCAGAGTCCAAACACCAGCAAAAATGAAGTCCAGCAAACAATCAAAAACAGGAGGCCAGAAGTAAAAAGACAGGGGAAACTACACCAAAAGATGCCAGGTCTAACAACCATCATCCTAAGCTGTATACGTTTCATCTGAAGATTGAATGTATTCCAGTGGGGTGGTTTCTGTCAGCCACCCTCCAACATGTGTAAGTGTGATTAATGGGACTTTTGTTTCACAAGTGTAATAAAGTGTAAAAATGTTTTCTGTTGGTGGGGTCTCTACTGGCAGTTATGAGGTACGGGTTTGACTCGTGCTGCAGAGATGGTGTCAGGTTATCCCTGTCCTGATGCTTCCCAGCACAGATTGTGTCTCCTGATTGCAGATACCCCCCACTAGGGCTCAATAGAAGACACGATCTGTTCCCTGGCCTTGCTGTGCCTCCCTGGTCTACATTATCCTTTATCTCAATGCTGGTGTTCTGTCTGTCCATGTCAGTATTTTTGCCTTTCCTGACCCTGGTGTATCCTTTTCAGCCAATTGATGCATTCTCCATTTCAATGCATTTGCCCCAGCAAAAATCAAAAATTGGAATCATGTACCTCATCCTGCATTCTCCATTCACTGGTACAGGTGATCACCCCATTTGAGCGTACCTCATGTGGCTGGCTATCTATTCCTTAAAGGGATACAAACAGAGATTGAGTGAACATAGCTAATTAAAAAATTGTTGTTTTGATCTGTGTCCAAATGCAGCCCACGGTTTTCAAATACCAGGAAAGTTAGCCCAACCGTTTAATCTTCAGTGATAGATGAAATGTGCATACTTGAGCTGATAATGGTAATAAGCATTTTCTGTTATGACCTCCAAAACAGCAATTAACATGTTGTTGGGGCCCAAACAGTATGCACATATAAGAAAATATGATTTGCTTATTTCATTTCTATGCGTATTTTGATCCTTGTTGGTCATTAAGATTGCCCCTGTCCTTATGAGCAGACTATGCTTTAAGTGTAATTTTGATCTTACTCGGTTATTTGTGATCCAGCGCTACACTAAATCAGGGATCGATACTCAATATCATTACGTACAAATTGCCCATACACATTCACCCAACTCATGAAATCCCTGTTGCGCTGGGAGTCAAGTTTTAATGACTTGATCCGTTAGTTTTCTTCTATAAGTTCATATTTAACATTTCTAAATACATAACTGAACCTGAATATCAACTCTCTTCTCCTGGTCGATGGACCAATTAGTTGAGTAGTTAATGGTAATAATAGTACTATCTATCTATCTAGTTTGACTAAATAATCACAGACTCTCAGTAAGATTAATAAAGTTTATCGCAAATAATGTGTAATTAATGCTCATTGCATACAGGTCACAAAGCAAACAATGAAAATCTCACAAAGAGAGAAAAGAAAATATCAGCAAATGCAAACTGTGTCATACTCATCAAATGAACGATGTGCATATGAAGGAGTGGATAGATGAAGAGACATAAGTTTCAGAGACAAAAATACATTTGAAATAATTATGCAAAGTACGAATCATGAAGATATACTACCCCAAAGGATCAGAGAAATATCACTCCCCTGGCCAAGGAGGTAGTGGGGGTCCCCCGAAATAGAGTCAGGGAACAAAGATTTCAGGATACAGGAACGGGACAAGGACAGGATCAGCTAGGCCTTTCTGCAAACCGACGGACAGCGACGAATCACCCCTCTATCTCTCCTTCTCATCTCAGCTCACCAATCTCAACCTCTCGACTACCCGGGACCTCTCACAAACCACACCCCTAAAGGCACCCCAGTTATACCCTAAAACCTACATGTCCAACCCACAATAGTTGAAACAATTTTTAAAACTCAGCTTCTCATTGGATGGTTTAGGGGGTATTCCATCACACCACTATGATCACATTCATAATTCTACACTCTTCTTTGTTTTACATCGTTCACATAACGTAATTTTCAACTAGTTCATTTGTTCAAAAAACATGTAACAGTTTCATCGTTCACATGAGTTTTTCTGCTACGTCCGCGGAAGAAGTCTTGGGTCCCACGGCCAGTCTCGTCTCTTGGCAGACAAACAATGTTTTTCGTAGCTGTTCAACCTTGACTTTTTGTACTCTTCTGCAGCGCTCAGCTTTTCTGTCTATTTATTGGGTTATTCATGCTTTTCTTCCAGTCCCCATCTACCATGTCAACTTTAGGAAAATGCAGGCCCATTCATCTTACTATGACGAATAAAAAATAAACATTTATTAATTATATGGAAATGTACTTTTCACTGTTTACCACCCTCCTTTTGCACTACCCCATGTTAATATTTTCTTAGCAAAGCTTTCAAGCAAAAGCGGCACTATTTAATATTATTTTCGAAGCGAGATGCTAGATGCAAAATGCGGCCTGGTTCTTTCATGCATTAGTTCACATTAGTGCATGCATGCGCAGAAGCAGTTTTCCGTGTATTTTATGTGATTTGTATGTTAATTTCCACTGCACACTGTTAGTAAATGTTACGGGGGTGTCAATTCGAGCAGTTTTTTTCTTTTTTGCAAAATCCTGCTCCATCAATCCCCCCTCTGATGGCTTTTTTGAGCCATCAAAAATACCCATCATACCATGTGCCATCCTAAAGTTCAGTATTCTCTCTTTTCATCATTCTTTCGTCTAAATCTTTCATCATTTCATAATAACCTCTTTTCATATCTTGTAGTTCTATCTCATCTCTTTTTCTTTTTCTTGCTCTTCGTTTGTTATTTGATTCTGTCATCTCTTTTCTTCCACATCTACATTTACAACATTTATATATTGTTATTATTACTAAGGCTACTATAGCTACTGAAATGATTGGCATTATTATTTTTCCTAATAAGCTACTCCCAAAGGTAGAAAAACATTTACCTACAGAAGAGAAACTCTTACCAAGTCTCTCCCACATACCGTCAACCTCCAGTTGGGTCAAATCTTCATGTAATTTCATAATATTCTTTATATATCCCTCAATAGTTTTACTTTTGTCTGGGATAGAAGTACAGCAGTGTTGAATTTTCAACATGCCACAGACTCCACCCTCTTTTGCCAATGAGATATCAAGGGCAAGTCGATTTTGTAAAACCATTGATCTGATCGCAACCATTTCAGTGTCGATCATCAAGAACCCACCAGCAGTATCTGTTGATGAACGATCAACCACTGTAGACAATTTTCGAATTTTATGTGAATTCAGAACGACTTCAACTGATGGTATCAGTGCACCACAAATGTCACCTATTATTTCTGAGAAACTCGCTCTTTTGTTACGTGTTAGTCCTTGTTTTACTTCATTGATTCTGTTATTATTTCTATCTACATGATAGATTTTTGGAAAAACAATTCCAAAGTGACAACTACCATACCAATGTGCAGGCAACCTGTAGTAGGCTTTGGTACCACACACATAATAAACTCCTGGGAAAACAGGATCAGTTCCACCCTTTAATCCCCATTCTCCAGTAATTTGTAAAGTATGCTCACACTCACTAGTACCAATGAAATAATTATTATAGTTAGTTTTTAGTCTAAGCAAGCAGATTTTCCCTTTTTGATACCAATCCAGGGACATTGCAGCGTATGTCTCGCCTTTCTCATAATTTCCTTCTCTAAAAGCCCACGGTGGTACATGTGACTTCTGTTCAGCAGCTTTCTTTGGAAACTTTCTCTTCTATTTTCTACCATATCTATGAGCACCTTTTCTTCAACCTGGAAACCACATTTTAAATTATGTTTATAAGCATATTCTATATCTAGTGTCTTAGTAATATGGAAGAATTCTCCCATATAACGTGCATTTTTACTACTTAAAACCTTGTTCAGCTCTTTTATAACAGGTATTTCTGAAAATACTAAATCTATATTGGAATAATGATACTCCAGCTTCCCCGTCACGTAAAAGAGGCTGGTTAGAACACTACATGACACACCATATGTTAAAGGTAGGTGATGATAGGTCACCCCTCTGAGACAGACAAAGGTAATTGCATGCACACATAACAATCACTCACATTCATTGTGTTAACATATTCATACAACAATTTAGTAAAAACATTTAACGAGAAATCACTAATTGATTTATCATGGTGATAAATACTTCCATCTATTTGTTCTATATTAGTATTAGAGGTTTCTTTAGTAACTTCACTCACTCTTTCACTTATTACATCATTAGTATTGTTTCCGTTATTAGCTACCATTAGAATAGGTACAATGACAGTTAATAATACCCACATAAATGTTAGTAAAAAGACACTACATAATCAAGCTTTCATACATCTACGTTTTAGGCCAGTCACTGTTGCTTCGGCCATTTTGTTTTCTACCAAAAATCTATTTCTATAAAACTCTAAACTTTGCTCAAAAATCTTCTGGAAAATAGTGTAATCCTACACTTCAAGGCTTTCTTCTTTACCCCTTTTCTTTTTTATTTCTTTCTTCAAGTCTTCTGAGTCTGTCAATCTCTTCGTTTTGACTGGCAATTTTGCATTCTAGTTTTTCACAGTTCTTTTAAGGTGGTCTCAATTTGCTTTCATCAATTTGCTCAGAGTCAGTACTGTCTTTTTCTTCACTTGGATCTGCGCTTTCAATTTCTTCCAAGATCACATAGGTCCATTCTGGTGCTGTGTATTTCTTGCTTGGAATTCTTACTCTTTTTGTTTTTCGTACTGAATCTTCTTCTGACTCTTCCTGTTCTGTTTGACTTGAGACCTCATTAATTTGCTCTGGTCTTTTCTTTGACCTTCTCTTCACAAGAGTGTATTTCAGTCTTTTCACTCCACCTGGCCAATTGTCACCTTTTCTTGCTCTCTTAGCTTGAACTGCTTCTTCGCCTTCTTTCTCTGGCTCACAAGCTCTTTTACTTGGCCCTTCTTTTATCCATTCTTCTTCTTGACTTCCAGTAGCTTCCCTTTCTTCTGGTTCAACAGCAGTATGACGAGACCCAGTAGCTGGTGCCCACTCTACTTGACTTGTGCTTGGCTGTTCATCATCTGTTTGTTCTTCAGAACCTGTCACTTTAGATTCTTCAGCTTCACACACTTCAGCCTCTGGTTTTTGTCTTTGGTTTACCAGTTGCTGCTCTTCTTGTCTTTCAAGTGGATTTGGGACTCTTCTGGTATGGCTCGCATGGATCCAGTTTGGCAAGCCACCACACTTCACTGCTGTCGTCGTCACCAGAATCACTTGATAAGGTCCGTTCCACCTGGGTTCTAAACACGATTTCCTCACATGTTTCTTCACGAGAACCCACTCTCCAGGACTCAGCATGAGCTTGGTTCGGCTGTGTTGTAGTAGCATTCTCTCCAACCTGGTGAGACACAGAACGTACCAGATCAGCCAATCGTCTGCAATAATCAAGCACTAGATCATCAGATATATTCATCAGTTTGTTCGCTGGTATAATCGCTTGTCTCATTGCTCTTCCCATTAGGACTTCATGTGGATTCAATCCCGTCTTTTTATCAGGAATGCTTCTGAGACTCATCAATACAAGGGGTAAAGCATCAGGCCATCTCAGTGTTGTGGATGCACACAATTTTCCTAACCTAGATTTTATTGTGCCGTTTATCTGCTCAACTACTCCAGATGCTTCAGGTAGAAAGGCACAATGCAGTTTCTGCTCTATTTGTAATGCTGCACAAATCATCTGAATTATCTCATTATTAAAATGTGTTCCTCTATCTGTCTCCAAAGTGACTGTAAATCCAAATTCTGGGATCAATTCTCTCAAAAGTAGTTTTGCAACAGTCAGACTATCGTTCCTTCTCGTTGGATAGGCTTCTACCCAGAAAGAGAACAAGCAAACAACAACCAAGACATATTTTAGTCCGTTACACGGGGGAAGCTCAATGAAATCCAATTGGAGTCGGGTGAATGGTCCTGCTGCTTTTCCAATTCGTCCCCAACTAACAACTGTCTTTCTGCCTGGATTTTGTTGCTGACAGGTGACGCACCTCTGGCACAGACTCTCTGCAATGACCCTGAATTTTGGGTTATACCATGACTGCTTGAAGAGCCTAATCATCGCATCTCTTCCAACATGTGCAATTCCATGGCATACCCTTGCCATTTGTGAAAGTAGACAATCTGGCATGGCTCGTCTTTCATCTATATAAACCCACACTTCGTCCTCTTCTCTTTTTCTGCAGCCTGAATTTATCCAAATTTCCTTCTCCTCATCACTTGCCTCTTCCTGCAATTGCCTAACTTCATCAAAAGTTTCAAATGAAGAAGAGAACATTAGATGGCAATTGGAATTTTCTTTTTCCATCCCTCTGTTTAGGGCTATTAAATTTCGTGCACAGAAATGCGCTACCTGATCTGCGTATCTGTTGCCTTTCGTCACATAATCATCTCCTGATTTATGTGCGGAACATTTGACCACTGCAATTCTTTTGGGAAATTGCAAGGCATCCAATAAATCTTTCACAGTTTCGCTGTTCCTGATTGGGGAACCTGAAGAAGTCAGAAATCCCCTTTGCATCCACAACTGCCCAAAGTCGTGGACGACTCCGAAACCATATTGACTGTCAGTAAATATGGTTACCCTCAGGCTTTTGGCAATTTTGCATGCTATAATCAGAGCTATCAATTCAGCAATTTTGGCAGAGTTTACCCCTTTTAGACAGGATGCTTCCAAAACTCCCGCTATGGTGCATACAGCATAGGCAGAACACAATACACCTCTCTCATTCCTCAAGCATGATCCATCAACAAACATAACACAGTCTGATTCTTCTAGTGGGGAATCCTCTATGTTAGGCCTGGGTTTTGTACACAACTCTGTCACATCCAAACAATCATGATCTGCCTCGTCTCTCACTTCCTCACAATATGAATTTGGCAACAGGGTTTCCGGATTTACGGTTGTGCACCTTACCACAGTCACATTTTCAGCACCCAAGATCACTCTCTCATACCTAGTCAGCCGACTATAGGTCATGTATTGCATCCTTGTGCATGCCAAAAGAATCTCAACCAAATGTGGCACATATACCTTGACTGGATGTCCCATCACAATCGCTTCACTCTGTTCCAGACTCACACAAGTAGCAGTTACTGCTTTCAAACAGCCTGGCAACGCTGCAGCCACTGAATCTAAAGTAGCAGAAAAATATGCTACTGGATGTCGTGCCATTCCATGTTACTGGGTTAAAACTGAAAGTGCACACCCATCTCTTTCACAGCAGTACAACGCAAAATCCTTTGCATAATCTGGCATTCCCAACGCAGGTGCTCGACAAAGACTGTTTCGCAATTTAGTAAAGGCTTCCATACTTTCATCCTCCAAAACAATCGGATCTTTCACATCTTTTCATGTCAACCTCTGTAGAGGTTTTGCAATCTGTGAGAAACCACTGATCCACTGTCTGCAGTATCCAACCATTCCCAAGAACATTCGAACTTCTCTCTGAGTTTTGGGTGGGTTCATTTGTTTAATCACACTAATTCCTTCTGGTGTCACCTTCCTGACTCCTTTTTCTATTTTGTGTCCTAGGTACTGGACTTCCTGTTTACAAAATTGCAATTTTGCTGGTGACACTTTGTGTCCACCTTCTGCCAAATGGTTCAGTAAGGCAATGGTATCTGTCACAAATGCCTCTCGTGTCTTTGATGCCACCAATATGTCATCAATGTACTGAACCAAAACCGAATTTCCTGGCATGATCAAAGTCTCCAAACACCTTTTCAGAATCTGATTAAAAATTGAAGGACTCTCTGTGTACCCTTGAGGAACTCGGCACCATGCCAAAATACGGTCTCCGAACCGGAATGCAAACAAATATTGACTTTCTGGATGTAAAGGAATCAAGAAAAATGCTTGGCACAAATCAATTACTGTGTACCATTCAGTATCGCAGGAAATTTGGTAAAGGATCACTGCTAGATTTGCCACTACTAGACAACAGGGTACTACAATCTTATTTAACTTTCTCAAATCCTGCACTATTCTGTATTTCCATTTGGGCTTTTTAATTCCTATAATAGGCGAGTTACAAGGACTGCTCAATATTTCTTTCAGAATTCCCTGTTCAATCATTTGGTCAATCACAGGAGTGACTCCTGCAATTACTTCTGGACTCAATTTGTATTGAGGTGTGTTTGGATATATGCCACCCTCTTTCACTGTAATCTGAATAGGATCTACATTTGTCATCAGACCAATCTCCTTTCCTGTAAAATCCCATACGTCTGACCTTACTGTACTTTTTAATTCTTCGGGAAAATCTTCTTCTGTGAGAAGTGAAAACAACTCATCCACTTCTGTTCCCTGCTTTGCTAACATCATCTTGAATGCGACATCCTCATCAGGTGTCTGAAATGCAATACCATCTGGCATACAATAGATGGTACAATTCATTTTGCAAAGTAAATCTCTTCCCAAGAGATTCACCGGACTCGTGTCACATACCACGAAACAATGCATGTCTCTGAAACTCCCAATATGAACTTCTATTGGATTTGTGACTGGTGTTCTAATATGCTTATTCGAGACTCCTACAACTTGGATAGTTTCTCCCGAGAGGGGTAGGTTCAGAATTTCTGGTGCTCTCACAGTAGAACGGGTAGCACCAGTGTCCACTAGGAATGTAATATCATTACCTTCCACCTTTCCATCAACAAATGGACCTGACTGATCTACCACCAAAGATGCGCCAAGCACGCACTTTTCCTCCTCCCTCAGGCACCGTCATTGAGATGAGTCTGAATCACTCTCATTGCACTGCAACCAGTATTGCGGAACCATTTGCACATTTTGATTCTTACCAACTTGATCACCTCCATGAAATCCAGTGTTCGCACTGTACCTCTGCACTTGAGCATTCACATTATTTGGCATAGGAGCTTGTGGCACCTGTAACTGTGGAGTAACTACCTGCTGCTGCTGTTGATTCACAACCACCTCATTCTGCATCTGTGGATTTAAATTTTGATTTACCTCATTATTCTTTTGAGCAGATCTACACTCATTCTTCCAATGTCCATATTTTCCACACGCATGACAAGGAAATTTCTTCTTAGCCTCCTCTCTACTCATTTTACCTCTACCTCTACCTCCACTGGGTATCTGACCATTTTGATTCTGGCCATTCATCTGGTAACCTGTTTGAGAACCACTGTTTCCTTCTTGCTGTTCTGCTACCTTCACTTGTGCCCACATAATTTTCTCTTTTAACTTTTTATGTCTCGATTCAATATCATCACTACAATACTTCGCATACCTCAAAATTTCGTCAATTGTTTTGCTCTGCCAGCAGATCAAATGCTGCTGAATCATGTTACTAATCTCTGGTTTCAAACCAAACACAAAATGATACACAAAGTGTCCCATATCTTTGTCTCCAATAGTCTCAAACCCGCTGTACTGTATGAATACCTGCAACAATCTTTCATAGTAAGCATGTACTGACTCCTTTGGTTCTTGGGTTGTCCTGTCTATCTTAACCTAATCTGTTTCCTTAGGGGAAATTTTTCCTTTCAAATAAGTGATTACCTGATTATACTTTTTCATCACCTCATCTGATGGTGCACCTGTTTTAGGATCTCTAGGATATTCTTCTTTTGGCCAATCGACAGTGATCTTACATTCTGTTCATAAATCAGCTGGAACAACAATCTCAAACAAACCATCTAATCCTTCAACAAAACCTTTGAAACTTTCACAAACCTCTCTACCTGTTTATACCACTCAACTGGTTTCTCCCTTAACCTGGGAAAATCGTTTGTAAAGGATAATATATCCTGTCTCGTCCAGGGAACGTGAACATATCCACCACCTGTAACTTCTCTCATCGGATACTCCTTTTCAACTTGTTCTGTCTCTCTCAACGGAAACAAAGGCGCTCCTTTGACAGCTGCCTCTTTTTTCTTTTTCGTCCATCTACCTTTCCACGTTCTACATCTCCCCATGTTTTCAAAATATTCATCAACTCCTTTATCTGTAATCTTTTTCCAGACGCATTCAAACTTTCCAAATCCTTATCAGTAAAATCCAACCTGAATGTTTTCTGCAACACCTTTGATTTCCCTATGTCTATTCCATATTCACTAGCAGCCTCTGTCATTTTCTCAAGAAGATTTCTCGCTCTCCAAGTAATATTTTTACATAAAAACAACAGCTCTTCATCTCGGTAAGTCCCTAGTTTGTCTGGACTTATCGTACCAATAATCATCTCTTCCAAATCTATCCTCAATTGGCTCACATTTATACTCTGTGGTTGAGGTTTTCGTTTTTCCATTCCCTTTATCCAATCATCTAATTCATCTGGTGAAGGCCCTACTGAACTCCCTGTGACATTCAGCCCTATTTTCTTCGGGTCCATTTGTGTACTTCTCTTAGGGGTTTCAGTTACCATCTCACAAACCGGAATATCTAACAACGAAGTATTCGTGTCAGCCTGTCCATCCTCATCTGCTACCATCACCATTTCACTCCTGACACTACTCTTTGGAACTGCCAATGTATGTACTTTTGATATATTCTGTTTTTCTCCATATAATGGAATTACGGGACCGATTGTTACCGGTACCGTCAATGCTTCTGCATTTAAACTTAATTGATTTATTTTCTGAGTCAGCTCTTCTTTTGCCTTATTCAAAATATCTATTTCACTTCCTTGTACTACTCTAGTTATTTTCGGGACTTGTGGAATTAATGGGGTTCCCATTAGTGGTGCATTTGGAGTCACTTCACCTGAATTTTCTTGATATGGCGGAGGTCTTTTAGTCAAAATGTCATCTAACAACTCATCATCAGAATCGTTTGGGTCATAGCTTAATCTTGAAGTCTCTATATTTTCTTTTTCTCTTTACATTTACCTCCTGTCTGGTCTTCAGCAACTAAAACTGGATACAAACTCTCAGTTATCACAGCTTTCCTCCATCTTTTTATTCTATCTTCCCTTTTTTCAAAGGGATATCTAGACATAATATTTCTGTATCTCCTGCCGCCTCGATATTTCTCTCTTTCGAATGCCTCTACTTCCCATTCCTCTAACGCTTCATACTGTGTAGGTCTGGGATTTGGCTCTAGTGAATTCATTCGATCTCTCAAATTCTGTAAAACCCTTACATTAAATGAACCATGCTGTGGGAAAGCTATAACACCATCATCCTTAGTATATTCCACCCAATTCTCTAACCAAGTACACGTATGGTATCCTCGCTCCAACATCATAAAAGAAGCAGGCGTTCTTGGAGGTGGAATAGGAATTCCCTCTCTAGTCACTATGGGTTTGTCCTTTTTAAAGAAATTCTTTATTTTCTTAAGCAACTTCATTTTTTGACTCTTTACGCTAATGTATCTTCAGCAAAACAAACAAGGAAACCTTTCCATAATTCTACTTTTCTATTTGTCAGTGTTCGTCCTATACCAGCGCGACTCACACCAACTGACCAATCGGAGCACTCCTACGTAAGCAATATCTCAACTAATACCAACACAGCTCACAAGAGTCAACCAATCACAGCTCTTCAAGCTCCCGCTATCTGACCAATACCAGCACTGCTTTTTCTGACGTCAGTATTACTCCTTCTACTGACCCTCCCTTTACAAAATAATACGGCAATGTATTTTCTGGGGTTTTCTTAACAAAAATCTAGTTAATAACAACATAAAACAATGCTACCTTGTCTGTTCCACTAAATAAAGAGATAGTTTTGACTTCATACGAGAGATTCTTACTCTTCGAGTAAAACAGCGACCAGCGTTATTCTACACCCGAACAAGCTACAGGTGGACTTGGTACTCCTCTAGGGATAAGGCCAAAGTTTCACAAGAGGACTTTATTTAAAGAGGTCTTGTTACTCCCCTGGGGATAAGGCCAGAGTTTCGGAAGTGGACCTTTCACTATTTCTGACACTCTACTCACATACGAAATTTTCCCTAAATATAACACCTACAGCCTTCCGCCGTACAGTATTATAACAACAAACAAAGTACTTCTGCAGTGCGATTACTTTATCCACACTCTTCTTCTGCCTATTTCAGGCTAAATTTCCATCAGATAGCTCCGTACCTGTACTTCTAGACAACATAGAACAGGACACTAACTTTTCATGTTAGAAACATAAAATCAATAATCAATAATTATTACCAAACTAATCAATAATTAAACCGTCCTCTGCTACCAGAAAACTGATCCAGCGCTGCACTTAATCAGGGATCGATACTCAATATCATTACGCGCAAATGGCCCATACACATTCACCCAACTCATGAAATCCCTGTTGCGCTGGGGGTCAAGTTTTAATGACGTGATCTGTTAGTTTTCTTCTATAAGTTCATATTTAACATTTCTAAATACATAACTGAACCTGAATATCAACTCTCTTCTTCTGGTCGATAGACCAATTAGTTGAGTAGTTGATGGTAATAATAGTACTATCTATGTATCTAGTTTGACTAAATAATCAAAGACTCTCAGTAAGATTAATAAAGTTTATCGCAAATAATGTGTAATTAATGCTCATTGCATACAGGTCACAAAGCAAACAATGAAAATCTCACAAAGAGACAATAGAAAACATCAGCAAATGCAAACAGTGTCATACTCATCAAATGAACGATGTGCATATGAAAGAGTGGATAGAAGAAGAGACATAAGTTTCAGAGCCAAAAATACATTTGCAAATAATTATGCAAAGTACGAATCATGAAGATATACTAACCCAAAGGATCAGAGAAATACCACCCCCCTGGCCAAGGAGGTAGTGGGGGTCCCCCGAAATAGAGTCAGGGAACAAAGATTCAGGATACAGGAATGGGACAAGGATAGGATCAGCTAGGCCTTTCTGCAAACCGACGGACAGCGACGAATCACCCCTCTATCTCTCCTTCTCAGCTCAGCTCACCAATCTCGACCTCTCGACTACCCGGGACCTCTCGCAAACCACACCCCTAAAGGCACCCCAGTTATACCCTAAAACCTACATGTCCATCCCACAATAGTTGAAAAACATTTTAAAACTCAGCTTCTCATTGGATGGTTTAGGGGGTATTCAATCACACCACTATGATCACATTCATAATTCTACAGTCTTCTTTGTTTTAGATCGTTCTCATAACGTAATTTTCGACTAGTTCATTTGTTCAATAAAAATGTAACAGTTTCATCGTTCACATGAGTTTTTCTGCTTCGTCCGCGGAAGAAGTCTTGGGTCCCACTGCCAGTCTCGTCTCTTGGCAGACAAACAATGTTTTTCGTAGCTGTTCAATCTTGACTTTTTGTACTCTTCTGCAGCGCTCAGCTTTTCTGTCTATTTATTGGGTTATTCATGCTTTTCTTCCAGTCCCCATCTACCATGTCAACTTTAGGAAAATGCAGGCCCATTCAGCTTACTATGACGAATAAAACATAAGCATTTATTAATTACATGGAAATGTACTTTTCACTGTTTACCACTCTCCTTTTGCACTACCCCGTGTTAATATTTTCTTAGCAAAGCTTTCAAGCAAAAGCGACACTATTTATTATTATTTTCGAAGCAAGATGCTAGATGCAAAATGTGGCCTGATTCTTTCATGCATTAGTTCACATTAGTGCACACATGCGCAGAAGCGGTTTCCTGTGTATTTTATGTGATTTGTATGTTAATTTCCACTGCACACTGTTAGTAAATGTTACAGGGTGTCAATTCGAGCAGTTTTTTTCTTTTTTGCAAAATCCTGCTCCATCATTTGTTTTTGTTTGGTGAGGAGATGTGGTCTAGTGATTAACGTGTCATCTATGGAACCTGTCCGATCACGGGATCTAAACCTTTGTTTCTTGGTAAATTAGCACAAATATGTGATCTTGGGTAAAGCAGTGCACACCTTGATAGATCAACACTTTGCTTTTAGTGAAAATGTAACTATGGTTTAAACAACAAGTATCACCCAGAAGTAGATGTTTTTCATTAATATGTTCTCCTAGAACCTAGTCTAATTTCGATAATCCACTGATGTGCTTCACCAAGTTGGAGGTAAGAGGAAGGTATGCTTTGGACCACACCCATACAACTTTTGTGAAAAGGAAATGAGTTGTGTGTGTGTGAGAGAGAGAGAGACAGACATCTGTGGCACCACCGTATTATAAAGCTGCCTATATGGCGGGTGCTGACATCTCCCCATGCTTTCTCTCTGCTGGGTACTGTTGGTATTTTGACTCTGCTCATTGAGAAACCACTAACTGGTTTCTCAGTGCAAGTGTTTCCTTCATGATATGTAGGTTAATTGTATTTATTTTGTCAGCCGCAGGCACACAAACTGCCTGTTCTTTGCATGATAGGGTTGCAAAAGTGCTAATTTGCTTTGCAGGACCTGACTGGGTTTAAAATGGTTTAAGCTGAAGGAGGGTGCAACAGCACCTTCCTAGGAAGCCTCAAGAGGAGAAATAGATTAGATTAAAAGGATTAGCAAAGCTGGAATGCTGGAGTGGAGATAAATATATCTTGGGCCTGTTCTTTCATGGAAGCCTAAGGTGAGATGTCACCAAACCAGCTTGGGCGAGATCAGAATGGATATACCATGGGGGTGCGGGAGGGGGATCAATCTAAATGTGTTACACAAGGGTAACCAACTTATTTAATGTTGCTAGTGTAACCTTTTAAAAGCTTTAAACTGATCACTCACTTAACAGTTTTCACTGTAATTCAGAGACAGTAATAAATTGTGAGAGGGTGTAATCAGAGTAGGGGCATTACCCCCACATGAGCTAGGTGCACCATGGTGCAAGGGTGTCTGCGTTGGCGCTAGGCAACTTACTTTAGCACCAGCGCTAGGGAAAACGCAGGGGTGCGCCATATCTTTGTAAATACGGTGCTTCCCTGCGTTTTCGAAATGGCGGAGCGTGGTGTTAGCATTTTGTGCTTAGCACCACGCTCCGCCATTCCCTTGTAAATATGCCCCTCTGTTTGCCATGGAGACACAAGTCAGAGACACCCCTACAGGAACTCTTTGACATTTGGAAGCTGTGAATTGTGCCTACCTGCACATAGGCGACTGACTCTCATTCTGCCCCTCTTGCCTGACTGAAGGCAACAGATAGCTTGGAGCTGGAGTAATGCCATGTGACTGGAAGGGGAAGAAGCCTCCAGTGACCACTTGTGAGTATGTCCCATACAAAATGTGAAAGTCATGTGGAATGGAACAGTTACTTTCAAATACCATAATTTTGCAGTGCCTGATCCAGTTAGTCATTTGGCCTTACTTTAGTCACAAAATGGGTTTTGGTCTTGCTAAATTGCTGGCTGTGGGCTTTACTGGAAGGATTTTTGATCCAAGTGTTGTGCTGGAACTGCTGGCCGTTAACCAGAGCCGGAATGGGAGAGAAATTAAGGCCAGGCACCGAAATACAAGCGGCCTCCACTAGAAAATAAGATAGTCAAATAAGTGATTCAAATGTGCAAATCGAGGCAGTGTTGAGCTTGTACAGACACACTGTATAGGTGTCTTGCAAGGTATGGGAGACTGCATGGAATTTTTGCTTCCTCCATACAATGATTATGGTAATATTATGGAAAAGCACAGTAAAAACCGACCTACCAGACCATAAAACAGGCCCTCAAACAGCCTGAAAAACAACCCACCAACTGACCTGTGAGACAAGCCTTTCCGGCACTGCCAGATTGCCCTATAGGCCAGTCTGACCCTGCCCTCAACACTAATAAGGCATAGAGGAGGCTGTCTTAGAGAAACAGTATGTGTCTGATTAGGACGTCTGCACGTTGGTGGAAAGGCTCTATTCAACACATTCACGTTTCTTTTGTAACAGATGCACCACATAGAGAGGGTACAGAAGAAGATGAATGAGCTTTGTTGTGTTTTTTCTTTAGCTGTCCATCATAACTCACTCGGCTACAGTGCAAGAGGACATCTCACTTTCCTCCTCGGTCTCCAAGATGTCATAGGCAGATTTACCATTTGAAAATGTTTGTTTTCAGAATTGTATAGAAACTTCTTTCAGTAAACAAATAAAGCTTGGAAACGCCTGTTCCCACTCGATCCTGCCAACTTTGACCTCGGTTGTTATGCACTGGAGGCATGTTAGACTTTGATTTATCCTGCCCACCACCTAGATTGGCCACCTGTGCTTCCTCTGACTGCCCCCAGGTCACTGGACCCAAGCTGTACCTAGCTGATGAGCCCATAACTAGGGTGAAAAAGGTCCTGGGTTGCTTGTTTTCTGGTTCAGGAAGAACCTGGCTTGGCATTCGGGCTGGACTTTTCCCATTGGAAAAGGGTCAACACTGATTTGCATGTATACGGGTCCAAACTGAGGTGACATGGTGTACAAAATAACAATGGATTGGGATGCGGCCCGAGTAATTACCAGTGGCTGAGATTAATTCAAGGATTCCATCCATCACTTTTTGTATACTTTGATGTGTTCCTAGGTCCCATCAACTCTTGCTTAAGCCAACAAGAAGATCTAGAGCTTCGTCACCAAAGGAAAAGAGGGTGGCCAACTTATGATTAGCACTTTGCAGGGCACTTTACGCGTGGAGACTCTGCGTGTGAGCAGACATCAGAAGATGTTTGTTGAGGAGCAGAGGGCTAAGAGTTTTGGAGCTCATTTTAGGGGGTTCATTACATAACCCCCTCCTCTAAATCAGGCCATCTTAAATGATAATACCCCACTGAATATTGAGTTTGGCAAAATGTGATTACTCTGTCATACAGTGTTTTAGTTCCACTCCATTTTACACTTAATGGAATAAGCCTTGGTTGCTCGAAGATGCCACTTTTGAGGGACAAGCTTTCAAAGTGAATAACTCTGTTATACAAATGGAATTAAATAATCTTACGCCCTGAAAAACCCATGGTAAATATTAGTTTTCACCATGTGTGCTGCCCAGTTATCACCTAATGTCACAGGACCCTATGAAAAGGTCTTGCAACCTACTCATTTCTTTTGCCAACATGTGAAAATATTGGTGGAGCTCAGACACAAGCTCACTACATGGGGCGATTCCTGTAACAAAGTAGCCTCGCTATCAGAATCAATGCCGCCCGATTGTGGTTGAGTGGGCTGGTTGGAAACTGTGGAGCAAGGGAACCTGTTTTTTAATCCCAGCATCTGCATTTTACTAATGTGTGTGATTTTGGGCATTCACATTTTGAACCTATTCCTCTGCTTCCTTTTTTGCCAAGATTGGCAGTGTTTAGGCTCAATCTTAAATCTGTTAGTAAGTATGTGGATACAAAAACTGGCCTCAATATTACCAAGGGGAGGGAGAAAGTGCCCAGTCTTTTGGCATCATCACCAAAACATAAAAGGATGGTAAATGTATGGGCTTTGGGGCAAGCAGTACTATGTTCCAGTCTCGATTTCCTAATTTAACAAACTGTTAGAGTTTTGAGCAACTCACATATTCCTGTTTCTCTGTGCACTAATCCGACATTAAGTGGTACATTGACAAAGAATAAATGAAGAAATAAACAGATACCACACATTGCCATTAGAGGACCTCAGCATGGTTTACATTCACAGATTCAGGGCGGATTAATGGCATGTGGCTGTATTTGCATCTCTGTAGATGAAGGTTCTCCTGAAGCTGCATTGTGGAGGACCCCTCCTGTGTCACAGCTCCTCGCTCCCAGCCATGAGCAAGTGTCATTTTCATAAGTCATATGGGGCTGAAAAAGTGAGAGTTGGACAACATGGCAGACAGTTCAAGGCGTCCACATGTCATCTCCAATCCTTCTCTATTGCTTGCTCAGTGAGTGGCAAAAAGCAGAATATTTAGGGCATTTTCACAAGAAAATGTCAGAGCGCAGAGCTGCGCTAAATTTGGCAGTGATGCGCTCTGACACTTTCAAAATGCAGGGATGCGGCGCCGTATTCACAAGAATACGGCATACCCTTGTGTTTCCCCTAGCACTGGTGCAAGAAAAAAGCTGCCTAGCGCCAGCGCAGGCACCCTGCGGCCATGTTGCAAGGGTGCCTGCTCTGTAGGGATGATTGTTTATGTGCAGACAGGGATACCTTCCTGCACATAAACAATCAATAATGGCAATTTGCACCTTCTATGTGTTCTGCAGAATGCAGCACACATGGAAAGAGCAAAACAAACGGAGAAATTAATCATTTACAAGGTGGCGTTAAGCCACGCAAAGTGGCTTAGTGCCACCTTGTATATATGGAAAATGGCGCTGCGCCACTGGAGCGTCAAAAAAAGTGACGCTCCGGTGGCACTGAGGGCTTGTAAATATGCCCCTTGGTGTAATACAGGTTAGTGTTGGGAGTGGGTCAGACCACTCAAAACCGGGACAAACATAGGGACAAAAAGACAGTTGGCCACCCTGGAGGTAAAGGCCTAGTGAGCTTTGTGGGATTTTACATTGTACTTTTAAATGTATTGGCACTGTCAACTTTCTGTCTCTCAACGTGGAGAGACCGATTATATTTCAGCTGGTATGTTGCTGGGGAGTTAGCTCAGGACGACCGACCCTGCACCATTTCGACGCTGGCGAAGGAGTGATCCAATGATAAAGCGTGCCACAAGGGTTATATCCCTTCTTAAAAGAAAACCCCCTAGTCAGCATAATAAATTCCAAAGTGTAAGGACCAATACGTCAAAAAGCATTTACATCCACAGAAACATAGGGACTTGCTGAAGTTTCTCAAATTTCTTCACACACTGGGCTTCCCAGTGTGATAGTATAAATGTGGCACAGTGTTGAGAGGTGGAACTGGCTCTATAAAGTATGTTATGTTAAAAATACTTGTAAAGCGCACGTACACCAGACGGTTTCATGGCGCTGAGTTCGAAGGAGTTCTGCTGCTAAGAGATTTATTCATATGCCTGGAAAAAGAGCCAGGTTTTCAAGTGATTCCTGAATTGAGGGTATGATGTCATAGACCTAATGTCCTGAGGAAGTGAGTTCCAAAATTGTGGGGCCAGGACTGGGAATCTGAGTTCACCCAATTTTGTGCATTTAAAGGACGAGGTGGCTAGGAGGTTCAGATGGGAAGACCTAAGGTCCCGCGGGGGGGCGGTGTATCTCTGAACCCCGGGTGGAAACGAATACTGGGCAGTTGCCATGGAGCGCTTCAAAAGTGAGGCATCCCAGCTTGAAGGCACTGCATTCGACTATAGGGAGCCAATGTAGGTTTTTCATAAGTGGGGTGACATGCTGCCATCTTGGCTGGCGATAAATTAATCTGGCAGCCTGGTTTTGCACCAGTTGTAGTCTTTTAGATTGATAAGCAGGTATACCAAAGTAAAGAGAGTTGGCATAGTCAATATGGGAGATGACTAGGGCTAAAACTACCTGTGTAAGGGCTTCGGTAGTGAGAAATCTGCTGATCTTTTTGATTTTTCAAAGCTAGAAGAAGCATGTAGAGACCACTGTCCCAATCTGGGATTTAATCGACAAATCACAGTCGATTGTGATGCCATGGCTTCTAGTAGATATAGATGGTAGGGGAGGGTTTCCCAGCTCAATCGGCCAAAAGTTAGAATTCCAGGGGTTTGAGGACCCACCAATTATGATCAGTTCGGTTTTGTCTGGGTTTAATTTTAGGTCGTTACTATTCATCCAGCTGCTGATTTGCCGCATGGTAGTTTGAAAATTGGTGATGGAGGTGGCCGACATGTCAATGTAAAAAATCGTTGAAGATCATCAGCGTAGTTAAAAGTTCATACCTTCCTTTCGCCTAGGGACTGAACAAGAGGGTACAGGTTAAAAATGGGCAGCGACAGGGCGGAGCCCTGTGGCACCCCACATGTCAAATTTACTTTAGAGGAAGAGAATTGGGCGAGGCGAGCGGCTTGAGTGTGATCCTCGAGGAAGGACGTGAGCCACTTAAGGGCCAGGCCCTGTATCCCTGCGTTACTGGCACGGTCCACCAAAAGTTCATGGTTGACCGTGTCAAATGCTGCAGAGAGATCGAGAAGCACCAGGCCCTGCATGGTGTCCTTGTCTGCCCCTTTCCTGAGTTTATCTAGCACCGTCAGAGTTGCAGCTTCTGTAGAATGGAAAGGTCGAAAACCAGCCTGATGAGGATATAGAAAGTGGGACTGTTCGATAAAAGAACAGAGGAAATTTGCAACATGGGCTTCCAAGACCTTGGCCAAGTAAGGGAGCAGGGAAATGGGGCGATAGTTCGTAAGGGCTAGGGGGTATGCTCCTGGTTTCTTCAAGATAGGAACAATTACTGCTTCTTTGAACACTTTGGGGACTGCCCCCTGAGTGAGAGAGTTGTTCAGCAGCAAGAGAGGAGGGTCGGGGCATAAGAGGAAAGCTTTCCTTAAGATGTGCGGGGGCCAGCAATCCGCCGGCAAGCCAGATTTGACCTTTGATAGTAGGTTCGAAAAGCCTTCGCTGCTAATAGTGGGGAAACGCTCAGGAGAGAGTTTCTGAGCAAAGTTGGCTGAGCTTTGGGGGAGGAGTTGGAGGGTATACTGGACTTGATGGTGGGGATTTTTTCAATGAAAAAGGTGTTAAGTGAGTCACAAAGTGCTTGGGTTTGGGCGAGTTTCACCAAGACTCTATCCGGATTAGATAGCTCAGCAACAATTGTAAACATTTCTTTAGATTTGTTAGAAGAGCTCAATATTTTGTTGGAAAAATCAGTTGCCTTAGTATGTAAGATAGAGTTTTTTACTGTTTAAGGAGGGTTTGGTATATTTTTTTTATCTGGGGAGTAATTTCGTCTCCAGTCGCGCTTAGTGCGGCGTAGGGCAAGTTTTTTGAGTTTTAGATCTTCAGAAAACCAGCGGTGGGCATCGTGGTGTCTGACTGTATTGACTTTCCTGAAAGGGGCATGACTATCACTGGCAGCCACTAACCACGAGTTGATGTTTTGTTTGTGTCTGTCAATCAGGGTCTGTTCAGAAGGGGCTGTGATTGCTAGCTGGTTACAAAAGTCGTTGATGTTGGAACGGCTCCAATCCCTCGCCATGAGGCTTGCCTTGGTTTGGAGTTTGGCTATGTCCAGGTTGGTAAGGGAGAATTTTATCAAGTATCCCTCCTCTAGTGTGGTTATACTAATTTGCATAGCCAATGACATCACAGGAGTGACATCATGTGACCTTTCAAACCAATGTACTTGCAGGATGTGACATTACTGGTATTATCATTCCAATTATTCATATCAAATGAGGGGAGTAAAATTGCCTCAAACATGACATTATTAGAATAGCACAAAATGTTATCAAAGCACATTATCGTAAATGTCACTGGCTATGTATGTATTTGCAATGATCAAGGGATGAAGATCACTGTCACTTTTCTAGAAAGTGGCTAACATTAACAGTACCATGCAGTATGCGAACGCTAGGCCCAGACACCACAAACACTACAGGTCCCATGCAGTATAAGAGGAACTTAACTCAGAACATTTGTCCCAAGCAGTAAAGTTTTAACAGCCTTAGACACAAAAAGCTGTGTTGGTCCAATATTGCATTACTGCCACATATCACAATACATTAGTGGCTCCTTAAGTTGATGTAAATTTCTGAAGCCCTGTAGTAGTCCACAAAAACAGAACATTAATGGTCAAATCTATCTCTTACGTGAGGGGTCTGTATAGACTCTGCAAGTATCTAGTCTTCAGTACTGTTGCCTGGCCATCCAGGTGTTTCTGTGTGGTCTGGAGAATTGAGCAACAAAGGGCAGACCTGCTGCTAAAGTTCCACTCTGCCTCCTCAGCTTCCACCAATGCATGTTTGTTCCTGCTTAATGTTAATAATAAACAGGATTCACCATTCCATTCCCTGAGGTCGAGCATTTTCATTTGGGCTGCTACTCATGAGTTAGGTAGGCCCAAGACTGATTTGCATATGGTTGGATCTCGTCTCCTGTGGCACAGATGAGTAAAGAAACAATGGAATTGATTGCTGTCCAGTGTAATGGAACTATTTAAACTATGCATTAATAAACAATAATTATGGTGAAGATTGGTTCAAGCATTCCTATCCTTTACCTTTTGCTTTTCTCTTTGAGTGTTATTGGCAGCGATGTGTCCACACTTGGGCCCCCTATCTTACTTTCCCTAAGGATTAAAGCTGCACCACACAGTGATGCTCAATAAATCAGAAATGCATCTGGAGTTATTTTTCTCTTCGGGGATATGGCTTTACATCTCATTCTAGACTCCTCCTTTGTGGGTGGAACACAGCAGGGGCAGGCTCGTCATGAATTGGCTTTGATAAATTCCAGTCAGTGGCTACCCTGAGCTTTAAATGGAGACAAACCAGTCAAATTATAATTTCTCCCTCGATGTTTTCAGTTTAACCTTGACTTTTACCGAGTTGAAGCTGACATTTAGCTTTCTTTTGTGAGAGAGAGAAAAGCAAAAAGCTGGTGACTGGTCGTGTGCTTGGGATCAAGGGATGGCAAGTGACAGCCAGTCAACGAGTGTTTAGACACATGTCAGAGCGGGTCACACTCATGTTCCCACCCACTAAAAGCTGGCAACACTTGTGATGGCGGGTGCTTTGAACGCTTAAAAATGCAGTGTTACTGTTTTCGTTATTTCTCACCTCCATCTTGATAATGCGCGTCAACAAGTGCGTTTGACGCATTTGGAACAGCTGTTTTGCGCTGGCTTTCATGCCAGGAGGCAGCGTCAGCCTTCATATAATCTCTGATTTCAAATGTCTCAATTATAGCTCCACAGAAGTCGGCGAACATTTCAGATGGGCGCGTACCCGTGCAGCATACGAATTAGGCTGTTTTTTATTGTGTTTACCCCCGGCTCGGCCTACTGCCGCGTTGCAAGCTCCGCTGCGTGTCACTGCGCTGTTTATCATCACACATCTAATTAGAAGACCAACTCGGCGCTGTCGGGTGAGGGGAGGATTTGTGTGCGTGTCTTTAATAGATCTCGGTCTCTTTTCATCTTCCCGTCTCCTTGTCTCTCCCTGGCTCCGTCTCCAGCCGTCCCCCGCGCCACCTCAGCGTGTGTCAAATGCTGTTATGGTGATTTCCTCAGAGCTCTGCGCATTAGCCTCGAGTGCAGCGGTGGGAGCTCTGCGCTCCCGCGCCAGCCACCGGCGGTGGCAGCGCGAGGCGCGCGCGCGGCTGCTAAAAATCCCCTCATGGGTAATAACGCGGTGCTCAGGGGTGAAATGCTTATAATCAAATATCCTACCGTTCTGAGGTCGCAGATAAGGCTTAAAAGTCCCCCGGGGGCCTTTCTATTAGCGTTAGAATGTTTTATAGATCGCGGATCATCTCTGTGGTCCTGTGTTTCCCTGACCCCCCTTCTCTATCGTGCAGCAGATTTCCTGATTGCAGGTAGGGAAATGAAGCAGGAGGGAGGTTGTCTACCTCCCCAGCAGTATCTAGGTAAACAAGCATTGGCAAATCCCCTAGGTCTTTGCGTGATCTATTGGCTTTGTCAAGGTTTTTTCAGGCATGTTGTACAACTGTGTGGCTGCAATGCCTATTATGGTGTGGTATGGTATGGCCTGTCATGGAATGGTATAGTATCAGTGACGTAACAAAGGCCCTCCGTGGTGCGGGGGGGCAAGCTCCACGGGGTCCCCTCAGCACAGTGCCCTGGCGTGACAGCCCAAGTGAGTTCAGAGGGGGGGGCCCTCGATGTAGTTTGAAGGGGGGGGCACCTCAAGTGTCGTTACACTAGTGTATGGTATGGTATGGCATGGCTTGCCATTTTATAGTATGGTATGGTGTGGCATGTCATTGTATGGTATGTCATTGTATGACCAGTTAACCTTTGCAAAGGGCTTTCCACTGTGTGTGATCCCACATTGCTACGTTTTTAGTAACTTTTGATCCCTTCAAGCTAAAAACTTTTTGGGGGGGGTAAAAACTGCTAATTATTTAGCAGGTGATGGATTATGTAGCAAATGCAGCAAATCCATAACTATGCGAAAAAAGCCACTGCCGCAAAATCACATATTCCAGTGAGCCAGACTTTGGTGTAGCCTTTTTGAAGAAGTAACAAAGACTGAGATCTGGAGAGAGGACTGAAAAGCTACATGGACAGAAGGTGGGCAGGCAAAGTCAAAATGGATGGAGGGAAGGAGGGTGGGACTGAGGAGACAAAGGCAACATGGATGGAGGTGATGAGGGTCGGAGGGAGGGTGCAAAGGCAGTCGTCAAATTGCAAGAAGTGGGAGAACACTCAGTGGGAACGAAAGCAGTACTTTGGCCATGTGCCATGGGAGGGATAAACACACAAAGAGAAAATAAAACCAGCACACACTAACCACAACAAAAGCACCTAAATAAGAATGACCATGAAGCCAAGCAGTGGTAAGCAAATGATGGGCTCTAAACCCACTTTAAGTTAACAAAATGTCTTGCAAGCGACAGCCCATGCACTGTCTCAAGCGGGATCTAAAAATAAGCCAGAAGGAACTTCACTGAAATATAAACTAATAACAGCTTCCTGAGCAAAGCCTGGCTTTGAGTAAAGCGATTGCATCTTCAGCTGTAGTGTGAATGTGCTGGATAAGCCTGCCACAGGTGTATAATGGTTTCTAATGGTGCTATGAACTTGTCAGAGGAAAAACATATGCCTGTCAACAACACAATCCGCATTATTTTTCTCCCGTCTAGCTTTCATGTGCTACTGTTTTCAGAAACAACTTTGTCCCCACCGTGGTCTGTAAACAGAGATTGGTGAATGAGTCATGACAGCAGCCATTTATTTTTCCATTTTCTATAGCTCAGACTTTATGAAAGGCATGAGAGCACTTTATAAGAAAACTAGCCATCTGTTCTAGCTAACAAAAATCATAAAAACAACCAATTTAGCAACTGGAAAAACAAAAATCCATTCATAATTGCATAGGAACAGTACCGGAAAGGAGTACTTATAAAACAATCATAATAAAAGAACCACACAGCATCGAGAGAACAGAGCGACTAGATGGGTTCAATCAGGCTAAGCAGTTCGGGTCAGCCAAGGTGATGTAACACCCTCACTTTAACAAATGTTTCTCTCAGATAGGAGGGTTTTAAGATCCCTTTTAAACTTGAACAGGCATGCAGTTGCTAGAAGGGCTGGTGGGAGGGAGTTTCAGAGCGTTGTTGCACTACCAGAGAATGACTGTTTCAAACAGTGTTCTTGCCTGAATGTCAGGGGTTTGAGCAGGAGGGATTCAGCATTTTTTGATTCTCATTCAGCGCCTGAGACGCTCAGTTTACCAACCAGTTAGAAAGGTGTGGAGTTGAGGAGGAATTTATGGGTGATGCATGCAGTCTTAAATTGGATTGCCTCGACTGGGAGCCTTTGCAGAGTCCGGAGAATAAGAGAGATGTGGTAGAATTTCTTGTAGCCTGACACAAAGTGCGCTGCCACGTGCAGTGCTGCTCTTAGGGATGTGAGATGTACTTTAGGGAGACCAGAGACAAGTGAGTTCCCATAATCCAGCTTGGAAATAACTAATTCCTGGGCTACTGATTTCAAATTCTGTTTGGCGATAAATTTCCAGATGCCCAGCATAGTCTAAGATGGCAGCATGCACTTTTGGCCTTGACTGAGACTTGCATCTGAAAGTTAAAATGATTGTCAAAGATATAGCTGAGTGATTTGGCTCTGTATAATGCAATAAAGGGGACTATCGGCTATGGATAAAGGTTCATAGGGCAGGGAAAATAGCTATTTTGTACCAAAAAACCCATGTTAGAATTGAATGTGTAATTGCCCCATCACTTATGCTTTATACTGTGTTATGTTAGCATTCATGTAGCTATTTTGTATTGACCACTACTGCATATGCGTGTGACCAGTCCCTTCCAACATTGTGCGGGTTAAAGTTAGCATCTGCGACGCCATTTTCTGCCATGTAGCCGCCATATTGCACTGTGATCGAAACCAAGCCTCTGTGCCCCTCTCTGCTTGCCTCAGCAGAAAGCCGCGGTTCAGTTATTTCTCCTTATCATATTCAAGGTTGAAACCTAGATGTACTAATGAATAGCTTATTTTGCTTTTGCATGCCTATCCCTGGTCGTAGCTATGCTCCCACACTAGAGAGAGCTGAGACCGAACAAGACGACCTTGGGAGTCTGATAACGTGTACCCATTCTGCAGGTGGTAGCTCATCCTTCTGTGCCTACCTTTGTTCAGCCTTTGCCCAAGCTGTATTTTTCCACCCGGGGCGGGACTTGGGAGGTGTTGGAAAGCTTATTCTGTGTTACCAAGTGTTCTGAAGTCAAACCCTCAACAGCTATCCCATGAGGCTGGTCAGACCGGACTCCGCTGCAGTGTACTTTCTAATAAATACGTTAGCTTGTATTCTCCACTGTGGTCCCGACTCTTCATTTCTGGGAAGGCCGAGAGGTGGTCGCGAGTGACTCGGGTGGCCCATTTCGGGTCATTTCCTTCAGTTGGCGCCCGAACAGGGACTCCATCGGGCTGACCCATCTCGCCCGTAATCGGGTGTGGAGGACGGGGCCACGTCGGGTCGGATGGGCGGACTGGGGATCCCCACACGACAGAGCTTAGTTCTCGCAGCTGCTCCGTCTGTCTGGTCGGGCAGTGCCTCGCCCAGCGGTCGTCCCGGCTGGGGTCCTGAAAATGCTAAACCCTTGGATCTGACCGTTTGGTCTGAAGAGTAGGTGGTGGAGAATAACTTTGCTTGACCTGTGTGCACCAGGTGAGTTTTGTCTTGCCTCTTGGTAAATATGGTGCCATCTTGACTAATATTGAATATGGTCTGAGGACCAATCCTAGTTTATTTGAACTTGGTGGGTCTGCGGACCCTTGAGATACAGAGCGTTTGCGAACGCTCTGCCAGGCCACCTGCTGAATTTGATTTACTCCTGAAAAGGCCTGGGGCTAGAGCCTATCTTCTTGTCTTGGTACAGTCTCCGGACTGTCTTGTCTTGGTGCAGTCTGCGGGCTGCCTCTTGAATTTTCTTTGTTTTGTGTGTTATTTGTTTTGTGTGAACAGTGAACGTGTCTTATATTAAGATGCCTTGTCTGAGCAAACTATGGTGTTTAGGTTGCCGCTGTTGTTCTGCCGAAGCTCGGCTGGAGGAGAGGCAACCTGCGCCTCCGGAAGGCACCCCCAATTTTGATATGTATACCAAGCACGGCATTGGCCCTATTATGTTTAGTACATTATGGCACAAATATACGAGGGACAATGCTGTGCTTCAGTGGCCACCGACAGGTACCTTTGATGAACAGAAATTGAACCATTTGCAGCATAAATTTTTTGCCAGAAGAAGCAGGCAGTCGATGTTTGATTCCCTTCAGGTATGGCAGAAGGACTCTAGGCAAAGGCGCATGCGGGCGGAAAAGGAGGCCAGGAGAGGGAAAATGCAAACAGTAACACAGAAGGCAGTAGCCTACGATAGAGAGAAAATAGAGAAAGGTATAGAGAGTGCTGATAGGAAGTTTCGATTGCAATGTGATAAGTCCTATGTTGCCCGAGAGGAAGGTGATGCCTTTGTGGAAGAACTATTAGAAGCTCGGCCCCACCTCCCTACGCCCCACGGAGGATATACCCTGTTGTTCCGACATCTCAGTCTTCTGCCCCTCCTGTTTCTGCATCTGGCCCTTCTGTCTCTGACCCGGCTGCTTCAGCTACGGCCCCGCCTGTCTCCTCCCTGGCTTCGCAAGCTGCGTGTGCAGTGGCTGCAGGTCCTCCCGCTGTGTCTGCTGTCCCCGCTCATGTTTCTCCCTCCTCTCTCACACCTTCGACGCAGGCATTACTAACATTAGTGCCCGTCCCTTCATCCATTGTGTCTTTTCCGGACATTTCATCCCCGGCATCGTTGGGTGTTGGGACACCAGTGCGTGGGTTGGACGAGGGGAATTGGGCAGCGGCACGGGAGCGAATGGGGTGGGTACTGATTCGATCTGATGTGGGAAATGAGGAGAAAAGATGGTAGCTGATCAGGCTGCACAGTGGGCACAGAGTCCGATCTACAGTGTAGAGGACGTGTGGATAGTGTTGAAAGATTTTGAGACGTTTGTACAGCAGCATGCCCTCAAGCATATGTGGGCTACATTGATAGGGTTGTGGGAACAGTGTTTTGGTGGTGTAGCACCCCAAATAATTTATGACATTCGAGACAGCGTGTACGCTACTGACATGGCCCCTAATGATGTTTTTAGTATTGTTGCAACAATGATTGGTTATCGAGGTAGGTTGCATCAGAAAACACCGACGACTGTGTCCCAATTCCCGATGAGGGAGGTGCATCCTATTTTCAATCCTGAGATCCCAGAACGGCATAATGCACACAATGTTGTTCTTCAACAACGGGTAGAGGCTCGTTTTCAGGAACAATGGGTTTACACTCCGTGGAAAAGGAGTGAGGTGTTAGCCCTTAAGAGTCAGCTGCCGGACCCTAGGGAAAACCCAACTGAATATTATAAAGAATTAACGGAGGCCGCCGCATCGACAGTGATGACGCTGGCAGATATTGAGAGGTTTTTTGGGTTGTTGGTACCAGTGGACATATGGAGGCAGGTGCATACGCAGGACCATGTTGTGGAGTTGGGTGGCACTTGGAATGAGATTAGGGCATGGGATCAAGAGCGAAAGCCTGGTGAAAAGCCTAAGGCAGAGATACTAGCTTTGCTGAGTCGTATCATTACTTACATGCATTCTCTCATCCCACCTAGACGAGTAGATTGGGATAAGTTAGCAGCATGTCGTCAGAAGAAAGATGAATGCGTGTCCGATTTTTTCACTCGGTTTGAAGGGGTGTTTCTGGATTTCAGTGGACAAGATTTGTCGGCAGAAGGGGGTGTCTGGTTGTTCGGTAACAGATTTGTCACGAATATGCTTTCCGAGATCGCGACTCGGTTGCAGGCTTCTGAGAGCACCTGGACTACCTCCTCCCCTTCAGTGATATTGAGTATGGCTCAGTACTATGAGCATAGGGAAAATGAGGAGAAGGAAAAGGTGGAGAAGAAGAATAAGGAGTTGAAGACTAAGGTATTAATGCAGCAGGCAACAAGGGGGTCCAGCAGGGGACGTGGCACTGGCCCGGCCCAGCGGTCGCGTGGCACTGGCAGAAGCAGTGTTCCTGTGGGGCCCAACAAGTGTGCGTATTGTAAAAAGGAGGGACACTGGTGGAGTGAGTGTCCGGAGTTGTTGCAGAAAGTCGCAGCCCCTAGAGGTCAGGGTTCTAGGGGACGGGGTCGTGGAGAGAGTGGTCATGATGAGGTCTAGGCTGGTGCATCCTCGTGGGGTCATTCTGATCAGAACTATTTTGATGACCCCGGGGAAGGCAGTACTATCACGACTATTATGATCTGGACGAGGTGACAGGGATGTCCTATAGCTAGGACAGCCAGGGACAGGGTGAGGGACCAGTTCAAATACCTGTAGATCAGCGTGGTCCTTATGTCACAGCGGATTTGCATGGCTCGGCTAAGAAATGTTTGGTGGATACAGGTGCAATGAATAGCTCTGTTTCTCGTTCACTGGTCCCCGGGGCAGCCCTGTCTGGTCATAACAATGACTCTGTAGGTTTTTCAGGCGTACCGGTTGTGAGCCCCATTTCCGAACCCCTTGCTTTGACTATTGGCCCTTTCGCTGTGGACTCGCCATTCTTATTGACAACGAATTGAGGAGAGAATTTAATGGGATTGGATCTGTTGAAGAAGTTGCATGCTACGATTTCATGTTCTCCAGATGGCGTTTATATGACAATAGGACCTAATGTAGCTAGTACCAAACTGTTTTTTGAAGGATGCGCCACTTACTGCTGAATTTAAGGACGTGCCGCCCTCGTTGTGGGCAACAGGAGATATGGACGTAGGGTTGTTGCAGATACCACCAGTCTCTATTACGGTTAAAGACAACACTGTGCTACCTCGTATTCCCCAGTACAAAATACCACAGGCAGGGGAACGGGCTTTGTTGCAGATTATACAGGACCTGATCAAATCGGGGTGGTTGAGGAGACAGTAGCGAATATGTGTAATAGCCCAATTCTCCCCGTCCTTAAAAAGGCACCCTTGGATTCCTCTGATGCTCATCCCGATGTCTATTGCTTTGTGATTGATTTGCGGGAGGTTAACAAAATAGTGGTCCCTCAGTTTCCGATGATACCCGACACTACTGCTCTCTTAACAATGATTCCATCCACAGCCAAATTATTTTCTGTGATTGATCTGAAAAATGCTTCCTTTAGCATTCCCATTCACCCGGATAGCAGGCACCTTTTCGGTTTCACCTTGGCAGGCAGGAGTTTTCAATTCTGTCGAGCTCCTCAGGGGTATACTGAAAGTCCTAGTATATATAGTCAAGCCTTGAAAAATCAGTTGGATTCCCTCTCTCTTCCCTCAGGTAATGTATTACTGCAATACGTGGACGACCTTCTGGTAGCCTCCGATACTGAAAAGGGTTGCAAGGATGCCACAGTCAAATTATTACTTCATTTGGCACAGCACGGACATAATGTGTCCCTTTCAAAGTTCTTATATTGTCGACAGGAGGTCACCTATTTAGGTCACCTACTGTTGAAGGAGGGAAGGAGGCTAACACCTGAACGAGTTGATGCAATTGTTAAGATGCCCATCCCTGTGACTCAGAGGGATGTGCGTGCTTTCATAGGCATCACCTCGTATTGTCGTCATTGGATACCTGGTTATTCTTTACTAACAAAGCCTTTGCTGTGCCTAACAACTAAAGATGTGCATGAACCCTTAGCCTGGACGTATGAATGTCAGCAAGCTTTTGAGCAATTGAAAGTTGCGCGTTGCTCTGCACCTGTGCTTGATACGCCTGATTATCAGAAGCCTTTCGTGCTGTACGTACACAAAATGGCTCGATGTGCACTTTCTGTGTTAACAGAAGCCTTTGGAGGTAAGCAGAGGCCATGTGCTTATTTCTCTGCCCTTCTTGACACTGTCGCCAGAGCCCTCCCAAGTTGTTTAAGAGCAGCCGCGCCCGTGGGTGTCTCTATTCGACAATCGGCAGGGCTTGTTCTCAATACTGATCTCACAGTAATGGTACATCATGCTGGGACACACTTCTGAACAAGACAAAGACGCAGCACCTTACCAGTGCTCGTCTGACTGGCTATGAATTGACTCTGTTTGCGCCACACATCACCATTAAAAGATGTGCCACTCTGAACCCAGCCACGTTACTACCTCTCCCTTCGGAAAATGAGGACAGAGATGTCCATGATTGCTTATTTCGAATGGAAGAGTAGACGAAGGGACGGGTAGACCTGACTGGCATTCCCTTATCTGACCCGCAAGGGGAACTATATGTCGATGGCTCCTGTTTCAAATTGTCAGATGGCACCACTACCGCAGCGTATGCTATTACTACGCTGCGCACTGTAGTTGAGACATCACGTGTTCCCTACCAATCAGCACAAGCTGCAGAGCTAGTTGCTCTTTTACGAGCATGCGAGTTAAGTGAGGGATTGGCTGTCAATATTTATACTGACAGCCAATATGCATTTGGAGTAGCCCATAATTTTGTGCGCCTCTGCGCGGAGAGGGAATTCCTGACTTCCCATGGCACGAAAATACAACACGGCCCCCTGATACACAGGCTTTTATCAGCTCTGACACTTCCCAAAAGATTGGCAATAGTGAAGTGTAGTGCCCCTAAGGCGATTACTGATGATGTGGGGAGGGGAAATGCGTTTGCCAATCAGACAGCTAAAGAGACAGCTAGGTCTAAGATGAAGAGAATGTTTGTGGCGGGACCAGCTAGATGGTTGCCTCAAAATGGGATGTTTGAGGACACACTGGAAAATGTGAAGGAAATACAGAGTGAGGCAACAAGTGAGGAGTTGGCAAGGTGGCAGGAGAGTACAGGACGCTTAGACGAGGAGGGGTGCTGGACCGATAAGTCGGAAAAGCAAAGATGGATGTTACCAGATGCATATGTACTCCCTGTAGTTACAATGGCACATGGCCAGCTCACATTAGTGCGAAGGGGATATGTAAGCTACTGGATCCTGTATGGTGAAATGACAATATCCCTAAAGTAGCTGCCCATCTAGTGAAGAACTGCATGGTTTGCCTGACGCATAATCCTGGGAAGGGTACCCCTACACCTTCTAGTAATTTTGCACCACCTTCCTTCCCATTCGAGGTTCTCCAGATGGATTTCATCGAAATGGAACGAGTTAACAACTTGAAATATGTGCTGGTGGCTGTTTGTGCATTCAGTAAATGGATTGAGGCTTACCCCACTAAAGAGAACACAGCCATAGCAACGGCAAGAGCCCTTTTAAAGGAGTTTTTCCAGCGCTTCGGCTTGCCCCGTTTGATTTGGAGTGACAACGGAAGTCACTTCAATTCGAAAGTTATTCAGCTGGTATGCAACGGTCTGCACATTAAGCAAAAATTTCATGCAGCAAACCACCCCAGGTCAGCAGGTTTGGTTGAGAAGTACAATGGTACTCTCAAGTTGAAACTGAAAAAAGATCAAGGAGAGCACAGGATTGCAATGGCAAGACGCGCTACCCCTTGCCCTTTTGTCCACGAGGGTGATAGCTCATTCTAGAATAGGATTATCCCCGTATGGGGTTGTTTTCGGCCACCCTGCAAATGTTTGGGGCGTACCCCAGCCCCGCCATTTTTCTGAAATTGAATACCCGTTACTTGTAGATTACTTATTTGAGTTGACTAAAAATTTGCATTCTATTCATCAACAAATCCATGAAGCATTGCCGCCAACACCTGAGGGGCCCGGGCACAGCATTCAGCCCGGTTATTTTGTGCTGGTCTGCAATTTTCAGAGGAAGGGGTGCTTGGAGCCAAGGTGGAAAGGGCCTCTGCAGGTCCTGCTCGCCACTGGGACGGCGGTGAAGGTGGACGGCCGGAAGAACTGGATCCACTCATCGCATTGCCGGTGAGTCCACCTGCCTCTCCCCTACGACCAGTGGGTCCTTGATGGCATAGGGGACCACGAGACGGAGAAGGTGCCACGTTTTGTTCCTTTTTCTGATGCCGACTAACCTGGGCACAGACAGAGGAGGAGAACGACGCTGCTTTGAATGAGGCGGCCCCCCCCCCAGAAATAAGGGCTGCCCAGGCTTCCCCTCTACCTGGCCCACAGGAGCTTGAGTCTCAGCCCCTTGCCCCCTCTGAATTTAATCAATCAATCAATCACAGAATTTGTAGAGCGCACTACTTACCCACGAGGGTCTCAAGGCGCTGGGGAGAGAAAGGGGGGGGTGCTGCTACTGGTCGAACAGCCAGGTCTTGAGTAGCCTCCTGAAGGTCAGCAGGTCTTGGGTCTGTCGTAGGCTTAGTGGAAGGGTGTTCCAGGTCTTGGCAGCTAGGTGTGAGAAGGATCTGCCGCTGGTGGTTGTTCTTCGAATGCGAGGGACGGTGGCGAGGGAGAGGTCGGCGGAGCGGAGCTGGCGGTTGGGGACGTAGAAGAAGAGTCGTCTGTTGAGGTAGGCTGGGCCAGTCTTGTGGAGTGCCTTGTGTGCGTGGATGAGGAGTTTGAAGGAGATTCTCCTGTTGACGGGGAGCCAGTGCAGGTTCCTCAGGTGGGGGTGATGTGGCTGTGGCGTGGTACGTCGAGGATCAGGTGTGCGGAGGCGTTTTGTATGCGTTGCAGTCGCTTGATGAGCTTGGCCGGGGCTCCCGCATAGAGGGCGTTCCCATAGTCGAGTCTGCTACTGACGAGGGCCTGGGTGACTGTTCTTCTTGTATCTGTCGGGATCCACCTGTAGATCTTGCGAAGCATTCGGAGGGTGTTGAAGCAGGAGGAGGAGGCTGCGTTGACTTGCTTGGTCATGGAGAGCGTTGAGTCGAGGATGACTCCCAGGTTGCGTGCGTGGTTGGTGGGTGTCGGGGCTGCTCCCAGCGTCGTTGGCCACCAGGAGTCGTCCCAGGCTGAGGGGTTGGAGCCGAGGATGAGGACCTCTGTCTTGTCCGTGTTCAGCTTTAGTCGGCTGATCTTCATCCAATCGGCGACGGCCTTCATTCCGTCATGGAGATTGGATTTGGCAGCGAGGGGGTCCTTGGTGAGGGAGAGGATCAGTTGAGTGTCGTCGGCGTAGGAGATAATGTTGAGGTCGTGCTGTCTGGCGATGCATGCGAGTGGGGCCATGTAGATGTTGAACAGCGTTGGGCTGAGGGAAGATCCCTGGCGTACGCCGCAGATGATCTCGGAGGCTTTGGATCGGAAAGGTGGGAGGCGGACTCTCTGGGTTCTGCCGTCGAGGAAGGAGGTGGTCCATTCCAGGGCCTTGTCTCGGATCCCTGCGTCATGGAGGCATGCCCGTAGAGTGCAGTGGCAGACAGTGTCGAAGGCGGCGGAGAGGTCCAGCAGGATGAGGGCTGCGGTCTCACCGTTGTCCAGCAGGGTCCTGATGTCGTCGGTGGCGGCGATGAGGGCAGTCTCAGTGCTGTGGTTACTGCGGAACCCTGATTGGGATGGGTCCAGGATGCTGTTTTCTTCGAGGTATCGGGTTAGCTGTTTGTTGACGATCTTCTCGATGACCTTGGCTGGGAACGGAAGCAGGGAGATGGGCCGGAAGTTCTTGAGGTCTCTCGGGTCCGCCTTGGGTTTTTGAGTAGGGCGTTGATCTCTGCGTGTTTCCAGCTCTCTGGGAAGGTCGCGGTCTCGAAGGAGAGATTGATAACGTTGCACAGGTGGGGTGCGATGGAGCTGCTGGCTTTGTTGAAGATGTGGTGCGGGAAAGGGTCTGACGGGGAGCCGGAGTGTATTGTGCTCATGGTCTTGATGGTGTTGTCGATGTTCACGCTGGCCCAGGCTGGCAAGGGGTCATGGTCGATGGTGTGCGGCGGGTCTGGTGTATCTATCTTAGTAGGGGCTGTCTGGGTGTTGAAGCTGTCGTGGATGTCGGCGATCTTGCGGTGGAAGAAGGTGGCGAGGGAATCGCACAGGGCTTGCGACGGCGGGATGTCGTTGGTGTTGGAGCTGGGGTTGGAGAGTTCCTTCACGATGTTGAAGAGCTCCTTGCTGTTGTGTGCGTTGTTGTCGAGGTGGTCTTTGAAGGAGATTCTCTTGGCGGACCTGATGAGGTGGTGGTGGTTACGGATGGCGTCTTTGTGGGCTGCGTGGCTGTCCGGTGTCTTATCACTGTGCCATTTCTTCTCTAGTTTCCGGCAGGTACGCTTGGAAGCTAGGAGTTCCGGGGTGAACCAGCTGGCTCTTTTGGTGGTGTCGCTGTAGGTGAGTTTTTTCAGCGGGGCGAGGGTGTTGGCACAGTCGTCTATCCATCGTCTGAGGTTGCAGGCAGCGTCGTCGGTGTTGGATGGGTCGGAGGGGGGGCTGAGAGCGAGGTTTGCCCGTAGTTGGTCTTCGGTGACTTTGCTCCAGCAGCGGTGTGGGATCTGTTGGGTGCGGTGGTGTGTGGTGGGTTTCTGGAAGGTGAAGTGGATGCAGAGGTGGTCAGTCCAGAGGAGTTCCGTGGTGTGGCTGAAGGAGACGTGGGAGCTTGAGGAGAAGACGGGGTCGAGCGTGTGGCCGGCGGAATGAGTCAGTGTTGTGACGAGCTGTCTCAGTCCGAGGTTGGCGAGGTTGTCGATCAGGGTGGTGGAGTTGCTGTCGTTGTTGTTCTCCAGGTGAAAGTTCAGGTCTCCGAGGAGGATGTAGTCTGTAGAGGTCAGGGCGTGCGTGCTGATGAAGTCGGCGATGGAGTCGCTGAACTGGGGTCGGGGCCCAGGGGGTCTGTAGACAAGGGTGCCTCTAAGGGTGGTGTTGGGGTCTGTGTGGATCTGGAAGTGCATGTGTTCGGCGGTGCGGAGAAGGTCGTCGGTGCTGGTCGAGACCCTGATGGAGTTCTTGTGGATGATGGCGATTCCTCCTCCTACTCCGTTGACGCGGTCTCTGCGGGTGATCTTATAGCCGTCTGGGATGGCTATGGCGATGTCGGGTGCGGATGAGTCGTTCATCCAGGTCTCTGTCAGGAAGGCGACGTCCGGTGATGATGTGTCGAGCAGGTCCCAGAGCTCGACGGCATGTTTGCGTGTGGAGCGGGTGTTCAGTAGGATGCATCGGAGGTGGTTGAGGTCCTTCTTGGCGGGCGCTTCGGTGGCTCTGAGGCTGGTGTAGCTGCAGTTCCGGCAGGTGAAGGGGCCATGAGTGCGTTTCGGGGCGGCCTTGAAGCAGTTGTGTGTCCGTCCCGGGTTGAGAGCGTGGAGTGTGGTGGCATTGTAGCGGCGTCGGTCCTCGAGGCTGGTGCGGGGGCGCGCGGCCCAGGGGTTCTGGCACTGGGCGCGGTCCAGGTGCGGACGGGCGCAGATGGGCTTGCCTTAGGCGCGCCTTTGGCTTGCCTTAGGCGCGCCCGCTGCTCGCATCCGCCATATATGAGGGAGGTGGGAGGGAGGAGCAGCTGGGAGGCGGGAGGCAGGGGCAGCGAATGGGCAGTCAGGGGGGCGGGGCCACAGGGGACGCAGCAGCGGGAGCGGAGAGAGGCAACGGGGGTACAGAAGGCAAAAATCGGGCACAAAAAATGGGGGCACGAGGGGAAACAGAAAGCAAAATCGGGCACAGTAGATGGGGGCACGGGGGGAAACAGAAAGCAAAATCGGGCACACAGAATGGGGGCACGAGGGGAAACAGAAGGCAAAATCGGGCACAGTAGATGGGGGCACGGGGGGAAACAGAAGGCAAAATCGGGCACAGGGAGATGGGGGCACGGGGGAAACAGAAAGCAAAATCGGGCACACAGAATGGGGGCACGAGGGGAAACAGAAGGCAAAATCGGGCACCGAGGCAGCAGCAGAGGGGCGAGCTTACCAGCAGCAGCAGCGGGCAGGACAGCACAGGCGGAGCTGTGTGGCGGGGGAGCGACCTACCTGGCAAGGTCAAGGGTCGCTCTCCTCACCGCGCAGCGGCCGCCATACATGGGGGAGGTGGGAGGGAGGAGCAGCTGGGAGGCGGGAGGCAGGGGCAGCGAATGGGCAGTCAGGGGGGCGGGACGCAGGGGACGCAGCGGCGGGAGCGGAGAGAGGCAACGGGGGTACAGAAGGCAAAAATCGGGTACAAAAAATGGGGGCACGAGGGGAAACAGAAAGCAAAATCGGGCACACAGAATGGGGGCACGAGGGGAAACAGAAGGCAAAATCGGGCACAGTAGATGGGGGCACGGGGGGAAACAGAATGCAAAATCGGGCACAGGAGATGGGGGCACGGGGGAAACAGAAAGCAAAATCGGGCACACAGAATGGGGGCACGAGGGGAAACAGAAGGCAAAATCGGGCAAAGTAGATGGGGGCACGGGGGGAACAGAAGGCAAAATCGGGCACAGGAGATGGGGGCACGGGGGGAAACAGAAAGCAAAATCGGGCACACAGAATGGGGGCACGAGGGGAAACAGAAGGCAAAATCGGGCACCGAGGCAGCAGCAGAGGGGCGAGCTTACCAGCAGCAGCAGCAGCAGCAGGCAGGACAGCACAGGCGGAGCTGTGTGGCGGGGGAGCGACCTACCTGGCAAGGTCAAGGGTCTCTCTCCTCACCGCGCAGCGGCTGCCATATATGGGGGAGGTGGGAGGGAGGAGCAGCTGGGAGGCGGGAGGCAGGGGCAGCGAATGGGCAGTCAGGGGGGCGGGGCCGCAGGGGACGCAGTGGCGGGAGCGGAGAGAGGCAACAGGGGTACAGAAGGCAAAAATCGGGCACAAAAAATGGGGGCACGAGGGGAAACAGAAAGCAAAATCGGGCACAGTAGATGGGGGCACGGGGGGAAACAGAAAGCAAAATCGGGCACACAGAATGGGGGCACGAGGGGAAACAGAAGGCAAAATCGGGCACAGTAGATGGGGGCACGGGGGAAACAGAAGGCAAAATCGGGCACAGGAGATAGGGGCACGGGGGAAACAGAAAGCAAAATCGGGCACACAGAATGGGGGCACGAGGGGAAACAGAAGGCAAAATCGGGCACAGTAGATGGGGGCACGGGGGAAACAGAAGGCAAAATCGGGCACAGGAGATGGGGGCACGGGGGAAACAGAAAACAAAATCGGGCACACAGAATGGGGGCACGAGGGGAAACAGAAGGCAAAATCAGGCACCGAGGCAGCAGCAGAGGGGCGAGCTTACCAGCAGCAGCAGCGGGCAGGACAGCACAGGCGGAGCTGTGTGGCGGGGGAGCGACCTACCTGGCAAGGTCAAGGGTCGCTCTCCTCACGCGCAGCGGCCGCCATATATGGGGAGGTGGGAGGGAGGAGCAGCTGGGAGGCGGGAGGCAGGGGCAGCGAATGGGCAGTCAGGGGTGGGGCCGCAGGGACGCAGCGGCGGGAGCGGAGAGAGGCAACGGGGGTACAGAAGGCAAAAATCGGGCACAAAAAATGGGGGCACGAGGGGAAACAGAAAGCAAAATCGGGCACAGTAGATGGGGGCACGGGGGAAACAGAAAGCAAAATCGGGCACACAGAATGGGGGCACGAGGGGAAACAGAAGGCAAAATCGGGCACAGTAGATGGGGGCACGGGGGGAAACAGAAGGCAAAATCGGGCACAGGAGATGGGGGCACGGGGGGAAACAGAAAGCAAAATCGTGCACACAGAATTTAAGATTCTTTTCCGTGACGAGACAGTGCCTGGAGTGGCTAGGTACAATTTGAGTCCCCGGCGGAGGGACAGTGCACCAAAGGAAAAGTCAGATTAGTAGGGATGGACTTCATGGATAAAGAATAGGGTATATGTACCTTGTCTGCGGTACCAACGATAGATCAGGGAAAGGGAGATTGGTGCATTGTCTGAGACACTGGACAGGATAAGTTAGGGGGCGTCTTCCTCGGAGGGAGGGTGCCCTATCCTGAGCGAAGAGACAGAAAGGGTTGTGACCGTACAGCCCCACCGTGAAGTGCTCAATAGCACCATCGTTGATGAACAATAAGAGTCTACGGACACTGAACTGTGTGTTTTTATTTTCCTTTTTTTTTAATAATACCTGGCTCCATAGTACGGACCTTCTTCTGGTAGTTTGATATATAAAAATGTACCCCTTTGGCCGCATTGTTATGGAAGAAGAACAGCCTTTAGCAACGCCTCGTTTTGAGCAAATTAGCCCAACTTGCTCGAGCTGGTCTACCAAAACTAAGACAGTGTTCCTAGTAATAGTTTTTGTCGCTTTAGTAGCAGTGTTTGGGATCATATGGTTCCTTGAAGAAAGACATCCTGTGCATTCCCTGATCGGTACTACTCCTGTTCCCCCTGAACATGTATTTGTCACTTTGGCCCCTCATAAGGAGAGGCACCGACAGACATATGTTGACAATGTTTTTCTACAGATGCTCCATCAGGCTCACCATACCACCAATGTCACTAATTGTTGGGTTTGGGGCTTACTCCCTTCCTTGATGCATAAGAATGATCTGTTACTATCACTGCCCTTTACCTATTTGGCCAGTTGTGAAGCCTGGTTCCAGTTGCTCACCATGGTGTATATCCATTATCACGCTGATGCAATGAACATGACACACCTCGTCTATGAGGCTGTATTGGGATATATAGTGACTCACAAAGGATTTACCCCGGGGAGGGATGGGACTACTGGTACTCTACACCCAGATGCCTGTATGAATGTCTATGAGGCTAAAAAGAATGTAACATGGCTCCAGAATGAAATGATGGACTTCTTGGACTTTAACGTCACTGAATATTTCAGGTCCTTTCAATTGCGTAATATTACTCAGGATAAGGCAATGCCAGCACCAGTAGTTAATACAACAGCTAGTTTCTGTGTCCAAGGTTTTGGAAAGGTTCAGGTGGGAGAGAGTACTTGCAACTATACTTATGAGTTGAACATCACCAGTAGTCCACCACTGCTTCCCCCCCATAATGTGTATTTCGTTTGTGGGCCCCAGGCTTATGTATGACTTCCTAGGGGGTGGTCTGGTGTATGTTATGTGTCCTTCCTTTTGCCCCCCGTATATATCGTACCATCCAATTATCACAGAGACCACAGGTTACAATGCAGGAGTTTGTATTTGTCCCGAGTTAGAAGGGTTATTGACACGAAGGATATAGATCAGACAGCCACTAACCTGCAGCAATTTACAGATGCCATGAAGGGTATTTTACCATTCTGGGGTCCCATGCACAACAGCCGTAGTATACGCAGACTCACAAGGGTTGTAGAAGGAGTTATCAACACCACAGCAGGAATACTGACCAACATCACAGGTGAGCTTCAGGCTACGAGACTTGTTGCCCTTCAAAACAGGATGGTGTTAGATGTCATCCTTGCTGATCGGGGTGGGGCTGCCGTGTCATCGGTAGTAGTTGCTGTGTGTACATACCGGACCACGCCCCGAATGTCTATGCAGCAATACAAAAGTTGCACAGACTAGCATCTGATATCCACCAGTAGAATGGCACTTGGTCTTTGTCCGGATGGTTCTGGGGTCTGGTAGCATCCTGGGGCTGGAAAATACTCTTATTCTTAGTAGCCATAGCAGGTATTGTCTTCACTTGTTGCCTGTGTATTAATTGCCTTCCCGCCTGCTGTACTTATTGTATACAAAAGATAACACCCCAACACAGAGTCCAAGAACAAACTGCTAAGCCCTCCGCTATGATGGTTCAAGCTGTTCACGATTTAATGTGTATTGATGAGGGCATTTTCCAATATTGATATGTGTATCTATCTGGCCTTGCTGATGATCAACTGAACGGTCAACTGTTGTCCATGTAGACCCGTTTCGCTTACCCCTCCCTTAGAATTGTAAAGACCCTTACCTGATAGCAATAATAAAAATTTAGCTATGAATGCTAAAAGGAGGGTCTGTTAGAATTGAATGTGTTATTGCCCCATTACTTATGCTTTATACTGTGTTATGTTAGCATTCATGTAGCTATTTTGTATTGACCACTACTGCATATGTGTGTGACCAGTCCCTTCCAACATTGTGGGGGTTAAAGTTAGCATCTGCGATGCCATTTTCTGCCATGTAGCCGCCATATTGCACTGTGATCGAAACCAAGCCTCTGTGCCCCTCTCTGCTTGCCTCAGCAGAAAGCCGCTGTTCAGTTATTTCCCCTTATCATATTCAAGGTTGAAACCTAGATGTACTAATGAATAGCTTATTTTGCTTTTGCAAGCCTATCCCTGGTCGTAGCTATGCTCCCACATTAGAGAGAGCTGAGACCGAACAAGACGACCTTGGAAGTCTGATACCGTGTACCCATTATGCAGGTGGTAGCTCATCCTTCTGTGCATTCCTTTGTTCAGCCTTTGCCCAAGCTGTATTTTTCCACCAGGGGCAGGACTTGGGAGGTGTTGGAAAGCTTATTCTGTGTTACCAAGTGTTCTGAAGTCAGTCCCTTGACAGCTATCCCATGAGGCTGGTCAGACCGGAATCCGCTGCAGTGTACGTTCTAATAAATAAGTTAGTTTGTATTCTCCACTGTCATCCCGACTCTTCATTTCTGGGAAGGCCAAGAGGTGGTCGCAAGTGACCCGGGTGGCCCATTTCGGGTCACTTCCTTCACCCAGCAACATTACACATTAACTAATGCTTACATAACAAATTTCATGGGCCAGAGAAAGTGCGTCTACTTTAAACGCACTTTGTCTGGGCCATGAAATTTGCTATGTAAGCATTAATCAGTGGGTAAGGTTGCTGGGGTTTTTTGTACAATGAGATTTGGCGTTCTGCACAGCAGCCAGATTGCTACTCAGGGGAAAAAAAGATTTTTAAGTGAAACTTGTTAAAATGCACTTTTTGTAGGATAGAATTTTAGGTGATTAGTCACCCATTTTTTAATTCTATCAAGGGCGATGGAGAGAAGGCTGATATCTTTCAGGGATGAAGTCTTCAGATAAATCTGTGTTATCATCCACATACTGATGATAAAGAATTTCAGATTTCCTCAGATCTCTCACAGAGTGGTTGAAGATGAAAGTTAAACAGAGCTAGGGAAAGGATCAGGCCTTGTGGAGCCCCCTGTTTTAGGGTGGTTTTGCTCGAGGAAGAGCTCTCTATTTTCCCTATTTGCGAACTGTTAGACAATTATAATTTAAACCAGTTTAGGACTGTCCCATCAATCAATCAATCAATAATATCTTTATTTCGGCCTAAAAGGCCATAAAAGAGCAAGATAAATAAATAAATACAGATTATATAAAAACAAATGGAATACAAGTGCATAAAATAAAGAAAAGAGATCCAACTAGATATGTCACAGTAAAACCAGGATAAAATATGTTAAAAACGTTTAGTGCGCAGCAGCATTAGAGGGACATCTTTTTCTATCCTAACCTCCCCATAAGCATCAGATATCTTGAAACAGCGAAGACAATGGGATGACTTGTGTTCCTTCTGAGTATTCTAAGGGCAATGCTGTAATTCCACAGACCCAAATAATAACAAAGTAGCAGAATCCACTTTTTCCTTGGACCATGTTGGGCTGGGCAAAATAGAATTACGTGTTCAACCACTTCAATCACCCCAGGGCAGAAGGGGCATGATCTGTAAGACTCTGTGTTCCCAGACCTCCATACAGTGGCAAAGGCTCGAATTGTGAGGATCCGTAGACAAAACTTTAAGTACAGGGTTCTGGCATAGGGGGGTTCCACCTCATCCAAAAATGGTTCAAAGCAGTAGTCAATTTTGAACTCTAAGAAAGAGGTAGTGAGGGAGCCCACCCTAGAAGAGCTCACAGTGTTTTGGTCCACATATTGCCAATAGGCTCTTTTCAATGCCTGTTTGGAGACCATTGCAGCATCAGTTGTTGTTGACCAGAAATTGCCAAAGCCAATCTGTCTCAACCGATCCCTGACCACCCTAACCCAGGAAATCTTACTGGACCCCAATTGCCCCATTACGTCTACCAAGCCTCCTCAGAAAAGTATAATTTCGGGGGCTGACCAAAGTCTTTGCCAATACATTAGAGGTTTCAGCCCCACTACATCATTAACTCTCTTTAATCCATAATCTAGTTGTAGAGGGTGTAGAGGGGTGCTTGCTGGGAGTTTGTTCAAGCCCCTCAAAAAAAGATTTTCTGCTATTTCAAGGGGCCTAGCGTCACAAACACCCCATAATTCAGCGCCATACAGTGCGGCCCACAGTGATTGACATCTATAGATCTCTAAGGCTGGGGTACTTGATCGGTATGCGGATACGCACTGGTCCCTCAAAACGCCCCCACAGTACTGCTCAAGCTTAATTTTATGCTTCTGAATATGGAATGACCAGTCAAAGTGATCTGATAAGGTCACCCCCAAATAATCAAACACTCGAACACGCTCCAAACTTTCGCCGTTGAGAGTGAGATTCGAGCGGGTTGTGGGGCAGGGATTAAAGACCATGGGGCAGATGTATCATTGTAGCAGTTTGCGATTCCCTAATAGCGATTTGTAGCGAATCGCTATTAAGGACTCGCAAAATGCTATGTAGGTATAAATCGCAATAATATTTGCGATTCCTACATATTCCTTAATTGCGAATCGCAAATAGCGTTTCGCAATTAAGGAATCCCTTCCCATTCATTTCTATGGGCCAAGAGTCTCTAAATGCATGCGCAAAATAGGGAATCGCAAATTTTGCAATTCCTTATTTTGCGAGTAGGTTTTTCTTTCCTACATTGCACACAGCTAAATTGCGATCGCGAATTTCAGCGTTTGCGATCGCAATTTAGCTTGATACATCTGGCCCCATGTATTTTGTCTTTCTAAGGTTGATCTCCAGGCCCCACTGTCTGCAGAAGACCCCAAAGACTGTCCCATCAATGCCCATCCATTCATTCAGAATATTAAATTGAGCAGGGTGGTTGACTGTATTGAAGGTGGCTGAGAAGTCCAGAAGCATCAATAGGCAGGAGTTTTTGGAGTCAAGGAAATGGAGGAAATCATCCACAATTTGCAGAAGAGTTGTGTCTTTGCTGCAAACTTGTCTAACTCAGGATTGGAAAATCTTATGGAGGTTGTTTGCCCTGATATGGAGAGATAGTTGTGGGTATACGCAACTTTCTAAGAGGGTATATGGTCACAGAGTGAAAGTTGTTCAAGTAATTAGTTTCAGCAATGAACTTTTACAGGATGGGAGGGACATGGCTGACTTTCAAACTCGCAAGCAGTGGCGGCGTATAATGCAGCTGAGCAGTGGGGTAGACCACATATGCACCCACATACTCACACTCACCCATCCACATGCACACTCACTTCCATCAATTCACAAGTGCACCCACATACAATCACCATTCACAGGCACATACAAACGCACACACCCATTCACAGCACAAACTCGCAAATGCACATACATTCATACATGTAAGCACAAACTCAAACATTAAAAAAAGATAGTTACCGGGCTGCAACTGGTGATGTCAGGTCCAACAGGAGGGGAACCAGAAGGCATCAGAAGGAACTGGAAACTTCAGGCAGGGAAAACAAGCAAATCCTGCCATCTCCTCTCACTGGCTGACCTCATCTTAGGTCAACCAATGAGAGGAGGACCTTTCCTCACTTGTCACAGAGGGGAATGGTGTAAGTGAGAGTTGCTGACTGCACCCCACTCAGTGAAGAGGCGTCACTCATTGACCTCAGTCATGGGCACTTTAGGGCTTAAAATTAAAGCACCCAGGTCCGAGTCTATAAGTGATGTGTCCCTCATCTTGAAGGGGAGGACCTCTCAGGGTCTTGCTGGGCTGAGGAGGTCATGCACTCAGGGTAGTGAAATCTTCAGACTAGTAAAGTTTTGCTCAAGCTGCCAGGCACCTGCACATTTAGTGCATGTACAGCTCCTGGCTGCATGACCCAAACATGATGAGTATCTGTCGGGCTGACTTTTGCTCAGCCTAAGAGACACTCCTCATGCTTTGCAAAACTGTGGTGGTCCCTCCACACTTAATGATGGGCCACACCTGCTGGCAGCAAAAAGGCCTTGCTTCAGTGAGAATTTAACCAAGGAGGATCTAATATGCTAACCACATCTTTGCCATTTCCTTGCTCATGGTATCAAGCAAAGCACTGGAGAAGTGAATGGTAGGTTTGACCTTCAATATAGTTTCAAGTAGTTCAGTCTCAAAAATGGTGTCAAAGTGCGCCCATGACCATTGACCTTTGCGGTTCAGTGTGCAGTCATCTTGGTTGGTGGAGCTTGGTGGAAGAGCTTTTTTAATGAACTTTACTTTCTCTGCAAAGAAAGCTGAAAAGTCTTTACATTTAGATTGTGGTATGGAGGCCATGCTGGCGCAAGATTGAGAGGGTGATTGTTTAATGATATTGAAGTGAGGCTTAGTATGTTTTTTAGCAACATCAAGCATATATTAAATGCAACAAGATTTAGCTTTGAAGATGTTCAATTTGTAGTCTCTTCTGGCCACCCTGTAAGTGAGAGACTGAAGGGAGAGGGGGCTTGTCTGCAGTTTTTCCAAAGCTGTCTTAGATATTTTGTTTCTACATAAAGTTCCTTTGAATACCAGGGCAGAAAAGGCTTGCCATTTGCTTTTGAGTGGAGCATATTAATTGATCAGCTTTTCCATTAATTTTAATCCATTGCTGTGGCATTAATGTCCCACTGGGAAACAGGGGTGGGAAACTGCAAGCCATGCGCACAAGGTTCTTGGTGTCAATTTTTTAGTATCACGGAAACATGATTTTCTCTCTTAAATTAGCTCTAAATTTTCCTGTTGACAAAGGATAGCTTGAAAGGAAATTTTAGGTGGTGAGACCATTCCACTAGCATGGGGTGCTCAGTGGGCAGAAGCATGTCCATGGAGATAATACTGGCCAAGGAGTTGGTTTCTAATAACATTGGAGAAGGTCTTTGTCATGGGAGAAAAGAAAAGAAAAAAATAACTGGTTTGTTATTATCCAGTATAGATTGAAGTCCCCTATGAGAATGAAGGTCTCTGTTATTAAATATAACGTCCAAGGATTCCTCAACGAAAGTGATATTTCCCCCTGGAGTGGGGTATGTGATGCACATTCTGAGATTAGAGCCTTATGAGAATGGCTTTCAAGAAAGTGGCATTGGACGGAATAGAACCATTAAATAAGAAGAACTTTGCAGCTAAGCGTACTTTTATAAATTACTGCTACACCACCAAGTTGTCTCACTCACTCAACTCTCTGATGTATGCATTAGTTCACGTTTAATGGTCAAAGTGGAGAAAGGATAATGTGAGGTGGGAGAAAAAGGTCTAGGACATTGTTTGAAGCATCCTTGAGCCAATTTTTGTGAAGTCTAGTGTATCAAGGGTGCGATTCATGATAGTGCTTGAGAGCTCAATGCAGCATTTAACTGCAGAACTGCAATTATGCTGCATACATCGGAGAGTTGAGTGAGCGAATATCTAAGTAGGGCAATTAGGTTCATTCATTGAGAACCTGAATTATGTTAGAAAGACTTTTATTTCTTGGTAGAGGGTGTGGACAGGAAGGTTTGTGGTTTTAGATGGCATGGATAGAGGAGAAATTATATATTATGGGCAAGTTTTTTGACTATGTTTCAGTTACCATAACTATCAACAAATTGATTAAGATCATCATCGCCCATTTCAGGGTTTGTTCTGTTAGGCTTAAAGTCGCAGTTGCTTCTTGGTTGATTTACATCACAGGAGCTCTTCCTCTGGGAATGAAGTCTAGGTTGAGGTAAATGGTGTGAGCATTGGATGAATGTGGACAACAAGGACAAGAGTTGGGAAACCTCAACAAACAAGGTGGCAGTTTTCTTGGACAGAAGAGTCAGGAAGAATATAAGCTCAGGGTAGGGAGACATAGATGGCATAAGGAGAGGAGATATGGCATGATACATCATCTTGTGGGTGAGGTCAAGGGGTCTGTTAACCATATAGGGCTGTAAAATGTTAGATCTTACAGTAGATAAATTGGTGTTTGGAGGAGCCCCGATTAGAGGTCCGACCGGTTGGGGGGGTGGGCCTAGGGGGGTCAGACTTAGAAAGTGAGCTGAAAATAAAGGGGGAGGGGTAAGGCTGGGGTGAGTTCACTGAAGTAATTGCCACATCTGTATTTGGGTGGAAGGGAGCAACATTAGCGGGTGCACAGTAGGCGGGTGGCTTGCAAATGGGTGGAGAGGAAATGGAGGATGAGATGTTGCTGCCTTGAGAGTAGGAAATATGTGAGTGGATAAGTGTTATATGCAATGGTGTATTTACTGGATAGGGTGAGAGACCAGTTGGATCGTCAACTGAAGGCGAGAAGGTAATAGTGCCATTAAAGTTGAAATCGGGGGAGCCTGGAGGAAGAGATTTAATCAGAAAGGTGTCTGAAGGAAAGAGGGTCATAGGAACAGTTATAGGGCGATAGTTCATGGGTGTGCTAGAGGGAGAGTTGCGCAAAGCAGTTGATTGGGAGGTTGAGTGAAAATATTGTAGTGTCATGCATGAGGGGATTGAGAGAGGGCCACAACATTGACTGGGTTAGTGTTAAGAATAGTTAGGCAGGGTAGGTAGAGGTAGAAGAGGTGATAGATAGTCACTTGGAGTCATGTCAAAATTGGGTAGAATGGGAGCATGGAGCCCAGGGGACGGCAGAAGAGGTGAGCCAGAGTTCGGGTTGAGAGATTGAAAACAATGATCTAACAAGGTTAAATCGGTATTGTGTGAGTGAAACATGATCTTTCCATTATTTAAAATGGAAATAGAAAGCTTGCCATTGAAATGTGACAAGGGTGAGACTTAAAGCTTTTGTGCCTAGGGGATGTCAGTAGTTGAAGAGATATTTAGGATTCTGTGTTGACAATTAAACCAGTGGTCAGTGTTGTAAGGGAAAATGAGAAGATTGGTTTTCATGGACCCTTTCCAAGCCCAGTGATACTGGTCAGCAATTTGGGAATTCCAGAGAATCTTATGTTTGAAGTACTTCATAGCTTATTTCAATAAATTCTGAAGATTTTAAAGGAATTAATACCAGTTTCAAAGAGAAGGCTATCTTGATGGAATGGAGGATCAGAGAGTGGAATCTGACAGAGTAAGAATAGATGAGGCCAAATATAGCTTTACAAGTGCAGAAGGATGGGGCTGTTCTGAAAGACAGCCTTCTTATTCAATTAATTAATTATGCCATTCCACAGGAGAAGGTTGGGGCTGTTCAGATAGTTAAAATTCTTGTCAGATTCACAAATTACTTTGGAGAAGGTATTAGTATCTTATATTAAGGGTCTGCATCTTTAATGGTAGTGTTTTATTAGTTCCTAAACCACGATTGTGAGCACTCAGTCAGAGCAGTATTTCAGGAGAAGGGGCTAGCGCTACCCGCTAATACCACTGTCCAATTTTTCTGATTATGTTATGTTCTATTAATTCCTTTTTAATGATTATAAACACTGAGTGAGGGCAGTAATGCTGGATAAGGGCCTATCCTCTAAGACCACTGTCCCATTTCTCTGTTTATACCCCATTAGTCCCTTTCCTGTGATTAAGAGCACTGCATGAGAGTGAGAGCACTAATGCTGTAGAAGGGAGTCTCCTCTATGATCATTGACCCGTTTATTTGTTTAACAGACATGGGCACATGCCATTATATATAACTGTGGATAACGTATAGTGCAAAAGAAGCTTTGGCCTTTCTCACAGATTTTGTGCAACAGTTTGGGTATAAGCCACAACCTGCTTTGAAACATACCTCTGCAAGCCACGTCAAGTGCCTAAGCCTTTACTTTGTTTAATATTAAGTACTACTTGCACCCCAAATTTTAGTGATTTGTAAAAGATGCACCATATAATTTTCAACACGTAGAAATACCCTTGTCTCCAGGACTTTTAATATTTCCTTTCTATGCATGCATACGTGTACATTCAGTAACTCTATGCTGTATATGACTATGGTATTATCACTGATGTCAACAGTGATGTCATCAAGATGTCATCTGAGATGCCCAATGATGTCATCAATGATGTAATTTAACATGTCATGAGTGATGTAATATGTGAGGTAATAAGCAGTCCATGGTAGGACGCAAGTTACAGTTAGCTCAGCAAACTGTAACAGTGTTTTTCTTTTTTGTTTTTTCAAACTCTAGTTTTAATCTATTTTCAATACCAAACTATATTGTCACTTCAAACTTTAGTTTTTTTCAGTGCATTTCAGTTTTTTTTATTTTATGTAAGCTAAGATTTTATTACTATACCTAACAATAACATCACTTTAACCTTTCTTTTCTTCATGTAAATTTCTGTTTTTTTATCACATTGAAACATGAGCATGCATCCAACTCCTTATGGCAACCTGCAGCCAATGCCTCTACTTGGCACGGCCTTGGCCTATTGCCCACCCTGTTGTGGCCAAGGCACACACCCTCTGGCCAGGCCAAGAGCCAAACCACACTGCACACAGCCTAAGGCCTTGTACAGTGGGGGTTAACACTTGCAGAGGGGTTGGCGCTTGGACAATTTAAAATATAATTGAAAAAAACAAAACACACTAAAAAAACAAAGGTTAAAGTGACATTGAAGTTATGTGCTGACATGAGAGGAGTACTAACATTAAAAACCCCAAATCCACTTAAATGCGCCTAAAACTTTAAGTGTTATCAAATTACCTAGAACGCAGAACCCCATCGTGCACTGCTTATGACCGAACATATAACAAACAAAAATATCTTGATCAATTAACCAGCAAATTATATGAAAAATGCCTTAGTAAACTGATAAGTAGGCTGCGCAAACAAACGTCAAGATTTTGGATGAACTTTTGGACTCTGTTCATCTTGCTCAAGTTATTTTTCAGACTAAATCTTTTTGCATTAAAAGTGCTTTGTTTTTATCTCTATGATTAGGAAGACTCCATCGCCTTGTAACCCTCATCTTATTGTCCACCTGCTGCTTGCCATAGGGTATCATCAGTGTGTTAGAAAGACTTCAACTCCAAAAGATCTGAATGAATATCTTGACAGCTGAAAATTGGGATCCCCATCTGATTGTATTGTTGTATAACTCCTTCCTTGTCACAAATTTGGAATATCATTAATTCATTTCTTACCTCTGGCTCTGCCCTAGACCCAATAAAAGTCAGCATGGTTATAACATTATTGAAAAACCTACTCTCAACCCATCACCCTGCTCACAATCGCAGCCAAAATCCTGGAATCTCATGCCTCCAAACAATTTTGCCCCTCTTAGGAAACACAGAACCTATTAGACGGCATTCAAGTTGGCTACAGCCTGAAGCGAACTACTGATCTAATTATAACAGCCCTGCTGAAGACCTTAGTCTGGCCTCTGCTGACAGCAGAATCAACGCCCTGATCCTATTGAACCTGTCAGTGACATTTGATGGTGGCGACCACTCCGTGCTTCATTGGACCTCCAAAAGGCAGGTATAGACGGCATTGTTATTTCCTAGTTTCACTACTTCCTTTTTAACCATGTACAAAGGGTTATCCTTAAAACCTTCTCTTCCCCTCTAGCTCTCAACTGGTGGAGTATTCCACAAGGTTGTGCTCTTTCTCCCTATCTGTTTAATGTCTTTGTCTGCCACTTGCTATTTTGATTTATTTCTTTGAGCTAGAATTCTGCTCCTGCACTGACAACACCCAGATTCTGTTTAACCTATCAAGACATTCCAGCAACCAACACTTCTTGCTGCACTGCATGCTCAAGTCAAGGACTGGATAATCAGCAGATGGCCCAAACTTAGCAATGATAAAACAGAAACCCTGATCTAGGAAAATCTGTGTTCTGGCCACTAGACTTTGTCCAGTATCGTGAGCCCACCACTTGGTAAAAAGTCTTTCTGTCAAGATGTACTCTAGCCTGCTGATGTCTTTTCAAGTGTCTGTACTCCTACACTTTGCAAATGCACAAATTATGAACAAGTATTGTCAAACCCAATAGGTCTCTCATAGACAAGATACATTGGCTTTGCAATGCTTGTTTTCAATATGTTAGTACAATAGGGTTCTGTAACGTCTGTTAGTGCTTGGCTATCACAATGCACTATAAACTGAGCCCAAGCAGAAAAAAATAGATGTATGTATAAAACAGCCCCTAGGGGGCTCCTGAGAATTATGTGGCTTGTCTGAAAGTGCACCCAGAAAGCAACAGAAACACAACGGCTTTAACAATTTATTGTGTTTATTTACAAAATGATAAATGTTGCCCGATCTCAGTAGTAAGTGGAAGGTAATGTTCACCAGTGAAATTAATTATGGGATAAAACTTTGTATTTTGATTTTGTTAGGCCTTGCTGTCCCTTATAAACTCTAATATGGCTGGTTGAGGTCTGCATAGAGGCATGCAGGGGTTCAGCAGAGTGTGGGAAATGGGATAAGGTGACTAGTGGCACAGAACTGTACAACTGATGGACAACAGTGATGCTGAATGAAGCAGTGGTTTTGACACTGGCATGAGAGTTGTCTCTATTGGTTTTGAGCAGTGGAACTGCAGCTTGAGATGCCTAGCCTTCGATTATGTCCATCACAGCCCTCAGTGGCTCTGTACACATACAGCTCGGATTTCAAAAGGGTCTCTAGCTCTGTGTGTGCACCAAACCTGCAAGGAGGGCTCAGGCAGACAGCAGGGTAGGGTCAGGAATAACAGGAATTCACAGGCCACTTTCTGCTCTTTTCAAACAATGCAGGGAGGGCAAGTAGGTCTCCTGAGTGATTGGGGGAGTCACACCTGAAAGATGGCCTGGATAGTCGGCACCAGAACCTTTCCATATGATTGACATTGAAGATTGTACTAAAGAGTACCTCCTAAATAGTCACACTTTCCTGACTAATAAGGTTTTGCTTTAGAGTTGGCCCAGGGCGGTTACCTTTGTGATAGTGACCACTTTTAAAGTCAAGAAAATGTATTCTAGTATATTAGTTTTCCATGTTACCCCCTTTCCAAGCAGCAACAATGATGGCCTGTAAACACATGTTCTGTTTCATCTAAAAGAAAAAAAGGCACATCCGAAGAGCAGCTGAAGGACACACCATGGGCAAGGAAGCAGTACTTGGGCCGTGCTCCATGCAAGGAACAAACGCATGAAGAGGAAGTGAAGCCATGCATGCACTGACCAATGAGAAGCAAGGAAATGAGAGCGACGATGAAGCCAACCATTAGTAGGTAACGAGCGAGGCCTAAGCTCCCCTTAATGAAACACAATTTCTGCAAAATGTCTCACAAGTGACAGCGAGACCTGAGAATCATCCCCTTTCTCACTATGTATGGCAGGCAAACTTCAGTAGCATTTAAATCGGGTTGGCGTACCTTCATGTAGTGTTATGTATCCATTGTGTCGGAGTATACATACCGCCAACATATAAGTCGGGCCCTAAATAAACTAGATGTAATAAAAGCTTTCCTTATTTACCTGGAAAGAATGTCTCAAATTAGACATTCTGATGCTCTTTCTCTGAATTTTGGGGCAATTAACAGCATTGTCACCCTTGACTTCAGACTTTGAGTAGAAGGCTTAAATCTACAATTTCCTTAGCGCACCAGTCCCGAGAGGTTATTCCTCAAGCAAGCATCGATGGAAAATCTGTCAAAAGCATGGCAGTGTCATGGGCAGATTTTCAGGAAGCATCCCTGAAAGAAATTTGCAGGGCAGCCACATGGTCAAATTGCTCCACATTTGTTAAACATTACGCAATGAAGAAGATACTCTTGGGGTAAAAGTGTTGTCTATTATGAAGTAATAGTAAAAATAAATCAATATGTTTCTACTGATAATTTGAGTTTCAAGGTAGTTTGTTTGCTGTTTACCATAATCATTTGAATGCATAGCTTTTGCATTTCTCATTTTGTAATGAGAGTAACAGGGAAGGGTGCGAAGCAGTAATGATTAAATTACCTACCTGTAATTCCATTACTCTGAGTCCAGGCGTCCCAGTTCCAACCATTACATTCCTTCGCCTCTTCCCTAAACATTTTTCAAATCATTATGATTTTTCGAATGATTATGTTTTTGATCAGTAAATGATGGGTTGCATCAGGTAAGGCAAGGCATATATCCTGGAAGGGGAGGAGTAGGTTTACTTGTTTCTAAAGAACTTTGAGTTTGAATAATTGTCTGTGGAGGCATGAATGCCTCATTTTGCAGTGATCAGAACAGGGACGGTTGGACTCACAGCAATGAAATTAGCTGCAAGCATTTTATTCATTAATCATTTATAGAATGTTTGTCTCCAATAGATGTAAATTGTAATACTAGTCTGACAAAAAACCCTCTATTTCACAAGAAGAGTCAAGTAATTTCTTCACAACCTTGGGTAACACAGATGTTATATTTAGAGTGAACATGTATTATTCATTATATTATGATGATGCTCAGCATTTTTAAAATATCTCCAAATTTTGTAAATAGTATGGTACTAATACCTAATTCATTTAGCAGCACTCTGTTTCACAACATACAAAGATAATTGGCTGAACTGCACTAGCCATACCACCCCCTTTCCCAATGACAAATGTTGTGTTAATAGCTAAATTAGAACCATGCTTTTATGGCACTGAAAGGATAGCACGTCTCCTAATTTCCTTCTGAGTTAAAGGTAGAGCTAGTCAAGAAGGATTACTTTTCCGAATTGTCGAAAATAATAGGTCATGAAATGCGTGTTTAAAGATGCACATATTACTAGTATGCTGTATGAATGTGTCACTATGTAACATTTAGAAACACTCATTAAAACTTGATGTACTAAAGCAATAGGGTACGCCTAAACAGCGCTCCATACAAGCAATCACACCATATACAGGGCATCACTGACACAATATCGTGGTAAAAAATATTGTTGACAAAAATATTGTGTAAAAAATATATTTTGCTACTTTACTTATATTGGTAAGTACCAAAATATCGGAAACAAATATCATTGACACTAATATTGTCCAAACATATGCAAAAAATATACTTTTTAAAATTATAAATAGAGTTTATATTAGTAAATGTTAAATATTTTATTATATAAATGTAAAATGATGTAAATTATTAAATAAATTCCACTAATATTAAATCCTATATACATAAATATATACTTAAATAAAAAACATATATATCTCTGCTTGTGTGTATATATATATTATCTACTGGCGGTCGCCAGTAGATAGTTATAGTTAGGACCTATTATCCATAGGAAATCCGTAACATTCTATTCCCAATAACTTTGGCGTCGTTTGACAAATCATTGCGAAATTTTCAAAACTAGTGGGGCGCTCCGGTCCGCTCCTGTCTTAAAAGTTTCGGGGTGATTCATCAAGCGGGGGCCGAGAAAAAAGGGGGGTCCCAAAACATGTTTTCTCCATGTTAATTCCCATAGGAAATTTTAGCCACGGCTACAGCCCGAACTGCTGAACGTAATTACACCAAATTTGGCAAAAAGGTAGTGCTTGGTTCAGAAAGCGACCTTTTTTTTAAATGGTGTAAATCCGTTCAGTAGTTGCGGAGAAATTCAAAAAATAAGAGTGAAAAAATCAATTTCCCATAGGAAAGTTTAAGCAAGGCTACAGCAAAAACTGCTGAATGGAATTACACCAAATTTGGCAAAACGGTAGTGCTTGGTTCAGAAAGCACCCTTTTTAAAAATGGTGTAAATCCGTTCAGTAGTTGCTGAGAAAATCCAAAATAAAGGTTTCGATATCTATGGCCGCGGTGGATCCGCGCACCCTCCCGACCACGAGCTGCATGCTAATTGGCTGTCAACACTCCAAACCAGGAAGTGTTGGCAGCCATCTTGTTCCTCGGTAGAACCGAGGAACAAGAAAGCAGTAAAACAAGTGCGCAAAACGCAAAAGGGGGCAGGGTAGAAACACCCTGACCCCCTAGGTCTGCTCAGGGGGTCCCACAAGGACCCCCTGGGCAGAAAAAAGCATTTTTTTTTTTTAATTGGCGGGATGCGCTTAGGGTGCGCGGATCCCGCTGATTAAAAAAAAAACCCACAAGAAACAAGTGCCCAATACGCACAAAGGGGGCAGGGTAGAAACACCCTGACCCCCTAGGTCTGCTCAGGGGGTCCCACAAGGACCCCCTGGGCAGAAAAAAGCAAAAAAAAAAAAAAATAGACCGGCATCGTGCCGGAGGCTTCGCCCCCTCCCTGCAGCAGTCTGCAAACGCGCCCCCTGGCGCGTTTTAAGAAGGGAAGTAATTCCCCTTGAATACTGGGGGTCCCTGGGGGCCAACTAGCCCACCAGGAACCTCCGGTATGCGCCAGGGGCTGCGTTGCAGAGAGGTGTACAGAGGCCACGCCCCTTTTACACCTCTCTGCAACGCAGCTCTGTGGCGCTTTTGGAGGTACATGGTGGGCTAGTTGGACTCCAGGGACCCTCAGTATTCAAGGGGACTTAAACCCCCAACTTAAAACGCGCCACGGGGCGCGTTTGCACAGTGGTGAAGGGAGGGGGCTTGGCTTCAGGTGACATGTGTGCAAACAGGCCCCGTGGCGCGTTTTAAGATGGGGAATTAAATCCTCTTCAATCCTGAGGGTCCCTGGGGGCCAACTAGCCCACCAGGTACCTTCAGTAAGCGCCACGGAGCTGCGTTGCAGAGAGGTGTTCAGAGGTCACGCCCCTTTTTACAACACTCTGCAACGCAGCTCTCTGGCGCATACTGGAGGTATCTGGTGGGCCAGTTGGCCCCTAGGGACCCTCGGGATTGAGGAGGAATTAATTCTCCAACTTAAAACGCGCCACAGGGCGTGTTTGCAGACATGTCACTTCAGGCCCCACCCCCCTTCCTTCACCATTGTGCAAATATTCCTCTAAAATCAGCCGAACTACGAATTCCGATTTACTCACCTGTTATCAGGAGAGACCTCAGTGCTGCATCTTTGAGCCCAGTACTGATCCTGAAAAGTAATTTTAACCGTACTTACCAGTAACTTGAATTTCCTTCCATAGGCTAACATTGACTGGTTTCACTTGGAAATTCTTCGAAGTGTGGAGTTTTGGAACTTTATAATATTCCTCTTAAATCAGCCGAACTACGAATTCCGATTTACTCACCGGTTATCAGGAGAGACCTCAGTGCTGCATCTTTGAGCCCAGTACTGATCCTGAAAAGTAATTTTAACCGTACTTACCAGTAACTTGAATTTCCTTCCATAGGCTAACATTGACTTGTTTCACTTGGAAATTCTTCTGTGTGGAGTTTTGGAACTTTATAATATTCCTCTAAAATCAGCCGAACTACGAATTCCGATTTACTCACCTGTTATCAGGAGAGACCTCAGTGCTGCATCTTTGAGCCCAGTACTGATCCTGAAAAGTAATTTTAACCGTACTTACCAGTAACTTGAATTTCCTTCCATAGGCTAACATTGACTGGTTTCACTTGGAAATTCTTGTGTGTGGAGTTTTGGAACTTTATAATATTCCTCTAAAATCAGCCGAACTACGAATTCCGATTTACTCACCTGTTATCAGGAGAGAACCCAGTGCTGCATCTTTTAGCCCAGCACTGACCCTGAAAAGTAATTCTAACCGTACTTACCAGTAACTTGTATTTCCTTCCTTTGGAATCCATTGTCTGGTTTTCAGCAGAAAAGTTTCAAAGTGTCGATTTTCACAAACTACAAATATTCCTTAAAAATCGCCTGTATGACTTAAACGCATTCTTTCAACTGTTTACAGGAGATGCACCAGTGCTGGATCCAGGATCCACCACTGAGTAAGAAAAAGTAACGATAACACTACTTACCTGCTAAGTGAATTTTCTCCCATAGGATAACATTGGTGATTCTATGTGAAAAAGTGTCAACTTTTAAAATACAATAATATTCCTTAAAAATCACTACTGTAACCAAAACGCTTTTACTCAACTGTTTACAGGAGATGTCCCAGGACTGAATCTAGGATCCAGTCCTGTGGTTAGAAAAGTAATCCATAAAGTAACTAATTGCATTTAACTAGAAATTCACATTGAGCTCAATGTAGCATTGTGTTTGAAATTGTGTTGCCCATTGCAACAACTGTAACTACTGTACTTAAAAGTCTATTGCCTATTTGCAAAGTATTTAAACTAAAGTAATTCATTCTGAGAAAGTATATTTTGTAATGTAATGTATAATGTAATTACAATGTAATTTAAAAATAAAATATGTAAAAATAAATAGTTTAAAAAAATGTAGTAAATCAGTATCAAAAAAATAAATATAACAATTAATACATTTAAAAATTGTCATTTACAAAACCTTTGAAATTCACTGAAAAAAACCATAGGTTTCAGGCACGTTATAGTTAGGAATTAGCATTTAAAAAACCTTTGAAATTCACTGAAAAAACCATAGGTTTCAGGCACGTTATAGTTAGAAATTAGCATTTGAAAAACCTTACAAATTCACTGAAAAAACCATAGGTTTTAGGGACAGTTATAGTTAGTTGGACATTGCACTCGTACAAAACCCGTGAAATTCCCCCGTTATAGTTAGTCAGACCCCCCAGGATATTGCGGCATGGATTAGCAAATTTAGCGGCACAAATATGGAAATTTAGCGGCACAAATATGGAAATTTAGCTGCATTTTTGCGGCACTTTATTTTACTCATAATCATTCATTTTCAGCCTTAAATCAATAGAAAATGTTTTAGCAGAGTATTCCACTTTAAAATAGGCATGTTTAAAGTTCTGCCGCTCTACGGAAGCATAGCTCCAATTCTAACCTCGTTTGAGGGGGTCCTATTTCTCCCTGGGATGTTCTAGCACCCATGTACACACCCCTGCAGGGGCACCGCTGCCTCCTGGACCCACGAGGCACGACACCTCTTCCTCAGGTGCCCTAGGGCACAGGATCGTAGTGGGTGGAGGTGCATTGCCACGGCTAATGTAAGGATGTTAAATATTGCTCTACGCCATGGCAGACTGAGGCCTATAGATGGGAAAACGTGCAATGTTTTGTTCACTGTTAGTTAATATCGCATTATTGTAATATGCTACAGGATGGATCTGTTCTAACCTTAAAAAGAGATGGGAGATGCAATGTACGTACTTTTGTAAGTTCAGTAATCTTACGCACCAATAAAAAGATTATCAAAATAAAATAAAATAAATATTGCTCTACGCAGATCAGTGGCATGGGGGTGGGTGTGAGCCCTTATACAATACAGCCCCCACCTCAATGTGACTTACAGGTGATGTGTGTGCAGTCTACATCCCAAATATGAGACTCTTCCCACCTCCTCTGCGAGCAACCCCCCTCCCCAGGCTTTTGGCACAGAGATCTTTTTGTTACTTGCAGCTCGTACCTTGCAATCTTTCTAATACAGCCTAATGCTTTCCAGTATGGATCATAGGGGACTCTTACACCTTGTAACCCTTTTTTCCATATGCAACTTGATATACATTTGAGTCACATGTGTTTGATTTTTTGTCTCTGTTAATATGTGGCTGTGATGCAAAGCACTCTAACATCCTGCATTAGAAAGAATAGCGGCATTAAAGAATTAAATAAAAATATAATAATTTGTAAGTGCTTTTTAAATTGTTGTGTAATTAGTCATACAGATCCCCCTCATTTCGTGTATGGAGGTAACTAGTCCACTTCTACACATGATGGTACCCAACTTTCTCTTTCAAAAAATATACCTGAAGTGGTTGTTAACAACACAGTAGAAACTGTTCTCCATCACTTGATAGTCTTATAATAAGTGAACATGCCTGGCTTGATAGCTTACTGTTTGAAGGTTTTTCTTGGAAAACGCCCCCAGGAGGCGAAGGAGAATGGACGGCTCTGAGTAAGCCTTACATATCCTGCACAACTTCATTACGTTGCCGAAATGCAATTTAATACAGTACTTAGATACTTTCAGGCTCACTGTGTATATTAACTTCAAAAGATGACCGAGGTAGCGCGTCCATTTTATGCAAGGGCACTGGAATTATTCGGATGGTAGGCACAAATTAAGCAGGTGCATTGTCTAAATTATTCATCAACAAAAGCAAAATATGTGGCGTAATGTGTGACATTTTGTGACAGTAGTTTTGTAATTTTTATATTTTTACACTCTCTGGGCAAAGGTGTCATCTTAATACTATCAGTAAGGCACCTAAATACTGCAGTCAGCGACTAAAAAGTCCTAGAGTGACTATATCTGAAGGGCAGGCTGTGCCTCTCGCCCAGCAGTAGTAAGCCTCTCCTGGTAACCTTTCCCTTTACTAGCCTCATCCACCTGCCAGACCTTCTCCCTGCCCCGTCTCCTCCGTCACCCTGGGCACTACCTTCACTTCCTCCTCTGCCATCACCTTCGCATCACCTCAGCTCCCCAGCTGTCCCCCTCACTACCTCACCCCTCCTGTAGAAGCAGCATCTCTCTCTCCTCCACAGACCCTTTTATTGCATCTCTCCTCCTCACTCGCCTCCCTATCTACTGGCCCCCCTCTCACACCAGGCCCCGTCTTCACAGCTCCCCTCTCCTCTCCAGCTCTCCTGTCCAGCACCTCCCTTCACAGCTCCCCTCTCCTCTCCAGCTCTCCTCTCCAGCACCTCCCTTCACAGCTCCCCTCTCCTCTCCAGCGCTCCTCTCCTCTCCAGCACCTCTCCTCACTGGCCCCTCTACCTACAGAAAGGGAGCAGAGGATGAGAGGGGGCCTGGGATTTCAAAGGTCACTTAAGCTAAAGCCAAAGTAACATGCCTAAAATATATGACCTGCCTGCTAATTGATGAGCAGGCTTGCCACACGCACAGCCAGAGACTGGTTGAGTTGACTATGCTTGTGGCAGAGTGAATGGAGGAAGGAGAGATATGATGACGAACTTGCGTTCATTTCACTGTATTTCTATTTCTAGCAACTTTCCAGCAGGTGGCGCTACCTGATGACATTGTATCACAACAACAGCATTATCAAGAGGGCAAAAGAAACGATAATTAAAAACAGCAATAGATGCTACCTTTCATTCTCGCAGCTCCCCACTACTCTTCCCCTCCTTTCTCCACTGATGTTTGTGGATCCCATGTGCCTTTTCGCCTGCTTCTCTCGTGTACCTTTCACTCTGCCCCATATCTCTAATGCTGTACGGAAACACGTGTTTGCGTACATCCAATAAGAAGCCACCTTTTTTTTAAATTGCAGCTGGGACACCTTTTTCGCGGCCGAAATGGTAAATATCGTGGCTATCGCGCTTCTCAGCTGATTTCGCGATTTTTTCGTGAATCGCGAAATCGTGAAAAGCTGGAGGGTCTGGTTAGTTCAGCTAACTATAACTCGCACCCCCGCAATGCACTGCTGATGACGTCACATATTACATCACTCATGACATGGTCAGTGACATCACTGATGACATCTCAAATGACATCACTGATGACATCATCCAGTGACTGTGTGTTTCTGTAAAGTTTAAATATTTTTAATATATATAGGGAAAGGCGTATTGAAGAATGAGTGGGTGTATAAGTGTCTGTATGGATGATTTAGTAGGTGCGTGACTAACTCTATAAGTGAGTGATTAAACGTATCTTACTGAATGCATGGGTTAGTGACTAAACTGGGTGAATGTCTGTATCCGTCTGTCTGTTGCTGTGTAAGTGGCTGCATGGGTTTGTGAATAGCTACATGAGTGTCTATATGAGTTATTGATTGGTTGTCTGAGTATCTGTATGGGTGCCTGAGTGTTTGTGTGGGTGGGGTGTGTGCGACTCTGTGCATAGATGTGTGAGTGGGTGATTCACTGGGTGGATGGTTTCAAGAGTGCATCTGTGATAGACTGTATGGGTGGGTAAGTGTGTGTAAGAGTGTGTTAGTGAGTGAATGTATGTCCCAGTGGTACATGTGTGAGTAACTACATATGTGAAAGGCAGTATATATGTGTGTTGGAGTATATAAATAGCTATAAGCGAGAGTGTGTGATTGTGAGAGTGACTGTATGGATGAGTGTGTGCTTGTATCAGTGATTGTATAAGAGCGTAAGAATGTGCTAGTATTTGTATGAGTAAGTGAGCTGGTGTGTGGATAACTGTATAGGTGAGTAAATGGCAGGGTGTTTAATTATTTGCATGACTGACTAGGTGTGTGAGTACCTCTATGGATGAGTGGCGGTGTTTGAGTGTCTATATAGGAGTATGAGTGCATATGATAGTCCTGTACTGAGTGACCGTACGGGTGAGTGAGTGGATGTGTGTGTAGACCTAAGAATCAGTGAGTGGGTATGTAGTTATTGGTGTTGGAGTGTCTATGGTTTTGCGAATGGCAGTCTGTAATTTAGAGTGGGTGTATCAAAGGTTATATTAGGGTGTGAGGAGGTGCATCAGATTATCACGTGGATGATGTCATCAGTGATGTCATCAGTGATGTCATTTGAGATGTCATCAGTGATGTCATCAGTGATGTCACTGACCATGTCATGAGTGATGTAATATGTGACGTCATCAGCAGTGCATTGCGGGGGCGCGAGTTATAGTTAGCTGAACTAACTATAACGGGGGAATTTCACGGGTTTTGTACGAGTGCAATGTCCAACTAACTATAACTGTCCCTAAAACCTATGGTTTTTTCAGTGAATATATATATAAATTCACTAAAAAAAGAAAGGTTACAGGGACGTTATAGTTAGGTTCAGATTTTACTTGTACAAAACCAGTGAAGTTGGCTGTTATAGTTAGCTGAGCTAACTATAACTTACGCCACACAATGCACTGCTTATCATCTCACATATTACATCACTCATGACATGGTAAGTGACATCACTGATGACATCTCAAATGACATCACAAATGACATTACTGATGATATCATCCAGTGAGTGTAAGTATTTTGTAGGAGTTTATGATTGTTAAACATATATACTAAGGTACTACAAAAGTTAAAGTAGTATACTAGGTGTACCACTAATGAGTGATACTTCTAATATATATTATGTGACTGGCTGTGTGACTGTATGTATCCTTGTGCATAGGGGTGTGTGAGTGGCTGTATGGGTGTATAAGAAAGTGTGTGAGTAGCTGTGTGGGTGAGTGAGATGCTGTGTGAGCGGCTGTATTGGCAAGTGAGTGGGTGTGTCAGTGGCTGTATGGGTGGGTGAGTGGAGGTGCGAGTGGCTCTATGGGTGGGCAAGTGGATGTGTAGCGACAGTATGGGTGAGTGAATGGGTGTCTGAATAGCTGTAGGAGTGAGTGACTGGGTGTGTAAGTGGCTGTATGGGTGAGTGAGTGGCTGTTTGAGTGGGTGTTTGGTTTAGTGAGTTGGTGTTTGAGTGGCTTTATTAGAGAGTGAGTTTTTGTGTGAATGGCTGTATGGGGAGTACGCGGATGTTTGAGTGCTTGTATGGATGTGTGAATGGTTATGTAAGTGGTTGTGTGTTAGTGAGTGTGCGAGGGCTTGTATGGGTGAGTGAGTGGCTGTGTTGAGAGGCTGATTGGGAGAGTGAGTGGGTGTTGGACTGACTTTGTAGGTAAATAAGTGGGTGTGCGAGTAGCTGTATGGGTGAGCATGTGGTTATGTGACTGGCAGTATGGGTGAGTGGCTGGTTGTATAAGTGACTCTATGGGTGGGTGAATGGTTGTATGAGTGGCTGTATCAGTGAGTGAGTGGGTTTTTGAGTGGCTATATGGAAGAGTGAGTGGGTGTGTGAGTACTGGTATAGGTCTATGAATGGGTATGTGAGTGGTTGTGCGGGTGTGTGAGTGGGCATACAAGAGGTTGTATGGTAGTGTGAGTAGTTGTGTGAGTGGTTCTTGGGATGATGTCATCAGTAATGTCATCAGTGATGTCATTTGAGATATCATCAGTGATGTCACTAACCATGTCATGAGTGATGTAATATGTGAGGTCATAAGCAGTGCATCATGGGGGCATAAGTTATTATTAGCTCAATTTCACTGTTTTTATACGAGTGAAATCTGAGCCTAACCATAACGTCCCTGTAACCTTTGTTTTTTTCAGTGAATTTCTAAGGTTATTGAAATTCTATGTCCTAATTTTAGCGTCCCTGTAACCTTTAGTTTTTTAAGTGAATTTCTAAGGTTTTTCAAGCTTTTTTCCTAACTATAACGTCCCTGTAACCTTTGGTTTTTTAAGTGAATTTCTATGGTTTTTTAACTAGTAGTCCCATTTGAAGAATGGTGGAGAAAGGGGGCGGACCGCTGACCAGATCTCAGGAATGCTGCTGTGTTGGACTTACTGGGGGTAACAGGAGGGCTTCTGTGCCCTCCTGCATCCTGCTCTCGCTTGCTGAAAGCGAGCATAGTTTGCTATGGCTTAGCGGGAGCAGTAAAGCTGCCAACAATTCATAGCAAACAGAAACCTCCCGAGGGTGGGCACCTTGGGAGGTAGCAGGAGCAGGCCCTGAGGGGTGCGGTCGCCAGGGCCATCTAAGGCTCCAGGATGGTGGGCCATGCTGCCCCCGTCCATTACAGGACATGGCCTCTGGGTAGTGGTGGTCTCCAAGGCTGCGGGGGGAGCGCTGCCCCCCACTTTAATTAGAGCCATTTGCTCTAAGGAGTTGGTAGTCCCTGGGACTGGGGGGGCGGAGTCCCCACCGCATTAATATTTCATTTATCCACAGGAAGGTGGCGGTCCCTTGTTATATTTAGCCCGGGAAGGTTGCGGTCACTGGGGCTTCAGTGGGCCACAAGCCCCCCTGCATTAATACATTTGCCTTGGGGAGGTGGCGGTCCCCAGGGCACAGGGTTTGCCCTAGACAACCCCTGAATAAATTAATGTCATGGGTAGGTTGCTGTCACGTGGCCTTAAGTCCCGTGCATCCCCCTCCTACATATTATAGACATGCCCCGGGACCTGGCCCACCCGGGGGCTGATTAGAAACAAAGCGCGGGCTTGGTTTTCTTTTTTAATTTTCTGTGGGATTTGTCGATCCAGCGCGACTCCTGCCAAAATGTTTTTAAAAAAAAGCTTTTTTGGCCCGGGGGGGGGGGCCCTGGGCGATGCCCCCCCACGAGACCTAGGGGGTCAGGATGAAAGGGGCCTGGCCTGTGACCACCTCTCAGCAAATCCAATATGTGGTGCTTACTGGAGGTAACAGGTAGGCTAGTTGGCCCCTAAGGACACCCAGCAGCGAAGGGGACTTCATCCCCCAACCAAGAGCGTGCCAGGAAGTGCGTTTGCAGAGTGGTAGACAAAGGGGGCATGGCCTGCTATCAGAACTCAGCAATCCTGCTGTGTGGGACATACTGGAGGTAATAGGAGAGGTAGTTGGCCCCCTCCTATTACCTCCAGTAAGTCCCACACAGTGGGATTGCTAAGAGTTCTTCAGAGGCCACGCCCCCTTTGTCAACCACTCTGCAAACGCGCCTCCTGGCGCACTACTGGTTGGGGGATGAAGTCCACTTTACTCCAGAGGGACCTGGGGGCCAAGAAGCCCTCCAGGTAACTCCTGTAAGTCCTATGCAACGGAATTCCTGAGAGCTGGTCGGATGCCCAGACCCCTTTCTCCACCACACTGCAAACGGGACTGCTAGTTAAAAACCTTAGAAATTCACAAAAAAAATCCACAGGTTTCAGGGACGTTATAGTTAGAAATTAGCATTTAAAAATCTTTAGATATTCACAGAAAAAAACAAAGGTTACAGGGATGTTATAGTAAGGTTGACATTTCACTCGTACAAAACCAGAGAAATTCAGCCGTTATAGTTAGCTGAGCTAACTATAACTCGCGTCCCGCAATGCACTGCTTATGACCTCACATATTACATCACTCATGACATGGTAAGTGACATCACTGATGACATCTCAAATGACATCACAAATGACATTACTGATGATATCATCCAGTGAGTGTAAGTATTTTGTAGGAGTTTATGATTGTTAAACATATATACTAAGGTACTACAAAAGTTAAAGTAGTATACTAGGTGTACCACTAATGAGTGATACTTCTAATATATATTATGTGACTGGCTGTGTGACTGTATGTATCCTTGTGCATAGGGGTGTGTGAGTGGCTGTATGGGTGTATAAGAAAGTGTGTGAGTAGCTGTGTGGGTGAGTGAGATGCTGTGTGAGCGGCTGTATTGGCGAGTGAGTGGGTGTGTCAGTGGCTGTATGGGTGGGTGAGTGGAGGTGCGAGTGGCTCTATGGGTGGGCAAGTGGATGTGTAGCGACAGTATGGGTGAGTGAATGGGTGTCTGAATAGCTGTAGGAGTGAGTGACTGGGTGTGTAAGTGGCTGTATGGGTGAGTGAGTGGCTGTTTGAGTGGGTGTTTGGTTAAGTGAGTTGGTGTTTGAGTGGCTTTATTAGAGAGTGAGTTTTTGTGTGAATGGCTGTATGGGGGAGTACGCGGATGTTTGAGTGCTTGTATGGATGTGTGAATGGTTATGTAAGTGGTTGTGTGTTAGTGAGTGTGCGAGGGCTTGTATGGGTGAGTGAGTGGCTGTGTTGAGAGGCTGATTGGGAGAGTGAGTGGGTGTTGGACTGACTTTGTAGGTAAATAAGTGGGTGTGCGAGTAGCTGTATGGGTGAGCATGTGGTTATGTGACTGGCAGTATGGGTGAGTGGCTGGTTGTATAAGTGACTGTATGGGTGGGTGAATGGTTGTATGAGTGGCTGTATCAGTGAGTGAGTGGGTTTTTGAGTGGCTATATGGAAGAGTGAGTGGGTGTGTGAGTACTGGTATAGGTCTATGAATGGGTATGTGAGTGGTTGTGCGGGTGTGTGAGTGGGCATACAAGAGGTTGATGGTAGTGTGAGTAGTTGTGTGAGTGGTTCTTGGGATGATGTCATCAGTAATGTCATCAGTGATGTCATTTGAGATATCATCAGTGATGTCACTAACCATGTCATGAGTGATGTAATATGTGAGGTCATAAGCAGTGCATCATGGGGGCATAAGTTATTATTAGCTCAATTTCACTGTTTTTATACGAGTGAAATCTGAGCCTAACCATAACGTCCCTGTAACCTTTGTTTTTTTCAGTGAATTTCTAAGGTTATTGAAATTCTATGTCCTAATTTTAGCGTCCCTGTAACCTTTAGTTTTTAAGTGAATTTCTAAGGTTTTTCAAGCTTTTTTCCTAACTATAACGTCCCTGTAACCTTTGGTTTTTTAAGTGAATTTCTATGGTTTTTTAACTAGTAGTCCCATTTGAAGAATGGTGGAGAAAGGGGGCGGACCGCTGACCAGATCTCAGGAATGCTGCAGTGTTGGACTTACTGGGGGTAACAGGAGGGCTTCTGTGCCCTCCTGCATCCTGCTCTCGCTTGCTGAAAGCGAGCATAGTTTGCTATGGCTTAGCGGGAGCAGTAAAGCTGCCAACAATTCATAGCAAACAGAAACCTCCCGAGGGTGGGCACCTTGGGAGGTAGCAGGGCAGGCCCTGAGGGGTGCGGTCGCCAGGGCCATCTAAGGCTCCAGGATGGTGGGCCATGCTGCCCCCGTCCATTACAGGACATGGCCTCTGGGTAGTGGTGGTCTCCAAGGCTGCGGGGGGAGCGCTGCCCCCCACTTTAATTAGAGCCATTTGCTCTAAGGAGTTGGTAGTCCCTGGGACTGGGGGGGCGGAGTCCCCACCGCATTAATATTTCATTTATCCACAGGAAGGTGGCGGTCCCTTGTTATATTTAGCCCGGGGAAGGTTGCGGTCACTGGGGCTTCAGTGGGCCACAAGGCGCCCCCTGCATTAATACATTTGCCTTGGGGAGGTGGCGGTCCCCAGGGCACAGGGTTTGCCCTAGACAACCCCTGAATAAATTAATGTCATGGGTAGGTTGCTGTCACGTGGCCTTAAGTCCCGTGCATCCCCCTCCTACATATTATAGACATGCCCCGGGACCTGGCCCACCCGGGGGCTGATTAGAAACAAAGCGCGGGCTTGGTTTTCTTTTTTAATTTTCTGTGGGATTTGTCGATCCAGCGCGACTCCTGCCAAAATGTTTTTTAAAAATAGCTTTTTTGGCCCGGGGGGGGCCCTGGGCGATGCCCCCCCACGAGACCTAGGGGGTCAGGATGAAAGGGGCCTGGCCTGTGACCACCTCTCAGCAAATCCAATATGTGGTGCTTACTGGAGGTAACAGGTAGGCTAGTTGGCCCCTAAGGATACCCAGCAGCGAAGGGGACTTCATCCCCCAACCAAGAGCATGCCAGGAAGTGCGTTTGCAGAGTGGTAGACAAAGGGGGCATGGCCTGCTATCAGAACTCAGCAATCCTGCTGTGTGGGACATACTGGAGGTAATAGGAGAGGTAGTTGGCCCCCTCCTATTACCTCCAGTAAGTCCCACACAGTGGGATTGCTAAGAGTTCTTCGGAGGCCACGCCCCCTTTGTCAACCACTCTGCAAACGCGCCTCCTGGCGCACTACTGGTTGGGGGATGAAGTCCACTTTACTCCAGAGGGACCTGGGGGCCAAGAAGCCCTCCAGGTAACTCCTGTAAGTCATATGCAACGGAATTCCTGAGAGCTGGTCGGATGCCCAGACCCCTTTCTCCACCACACTGCAAACGGGACTGCTAGTTAAAAAACCTTAGAAATTCACTAAAAAAAATCCACAGGTTTCAGGGACGTTATAGTTAGAAATTAGCATTTAAAAATCTTTAGATATTCACAGAAAAAAACAAAGGTTACAGGGATGTTATAGTAAGGTTGACATTTCACTCGTACAAAACCAGAGAAATTCAGCCGTTATAGTTAGCTGAGCTAACTATAACTCGCGTCCCGCAATGCACTGCTTATGACCTCACATATTACATCACTCATGACATGGTCAGTGACATCACTGATGATGTCTCAAATGACATCACGGATGACATCAGTGATGACATCATCCACAGCATCTCTGACGCACCCACTCACACCCCTATAGAATCTTTTATACACCCACTGGCACTCCCACACACCTATTCACAAACCCATTCATTCCCGTACTTACACCCTCACTCACTGATTCATTGATCTATACACACATCCACTTGCTCATCCATACTGCCACTCATAGACAATGTTCCCTCTAATTTTTTTACTCTGTGTGCGGCAGTGTAGGGTCTCTGTGCGCTGCAGCCATGGCTATGTGCGCCAGGAACCAGACCGCGCTTGTGCGCAGCGCCAAATATCACTCCAAACATTTGCTTAAAAAACTGAAAACACGGTGCATTTCCACACATACAACCCACGTTAAGGGGCTTAAGGCAGATTTGCAATTTGGATACACACACCATGACAATAATGGAGTAATGGTGAAATTGGTAAGAGAGGGACGGAAAGAGAAAGGCAGCCAGAAAACGAAGGTCACGACCAGACGAACTTCTGTTATGGTGCGTCCTATGCAGGATTTATCATACCTGCAAGTATTCCGGTTTGTTCGAGTGAAATACACTGGACTAGAATACACAATTGACTATCCGGACGCATGATTACTGACACTGTTTATCCAACAGGTTCCTTACACTGGCTTTGAGAATCTGGAAATATATCAGGAATTCTCGCAGCACTTGCCATTTTTGAATTCTACGCTTTGGCCATCTGGATTATTTTTATCCATCCTTTATTTTCTTGCCCTGATGAAGTTCCCAGTGAGGGAATGAAACGCGTTGGCTGAGCCCGTCGTATTGCTGACTTATGAATTTAAAATAAAGAACTATGTTTACACTACTATTTGACTACTGGACTTCATGACCTGGCGCACCCCCATTTCATTAACTACAAGAAAGGCAGCCAGAGGCTTTGGAGAACTGGGAGGGAGAACAGAGAATGGAAAACCGGTAAGAGAGAAAGCAAAGAACAGGCAGTGAGAGGGAAATGGAGACAAGAATGGGATGGGGGAGAAGGGGAAAGTGGGTAAACGTGGAGCGGGACTGATATGAGGAAGAAGAAAAAGAAAAAGAGAAGGAGACGGAGAGAGAGCAGCTGGGGAGTGGAAGAAAAAGGACAAAAGATATGTCAGAGAAGACAGAGAGTGTGGTATGGCAATGCTTCAGAAGTAGCGTCTCAGCATATCAACGTTGGGGGTTCTATAAGGAGCCTTTTTCGCCATCTTGTCATTTCTAAACGCTTGCTCTATGTAACCGTGCTCACCTGAACGAACTAAGAAGGGTGGAAGGCTGGTTAGGCCTTGCCAAGATGCAGGTCTGAGCAAATGGCAGCTGCAAGTGTGTAAATGACTGATCCATCTGTCGGGAGTATTCTCTTCACTAACACTTGCTTTCCTTTTTGAAACTCAGGGGCAGCAACATTGTCGTGGTGTCACCAGGGCTTTAAGTGGAAGCTTTTTCAATATTATATAGAAGCCATAGTTGCTGCTTATTTATCTTATGCAACTAACAACCATTGACAAAGCCTATAGTCCTGACTTGTAGGTATGATGTTACTACTTGTATCATATATCTACTTGTATCAAATATCTGGATGCAATGACAGAAACAGCAAAATACAAGTCGGGCTGTACACTATGCTAAGTACAGATTTTTAGCTTATGTGTCTTAAGCCACGCCCTTGATTACACTGGCCACCCCCTTTGCGAGACCCCCAGTTTTTTCATCCCACTTAAAGCCCTGGGTATGATGTTACTTGTTGTATCATATATCTGGATACAATGAGAGAAACAGGAAAAATACAAGTCGGGTGGCACACTATGCCAAGCACAGAAAAGTGTAAATCACACCACAGCTGCGCTCTATTAAGAAGAGAAATTCAGCAAGTCTACAAACACGACGTGGGCTTTACACGCCGTGTTTGTAGAGTTGCTGCATTTCTTTCTTAATAAAGCGCAGCTGAGGGTGATTAGAGCCTTTGTTAAAGATTTCAGGTTAATCGCAGCGCCCGTCTGGAGCTGCAATTAACCTGAAAACTTTAACAAAATCAGACCATCACCCTGTTAAGAAGAGAAATTCAGCAAGTCTACAAACAGGACACGTGTGCTTTTCACGCCGTGTTTGTAGAGTTGCTGCATTTCTTTTCTTAACAGAGCTAGGCTGAGGGGTGATTGTGTGCCTTTGTTAAAGATTTCAGGTTAATCGCAGAACCCGTCTGGAGCTGCACTTAACCAGAAAACTTTAACAAAGTCACACAATCACCCCGCAGCCCGCTCTGTTAAGAAGAGAAATTCAGCAAGTCTACATAAACGGCTAAGCTTTACACGCCGTGTTTGTAGACTTGCTGAATCTTGTTGTTGTTACATAAGCGCAGCTGTGGGCAGATTGTGTGCTTTTGTTAAAGTATTCATGTTAATCGCAGCTCGTGACGGCGCTGCAATTAACATGAATACTTTAACAAAAGCACACAGTAGGCACCGCAGCCGGGCTCTACATATAAAAGAAGAAACCAAGTGCCCAAAACTTACCTGCTGCTCCTCGCCTTTTATTGACATCAGTCTATTCTGCCGCTCTGCCGGGAAACACCCGTTTTCGCGCCGCTCGCTTTTTAAAAGCAGCGGCGCGAACTTCTAGCTGGATGTGCTGTGTGTGTGCGCGCTCCACACACAGCACTGCGCGCTACAGGTAATAGAGGTGAGCGGGCGCGCATGCGCGCACGTTATTGGGAACAGTGCTCATAGACCCACTCACTCACTAATACAGCTATTGACATATCCACTCATACAGGCGCTGACACACTGAGTGAGTCACCCATAGAACTACTCACACACCTAGACACTCACCCATACAGTCAATCATACAGCCACTTATTCACCCAAACAGATACACACCCACCCACTTACTTACTCATACACATAGTAACACATACTCACTCAGCTATACAGTCACTGACAGAAGCATGCACTCATCTATATATCCACTCTCACATTCACTCACTCACTCATACAGTCACTCATATACCCTGTCACTCACATATTCTGCCTTTCACATACTCAGTTACTCACCCATTCTGACACATGCACTCAATCACCGACACAGCCATACAGACACTCACTCACCCATACAACTTCTCACACACACAACAGTACCCCATACAGCCACTGACTCACCCACTCACTGATCCATACAATCAGTCACACACAGCCTAACACACAAACTCAGACACCCAGACAACCATAGACGTAGTCAGACAACCAATCAATCACCCATATAGCCATTCACGTACCCTGTAACACACTCATATTCCCACTTAGACATTAACTGACAGACAGATACACACAATCACACAACCATACATTCATTGAGACACCAATCACTCACTTATACAGTCAGTCACGCACCCACTGAGTCACCCATACAGTCACTCATACACCCACTGATTCACCAATACACATTTGTATATATATTTAACACTCATAAACTTTTAAGAAACACTCACAGTCACTGGATGATGTCATCAGTGATATCATCAGTGATGTAATTGAAGATGTCATCAGTGATGTCATCAGTGATGTCACTGACCATGTCATGAGTGTTGTAATATGTGAGGTCTTAAACAGTGCATTGAGAGGCATAAGTTATAGTTAGCTCAGCTAACTATAACAGCTGAATTTCTCTGGTTTTGTACGAATGAAATGTCAGCTTAACTAAAACGTCCCTGTAACCTTTAGTTTTTTCCGTGAATATCTAAGGTTTTTTAAATGCTAATTTCTAACTATAACGTCCCTGAAACCTATGTTTTTTTCAGTGAATATATATATATATAGATAGATAGATATAGGTATAGATAGATAGATAGATAGATAGATAGATAGACAGATATTAGTTACCACAACTTCTATAGATATATACATATTAGTTACCACAACATCCCTCTGCAAGAAAAAACGTGCACTCCACAATGCTTGCACCATAAAATATATTCAAATCATACAGACAATGCCAGGTTCAGGTGCAACATGGCACTGTCTGTGTGATTAGAATACATTTTATGTTGCAAGCATTGTAGGGGGCAAGCTCTGTGGAGAGCGCGTTATTCCTTTTATATAGTGTAACATAATTTTTTTTAAATATGTATCCTACATTATATTAATAAATGTTTACATTTATTACTATGAAAATATATATATATATATATATATATATATATATATATATATATATATATTCATAGTGATGTTACACTATACATATATCTATATATGTATATCTGTATATATATTGATATATATATAGTGTAACATTATCACTATGAATATATATATATATTCATAGTAAATGTAAAGTATTTAAAGATTAATATAACGTAAGATACATATTTTTATAATTATGTTACACTATATAAATGTATATAAAATACATACACAATAAAACCATTTAAAAAAACAAAAAATAAGAAAAAATATATTAATTAAACTAGACAATAAATAAAAAAAACATTTTAAACCCCAAAAATCACATTTACTAAAAATACTATAAACATTAAAATAAATTACAAAAATTAAAACGAATATTTCAAAAATTAAATAAACAATTAATGCTATAAAATCTATTTCACCAATATTATGAAAACTATTGGATCCTAAGAATATTAAATATATTATTCCCACTCTAGTTTATGTAACAGTTGGGAAAGTATTGGACTTCGGAGGGTTTAGATGTACTATTCCTACTGCAGTCACCGCAATCGTAGAGAAAGTGTTGGACTCTGGAGGAGTTGCATTTACTATTCCCACTCCAGTCTAAGCAACAGTAGGGGAAGCGTTGGACTTCAGAGGGGTGAAATTTACTATTCCCACTCCAAACAGCACAACAGTAGGGAAAGTGTTTGACTTTGGATGGGTAAAATTTAGTATTCCCATTCCAGTCTGTGCAACAGTAGGGAAAGAGTTGGGCTTCGGAGCTGTTAAATATACTTTTCCCACTCCAAACAGAGTAACAGTAGGAAAAGTGTTGGATTTAGGAGGTATAAAATTTACTTTTCCCACCCCAGTCTGGGCAACATGGGGAAACCGTTATACTTCGGATGGGTTAAATTTACTATTTTCACTCAAAACAGCGCAATAGTAGGTAAAGTATTAGATTTCAGAGAGGTAAAATTAGCTATTACCATTCCAGTCTGTGCAACAGTAGGGAAAGTTTGGGATTTCAGAGAGGTGAAATTTACTATTCCACCTCCAAACAGAGCAATAGTAGGGAAAGTGTTGGACTTCAGAGGGATTAATTTGACTATTCCTACTGCAGCCTAAGCAAGAGTAGGGAAAATACTTCACTTCAAACACATTACATAAATGAGTAGCCCTATGAAGGTAGAAAAAATATTTAAAATATTAAACTTCTAATATAAAAATGATCAACATAAATATATATCTATATATGTATTAAAAAACAAATAAATGCATTTACATAATTACTAACCAATAATTATCAATTAATAAATAATTGTTATTCAATTATTAATTAATTAACATCCCACTCTATCCCCTATAAATCTAGCAGCCTGCACCTAAAATGTGCCTAAAAATAAGTTTTCCATAATTTACTTATTTAAAATTAAATTAATTAATAAAAAATGAATAAATTATTAATTAATTATTACTTAATTAACTTCCAACCCTAAACCCCTACAAACTAGCAGCCCACAACTAAATATAAGTAAAATAAATAAGTATTTCACAAACGTAATAATTTAAAATTAATTAAATAATTAATGAAAAAATTAATAATTACTTGTTAATTGATTATTACCTAATTAACTTCTCACCCTATACCCTTACAAATTTAATAGCCCACTAATAACATATACCAAAAAGAAACCAGTATTACATAATTTACATAATAAATATCAATCATATGATTATATAAAATGTATGAAATAATTCATAATTAAATATTACCTAATTAATTTCCCACCCTATCCCCCTACAAAACCAACACCCTGCTACGCACTATAAATTACTATTAAAAATTAAATAAAAAAATTTAAATCACTTAAAAATCAAATGCTATATTTAAAAAATATTGAGAACATTTATATAAACAATCGTAACACATAAAATTAATATAACTAAAACAAATTACCACAATTTAAAAAAGATATTTTTAACCACAATACTACTGTAAACAACATTAAAAACATCAATATTATTTAAAACAAAATTACTCACCTCACGATATTTTTACATCACAATATTTATATATACCGATATTTCTGTCTCCCAATATTTACAACTTGGTATTTTGTGCAAACACAGTACACAGAGGCAGAGAAAATGAAGAATGTTTTCCACAGCACTCACATAAGAATAATCATATTAAGGGGCCGATTATGATGCGGCACGGAAAGAATCCGACCTTTGGTCGGAGACTTTCCGGGCCTCATCTCGGTTTAATTTCCGACCGCCGCATTACAATGCTGGCGGTCGGAAATTAAACCAGCTGACCATTCCGGCTGGCTTCGACTGGCTCAAGGAGCCCATTGGCCAGTCAGAGGCCAGCCTGTAATCCCAAATGGCGGACTTTCCGCCCTTGGGATTATGTTACTCGGTCTACGGCAGGCTTTCCATGTCGGGCTTTCTGACATGGAAAGCCTGTCGGAGAGCGAGAAAGGGGGCCTGCCTCTGCCATCTCCAGTTGGTGGCCAAGGAGGCACCATACCGTGTGGCAAGTGCCACATGGTGCAGTGATGAACACAGACTCCCTTTCCTCTATGGGAGCTTGTGTTATGACTGGTTTACAGCCATAGAGGAATGGGAGTATGCGACTGAGCAGTGTTCGGTCGCATTATGATGAGGTGGTCGGGACCGCTGACCCGAGTTTGGTCGGTCCCGTTTCCGAGACGGTGTCTGGCAGACATAAGTCTGCCCGACATTGTAATAGGCTAGATGTACCTATCCCCGAGTCAGCAAACAGTTCCACAATGCAATGGGAAAAAAAAATAGAAGATGCCCAATCAAATGGCCATATGTGTTATTGCTGTGGAAAACCTATAAACATCAAGAGTGACAGTAGTAATCAACCAGTGGCCGAACAATTTGATTAATTAATCTTATATAAACCAATAATTGATTTAAGCTGGGTTTTATACTCTCTATACATTGAGTGAGCTGTCTCTGCCCATCCTATAAAAGAAGCAATTGAGCAATTAAAATACAAATTCAACTTGAATTGAGACAGACCTTAAATTTCAGGGTTCTCTCTAGCCGCTGAAGTTTCTCCTATTGTCCACATGTCCACACAGCAATCGCCTTCTATGTTGATAAACAAATATTCTGACTCGCCTGTGTCTGTGGCGAGTGTGAGTCTTTTGTACCAGTCTCTTTATTCATAGACCCAATTAGAAAGAGCAAACATTTGAGGATTAAAGAGATAAAATGTTAAATGATTAGTTGCAGTGACTGGTGTCATAACAAATAGTGAATTAGGAAGCACTGATTTCCTTGGCGATGGACATTTCCCCACCTGCTGCCAGGTGGCAGACATTCTAAAAGATGGCTGCTGTTGACTCTTCCACCTGCAATAATATAGAAAAGATGAAAAAAGGGACACAACCAATACTGATAGAAAGATGGTGCATAACATAGTGGACCAAACACCCAGGCCACATGCTTTTGGTGGTCAAAACAAACCACTGGCTAATGTAGCAGACTCGATAAACCCTTTTGCTCAAAGCAATAGGTCTGCAATGCAGCTATTCTCTGCAGGCACACATAGGAGACGTAGCAGCATGCAACTCTTTTGGACTATAAGATGCAGTAGTAAGGGTCTTTCATACCCATCCCTTTGCTGATGCAGACCTGGTTATATGGCATAAGGACCAACCTCCTACCCACCTTTTAATCCTACATGGGCTGCAAAATAGGCCACCATTGGAGACACACCAACAACCAATGTGAGTTTTGGGAGTGCTATAGTATATCCTGCCTAGCTCTTCCATGGTCCTTACTGGTATTCAACCACTGTTGAGTCCAAGTGGAGACCTAGAGAAATCTGAGTTTTGTCCTTGAATGAAAATCCTTCAAAATCGTTAGGGAGCACTGGAATCCATTCTCTATAATGTTTATATGAGAGAAACTGTCGGTGAATATAATGAAGATTATGTGTGGGGTGCAGAAAGCCCTTTCAGGTATATTAGGGGGTAGGAGTTGTAGCTGTTTAGTCTGTAAGGAGACTCACCCCTTGGGCCCTACCAAATGGTATTCAGTTGCACCATGGTAGAAGAAAGAGTTACTGACTCACGGACAGTCTCAAGGTGGATGAATTGATGGATGTATGAATGAAACTAAGAACAACATGGTAAACAAGGCCTTCTTAAAGGTCGAAATTAAGTCTTGAGGATAAACTGCAGGAATAATTAATTTATCGGACTTGACTTCTCACTATGTACCTGATTTAGAGTTTGGAAGACGGGTTACTCCATCACAAACGTGACGGATATCCCGTTCACTCTATTATAAGTGCCATTGGATCTAATGCACTTGCAATACGGCGAAGAGTATATCTGTTATGTATGCGATGGAGTTAACCATGTGCCAAACTCTAAATCAGGCCCTATATTTTTGGATTAACTTTGCACTCACTTTTCTTTCTGCACAGAATGGCCAGTTCTTCATGAGAGACCACTGGTTCTCAAACAAGATGGCTATAGACCATGAGGTGGAACTGAGGAGCAAACTATTAGTAAAACGTATTACCTTGAAGAAAAATAGATCCTTGATGAAAAAGGACTTGTTGGCAACTGAATTTAAGTGCCAGGAGTGCTATGGCAGAGCGGGCAGAACTGTGTTCACTTGATAGGTGAGTAGTGGAGAAAGGTAAAGGAAAACAAGTTTGGCCTATATTCTAAGGAGCAGGCAAGAAGGCTTCAGTGGTCTATGACATGACCTCCTACTTTAGTGATGTAACGCGAGAGAGTCTCTGGGGGAAGTCAGGAAAGAGCTATACCGGCACTTGGTAGATCTAAAAATAATGTCTTCTATTCCAAGATGACTGATCTGGAGACTGGAGAGAAGTTCAGCTTTTTTTCCTAAGAAAATCTACTATGTGAGCTCCTAACTGGTGGAACTGAGAAATAAGGGGCAAAAACTGGGGCAACAATATCTTCAAAATGAAGATTGACTTTTAAGGCCAGCCATACTCAAGTAAGTCAAAGCAGAAAGGTTTGTCAGATATCCCTTGGATGTATCAAGGCTCTATTGTACAGGTGTAACAGGGAGAAAGGAAAATTCAATTCTTCCTCCATGCTATCTCAAAAAAGGCTTAGGACCTTATCGAGCAAGCCACTCAATAATCACAGATTACTTTTGCCAAATACAAACCCATGTCCAAAAGCTGAAGTGTAGCAATCAAACAAAGAGCCAGATGACGAAATTGTGCAAATACACACAAAGTTCCCAAAACATCATCCCATCAGAAAGGAACGACCAAACACAATGCACTTCAAATGGAAACACAATGTGTAAATGTATACATACCAATGCTGCCCCATGACCACAAGACACAAACTGGACTCACACAAACAACACTTCCTCCTCACACAGACATGTACATTTGGCCAAAAAGTCACCAGACATATTGACAGTTGTAACTGATGTCCCACAAGTGGATGGGCAATCAAGATAACAATAACTGTTACTCAATCGACAAGTAACTGGAAACCAAAAATTAACAAGCATTGGTAAATGCAATCGGTTTCGCCTATGTGATTAATAATAAGCTGTTTTTGTTGTAAGTAGTAGCTTGGTGAGCAGTTGAGAAATATAAGTTACCGAAGCCCTTTTTAAAATATATATTAAATACAATAGATTTCACAAGCACATTGCAAGTTCTGTTCATGCGAAACCTCAAAAGTGAAAAAAAGGTAGCAAGTTCAAGAACAAAAGTGACATTTTCCTAACCCGTTTTAACAGGCCATATAATGAAGGGTGGCACAAGAGCAGGACTGAAGAGAGTAAAGTAGTTTGCCCCTCTGTGATGCCCAGGCGAGGTGACCTAATGTGCAGATTATTCTTTGATCTAGATTGCCCACCTGGCCGGCTAATGCTCACCAGAGTCATATGTTCAAGTTTATTTTGAATGGCAGGCACAAAGAAAACCATGAAGTCTCACAATGAATGGCCTTCCTAGTTTGTCTTAGGCATGCTGCATTCTTGTTTTAAGCCATAGGCCGGCTGGCTCTGTAGCCAGTTAATGGTAAATTATCCTGCCAAGAAGGAAACATGCTGTGTCTGTTGTCACTCATTTTACATGAGTTCTTCAAAACAGAACAAAGCAGAACCACTTGTGCCTTCTGTGAAGGTTGCTGCGCACGACTGAGCTCACATCCAGAAAGACGCACAAGGTGCCGGGGGAAGCACCTATTTGACACAAAATATAAAAGGCACCTATGTGTAAAATATTTTGACTGAAATTCGTATATTCCACGCCGAGAAGACTCATTTCAAGTTTTCTAACATCGCTCAGAAGAAAACACAACAGAGGTACAACGGAACTTTTGTGTTTCGTTTTTTTCCCTTTTTCTTTTTTAAAACCAAAGTTAGGAGTTGCTTGGTGGATTATGTAAATACGAGGGCTGAAGGCTCTCAACAGAATTTAAACGGACAAACTAGCACAGAATGACTGCCCCGATGGAAGTGGCTGTGCAGTGCGCAAAAAATTATAATAATTAGCTGTCCTAAAATTGTTAAAGAAAAATAGTACAGTGTACAAGGTCGCACGAGTACATAGCACGAATGCTAATAGATCTGCAACTTTTTCAGCATGTTTTCTGGATGTTTCTGGTGCCATTGGCAGGAGCTTTATGGCGACGAACTCCTGTAATATATGCAGGGCTTTTAAGTGGGATGTAAAATCTAGGGGGTCTCTCAAAGTGGCCAATGTAATTAAGGCGTGGCTTAAAAACACTTAAGTTGGAAATCTGTGCTTAGCATAGTGTGCCGCCCGACTTGTATTCTGCTGTTTCTGTCATTGCGTCCAGATATATGATACAACAAGTAACATCATACCTAAAACAAGTCAGGACTATTGGCTTTGTCAATGGTTGTTAGGTGCATAACATAAATAAGCAGCAACAATGGCTTGTATATAATATTGAAAAAGCCCTGGTGCACCACGACAATGTTGCTGCTCCTGAGTTTCAAAAAGAGAAGGGAAATCCAGAGAGAAAATGACTCTCTTTAAAGGATTTCCCTTCCTCTACAATGCTCACCTGGCATGACGTCATGCCGTAACTTCTCCACTAGTGAGAAGTGAGCAGTGTGAGCAGCGCACATCGATGTGCCTGCTGTCACTGCAGTCCGGAAAAAAACGGACGGCCTGTGCCAGGGCACAAAACAGAACCCGATAGAGACCCCTTTCGAGGCCTCCTTAAAACAACTGCCGGTGCTCAGCACCGGTGAGACCCGGCCCACTTAAAGCCCTGAATATATGGAAGAGTAATGGCACATGACGTGACCGAATGGCAGCAGCTGGTGAAGCGTTAAGAACAAAGTAACCCAAGGAATACAGTAAGAGGTTTGTGAGACAAACATGCACAAGCTAGAGGGTTAATAATGATAGTACTCCGCATTGCCTCCAGATTTTTGGTTATAGGTAAATTTGTGGTAACTCCATTATTCTTCGCAATTTCACATTTCCCTTTACTTTGTTACCATTTGCATTTTTGCGGGCAGAAACAATCCCTGCGACCTCACTGCTGTGATGCACAATCTTGGTTAAGGCGGGTCTTCTCTGAGAAATGATGAAGCGATGGAAGTTTTAAATCTGCCATTCTCCGCTTCTGCTTTCTCTCATCCCTACATTGATAATGAGGTGCAAAGAAAGAAAACAGAAGCAGAGATTATGAAAGCTGAGCCTCGTGAACAAATGTGTGCAGCCAGGGAAAGTTCAGTAAAGGTGAAACAAAGAAATGTAGCCCTGTGTGCTGCCACAATGAAATTATGCGAAAATTAGTAAAAATGCGTCACATCCTAGCCTTTACCTAATAATCTCACTGTGCTGCCAAGTTTCCGTCAGAAGCAGGAGGTGGTTAAACTAGAAGTCTCCACCCCACGTTAAAGCTACAGCCGTGCTCACAGTAGGAGTAACAGCAAGAGGAGGGCAGGGGTGAAGGAGAGGGAAAAACATGCCTGAAACCTAAAGAAGCATTTATTTATTTAGCACGCTACAGTTACCTTACTCTTGTTTTAACGTGGGTCCGCTCGCAGCTGCCTGCATTTAAAGGGTTGGGAAGCGCTGCTAGCCCCGCCCACCACCGACAGCTCGACAACCCTCACAAATTCAAGTCCCCCGTCTTGCTTCCCCAATGTAAACACCACACATATGAAATAAAAAGGAAGAGCCAGGATGAACTCTGAACAATTGTTCCAGATTGAAAGTAAAAAACACAGCTTTGCATAAAATACAATATGTGCAAAAAACCACAACAGCAATTAAATCAAAGATCAGTAAAACATCAGTAAAAATCACTAATTAAGCACCATAAACGTATGTCCTTACTCTTGTTTTAACGCATGTCCACGCACAATACCTGTATTTAAAGGCTGGGAATCGCTGCTAGCCCCGCCCACCACTGACCGCTAGCTTCTCGATAAGAAGGAGAAAGGAGTGCTGGATGACAAGTCAACAACCTTCACAAATTCAAGTACCCCGTCTTGCTCCCCACATGTAAACACCACACATATGAAATAACAAGTCAACAAAATGCACAACAGGAAAAGTGCCTCTTGGTCATTAAATTAGATACACTACAAGCCGAATGTGCAAAGATGTGGCGTAACAGCTAGAGGGGGCCGAATCTGAAGCTGGAGAACTGGGTTCGAGCCTCTGAGGGAGGCTCAACATCCTGTGAGCCTGGGCAAATCACTTAAATGTCTCTGTGCCTAAAATGAATGTGTCCATCTGTAATGCAACTGGTGCTCATGTAAAGTGTTCCAATCGAGTTTGTACTAATAAAGAAAACAAATACGGCCGAAGAGACAGCTCTCTGAAGGAGTGCTATACTTCAAAATAACAACAGGTACAGTGGGGGACGGCTGCGAGGGAGGAAAGAGAGACGGGGTGACTGGACTGAGGTGGCAGGAGGGACGGGCAAGCCAGGAACTGGAATGCAAAAGTACATGGAAACTTTAGCATTCTAGTACTTTGGCAACGGGAAACTGATAAGAGAAGCACATGACGAGGAAACAGAAAACAGTGTGCTACAACCAATAGAAATGGAGGAAAAGTAAGAACAAAGCAGAGGACCCAATGAAAAGCAATGAAAGCAACAAGGCGGGAGGTAAGCCCCTTTTAAGACATATTTAATATAAAAGATTTCACAAGCACAGCGCAAGCGCTGTGCAGGCGAAACCTAAAAATGAATGTAACTCACCCATAACTGCAACCTTCAACCTGATCATCCGGTGCTCTGAAGTGTTAATTATGTAGAAGCTACAGTTACCAACATGAGGCGCATAGTACAGGATGGCCTGGATAGAGGTTATTCTAAGAATAGTTGTGTGTACCAAATTTAAGAAAAAACGCCAACAGTCGTCACTTACAGGAAGAAGGGTTAGGTGCTTTGTTTGACCTACTCCGGCCATGCAAGACCCTTCCATTCCTGTATTGATTATAACTTACATGCTCGCAGGGTTGTACTACGACATACAACCTAACACCTACCTTTTATCTTAACAGAGTGCCACTGGCCTGACACCACTTTTGGTGTCATTACTCCAAGAATTTACATGGATTTTCAAGAAAACGTAACTGTTCCTCCAGCTACCAGTGATATTACATAGAAGACTTATTTACTGGCACTTAGTTACCCGAATTGGTAATGTCTGATACTCAACTGTACTTGCCAAGTATGATTTCATTTCTTCTATGGAACTCAACTACATAAAGGTAATCCCACACCTATGAAACTTCACATTTTGACCAGCTAAGTCACCTGCCCCACCTTGTCAATCACAGATTGCTTCTTCCCAACAATAAAATTCGGTGTAAGGTCAATGACCAACTCAACACACCGTGCCAAGAACTCACGTATTATACCCACGGGTGTGAGCTCAATCCAAGATTGGCACAGATTTATATCTGGGTGTAAACCTGAATAGCACAGGCACGATCCTGGCTAAGGACATAGTCCACCAGGGAAACAGCCTTTACGCCGCAACTGTTACAATGCATGCCATTACCCCGCATGCCGGTGCAACGCAAAAGGTATGTGGCAGTGGGTAGAAGGTGTTAGATTTAACTCCAACACCTCCCCTACTGTTGCACACACTGGAGTTGGAATAGAAAATTAAACTATTCCAACTTCCAGCGCTCCCCTGACAGCAAGTCGGGGTAAAGTTTTGCGTTGCAACGGCATGCGGGGTAATGGCATGCGTTGTAACGTCACATATCCAGTCCACCAACATAGACATAGGTATTTTAAAAGATTTTGGGACATGTTGAAATATGTTTTTAACATTAAAATTACATCACTCTTGCAGATACACACCCTTTTCTAGCTGGACTTTATTGAATACTTTTATCTGTAAGTCATTTTTTGCAACAATGCTTACATCAAATCTTATGTTCTACCCTATTTCCAATGACCCTTTAGAGGGAACTGGTTAATAAATGTTTTTTTAATTTCACCCTTGGTTTGGAGCACATATTATTTACCACCTGTTTTCCATTGTGATTCTTATCTCCTAAAACTCCCCCGTACCTTTGACAGGGTTGAGTGTCGATTTCTTCCTCTGCTTCCTAAAAGCCAGCAAAGAGTATTTTTCTTTGGAAATAGTTATGCTTTACCTGCTGAAGTTGAATAGCAGATTGTACAAAACATTTCAGAGCTTTAAAATGTTTAATTTTATTTAAAAAAGACACTTTTCAAATAAATGTGAGTAGCATTGCCTACCTATGGTTTGTAAGTTGTTACAAATACTAATATTTTTGAGCTGGGAACCACATCTAATAAGGGTTTGCATAGGTGCTAATTCAACGCAAAATATTGCATCTATATACTTTTTTTAAAGTTTGATAGTGTATATATGATTTATAAACAGGGCCACTGGAATTATGCGGTAGAGGAGGTCCAAATTATGCGTCAGGGTTGACTAAATTATGCGTCAAGAAAAGGCAAATTATGCAGCGTGATGTGGAATATTTTCTGAAAGTAGTACTTCATCATTTTGTTATTTTGGCAAGTGATAACTCTGTCTGGGAAAAACATGTTACCATGTTAGTACCAATTTAACACCCAAATACAGAAATAAACAACTGAAAGATGACCAGTCAACGTTTGCGGAGCATTCTGGTGCGCAGGAACATGTTGCCATGTTTATAGCAACTTTTAATCCGTTTGAGCTAGAAACAAATTATTTTTGCCAAATTCTGCGGATTATGCAGCATATGATGGTTTATGTGGCAAATCTGGCAAAGCCATAATTATTTGAAGGGCTTCGCGGCCGCAGAATCACATAATTCCATTAGCACTGTTGATTAGCAACTGCTGAGGCAGCTCAGTCCCCCTCTAACAGAATCTTCAGAATTTGTTGGTTTCAGTTAGCAGAGACGGTTTAAGGCATGGGCAAAGTGGGCTCTGGCCCGGGCCCCAGCCTTTTAGGGTGCCCCCGGATAGAACCAACCATGTTCTACAGAGTCTTTCCCCATAGCCTTGAATAATTCTTAAACAGATTGTTTTAAATACCGTTTTCCTTTAATTTATTTTTAATGTGGGTGCTGTGTGAGATTCTATTACAGACATTTTACAGAGAAATGTTGCGTTAATGTTTTATACTACATCCATAAAAAATAGATCAAAACAGGACCTCTCATATGAGAAATGGGAGGGTGTCACGGTGATTATTTGCAGCAATGTTAGTGAGCTGCTGCTGTGTTACAATATTGTCACTATCCCTGAATATTAGATGTAAACACATTTAGAATTTGGACGAGTGCGCAGGTGCACTCAGTGACCTGGCCAAAGAGGGCATGGAAAGAGCTGATATTGGATTATAAAATAAAAGCTAGCCCGAACAGGGGCCCCCAAAATGCGTTTGGACCAGGGCCTCCAAAATCCTTAAGATGTCCCTAAGTAAGAGAGACTCTAAGAGGCTCTTTGACGTTCCTCGGTTTCTCTTAGGTCAATGTATCTGTGGCGACCCTGATCCTGTTTCTAAACATATACGCTGGGAGGTTGACCCAGAAAGGCGGGTCAAAAAAGGTTAAGTACAGAGACACGGCTAATCTGACTTTAGAGATCAAATAACGTAATGTTCCAGTGTCTGCAGTCTGCCCTGAATGCAGACCTAAATAGCAGTGACAGCAGTGAGTGAAGTAAGCCTGTAGTAAGCACCGACTTTCTACCAAAGGATGTTCTTGGAAAGCCTGTGAACCGGAAGCAGTAATCAATCCAAGCCAAACATGGAGGGCAACAGAAATTTAAGAGGCTAAACTAGCGCTACCCATTTTGTAATTAAGAAACTGAACCGTTTTAACTGCCCCCTGAGCAATACACCCAAAATTAATAATCCTTTGTGTTGTATTGGTGAAATGCTACCGAGTGGTTAGACCCCAGCTATTGTTAAATTACTGCAGGAATGTATTTGCAACCCAACATAATCATTCAAGGGGTGGTAGATTTGAGCCCATTTACTCCATGTGGCCTATTTGCATTTTGTGTAGGACTACGCCTTCTTTATGTGAAGGAGAGGATGTATGGTCACCAATGTCCAGGAAGTGTTCACAGACACGGAAATTCCTCCCATTGAAAACTCTTAACATGTGAGGCTATAAGGAGAAGAACACAGAATAATGCTACATTCATTTTATTTTGTAGTTGTTTGTTTTTTAAAAGATGTTACAAAGCCCCCAGTTTCGGCTTTCGGTTACTACAGAATAGTATGGTTACATTATATTGAAGAAGGAGTGTTTGAGATGGGAGTTAAAACACATTCAGACAAGGAAGGGGCCCAATTTGATATTCAGTAGTTGTGCAGCCTGGAGCATGTGGATTTTAGTTGTGAGTCGAAAGTTCAGTTTTCAGGCCTTTCCTTAATCTGCTGTAGTTTATTTTGCTGATAACCTGGATTTAGTGCATTCCACATCGGATGTACCTTTGCTGAGAGCAAAATCAGCGTCAAAAATACTTTTATTAAGACAGTTGTCCACAAAAACAATAAGATACAATTTAACACCACAATCTAAAATCTGATGCAATGATGTCCATATTTATCCACTATTAAATCAATTAATTGATGACCATATTTCTCACTGATCGTAAAAAGTGCCCCAGACCTACTATCAAATCGAAAAAACAAATACAAGCTAAAAGTAAAACATCAATTGCAGAAAGACGTGACAGTGCTCTGTAGTAATCAAGGTAGGTCCACTCCAGGTAGTATCTTTAGATAAGTTTATGGCAAGTTAAGATCTAGAGCAGAGCCCCACCAGGAGCAGCCTTCCTGCTGCTCAGCCCATTCTCCCAACTCGCAATCTCACCTCACCCAACATTCCACAGCATCATCCACACCAACATTCCATACCACATTCACACTGGCTGAGCAGCAAGTACAACATGCTCCAAACTTTAACAATTAAGGTTTAAAAACATTCCGATGCTTATTTAAAAGTAGAGGGCATTCAATGAATACATGACTAATAGAGTATTTTCTTCTTAAAGTGCATAAACAGTGACCTTTATTTTCCCTAATTTTTTCAGCCAAGTTCCGGCCGCCATAAATCAATTGGATGGGTTTAGAATATCCCCTTTATCTATACTAAACATTTCAGACCCGTAAAGTGCTAATGGAGGGTTTTTGTGTGAAAAAAGATTTTAGGAGTGGTGTATATGACAAATCCCTGTGCATACTGTTAGGAACACACCTGAAATAAAGCCCTAGGTCTTATTTCCTTCAACTGTTTATTCCACTTCAAATTGACATTGAAGGGTAACCCTAAGTATTTATGAGAATTAACCTCTTCTACTTTCAAGTTGTCGAAATACCAATTGAAGTCGGATACTTTTTTCCCAAAAACTAAGACTTTTGTCTTGTCTAAATTAATCCTCAGGTAATTTGATGCACAGTATGCTGTCAATGCATCAAGTTTCTTATGGAGACCTCTCGAAGTATAATCTAAAATGACAAGGTCTTCAGCATACATTAAAGAGGGAATATGGGTTGCACCCATTTTTGAAGAAAAAGAGTTTAAGTTATTTAAGCTTGTTTGAAGGTCAGCCGCATAGAGACTAAAAAGATTTGGGGCTAACACGCAGCCTTTGCGTAGTCCATTATTTATTTCTATGTTTTAGTTTGCCTACCTGACCTACCCATCTCCATCAATTTGAGGTGTGCAATGCTTGAATCAGAAACAACAAACCCCATACAACATTCCAACTGTGCAGATTGTCCATAGGCTCCCTCTATCCACCATATCGAAGGCGGTACGGAAGTCAATGAAACAGCTGCACAATCTCTGATTTATTTCTGCAGATTTTTTGATTTTAGCCCAAAGGGTGAAACAAAGGTCCATAGTGGAATGACTTGCCCGGAAAGCCGTTGTTCAATGGGCAACGGTTTCTCTAAAACCCAGTTTTTACGACTCTTGAGCAATATTTTGGTGAAAATATTTTTGTTGACACATCCAAAAGACTAATTAGCCTATAATTTACTGTGATTCTACCATCTCCTTTCTTTAATAGTGGTTTTATCGCAGAGCCCCGCCAGGACTCCTGAATGATTCCCATTTCAGCTTCCCATTAATACAGACACTCCAAGTTTTCTGCCCACCAATTAATGGTATTTTTGAAAACAACTGCTGGGATGCAGGTGCGGCTGCCGTACTTAGTATAAACCCAGGTATTGTTTTTCTAATTTGCTCTTTAGTAAATAAATCAGAGCATCTGAATCAGCATTATAAACGTCTACCTGATCTTAGGATGGTGGAGAACAATAGAGTTTATATATGTGTAAAATCCAATCCTCTTCTGAAATCATATAAGAAGGAGATACTGCATGTGAATCAGCTATGTTATTCACCAAACCCCAATTTTTTTTCTGATCTTGTGCCTGTTGATCTTCCAGCATTTCACTCAATTTTTTATTATAAAAGCTTACTTTCTTGCTTCTGATCAAGGCCATCTAATGTGGTTACCATTCACCTTTGTTGGACTTTTTTCTAAAGGAATATTATAATTTCTATAGCTCTTTCTTTCATTTTCTACAACCTTCATCAAACCCTCCTTTACTATATTTAGGGTTATTCCTTACATTCCTCTCTGATGCCAAAAAAATTCCTAAGACAAGTGAGCCCACTATCTATTAAAGATGTAAACAATCTAATTTGCTAAAAAAAGGCTTTAAAACTAATACTGGTATATACCTATAATTGTTTTGAACCCTGCCGGGTGTCCAATCTGCAGAGAAAATCAATATCTAAGAATAATACCTTTTCAGTTAGAGCTGCTTCCATTAATATAGATGTGCCTTGGAAAAGCCAATAGTCACTTCCTTCATGATGCATTATCTTAATGTCATGAAATAACTTGAATTTATCACAAGGATCAAAAACATAATCAATCAAATGGAAGAGAGAGTCAAACCTAAAGGTAGCTCTGGCTGGATTATCAAGGTCAAAACAGTCAGCTGCTCCTACTCAACCAATCACAAATGACACTCAAATCACTCACTGTAGTCCCAGTTGGATAGTTAGCATGAGGAATATTGTACATCTCACGTATATCCTTTCATAATTCGCCTACCCTTATTTGATCAATCGTAAAATTAAAATCTCCTGCTATGATTACAACAGCCTCACTAAATTCCATTGCTAACATTGACATCTTTGCTTCCAGCGCTTAAAAAAATCCAATCAAGTTTGGCTTTATAACCTTGTGGAGATATACATTTCCTAAAATGGCCACTGGATATGGATATCAGAAATTTGTCCATGCTCTTGGAGGGGGCTAAACATAGGAAGAGGTATAACACATGCATGCAGTGGACAAATGGGAAGAAAGAATACAGAGTGATGATGGAGCCAGCAAATGGGAAGCCTATGGGTAGGCTGAAGCCCACAAAGTATATACAACATGTCTCTTCAAGAAAGCGCATGCGCTGTCTAGAGCCGAGACTTAAAAACAGGGGACTTACTTTTCCCCTATACATAAAAAACAACAACTGAATTCTCAATGAACTCCAGACAGCGACTACACCGCCGATATATACCCCTAGCTGGCTGGACCAAGATCTGATACTCTTGGTCACTCCCGCTGTCCAAGAGTTACATCCACATCACATTCTCTGAGCACACCGCCACAGAGCTATGCGGGCCATCGTGAACTGGAGATTCTGCAACCTCAACCTCCTGTGGTTTTTCATTGGAGGAGGAAGCGAAAGGAGAGAAGAACCAAAGGCAAGAAAAAAAGGAAATAAGGAATAAAGTAGGAGAAAAGAAAAGGAAAAACAAAGGAGAGGAGGAAAGGAAAGATGAACAAAGAGGAGGAAAGGAAAACATACAGAGGAAAGAAACAAACTTGAGATGAAAACAATAAAAGGAATGGGGAGAAGGACAGAATGAAAGGAAAGAAAGAGCACAGAAGAGCAGGAAAAGAAAGTGAGAAAGGAACATAGAAAAGAAGGTAACAATGTTGAAGAAGGAGGAATAAAACATGAAAATGAAAGGTAACACACAGAAAGGAGATCAGAATAGAGGAGAGACAAAAAATGAAAGAGAAGCAGAATGAAAGAAACTGCAGAAGATAGAGCTAGAAGGAGATTAGAAAACCGAGAAAAAAACAAGAAAGAAAGAGAGAAAGGAAGAAAGGAAGGGGAAATGAGGACAGAAACAAGAAAGGAAGAGAGACAGGCGGAAAGAAAGAAGGAAGAGAGGAAGGAGAAAATAAAAGAAGAGAGTATTAAAAAGAGGGGGAAAAGGAAGAAACAAAGGAGAGAAAAGAGGTGAGAAAGAAAAGCAAGAAGGAAACACCTGAGAAAGGAAATTGAGAGAAAGAGTGAAAGAAGAGAAAGGCAAATGAAAGGCTAAAGAAAGGCAAAGGAGCTAGAAAGGAAAGAAACTTAATAGTGCAGCTCTGTAAAGATTTGTGTCCAAATATTTTACATTGAGTTAATAAAACAGACTTTCCTGGAGGTAATATTTTTCAGGGTAAAGGCTTTCAAACAATGTGCTCTTATCTAGGAGATAGTTATGGTCATGCATCTTCTCAGGCAGCAGCATGGCATTGTTTATTTAATAAGAGGAGTGGTGTGCTGCTCTGGTAACTCTTTGCTTCCTCACAGGATAAGTGCACAGAGTTTTAAAATGCTGTATGAGCTGAAAGGCAGTGCATCCTCCCAAACTCAATGGACAGGCAGTGAGATACTCCAAGTCAGGCTACGAGCTACTGGTAGCTCGCGATCTACCAGTTGGAGGCTCCTGGGTATCACCAATAGCGAGAATGTGTGGTAGGGCATGGAAGAAACTGGGTGGGGGCTGGTGGGGTTGAAAACAGAACTGGAAAGTGGTATGCCGGCATGGAAAGGAGTTTTCACCTGTCAGGGGAATTATATCACTGAATGGATTATTAATTTAGTAACTAAAGCCATAGAAGAATACCTGCAGAATATGCTAACTGTACATGTGGTTCTTTCGATTATCCACAGAGGGGCCGAATACGATGTTGTGCGGAAACTTTCCGCCCGACTCCTTCTCGGATTCGGTTCCGACCGACTCGCGGTCGGCTGTTCCGCACGACCGATTATGATGTTTCCGAACACCGTTCGGCTGGACTCCTGTTGACTTCAATGGGAGCCTGTGTTCTGACCGACAACACAGGCTCCTATTGGGAAAAGGGGTGTTTCAGAAAACCATGCACCCTGTCGTGGGCACTCCACGGTACCTGCCACACAGTGCATGGTTTTACAGGGGGGTCCCTTGGGTACCCCCTCGGCCCCAACCTGGAGGCCTCAGGATGAAAGGGGGCCTGCTAGGGGCCCCCAAAGTCAGTTTCTGACAGCCTTTTCCTGTTGGAAAGGCTGTTGGAATCTGACATCGTAATCGGTCGGTCGGAAACGCTGTCTGTAGAGCTGTACGATTTGCCTCTGACTGACACGGATTCTCCAAGAGAATCCATGTCGTAATGATCGAACGGTTTCCCTTCCGACTGCGAACATCGTAATTGGTCAGGCGGATTGGAATCCGACTGAGTCGGGTGAATGGGTTCCGACACGGTCTAGGGGAATCCGACTGTCGGTCAGAGGTTTCCGCCCGACATCGTAATCAGCCCCATAGTATGTGTGGATTACTACTGGTAGCAGGGATAAGTCCCTACTTTCCCTAAACATAGTCCAAATAGCTTGAAACATTTTTATTTGATTGTTCATCTTATAAAACAATCTCTCACATGAAGCTGTAGGCATCATTTCCCACCCCCATTTCTTGAACTTCCTTGGAATGGGATATTTCTATCTATGGAGAGAGTATATTTTTGCGACAGCCAGAAAAGAGCCCAAGCATCTATTTTTGTGGCAATTTAGGACATGGATTTCTGGCATGTCATGAAGCAGTGCTAAAGAGAGAGAGGGTGTTATATTCAGTTCACTGGTGCTGTTCAGGAAGTCCCAAACATCATGCCAGTATTTGACTAGATCTATGCAGTGTCTTAATAATATTGAACAATGTCCCAGTCTGTGTTTGGCCTCTCCAACAGAAGGAATGTGGGCTTAGTCCTGTCTTTTGTAAATGTTGAAGTAAACCATGCCATCTTTAAGACACTTTGAAAAAGTTTAGCTTTAGGCTTCCTTCTCGTGAGTCAAGGTCATGCAGAGGCTGTATTTCTGGGCAGTCATCCTCCGAGAATGTGGTTGCATTTTGTCTTGTCACAGGTTTCGTTAATCTGCTTCAGTCAGTTTAAACTGGAAGTTTGGTATTACTGTTGCATTGATTCCAGATACCACTCCACTGTAAAGACCCCAGGATTCCAAATAGGACTGGATCGATGACTTCTACATAACATCATTGAAGACTTCTTGTAACATTGGGTTAATCTATTATTTTCCAGATTTATTCACAATAAACATCTCAGCTGCCTTAGAAAGCCATCGCCTCCCAGCCAGCATTCCATTTCATCATACTATTCCAAATTCACAATCCAAAATGTCACACATCTCCCTTCTTTTCGCAAAGAAATAAACAGTGCAATAGAGAAAAAGCAATTGTAACAGAAGTTGCAGTATTATTATAGACATATAAAACACTAAGGTAATCGAGGTGTATGAGCTGGAGCCGGCTGCCTGGGCATTGTTTGAGGGAGTGGAGTGGGGGGTTGGAGTGAGTTGGGGGAGTGTTTCTCTATGATGCACAATTGGCCAGCTCGCTGGCCTTGTGTTTCCGTTATTGGTGTACTCTGTGTATCACATTGATAAATGCCAATAAACAAAGTCTAATTTAAAAAAAAAAAAGATAATTAAAATATTATGCTAAATACATTGATAACAGAGCATATATATGTAGTTAAACTCCGTGTAGCCTATAGCCTTCCAGATAAGCCGGCTTGTGAACCTTTCTTTTGTTTTGATAGCATAACCTAGTGAAGCACAATATCGATAAGCAAGGGCACTTCCAGTGTCAATTTCAGAAAACGACAGGCCACTAAAGGAAGTAAGGGGCCCATTACGATAACCGGCGGTAAAAATACCGCCAACCGCCATAGCCTGAAAATACCGCCCGCCTGCAACATTGAAATACCGAAGTAGCAATTATGATGACGCTAAACAAACACCGCCCGCATCGGAAAAAATAACAGAATACCTCCCGTCCATGACAGAGTCCAAGACAATCCGTCCGCCACGGACGCAATACCGCCCCAAAAAGGCCAAATACGACCGCGCGGACGGACTACACACCACCCGTCAAATTATGATCCCCCCGACATGAGGGCGGGAAACCAACACATTTCCCGCCCGCAACGGTGAACTACAGAAATGAATAACTGACAAGGCGGAAGGCCTGGCGGCCACGTCCGTGCACGGAAATCAGTGGCGGCACAAACAAATACACACAACACGGCCAACAAGTCCACACAGTAAACGACGCCAAAATACACAGACACAGAACCCATCCCAAAGACACATCCCCCTGCCAAAATATAGAATTAGCAGAAATCCCAGGACACCACGCCCAACACACCTGAAAACGATAGACCATCATGACACATCCACATAGGTGAGTACAAAAGCAGCCCCCTCACAGACCACAAACCCTTGCACCACGACAAAGCCAACACCACAGCAGAGAACACGGAGAGACACAGAGGAAAGCAGCATACCACACGCACACACACATCACATCCATCACCACAACCACCACCACCACCACCTAAACACCGGCACCACAAACCCCCTGCATATTACACACCAAACACACCACACCCGCACCACAAAAACTACACTACCACCATGGCAACACAACGAATGCCCAAGTTCACTGCCACAGAGTTGACGGTCATGGTCGACGAGGTCATCAAGGTGTACCCACAAATCTATGGGAACCAGGTCCAACAGACACCAGTATCCACCAGAAACAGGATGTGGAAAAGGATCGTAGACCAGGTGAATGCAGTTGGGAACGTGCCACGCAACCGGGGGGGAATAACCAAGAGGTGGCAGGACATGAAAAGCCTGGTCCCACACAATGCCATAGCACCGAGGGCCAAACACCCCCATGTCCAGCACACAACACACCAGACATCTCTCACACATGCAACAGACACTCCCACACACTCAGCCCAAAGGTACCAACAAACAAAACCATGGGGGCATGTGCACAGTCAGCCAGCACCACAACTCCCACCAGGACCCTCTGTACCCCAGATGTGCCGGATGGAGCACTTCCCACACCCACACCCATGTGTCAGCCATAGCTGCACTAACCAACAAGTAACAGGTAAGGAGCCGTACCACAATCTCCGAGTATCGGAGGGGGGACTGCAGAAGTCCCCCCCACCCAGGCCCACACTCCTACAGCGCAGCAAGATGGAGCACTCCCCACACCCATGTGCCAGCCATTGCAGTGCACACCCACACCCGACAGGTAGATATGTTAACCTACATGGAGGGCTGTCTGTGGATGGTAAACCATCACCACGACTCACAACACGGCCCCCACACCCACAGACCAGCAAGATGGAGCACCCCTCCCTCCCACAATCATGTGGTAGCCATTGCATTCCACCCTCAAAACCAACAATTGGGTAGACTACTGTAGAGGGCGGGGTGTCTGTAGGCATGAGGACTGTACTACGGCTAACATGTGGGACATGTCACCTAGCAGAGCGACAGGTAGCACTGCTCCCTGTCACAAACATGTGACCAATGTGCACCCGGACATCAATTACAGAGTCATATCACACATGAGCCATCTCAAATGCAGAAACCCGTAACGAGTCACGTCAGCATGCACAAGTCTAACTGGAGTACTGACCCACATGGCGTGCACTGTGTCAGTCATCACACACATCAGCAACACCATCCAAGTCTTGTCCATGTAGTCGTGTCTGCTTCTACCCTTGACATAGAACAACATCACCCATGTAAGTCTGTCTCGTCCAAATGAAACAAAGTGGAACCCCAGTAATGTCACCTACACCACTGGACCCATGAACCACACAGCTACACAATGCACATTCAAAATCTCATCCATCCCATCATCCAGCCCCAGTGTCATGAAAGGTATATCAGCTAAACAGTTGCCCCATAGACGGTAGTACAGCAAAGAGTCCTGCCGATGACCAATAATGTGTCTGCTGTGTCTGAAGCGCTCGTCACACTGTGAGTAACAACATACAAAATGCAGTCAACACCCCAAGAGCACTGCATTGCTGCACATGGCTGACAGTAGCACGCACACCAAGGAATTGTACCATCTGCAATACGTCGTGTGGCATACAACCATCACTCACTCACTACAATGCCTGCTGTGGAATGCCCATAAATGACAACAGTGAGCAGATATGCTGGCTAAGTCAGACATACACACACCTCTGACTCTGTAGTGTCGTGTGGCCAAAACACATGTCCCCTTCTGCACCCATATGTCACTGTATGTACCACAGTACCATATTCCAACACTAAACCGTTCATGGGGCTGTACCCCGTTCCCACCAAAGCCACAAAATGTAGGGGTACTGCAACTCAAACCAATTGGCATTACAAATCCGTCCCATGCCAGATGCACCCATCACACTATTCCATTGCCTTGATCACGCACACACATTGTAGAGACATACACACGCATCCGGCAAATCAGTGCACAACTGTGCACAAACTGTGCATGTCAGACATCTAACACAAACCCTGCAAGGTGCAACACAATAACTTTTCGTCTCTGCCCCACAGGTGACGACCAGCATGATGCTGCGGATGGAGACACCAGCCATCACAGCCAGTCCACAAGCCCCCCACACGGACTCACGGATGTGGAAAGCCTGGACACCTCAACGGACGAGGACCCCCGAGCTGGCACATCTGGCGCGGCAGGGTGCAACAACACCCCAGGACCCCTCCTACCCACCAACCCATCCCCCAGGGCTGGTGACCAGTCCCAGGCCCCTGCTGCCACGGTCATTGCGGCCAACACCACCGCCGCAACCACCACCACCATCACCACCACCACGGCCTCCCTGACCACTCAGCCATCCCAAGAGGTGGCACGAACATCATCATCTACCCTGGGAGCCAGGAGGAGGCCCCGGGTGACCAATGTGGCGAGTGGGCAGGTCGGTGGCAGCAGTCCAGGTGGGAGGAGCAGGGTCAGGCCAAGGCCAACAGAGCCTGGGAGCCAAGCCCTGCCGCAAATAGCCAGAGTCCTTGGGGCCTATGAAGAGGCCCAGGGACAATGGGCCAGGTCAGCTTCCGACACGAGGGAAGTCCTTGGGGTGTTGAGGTCCATGGACGCCCACATGGGCCGACTTGTGGACCTCATGGGCCAGCTAGTGGGGGAGGTGAGGGCCCACTCAAGGACAACCACACCACCTACGCCACCACCTGCTGGGGCGCAGGGACGTGCAACATCCAGTTCCCCTGCGTCCACAGCGAGTGGGCAATCCTCAGCCACCACCAGCAGTCCACAACCACGACCCCCTCCTTCCAAACATGGAAGGGGCCGTCCAAAGAGGCAACAGATGTCCAGGGAGGACTTTGCACCCTCCAAACGCCAGTGAGTCAGCCAGCCATGGTGGCCACCCCCTGCATTCACTTGGACTACCATCCTACCCCACACTGCCAGTCGAGTGGCAAATGTCTGTTGGACTGCGGACCCAGGATAACATGGGTACACCTTGACCATCACGCGGACAGGACCGTCCACTCATTGTACAGCATGCACCACCTTCTTGATCACCTTTCCCACAATCACGTCACCTTTTAAATAAATACACCTGTATCACATCCTATGTCATCTGCTATGTTTATTATCAATGGTGCACAAACGTCAGCATGTTCAGAAAGTCATCTGTAGTGTGTTCTGTCGATAGGCCAGGAGAGGCTGTAGGGACCTAAGGGTGACAAACAGAACAAGAGTCCATTGACTGTGTGTGTCACACACTCATCACACAGTACTTGTCATCAGGCCTAAGCAATGTACACACATCTCACAGAGCAACAGGGCACAATGTCACAGCCACTCTCAGTGGCATACTACCCTGGACATGGACCATTGCCACACAGCACTCAGTGAACAATAGGCCGCCCTGTCAATGCACACATACACATACACAACTACAGCGACATCAGCCGTCGTACATGGACACTCACCGTCAAGTGAAGTAGCGGGCGATGAGCTGCTGACGCTCATTCACTGCTTCCTCCTCTCCACTGTCCTCGTCACTGGACACGGCTTGGCCTGCAGGCGGGGGCCCTGGCTGATCACCGTCATCCACAATCAGGGGGATCCGCCTGCGAATAGCGAGGTTGTGCAGCATGCAGCATGCCACAACAATCTGGCACACCTTCTGTGGGGAGTATGCCAGTGCACCCCCGGTGCGGTCCAGGCACCTGAATCTGGACTTCAGCAGTCCAAATGTCCGCTCCACCACACGTCTGGCCCTCCCATGTGCCTCATTGTACCTGACATCAGCTGGTGTACGAGGATTGCGTAGTGGACTCAACAGCCAAGGCCCATTAGGATAGGCAGAGTCACCAACAATCCACGCACGGTCCGGTTGCAGATTGGTCATCAGACGTGGGAGGATGCTGTAGCGCATGATGTGCGAGTCATGGGTGGAACCGGAAACTTCGCACACACGTGTGTAATAATCATGTCCGCCAGGCACACCACTTGCACATTCAGGGAGTGGAAATGTTTCCGGTTACGGAAGATGTGCTCCATGGCCTGTGGTGCAACAAGGCCAACATGGGTGCAATCAATTGCACCAACAACCTGGGGGATGCGTCCGAGTGCATAGAAAGCACCCTTCACCGCAGGCAAATCACGGGCCCTGGGGAATCTGATGTACCGGTTCCTGTACCGCATCATAGCCGACAGGACATCCCGTAGCACCTTGCTGAACATTGGCTGGGACATCCCACCTCCACTCCCCACCGTGTGTTGGAATGAACCGGTAGCGAAGAAATGCAGTGCAGCCATCACCTTGGCCAAGGGGGTGAATGCAGTTGGATACACCCTGCGAGGACGAAGGTGGGGTTCCAACATGGCACATAGGCGATGCAGGGTGGGCCGGTCCAGACGGAACTTCCTGATGACCTCCACATCCTCCATGTCTGACAGCAATTGGTAGGGGCGATGTATGTTTGGTCTCCTCCTAGGACAGATGGAAGTGGGCACATGTCAATGCAACACACAACATGGCATTTACACATACACAAAACAAAGATCACTGTCAAAGCAATAGTATCAACGAACAGCTGACAAGTAGGGACAGCACAGCAACATTACTCTTACACAGATCCCCTTACCAGTAGCAAGGACCACTGACACATACCATTGCTATGAGCATGCACATGGGGATTGAGGCCATATTAGCTTGATAGGCATGATGACGGAGTCATACTGCATATGTGGGTAGCGGCAACACCACGGCAATATACCTAGCTGCTGTGCCTGACACCGCTTCCGAGGCTGGGTGAGTATGGCACACACCAACAACACAACGTACACAGGCTGAGCGGTACACCACTCGCAGCAGCTTGGTCACGCAGAAACAGCCCCAATGGGGCTATATCAGTGTGGGAGGGTGACAAGCTTTACCACAGCTACCAGGGACTGCTGACTGCCACCCCTCAACAACACCTGCTGCTGCTGCCACCTGTCCACCTTAATGTCGACGACTCTGATGACATGTCCATGTCCACTCACCGGCGAGGAGCTGCAGTTCCTGGATTCCGAGCTCCACGCACACTGCCCAATGCGAATACCGGCAAAAGTCATGTGTGTGTAAGACAACTACAGTGTGTGTGGGAGTGCATGTGGGGGACACACATGTCGTTCATCCGCAGCACTATGAGACTGAGCCTGTGGGGTTCCAACATGCACCGCTTACCATGCTAACTACAGGTGGAAGGTGCATGTAGGCTCTCAGGTGTTTCCCCATGCATGTCCCTCCCGAGTGGTGGTACATGGCATTTTCATGTCAGACACCCAGTGACGCAGACACTTGGCAATGCATGATTCTGGGCAGCTATTGCTTGTGTGAATGGCTGGCTGGCTCAATGCTGGCCTTCTCAGTCTCGGCAGACCTGGGCTGCACATTGACCGCCCAATCCTAGAAGGAGACTATTCTGACTGTACAGTGGGTTACATGTGTCATTATTTCACAACTCTCCTGATATGCGCTAACTCAGCTGAAAAGGCCTTGTGATAGGGATGTGTGTGTGAGATGGTGGCACTGATTGTGTCCTCCATTGCGGGGTGAGCCATTCACAGGGCGAGTACGTTGAGGGCTGCACAGTGTTGGACACAGTGAGTCCACCCACAAAGATGTGTAGCCTTGTGAGCCATGTGTCGGTCTACCTGACAATGGACAGTAGATGTGGGCAGACTACACATTGCTCAATGTGCTGGCATCCTGAATTGAATGGGATGGACAGGTACTGTGTACACACTCCCACCAGCATGCATTCACGTGTGGTGTACACATGCTGTTATGCCATGTCCCATACCGTCTTGCCTCTGTTACACGTCTCTGTTCATTTAGGATGGGTCAGCATCATGCCACTGTTATTGGTGGATGTGGGTGATGCTGTGACGAGTATGTGTGATATTCAAACCCTCATGTGTACCATCCCTGCAGTTGGAAGTCCACCAGCCCAAGGCCTTGTGATGAGCCATTGCATCCAGGTTGATGCTTCTGTGTACGTGTAACCGACAGTGCAGCCAATCCCACGAAGAGGGTGACGTCATCTGCCGTATGTGTGGCCATGTTGCGGCGACTAATCGGGGGATGCTCCCTCGTATTGACAGGTTGGCACGGCGCTGCATGTCACCACTAATGGTCTGCTATTGACAGTCACACAGCCTGTGGCGGATGCACGTTTGTAGGGGCATCAGCAGCAGGCAGGTGTACAGTACTGTGGGATTGTGTCCTTTGCAGCGAGAGGCAGCATGTGTTCACAGCCTACCCATGTTCTGGGTAATGTGATATTAGTTGTGTGATGTAGTGGGTTGTGAGTGTACTCTGTGCTGGGTGCAACTCACATGCATAGGCGTTTCCTGAGGCTCAAGATGTAATTTGGGCACTCAGCATAGTCAATGCGTTCAGAGTCGTAGGCCTCAGGAACAGCCTGTAGTCAGCTGGAGTGGCAATCCACATGTATGTGTGTGGTACTGTGCATACTCTGATTTCGACCTTAACACATGTGTGCGATGCCTCACCACATATTCCTGATACTCACACATCCGGCACACTGTGCAACAGTAGTTGTGGCCGTGCGATGGACAGTTGTCTGGCATGGGCTCATGACCATTGTGGACTGTCATGTTGCAGTCAGTGTGTGTGGTGACACATTCTGCTCCATGCAGGTATGTCCTTGGCCTAATTCTGTAGTGGTCATCCTTAACACCATCAGGAGAGTGGGTGTGTACACTGCGATGAGTGGCTATGGCCGCAGGGTGACAGTCCGGGTGTTGTGCCATGTGCACAACACATGTGTCACTTATTGGCAGGTTCATTACCTGTACGACAGCCATTACGTGTTGATTGTGGTTGCTGTATACATTTGCACAGGTATCATGCAACATGTGCACTTGGGAATGTTCTGTGCTGGCTCCCTTGCACATGTATGTGGATTTGATGCCAAATGGGTGAGGCCACCTCGCTCTCCCTCATGTGTCAACTACCATGTGTGCTGAGGGACAGGGGACGGTCAACAGTGGTGAGGCATTGGATGGTGCAGCTGCACAGGAGCTGGGTGAGACAAATGTGACCGGCGCATCGGAGGGGGCAGACGTGTGCTGGATGACTCACAGGCCCATACGACAATTGCTGCGTCAACTGAGTACAGAGGTCATGTGTCCATGTCTGCTAGCACAGGGGACGTGCACACTAGCTCCTCTGCAGCCACGCGGAGGCCAATGCCCGCCCTCCCAACTACTTCCACTGGTGCAACACGTGTCGGCACTAGGATGACGGTTAGAGTGTCTTTCACACCAGGCACAGCTGCCCCTGCGACCCCTGCTGCACTCAGTGCCGTGTCTGTTGGGCATGTGCGGCATCTGTGCGTGGGTCAGGCAGCCTCCCTCAATGACTTTATTGCCCATGGCAACACCTTTCCGCAGTTGACATAGTTCATGGAGGGCCTACATTAGCGCGTGTGTGGGCTACACCAGTATGTCCAATAGTTGTCCCCCAGGCAAGGTGGTCCTTGAACTGGGCCACTGTCAGGCTGACATACCTGACCTTCCCCCACCCACCGGACAGTGGCGCATCTGACAACAGCAGGGCACGAGTCCTGACAGAAGAGGTGGTGGCACGCAGACGTCATGACAGGTAGTGACGTCACAGAAGATGGCCTGCACCATCAGACTCATTGCCTCCCCTCGCCCACCCCACTGATGCGATTGCATCATGGGAGCACGCACGTGTGCAGCAGCTCCAATCACTCCCCAGAGAGGCCAAATAGTGTATGTGTGGCTCCATTCGCTCCAGTCACCGAGCTCACGGTACAATAGGTGGGGGGACGCCGTACAGCCGCATGGTACCCCGACTCGTTCCCTGGACAACAGTGACGAAGCATGGCTGACTCCGGATTCCGGATACACCACATGCAACACACAGCAGCTGTAGCTGCCCTAGCGGCACATGCCGCAAACACCATCCCAGACGACATGTCGACACCACCTGGCGCGCAATGTCATAGCATCCGCTGCCATTGGCAAGGGACCCATGGTGTGTGATATGGGCCTCCTGGTGAGGAGCCTCCGAGCCATCCACCGCCAACGGGTGTCATGCAACTCACACACTTCGCTAGAACATTAGGTAGCTCTGCCTGCACACCAGGGCTCGAGTCCGGGTACCATGCGGGTGTACGGCGTCCCACCACCTATTTTGCCGTGAGCTCGGTGACTGGGGCGAATGGAGCCACACATACACTATATGGCCTCTCTGGGGAGAGATTGGAGCTGCTGCACACGCGCGTGCTCCCATGATGCAATCGCATCAGTGGGGTGGGCGAGGGGAGGCAATGAGTCTGATGGTGCAGGCCATCTTCCGTGACGTCACTACCTGTCATGACGTCTGCGTGCCACCACCTCTTCTGTCAGGACTTGTGCCCTGCTGCACACTGAGAATGTATTGCCTGCGAGATGTGAGCAGGAGCAGGGTGCCATGACCTCCCACCCACCAAGCTCCACTGCCATCCCATGCCCTGGGTAGCCTGTGCAGGTGGAAGATGTAGGGGGTACACCTGAAGGCCAGGGGTGTACATGTCTCGGCACGGGCCTGGCTGACGCACAGCAGTATCCAGCATGTCCCAAGAGGGAGGGCCAACGTCCACACCTGATGCAGCATGGGTCGTGTGCCCGCCTGTTGTGCACACACTAGTCCACATTCATCCCCAGACAGCTGGTCTTTCCACATACCCAGAACAGTGGTAATGTACCCCGCAGGGTTCGTCCCCACACAGTCTGTATCGACACTGCATGTGTGCACCCACCCGTGCCATAGACCCACCTGTGCCAAGAGGCCCTCCTGCTTCACATGCCACATGTGTGTATTCCACAGTTGTGCTTCTCTCTCAGGGGCGGACATCCAATATCACTTGACTACATGGTAATCTCACGAGTCCCGTGAACTTCTCACACTCTCATCCTCTCTCATTCGTACTTGTCTACGATCAATAATACTCCAGAGTCAGATATTAGCTTTAAGGCATGTATTTAAGCTTACTTCCTCTGTGATGCAGGATGTGGACACTACTGGCAGCGTAATGCATGTGGAGGATATACTTAGCATGGTTACACATTCAAAGGGGGTACAGGTAGATGTGATAAGTCGTTAATTGTGGAAATAAGGCTTCAGAGTTAAGAATGCCCTGCCCTTGCTATGCTACAGTACATTAGCTCATTACTGAGGTGCCCTAGGCTGTGACACAGACAGTATTGGTTTACCCTACCAGACAGCTTGACATCATGAGCACAGTACATCTAAGTCCCATGGTACAGGTTTACGACAATAGTGACTCCGACACACCTGCGTCAGAGGTAGGCATCAGAGCATGAGCCTACATGCATGCAGCATAGTCTCACATGTTGTTGCGATATGGTGGCTACTGTACATGACTCAATGCCCGGGGACATGTTGTGGGGTGTTGCATTTGTTGTCCATGCAAATGTCCTTGCACGGAAGTTCAGGAGAAGGTGTGATGACAGTTCTCAAGTTGTTCAGCAGACAGATCAGCGTGCACTAACAGGTGCCTGTGTTCAGGTGCGCGGCATGCATATTGTGGCAATGTGGTTCGTGCAATGTTGGCCATGTGGTCACTGTACACAGGTCCCATTCCTCAGCCTCCCCGTGTTCATGCAGGGACACGGGATGTGGTGATGGACAGGGTGCATCTCCCGGTAATGTCAGGTGTCATGACGGTGGTGTTGATGGTCAGGTGTTTGTTTCCGTGTGCATGGTATAGTTGTTGCACAGCTGACTGGCCTCTGCGTGCGGACGGCAAGCATGGTTACGGTGTTGCACATGAATGTTCAATTGTGGGTATTGATTTGGGGACCCATGAATTGACAGGTTGTCAGGTATGCGGTACCTTCCTGCAGTGCATCCCTCGCATTGGTGGTATTTGTGGTTGACTTCCAGTGAAGCGGGTGGTGGGTTCCAACGTGTTCCTCGTAGGTTGTCCCTTGTAGGATCCTGATGGGACATGTCGGGTGACATTCGATGAAACTGTGATCCAGCATACGTTGTGCGGAGGCACACTGGTTCCATTGCAGTGTGTGTCCTATTGCAGCCACAAACGCCATGCCCCCATACACTGAACAGTTCCTGTCGTGGGCGTCCAGGGGTGAGAACAGGTGTACCAGGTCCCCAATTGGACATGCCGGGTTGGAGAGACATAAATCCACAGGCCAGTGGTACAAGCACCTCCGACAGTAGAAAACGGGGATGATGCAGCTGAACATTTCAATGCGGTAAGTTACTCGATAACTTACATTCAGCATTGCCAGATTTGCACAGCCCACTGTCTGTATCAAGCTATTGCTGTACAGCTGCATCTGTCTGGCGTAGGTGTATAGTACTGGTGCCCCGTCCATTTTGCTGCTGGGTGCTGTGGTGGCGTGCTCCGGCTGCCTGGGCTGTCTGCTGAGTGCGACCTCGGACGGTGCTGTGTGTTCTTGAATGGATGTTAGGTGGCAGGACTTTCTGTATGGCTTGGGAGGCGGCCACAGGCCCTCATCCCACATGCTCCTATGAATGGTCAAGGCCAGTGGTGTCTGACTCCTTCCTGATTACTTGCATTTGAGCCACAAGGCGCAGTGGTATAATTGTATTTTGTGGTTTTATCTTTCTTTCATGTTCGGCGTTATCTGCCAGGGGATGGTTGACTCAGCATGGCTATGTTTGGGTTGTGGTTGTTCCAATGGCTCCGTTCTCCTGCAGGATATGTTGCAATGTGATTTGGCTGTGGGAATGGAAGGACATTCACTGCTATCTGCTCTCCAGTGTGTGGGTGGGTCACTTCTTTCCCGCTGTACATTGGGACTTGTGTGTGGGCGCCGTGATTGTGCACACCTGTTCTCAGCCAGCAGGGTTTCTCTATTTTGGACATGGCATGGCTTGTTGTTGCGTGCAGGATGGTATAGATATTGTTTGTTGTGACTGGCGTGCCTTTGCGGTCAATGTCCATTGTTTGTGCAGTTCTGTCGCAGCTGCCGTGTGCTTCTCCATGCTTTGCACACAGGTGTGTGTCCTCTTCCGACGTCACTTTGCTCCCCTCTTCGGCACACTTGTGTGACTACGTTTTGGCAACTGTGAGTTGTCGGTTGTGGTCATGATTGGCGCAGGGGGACCACGTGACTTGTGCCTTCAGGGTGGGGCTGGTGTGTGTGGTGTGTTGTTGTGACCCTGCAGTGTTTGTGTGCAGCCCATGCGTGGCGCTGTCGGCCTCTGCGTTGTGCGCATGTGCGTCATCGCCGGGGCGCTGCGGTGCCGTGCCGGGTACGTCACCTCCTGGTCCGGGGTATTGGGTGCCCAAGATGTTGCGGGTTGATTATATTTTACAGGGGGGATATGTGTGGGTACAGTGTTGGATGTGTCCTGTCCCCACAGGGGTGTCTAGGGGGCCCATGTACAGTTTTTCCGCCTTTGCATTGTGTGGGGTATTTGCATGCCCTTGTTGTGTGTCTGCCTACCTGCGTCGTCGTTGCGCGTTCACTCCTAGCTGCTGCATCAGGTACAGCATTGGGATGGCCTGGAGTGCAGGATTCATGTCGGAGTAGGCCGGGTTGGTGTTTCTGTGGTCGTCAATGTGGTTTCCGCCTCCTGTTCTCGTGCGGTGTCTCTTTGCCGATGAGGCTGTTTGGTTGCGTCATCGTAATTTGTACGCCGGGCGGTGCGTCATTTCGTCGGACGGTGTGCCTCCGTTGGCTGGAGCCACAACATAAACGGGCGCACTTTGATGGCGGGCGGCGTCGCAGGCTTGCGGGCTGTATTAGCCTGACTTTTCACATCCTAATTTGGCGGGAGTGCGGGCAGTTGCTGGCGGACGGTAACTAGCGGTTTTTACCTCCGTCGGCACGGCGGTGGTGTTTCCGCCCACCATCGTAATGACCCCCAGTGTTCCATCACCCTAGAGGTTAATTGCACTCCATTGAGCGGCAGCAAAGTCTGAAGACCTTCTCTGGCAGATACAGCACCAAAAAAAACTAATAACAGTTTAAGTTATATTCGAGATCTGTGGCCAATCTGAAAACATATCAATGGCCAATATGTGTGTGTTTTTTGGGTTGTGACAGAATAGTGAGAATGACAATATTGTTTGACAAGAATATCATGACAAAAATATTGTCTGTAAAAACTCAGACTTTACATATAATAGGCCATATTTATCAAAAATCACCCAACGCAATGCAGCAAGCCACCTTGCTGCGCTGCATGAAAGGGAAAGGGCAGGAATGCACCGTATTTACCATCACACAGCGCATTCCTGTCTTTTCTAGCGTGGGCACACTTGAATGAATGAAAAGTGCTTATACAGCGCACTGCTAGTGTCCTGGCGCTTTTAGGCAACAGACGATGGAGCAGAGTATCACCAGCAACATGTCATCACTATAGTTTGAATGGGAGGGTTTTCAACTTCTTCCTAAATATAGCTTCATCTTTAATTGACCTCAGATGATCAGGAAGATGGTTCCATAAGCCTTAACTGTAAAGGAAGAGCCACCCTTAAATGAGGCACCACAATCAAGCTTGCATTACTCGAACACAGGGGCCTCCTTGGCTGTATTCTTTAATTCTTACATTAAGATACATAGGACCCTTATTATAAAGGGCTTGATGTGACAGGGTCAGTGCCTTATACATTATATACAGCCAATGAAGTTTCTCCCAAAATGAGTACACTGATGAGTATTTAGGTATTCTATACAATAGGCGGACCGCCATGTTCTGCATCCCTTGTTCTGCATCACTTGTTGAGGCTGTATCTGGTATTCAGGAAGACCCAAATAAAGGACATTGGCATAGTACAGCCTAGAGAGGATCAGTGACCTAACCACTGCAATTTGAACCTCATGTGGGAAACAAATGAAGCTACTTATTCAGCATGCGAAGATCCAAAAACATGCTTTCACACCTGCTAATACCTGTGGCCCAAATTAGAGTTCAGCATCGAACATAACGCCCAAATTTCTAGCCACCGCTGTTGGAGGGGCCGGTGGGGGAACATTATTAGACCATGCACCTACCCATCCTGGGAGGGGATTCCGCCCAAACAGTAAGATTTCAGTCTTGTCTGGGTTACACTGCAATTTATTAGCCTTCAACCAGTCAAGCAACCCTGTCATAGAGAGAATGAAGGCATCCTTTGCAAGTGTGGAATCCCAGCCGTATGTGAGCAGGAGTTGAGTGCCATCTGCATCTGAGATGTCCTTGACGTTAAATGGCTTCGACCAGATAATCCAATGTTGACATGTAAATGTTGTAGAGTCTTGCAGCGCTCCCCACTTCAACCTTTTAGCTTCCAATGCATACAACATCAGCCAAACCACCTGCTCCCTACTCTCAAGAAAAGATCCCAGCCAGCTTAATGCCGAGCCTGTTACTCCCAGATGTTCTAACCTGTCCCATAGGATGTTATGATCTACTGTTTCAAATGCAGCTGACAGTTCCAACAGCACCAGTGCCACATTAAGCCCAGAGACCAAACTGGGGTCGCTGTGCACCTTATAAAATTAAAATAACATAACATAACATAACATCCTAATGGATTCAGAGACATGCAAAAGTGTGGTCTTGGTGCTGTGACGGGCTCTAACCCCTGATAGGGAGGGATGTAATAAGTTATTCTCAGTCAAATAGGAGGTAAGTTGTTGGTTTACTTTTGACTGCCTAGCACCAACGCAGGCACCCTTGCATCATTTTGCAAGGATGCACGCGTTGCAGGCAGGATTGTGTTTATGTAGCAATGGACTCCTTCCTGCACAAAAACAATCCTCAGAGGCATTTTCCTCTTTTTAAGTGTGCTGCAGAATACAGCACACTTAGAAAGAGGAAACCAAGAGGAGAAATAAAGATATAACTCCTCGTTGCACTTCTGGTGGGGAGGCGTACAATTCTGGCAGATTCCCAGGTATACCAATGTTGGTAAATCTGGGATTGTGTCTGAATCCATGGGTGGATGCTTGGGAACACCCACACTCCACCCATAGCACTCCTCCCTGCCGCATAGTAACTCAAGGCAGCGATTGCACTGCCTTGTCTTACTTTAGATTTTTCAAGCCACTCAGGGCCACGCAAAGCAACTTTGTGTGGCTTGATAAATCTCATTTAGATTTTGCATCGCCCTTGCTTCATCTTGCGTCGCACAAGGGCGATGCAAAACCTTGATAAATATGCCCCTCTGTATGTAAAATACCAAAATATTGGGTGAAAAATATTGTGGAAATGAACACCATCAAAAAATGTCAGAATATCGGTTCATTAATATTTATGATTATAATAATGCATTTAAAATATTAAAGTTCTAAATAATAATATACTGACAAATAAATCGTTTAAATACATATTAGGCATGTGTATATGTATATGCTCCGTGTCATGCCTGCGTCATCAACCTGTGACTGTCTGGGACCTGGTCGAAATTCACGTTGTGGTGATAAAACGTAAAATAATGTGAAAATGGTAGAAACACTTACCTGACCATTTAAGTCAGTCATTTGCATGTAGCGCGCCATGTGATCAAGGCCGCAGGTCGGTGGCCGAAACGCGTCGTTTGGACCTTGTTTTGATGGATTAAAAAACTCACTTATCAACTGGAGTCTGTGCCGGTGTGTTTTTCCTGTGTGACAGATCCCGGGATTGTTTTTCGATATATATATATATATATATATATATATATATATATATATATATATATATATATATATATATATATATATATATATATTCCAACCACTTCCGACTTTCACTCGAAATCGGACACCGACACAGGAGTTAGCTTGCCATTCAGTTTAGGTTTTATTTTTCTTTCGCTCTGTATATATATATATATATATATATATATATATATATATATATATATATATATATGTATATATATATATATATATATATATATATATATATATTCCAGCTCCAAAGTCCACCTCTGCAATGTATGCACTCTTGCAGACGGGTGCGGTTAATATGGAGGTGGGTCCATACAAATATCAAAGCTCTGGTTCCCAAAAGAAACACACCGCACTCACGGGGCCCAAGTTAAAGATGCTTTATTCACAAGGATGCGTTTCGGTGTGCTGCCTTCATCTGCTTGTGTTTGAAAAGCGGCACAACCTATCATGATGGTTTTTAACAGGTGAGTCCCATTGGATATGGCACACAAACACCGAAAGAGGACTCGGACCCAGCATTTTTCTCCCATGATGTATTCTGGGATTCGAAGTCCGTAAAAGAAAAATATTTCTCCTTTTGGCGGCACAATTGCCGTCCTCTTTTAGTACCCTGTCGATCATACCAGCCATACCACCTTTCATAACACTCTAAAAGCAAACATGATAGAAAGTGCTTTTGTGCAATACCTCTTGAACAATAAAGTGATCAGTGCTACATTCTTACTTAGATGACAAAGCAAAATCATTGGACCATGTGGCCTATACATTGTGCAAATGAGTGTTAAAAAGTAAAATAGCTCCACACTGATTTGTAGCGATGTTTGCTAGCAAACAGACTACATCATTTTTAGCCATCATTCCCCTAATCACAGGCAAGTGCTGGATTGATGTCATGGTTGTGGCAACCGACCCAAACTTTCGGGCCGTTCATAACACTCTAAAAGCAAACATAATTGAAAGTGCTTTTGTGCAATGTCTCTTGGATAATAAAGTGACCCATGCTTTGTTCCAATGTTATGCTACTATTCAATTTGCATAGTAACTTTAAATTACATTCCAAAAAAGGGATCATTTAAAAGGTATTCAAAAAGCTGAACTGCATTGGGATTTACCACTATTCTGTTCAATCAATTGTTCCTCTCAGACAATTTTGGGCCATGCCCGATCCCTCGGTAAACGACACAATTGGCCACATCTAAGTTAAAAATTAAAGTGCTATGTGAACAAACTATATAGAGTGAATTCCATAATGTTAAAACTAGTGGATCAAAGTTTACAAAATCGATTGATTGCCTGTCAATGAGAGAGCTACAGAGTAATAACCATTAGTATGTCTTTTTTTCTCTTACTAATTCATCTAGATATCAATCACCCTCCGTCTTACTCTCTCTTCACAGATGTACATGTAAATCTTCCTCAGTGTTGTGTCCATTAGGGATCTTACTATTAAAGCGTAAAATATATCTTGATTCAAGCTGTCTCAGGCATCTTTCCTTGTTACCCCCTCTTTGTCTTTGTGGCACTTGGTCTAATGCAAAGTACCTCAGATCTTCCAGCTTGTTCTCATGACACTGCTGGAAGTGTCTGGCCATGGGGTATGCCTGGTCTCTGTTGTTGATTGCTTTAACATGCTGTAAGATCCTTTGGTGCACTGGTAAAATCGTACTACCTACGTACAATTTAAAACAGCTGCATCGCAAGGCATATACTACAAATTGGCTTTTGCATGTCAAGGGCTTTCTGATCTTCCACTTCTTGTCTGTAAAAGGTAAGGGTACTTCCGTTGTGTTCTCTCCATATCTGCACGCCTTACACTTGTGGCATCTCCTGAAGCCCTTGCTTTCACTGAGCCAAGTTGTTGATGGAATACCAGGGCTGTTTGTTGCCAACGCTTCCCGCAAGGATCTTGCCTTGCAAAAGGTTATCAATGGCCCATTGCTTAACTTCTGTCTCAGGAAAGCATCCCCTCGTAATACATACCAGTGTTTTTGCATAATGGATCTTAACTCTTTATGTTGTTTATTGTAGCCTGTGATGAAACGGAATTGTGGTTCTACTCTTCCTGACTCTTTGCTTTTGGAACGGTTGGAAAATATTAACTGATCCCTAGGCTTAGCATTGGCTTTTTCTCTGGCTGCTTTTAAAACTGTTTTGCTATATCCCCTCTGTTCAAACCTCGCATTTAGCTGTTCCTGTGCTGTATATGTATATATATATATATATATATATCTATATCTATATCTATATATATATATATATATATATATATATATATATATATATATATATATATATATATATATTCTGCTCCAAAGGTTGTCCACCAGGTGAGTAGCACTCGATCAGCAGCTTTGTTTATGAAAGGCAGGGACGAGGATCCGCTTGTAGAAGCTGCTCCGTAATGGAAATGCCTGACGCGTTCTCAAGCTCCATATGCTTCTCTTCAGAGGCTTGAACGGAGACAGTGTGTGCAAACGCTGAACCCACTTCACCATTTTCATATTGCACACCCACCAATGGGAAGCTCGAATGAGACTGTGCTTTGTGGGAAATGTGGTCCGGATAGCACACAAATCTTGTCCTGTATGGACCCTGCAAGTGGACTCGTCCTCAATCCTGTTTGCGGCTGCTGACCCACGTAGCCCCCATGACATTACGGGGTGGTGCACACTCCGCGGCAGGACGGCCGCAGTATTACATTCTGCTCCAAAGGTTGTCCACCAGGTGAGTAGCACTCGATCAGCAGCTTTGTTTATGAAAGGCAGGACGAGGATCCGCTTGTAGAAGCTGCTCCGTAATGGAAATGCCTGACGCGTCTCGAGCTCCATATGCTTCTCTTCAGAAGCTTGAACGGAGACAGTGTGTGCAAACGCTGAACCCACTTCACCATTTTCATATTGCACACCCACCAATGGGAAGCTCGAATGAGACGAGTCCACTTGCAGAGTCCATGCAGGACAAGATTTGTGTGCTATCCGGACCAAATTTCCCACAATGCACAGTCTCATTTGAGCTTCCCATTGGTGGGTGTGCAATATGAAAATGGCGAAGTGGGTTCAGCGTTTGCACACACTGCCTCCGTTCAAGCCTCTGAAGAGAAGCATATGGAGCTTCGAAATGCGTCAGGCATTTCCATTACGGAGCAGCTTCTACAAGCGGATCCTCGTCCCTGCCTATCATAAACAAAGCTGCTGATCGAGTGCTACTCACCAGGTGGACAACCATTGGAGCAGAATATATATATATATATATTCTTCACCAAACGCCCGAAAGCATTGAGGACGCACTCGACAGTAAACCACCATCCGGTTTATTCTTGCAACAACCCACTACAGCATATATATATGCATATTGTTAGAAATGGGGTTTCAGGTTGGCTAGGGTTTGCACCCAAGCCAGGCAGAACCCAGCACTCTAGTCAGGGCAAGGGAGTTACACACCCACGATAACCCCTGCTCACCCCCTTGGTAGCTAGGCAGAGTAGTCAGGCTTATCCCAGAGGCAATGTGTAAAGCGTTTTCTCAACACACTCTCACACCAGTGACACACTAGGCACACCACAAAAAGAGACTCCACACAAGGTTATATAAAAATACCCTTTGTATTATTCATAAAAACACATTTGACCATAAACACATAAATCACTGTGCCACTAGGCACTTGTCATGATGTCACATAGATTAAACAAATCACTTTGCCAATCGGGCAATTGTCATAACACCAGTAGTGCACTACAGTAAATACTTGTAGAGTGCAAACATCATAAATCCACCACCACTGCACATATAGACAACTTTATCAGGTAATAACCATTACTGAGGCCCTGCAAGGCGAAAAGATAAATATTATATCACTGTATCAGGGCATGAGCAGCAACCGATTGCACTGTCCACAACCCAGGGATCCTCAATGTGATGCCACCCTATGTGAATCCTGAAAAATACAAGCCTTGGAATGGCAGCCAATGGGGTATTCGTGCTCCTAACCAGTCCCCTTAGTCAGTAAGGCTCCCCACAGGCAGCAACTTCTAAATCGGGGGGCCCCCACCGGGCTCGCCCCGCAATGCCATCCAAAAATGCCTCCAATAGTGGAAGGCAGCTGCCCACGGACATGTGGCGCAGCTGCTGTATCAAATTGCGGCATGGTCGGGGCTTGGCCACTCTGCTCAGGCCAACGGGGCCAGCTGGGCCCCCCGTACTGCCAGTACTGGCAACAAGCCAACAGGAGGTACAACACACAGCTGCCTGGGCTCGGCCGGTGCAGTGGCATGTGGCTCCCAGAGAGGGCACTCACCCACTCCCAGGTCAGCACCGATAGACTTCAATGTTGGCACCTCCCCGTCTACACAGAGCGAGAGGTGCAGGGGTGTTTCTCCTTGCAGCACGGCTACAAGGCTCCTTGTGGTTAGAGAGCGTCCTCCCTGCTCTCGGCGCTCGGCGCGGTGTCCTGTGGGGCTGCGGCTTCCTCCCTTGCACGCCGCCGGCTTCAGCAGGTTGCTAGGCAACGTCTGGCACTCCTGCGGCGCTCAATTCTTGACGAGCAGCCGCATTTGATGCCTCCCTCCCTCTCTCTTTTGGGTGGAGCTCAGCCCAGAACTCGAGCCCCCGGTGGTGTGGTAGGCAGCACTACAAATGGCACCCAGGGGAGCGCAAAACACCCCCCCCACGGTGAAGGTCATGACTTTCCTGAATTGGGGAAAGTGGGAAGCGCTCTCGCAGTGGTGCTTTGGTGACCCTCGGTCATGCTAGCTTGAAGAATAAAGCGCTAACCTTGCGCTCTTTAGCACAATCTGCCCAGGAGAATACAGCGCTCACGTGCTGATACATGCAGCTTCGCTTAAAAGGGGGAAAGTACTTCACATGCACCTCCTTGCAAAAGCTCTCCCCACATGCTGCTCCCTTTACAGGCAAAGTTATGAAGCCACAGCTAGAGGGGAAAACAACCCGGAGCATTCCACAGCGCTCCCTTCGTGCTAAGCTCCTTTGAGAGCACTGGGGGCACGCAGGTTCAGGAAAGCTGACAGCAGGCCAGCACACAGGGTCCTTGGGGAAAAGATGCAGTCCTTCCAGCAGGTCAGCACAACAAGGCAAAGTCAAAGTGGCGGTTCCCTGGCAGCACAGCAATCCTCTGGTGCAGTATGTAGAGCCAGCAGCGTCTCTTTACAAGTCCCACACAGTGTCTAAATTCATGGGGTCACAGCCCCTGTACTTATAGTCAGAAAGTCTGTGTTCTGGGGGGCACTTCAACTTCTGTTTAGAAGTGCACAACACCCTCATTCACCTTTCAAGCCCTGTTCCCCAGACAAACCACAGGGGGGCGGAGACAGCATTGTAAAAGGCAGGCACAGCCTTATTCAGGTGCAGGTGCAACTCCTCCCGCCAGTCCAAATGCAGACCAGCCCTATTCAGGTGCAAGGGAAACTCCTCCCGCTACTCTAAATTCAACCAAGGTCTATTCAGCCTAGAGCTGAGTCACCCAGGAAAGGCAGGACACACCTCGACCCCCCCTCTCCCTTCAGTCAAAACCAGAGGGTGAATACACATCCAGGCATGGCACAAAGACACATAAGCACACAGAAATGGTCACTTCTAAAAGTAGCATTTCTAAAATAGTAATGACAAATTCACTTTCACCGATAAGACGGATTTATCACTACTATTCCAAACATACCAAACATGGTCACGCTACCCCTCTCAAGTCAGAAATTACCACTGAAGCACATATCAGGGAATCCCCAATGCACATTTATGAAAGGGCAGCCTCGCAGCAGTGAGAAACCAAATAGGCTGTTTGTCACTACCAGGACATGCCACACAGTTAAGGCACATGTCCTACCTTTTACCTACATAGCACCCTGCTCATAGGACTAGCTAGGGCCTACCTTAGGGGTGACTTATATGCAGTAAAAGGGGAGTTGCAGACGTGGCAACCACTTTACATGCCACGTCACTGCGGCAGTAAAATGCGCACATAGGCCCTGCAGCGGCACAGGCCTGAGACAGGTTTGAAAGGCTACTTCGGTGGGTGGCGCAAGCAGTGCTGCATGCCTACTAGTAGTATTTCATTTACAGGCCTTGGGTATATGGGATACTACTGTACAAGGGACTCACAGGTAAATTAAACATGCCAAACAGGTGTAGCCCAATCTTACCATGTTTACAAGAGAGAGCACATACACTTTAGCACTGATCAGCAGTGGTAAAGTGCCCAGAGTCATAAAACCAACAAAAACAGGTCAGAAAAAATACAGGAGGAAGGCAAAAAGGTCTGGAATAGCCTTGCAAAAAGGGCCAAGTCCAACATATATATATTAAAAAACTATAAAAATAATAATTAAGTAATTTAAAAATATATATAATATAATTATTAACAATAATATGAAAGTAAAAATTACCAAACAAATATATAAGCAACGCATACATGTAACCTTGTTTAAATATTAAAATTTTGGAGACGCATTTGGGTCACACCCGAGCTACATTTTTATCAAGAGGGTCTTAAAGAAGACAAAGGTATCCTTGGCTCGGGAGGCATCCCTTGGATTAGGTATATCAAAGACACCGTAACAAAGATGGGGGATGATTATAAGCTAGAACAATTTCTAGATGAGATTGAGCCCCCACAAGCAAGAAAACTGTACATGCAGTTTAGATATAGTACACTATCGATAGCCTCCTACACTGTCAAATAGGTTAGTACGTCGGACCCTGCTAGGTGTGCCTGGCCCTCCTGTGGGGCAGACAAGGAAACAAAAGGGCATGTTTTGTTTTTTTGTACGACATATTCAAAGGGCAGGAAAAAGTGGATTGTTCCTGCCTGCCGGCTTTAGCTTTGGTGTTAGGGAACATCTACCTGCCCATCGTATATTAAAAACCGATGCCAAACAATGCTTAGTCTTTGCCGTCTCCTATTTTTTTGTATCTATGTGGAGGATTAGACAAAGGCCGTGTCAGTAAATTGTTGTTTTTGGCATTTTAATATTTTAGGTTTTGTAAGGTATTCACCCTCAAATTATTGTTTTTCTCAATGGAGGGGCCTGGGTGTTTTGATTTTGTAATTGAAATGTACTATATACTGACTGGAATTGTAATTGTTATTTTGTTATTTAATATTTTATCCATAATGAATATATGTTTTAATATGATTCTTTTATTTTTACTTTTATGGCATATGGCATATGGCCGAAATAAAGTACTGAACTGAAACTGAATATTAAAATTAATATATAAAATAGTTTTAATAATACAATATATTAAATATGTAATTTTTATATGATATGCATATTTTAAAACAAACTATCTCCTCCCAGCCTGGTGGATGACGAATCTTCACAAAATTTTCAAAACTAGTACGCAACTCGCTTCAGCTGCTGTGTGGAACGTTTCAGGGTGATTTGTCAAGCGGGCCCTGAGAAAAAGGGTTGGGTCCCAAAACAAGTTTTCGCCTTGCATTTTCCCATAGGGATTTTAGACACGACTACAGCCCGAACCACTGGACGGAATTACAGCAAATTTGGCAGAAAGGTAGATCTTGGTCCATAAAGCCACCTTTTTGTAATTTGGTGTAAATTCGTTCAGTAGTTTTGGAGTTATTAATTTAAACAAAATAATTTATAGATATCCAGGGACATGAATCCTCTGTGGATCCGACAGATCTCGTGGCGAGATCTGATTGACTGCCAACACTGCAACCAGGAAGTGTTGGAAGACCTCTTGGGACTCGGAATCGTCAGAGTCCCAAGTAAAAAGGTGAAAAAAAACATAAGGGGGAAGGGTAGGAAGACCCTGACCCCTTAGGCCTGTGGTGGAGATCCCACAGGGACCCCGCTGGGGGCCAGACCAAATTTTTCAATTTTACTCTGAAATCAAGGAGGATCTGTGAATTAGTGGTTAAATTTAAAAAAAAATAAGCGCAGTCTTTGCCCTTGTTGTCTATATTCCTGCTGGGTAGGCCAAGTCACTGGGTTTATTTTATTTTATAATGGCGCACAGGCTGATTTTGCCCCCAGGGACCTCCCCAAGGGCCAGGACATTGTCAAAAATGGGGAGGGGGACTATGTGGCCTCTCTCCCCATGCCGTTTTCGGACCCAGGGACCACCACCTCCTTGGGGCATGGTGGTGCACTTTAAACGGAGGGAGGCCGCATGGCCCTCTCTTCTGGAGCCATTAATGGCTCTGGGGACGGCCACTCTTCAGGGCCGGATCCTGCTATGTCCTGGGTTGCCCACCCTCAGGACATAGCGGTTTCCCTGCCCACACTAGAGCGGGCAGGGAAATCTCGGTTTGCTCTTGCTTAGCGAGAGCAATTTAAAGCTCCAACCAAGCGAGAGCAAACAATAAACCCGCTCCCAGTGGGCCGGAGCAGGAAAAATGCTCTAGCCCACTGGGAGTGGACTTTTCATCTGTTTCCCTAATGACATCAGTGATGACATCATCCACAGCCTCTCTGAATCTCTGACAAACCCACTCACACCCCTATGGAATCTTTTATACACCCATTGCCACTCCCACACACCCATTTACAAACCCATTTCTAGAGCCATACCAGTACTTACACACCCATTCACTGATTCATAGATCTACACACATATCCACTCACTCACCCATACAGCCACTCATACACCCACTCACTCACTATCCCAGCCATTGAAATATCCTCTCATACACCCATACAAATACTCACACACTGAGTGAGTCTCCCATAGAACTACTCACACAACTAGACACTCACCCATATAGTCAATCACTCAGCCATTTTCTCACCCGAACAGTTACACACACACCCACTTACTTACTCAGACAAATAGTAGCATGTTGTCACTCACCTATACAGTCACTGACAGAAGCATGCACTCATCCATATAGCCACTCTCACATTCACTCACTCACGCATAAAGTCACTCTTATACCCAGTAATTCATCTATATTGCCTTTCACATACCCAGTTACTCACCCATACTGACACAAGCACTCAATCACTGACACAGCCATACAGACACTTACTCACCCATACAGCTTTTCACACACACACTCACTACCCCATACAGCCACTGACTCACCCACTCACTCTTCCATACAGGCAGTCACACACCTCCTCACCCACACACACAGGCTCCCAGACAACCATAGAGCTAATCAGACAACCAATCTATCACCCATATAGCCATTCATGTGCCCACTAACACACTCATACACCCACTTAGACATCAACTGACAGACAGATTCACACAACCAGTCACTCACCCATACATTCACTGAGACACCTAATCACTCACTTATACAGTCAGTCACACACCCACTCAGTCATCCATACAGTCACTCATACACCCAGTGATTCACCAATACACCTAGGTATATAGATTTAACACTCATAAACTTTTTCAAAACACTCACAGTCACTGTATGATGTCATCATTGATGTCATGTCATGAGTGATGTCATTTGAGAAGTCATCAGTGATGTCACTGACCATGTCATGAGTGATGTAATATGTGAGGTCATAAGCAGTGCATTGCGGGGGTGCGAGTTATAGTTAACTCAGGTAACTATAACGGCTGAATTTTCTGGTTTTGTATGAGTAAAATCTGACCTTAACTATAACGTCCCTGCAACCTTTGTTTTTTTAATGAAAAAAAATTAATATATATATATATATATATATCAAATGGAGTTCGCCAACAACATCCAGTCCGCAGGGAAAAGACGAAACCGGACTCTTTACTTGGTGCTTAGTGAAATTATTTTATTTTAGATGCCCCGCACCACCGCCACGACTGAAATAACAAAATTAAAGTAACGTTATAGTTAGGTGAATATGTCAGTGACGATTAACATTTTGAACTCAAAAACCAACAAAAATTCACCAGTTCTAGTTAGCAGAGCTCACTATAACTTATGCCCCCTCCATACACTGCTTATGACCTCACATATTACATCACTCATGACATTTTCTTTAACATCATTTATGACATCCCTGATGACATGTCAAATGACACCATTAATGACATCACAATGCAGCTCGCATATTAATTATCTTGGGTCAGCGCCGCACTTTGGATTTATTGCTGTTACGACGTCGCAATAGTCCCAGGTGGAGCTATTTGTTTTCTACAAGCTTTATTTTTGCAATCACTGTTCTAAAGTCATATCTTATTACCTGTATGTTGGATTTTTGTCGTTTTGATCTTGTTGAGTTTAGAAAAACATACTTTATTTTCGAAACTGGTGAGGTGTCCATTTGTGGTGTTATCACTGTATTACTGTGTGTTTTGAGTACAAATACTTTACACATTGCCTTTTTGATAAGCCTGGCTGCTCGTGACAATCTACCCAGGGGGTGAGCAGGGGTTATCTAAAGTGTGTATCCCCCTTACCCTGACTAGAAGCAAGGGCCCCTATTTGGACAAAGGTACCTACCTCTGCCAACTAGAGACCCCCATTTCTAACAGAGGGACTCTCGCAACAGCCCAGATATGCAAATATTGTTTAACCTTATTTTCTCAAAAACTACTGAACAGATTTACACCAAATTAGTGATGTCATTTGAGATAACATCAGTGAAGTCATCAGTGATGCCACTGACCATGTCATGAGTGATGTAATATGTGAGATCATAAGCATTGCATTGTGGGGGCATGAGTTATAGTTAGCTCAGGTACCTATAACTGCTGAATTTCTATGGTTTTGAGCATTTAAAATCCAAGCTTAACTATAACGTCCCTGTAACCTTTGGTGTTTTCAGTGAACTTCTAAGGTTTTTTAATTCTATTTCCTAACTATAACATCCCTATAACCTCTGTTTTTTTCAGTGAATTTCTATTTTTTTTATATTATTTCGTATCTATAATGCGCCTTTAGCCTTTGCTTTTTTTAGTGAATTTTGAAGGTTTAAAAAAAATGTATTTCCTAACTGTAACCTGTAACCTTTGAGAGTGAGTGTATGAGAGGCTGTATAGGTCAGCGAGTGGGTGTGTGAGTGGCTGTATGGGTCTGTGAGTGTGAGTGGTTTTATGGATGTGTGAGTGGCTGTTTGGGTGTGTGAGTGGGTCCTTGAGTGTCTGTATGGGTCAGTGAGTGGGTGTGTGACTAACTGTATGGGTCTGTGAGTGGGTGTGTAAGTAGCTGTCTGGGTCGATGACTGGGTGTGTGAGTGGCTGTATGGGTCTGTGAGTGGGTGTGTTAGTATTTGTATGGGTGTATGACTGGGTGTGTGAGTAGTTTTGAGGGTGTGTGAGTGGTTTTGTGAGTAGCTGTATGGGCCTGTGAGTGGGTGTGTGATTGGCTGTAGGAGTGTGTGAGTGGCTGTATGTATCTGTATGTGGGTAGGTGAGTGGCTGTATGGGTGTGTGAGTGGGTATGTGAGTAGTTTTCTGGGTGTGTGAATGGCTGTGTGAGTTACTATATGGGTCTGTGAGTGGGTGTGTTAGTGGTTATGTGGGTGTATGAGTGGCTGTATGGTCTGTGAGTGGGTATGTGAGTAGTTTTGTGGATATGTGAGTGGGCGTGTGAGTGACTGTATGGTTGTGTGAGTGGCTGAAAGGGTATGTAAGTGGTGACTGAGTGTCTGTGTGGGTGTGTCAATAGCTGTGTTAGTGACTGGGCCAGAACGGAACTTCACCTGCCACTTTATCCAAAAAGAGTCCACAGTTCTGCACAAAATGTCTACCCAATTGGAGTGCTTTCTACTGGTTAATTAGTAAGTGCTACCTTATTGGGTAAATGTCTAGTGCATATTCTACACTACAGCTGCAAAATGGACCGCTAGGAAATGTCTCCAGTGATTTTGTGTGTGTTTCGGCAATGTGATTGTTCCTCTGCATCTTCACCCAAAAATCTGTGATAACATAAATCCTCCTATAGAGAAGACAACAAGACTGCAAAGAGGCAAATCTCCACCAAACAAGGGTCCTTCCTCTTAACTATATGAAGTAAGTGATTCTTTGTTTGGTGGAGATATCCTCATATTGTTCAGCATCAAGAACACATCGCTAAAATCCAGTGGGAAACATGCTGGTAAGCTGTCTATCATACTGGCAAAGGGCAGGAAGACCTTTGCTTACTACTTTGGAGCACTTTGGATAATGTTCTAATCTGGACGGGGAGAGTACATACTTAAATACCCCATGGTTACCTCGGTTTCCCTTTATTTTGGGTACCCTTAATTAGGGGAGGGTTGCTATCCCTTTACCTTTGTGCTCAGTGACTTAGCACAAGGTTATAGGGATAGTAACCCTCCTACTAATTGACCTGAATTTTATTCTAATTTAATCATACTAGTGGTACCCAAAATAAAGGGAAACTGGGGCAACCACAAGGTATTTTTAATATGTTTGCTTCCCATCAGTGTTAGAACATTATCCAAAGTGCTACCTGGAAAATAGTTGAGCCCGCCCTAGTTTATAGGGACATGACACCAATAGGGTGTGTGAGGGTCCATAATAAAAATATTGAATAATTCCATAGGAACAATAGACTAGGTCATCACTTTATAATTGAGAATAGGGTGGTAGGATATCATTTGTAAGAGTGATTCGAAGTAGGGAGACGGTATCCTATGGTCCCCATCACAAAATCTTTTCTCTCTCCCCTCCCACATGTGTAAGTGCATTTTCTTTGATTGGAAGGCAACCCAGTATATCATCATCTGCAACACTTACAGATATATCTTCACCCTTCATTTTGATTGGAACACCACCAGATCCGCCTAATTTCAAGTCAAGTTTGTTTAGTTTAATTTTTCCAATAAAATATTTAACATATGTTGCTGACAATATAATTGTAAATTTTGAACATGATTCAAATAACATCATAAGTATACTTCCCTCTACACTTGCCTCATCTTTAGAGCGTTCACTGTCATTTACACCTATTTTCATTTCATTGCATCTTTTTTCACACCACCACCAGATTTCTTTGTTTTGCAGTGTGTCATAAAATGGACCCTTTTTTGCAGCATTTACCGGATTGTCTCAAAGCTGGACAATCTTTGCTGTTTGCCCAGTGTCCCCTTTGAATACATCTGAAACATATACTTTTCATATTACTCTCTCTCAATACACCTTCACCCAACTTATTTCATTCCTATGCCCCACAGTTTGTATGCTGCGGATTTTTTCAGCATCTCTTTTGATTTATTTCATACAAGCAGGAGTATGCTCAACTGTCTTACATTTTGTTAAGACCTCGGATGATGGAGGACCATCTTTCATTCACAGCTCCTCAAATATTTTATCATAATTACAGTTTACAAGGCATTGGTAATTGGGCATAAATTCGTTCTTCAGCTTTACCATAAAACGTACATGATTCTTTCCCACTTTCATCACATTTCTGCTTTCTCTTACTGACGTGATGTCTCTCTAAAATTGTGCTGATCCTCTGAAGATAATGTATATCAATTTTTTTTCTCACATATTTAATACCCGTGTAGGTCTCTTGTTTCTTCATCTGGTAATTAATTTAAATTCTCAAAAAACTTCCTGACCCTCTAGTTCAGAACAGTGCATTTGTAGAGACATACACCTTTATGCACTCAAATGTGTACCACAAACACGTGCATAATGAGTGAAAACGTTTTTCCATGTAGCTCACTACATTCATTAGAGGTTCTCGCGGTGAAGTTAGAAAAAGGAGAGGTGTTGCAACATTTGGCCTTTTTACTATTATCAAACTACCGCAGAGTTCACTGTTGCACTCCACAAACACTTTCAATTCCCCTTGTCTTTTAATTATTTCCTTTTACTAGTCTCCACACATCAGTATCTAATCCAGATAGCCAAGTCTCTCAAGATGAGAACCTACAAAGCAAACTGTTTATAAACAACAACAAAATAAAATACTAAAATGTGTGTTTATACAACTAAGATGTAGACCCCTCTCTCTTTCATGTAGTGAAATGTTGACTGTTTAGTCTCGTCCAGTTTCACTGTATCCTTGGCTTGGCTTTTAGTCCTCTTTCACTTTCAATGCTGAATACACTTTACCACAGCAATGAACCATGGGACCACAATACTCAATGGAGAATGGACACTTGAATCCACAAAGGCAGAGTTTTGATCTTCCTTTATTTCTATGCTTGATAAAAGTTATGACATGCTTTTATTAGTCTATTAGTCTCAAGAGGAAACAGTTTGTATTGTAACTATTTCCCCCATGCGCCACTATGTACACACGGCAGGGTTTGACGTGAATCTTCCTCACAAGAAAAACACGTGGCCATGCGTTAACTATTGGCACATGCCATCTTTGCAAGTTTTCCTTACGAATACGTCACATTTGAACTGCTTTCCCACAGTTATGATGCTGCACTGAGGACAAATGGCGTTTAACAAAGAATCACATGCAGAGCACCGTCTTCACCAGTTTGCGGTGCACCTCAACTCCCACAGCGTCCACAAAGTAAGTATGCTGCAGGGCGCACAAATGCAACAGTTCCACAGTGAGTAAGGCATTCTGCATACAACGTATTAATGGACCTTAACCATCGTTTAAATAGGTCTCTTTTCATAGCATATCGTTTTCACAGATATTTTGAGAAAACAAAAAACTCTTCTCTTGATGAAGTACTCACTACTTCTCTTCCTCAGTTTCAATCACACGGTTACGACAGTTCCTTCGTTGACTACTGTGATGTTAACAGTTAGATACCGTCGCACAGCAAACCGCTCCAGTGTTAGGATATCCATAAACGTTTACCCAGGTTTTGCCACATAAAAAGTCTTTTAAAGCTGAGTTAATTCATTATTTTCCCAAATTTTTCCCAATAGACATCTCAGCCACCAAACAATGCCATTATCTCTCAGCCAGCTTCCTGTTCTCCCCCCAACCCCCCACACGGCATTCAGTGTCATTGTAGAATTCCATCTTTATGCTCGAGGATGTCACAGTCATCCATTGGTCTCAGTCTTTATTAAAAAGTTTAATTTTTGATCGTCTGGAATGTAAATTCTTGCTGTAACAATTAAACTTACTGTCCATCTCGTAGAAGTTGGCTCAGTGATGAAATCCCTCTTGATTCCATTAAAATAAAAGACCCTCAATCAGGAGGACTGAATTGTCCAAGATCGGGACATTGAAGTGTTTCAGAGCATCAATAGTTAGTTTTTTATATATGGAATGAAAGACGTGTAACATTGGGTGAAGCATTGGTTTATCATCTTCTTGTGGTGACGTGTTCTTGCTGTATTTGACTTTTCTCCCTCTACCCTATGATTGTAACAGTTTTCCTTCAATTAGCCCCCGTTTTGGAGTCTTACTGGACGGTGGGAGAAAGAGAATTGTACTGTCTGTGGGAAATGGTGTGCCGCACTGTATGATCTCAGCAGTACCCGCCTTTCTGCCGTTTGATCTATGTAGAGTATGAAGATTTGTCACAGGGGTTAGGAGTAGTCCCTCACAAAGTGTTTTATTAAGTCATGGATCTGGGTTAGCAAAAAACCATCTGTATATATTAGAACATTGGACTGTTGAGCGCTCCATTGAAGACAATGGAGTGCTTCGGGCTTCTAATGGCCGCTGGAAGCCCGGAGCATCAACATTCCAATCTTTGTTCACAGCTATTGTTGTGAACAAAGCCCTAGGGGATTTCAACCCTCTCGGGCTCCGTGAGGCCTTTGTTTTACACATTAGAACATTCTGCACTCTAGGGGCGGAATGTTCTAATAGCCTTAGAGCCCTCCGTAGTGGGCTCTACCGGCCATTAAAGGCCCGCACCCTTATTGAAGGCCCTCGCCTTTGGCACAGGCCTTCAACGCTGGAGCGGAAGTTTAATGGCCGTAGATCCCGCTACGTCGGGCTCTAAGTCTGTAATAGTAGCGTGATCATCATTGTTGGCATCTCTATGTCTTTAATATTTTCATAATGCCTATAGTGGTAGCCATTTAAGCCAAAATAAACTGTAGGGGTGACAGACCTGTGCCCCAATTTTTCTGATGAATTTTGGTCCGACTCATGCTTGAGGAAGAAGTCTGAACATGTATCAACATTGGACTCTGTCTAAAGAAAGCACTATCTTCTTGTTTTTTGGTGGACCGGGGAATGGGAGCTGAATGGGTCAAATACCTACACCATGTGAAAAAGTTTGCCTGGCCAACAAATTTGATTCTATGAACCCAGCCCAATAAGTAGACCACAGAAACTGGGCGGGGGGCATCCAAATGATGCACTGTACCAGTGGCGTAACACAGGCCCTCACAGCCACCGCAGCCCCCACAGTGCGGGGGGGCCAAAGCTCCAGGGGCCCCCTCAGCACAGTACTCTGGCCGGCGAGCTCCTGATTGAGTCCGGAGAGGTACCTTGTAGGGGGGCCACCTCAAGTTTCGTTACACCAGTGTACTGTACTGCTGATTTATGAAATGAAAAGAAACTGTGCTTTTGTAAATGTAATGAAACGTATCTGTTATTGTGTAAAAAAAAATAAAAAATAAAAAATTGTTTTTATGTATGTATGAAACTGTCCTTATGTAAAGCACTCTGTCGCTGAGTGGGTCTTCTCCATTATATGCACAACTGCAAAAATGAATAAACAAATAAAGAAATACAATAGTAAGTATCATGTGTGTTTGTGCTGTGCTCCAGAAAGATAACTATGTTTTGAAAAATGCTAACAGAAGCAGGGGTGTAGAAGTCAAACATGCAACAGGTGCAGTAGCACCGGGGCCCATGAGTGTGAGGGGTCCATTTCACCCGAATTAGTGGCTATTTTTTACTACAAAACTAGGGGATGGGCACTCTGGCAATGCCACTGAGCAAAAGAAGCACATTAAAGACACAATTCCATGCTTTCTCTAAGAAAAGAACGCCATGGAATTTTATGGAATAAGTTTGAGAAGCTAATAAAATGAAAAATACTAACCTTGTTCCTGAAGACCTTATGAATTTTAGATTGGGCAGCCCTTTTTCAGACCTGCCAATTTGTAAATAAATGTCCCTGTGTGAGGCAGGGGTGGGCCTTGGAGGGGAAGAGCCTTGTGCCGAGACCCACCTAGGAGGAACTCTGTCCTCCACCAAGCCCACCACCCCCTCTCACTCAAAAAAAAGGGTCACTGTAGCTGTTGCCAGTGTTCTGGGGGGTTTTCACACTCCTTAATGGACATCGGATGCTTACTGTCAGTCAGTAGAAAAACTTTATTCGGTCTTTTACAACCATAAAAGTATACAAGATAGACAACATACCATTCGTTAAAATGAGTAGATAAAAATAATAAAATAGCATCCAACCCTGTAGTTCATAACTGTCACAAATACAATCCAGTAGGTTCAGCAAAATGCACGCGCAAATTGTAAACTAAGCAGAAGGTAATATCTCAATATTCAATACAAATTATTTGGGCCAATAGTCCTCAAAACGTTTTAAAATTATTTTTAAAAACTTCTAAAAGGCATTTCATTTTTTAATCTCATAAAAATTCATGTGTTACCCTCCGCGTTACTTTTAACCTTTCGTAGCTCGTTCACCACGTAGAACTATAAAAATAGACAGCTCAGATCTCATTACATTTGCTTACTGCCTCCAAAGACCCGCTGGAAAGTCACTTTCAGCAGTGGTTTCCAGCTCGTCTTTCCTGCCACCGTGTGATTTTGGCTCCTTGCTGTGTGACCGTGTGAAGGGAGCCGAAATCGTGTCTCACACGCTTGGCACAATGTGAGTGGCAGGTCTGTTTTCAATACTCTATGCTGCTGGAGTAGCAGAGACTGTAGTATGTCCATTTCTTGTAGTTAAAACTCTGATAACATTTTGGACTAGCTGAAAATAAAATACTGAAAAGTTAAATTGTTATGCCTCTGGAATCACAGCAGTGGCCTCATCCCAAGAAGGCCTCAAAGTTGGTTAAAATGATTTTGATTGTATTCTACCAAGCATAATGTTTTCCAAAGTGATCTATTACAGGGTTAGTCAATCTTATCATTGGTGCTGTGAGAGCATTTCCCTTCAGTAACTCAAAAACTACAGGATTTTTACCCTGTTGGCTTTAATTTCAACATTACTGAGATGGATAGGATCTTTGACTCTTGGACCCATGTAATTAAATTCCCGCAATCCCGTGGCGAGCCCATCATAGACCCAAACTACAAGAGGGCCCCATAGGGAGCTGTATTAACTGCATCTGGTAAATATTATTATGGGGTATTTACTTGGTGCAGTAAGTGCCTCCCATTCCACGTTTTTCACTTGAAGGGGAGGCATAATACTCCAAAACCGCTTTCAGGTACCTCCTTCCATATAATTTGCCTTGTTCTAAACCTAATCTCACCCCCACCCCTCCAATAAATTTCAGCAGGTTTGACCCCCCTGAGTTTCTGGCCCTCAAGTTTGAGAAACAATGAAGACAAGTCTTTTAAATACAAAGTAAAGTGTTTGTACTATGGGTTATCCTCAAAAAGAAGTCTGTGGGTGTTCGAATTTCCACATTACTGAAAAATGTAAAATTCCACGTCTGTCACTTTATGCTCTCAACTCAAACACACGACAAACATCTCGAAACCAATCAGTCTTAAATGTCATCTCGACTGAAACGCAGATCATTCCGCACTGCATTCTTGGGAACAGGTTCAGCGGGCAGGCACTGTCCTCCACTACACACAATCTCTTTCACCATCTCGAGCACACTTTAGCGTTGAGAAAATATTTTACTCTCCAGTTCTGGACTTCCAGCTGTGGTTGTGTGTAGTCAAGCTTTGTCAGCGACGCTTGAAAGAGACCACAGCAGTTCGCTTCTTGGGCCCCTGAGCAAGACATATTTTGGGGCGCCCCCTGTTTGAAATTTTACTGCCCATTCACTGCATGATGGTAAGCAAACTTTCAGAAATGGGGTTCACACAAAAACAATTGACAAATGTCTTTCCTTGGTGGCCAAAATCTGTTTGATGCCACTGGGAAAGGCTAGAGAGACTCAGAGGTGGAAGTAGGCAGGGAGGAGAGAGGCTGAGATATAGAACTAGATAGAGGTAAGCTAGATAAGGAGAACATTTATTTTTAGAAAGTGGGGGCCCTGGGCAGTTGTCCACTTTGCCCGTGCCTTAAAACGTCTCTGCACCACAGTGCTGCGGCGGGCCTCCTTTCACTCATGCTCCTTTCTGTTAGCTTTATGTTCTTTTAGACTCGGCTTGACCTGCTTCTGGAAATTCAGGGGGATGTTTACAATAAAATATCGGAGAGCTGTGTTACTCTACAATTGGTAATGCCATGATTTGACATTTTTAAATGCAAGGATGAGCCGTATTTACAAAAATATGGTGCACCCCTGCATTTCCCCTAGCGCTGGCACTAAAAAAGGTGTCTAGCGCTAGCGCAGGCACCCTTGCACCATGTTGCAAGGGTGCCTGCGCTGCAGGGGCAATTGTTTATGTGCAGGAATGGACAATTTCCTGCACATAAAAAATCTTTAAGGGCAATTTTCTGTTTCTATGTGTGCTGCAGACACTGCAACACCCATTGCACGCACCTTTCAGCTAAGTGATGTGTGAAAAGTGGACTTATTTAAATAAGGAGAGGGGGAACTCAACACCAGAACATCACGAAAAGTGACGTTCTGGTGGCGATCTCCCCTTGCTCCCCCAAGTTTTTTTTGTTTAGATCTTTTACAAGTCTGTTTTAACCTGAGGTCCAAACTTTAGTGCTCATGAAAGGCCAATATGTGCAGCTGGAAAACATCAGCTGCTAACTAGTGTTGTCATCCAAAGCAGCACCAAGTGGGACGCCCGAGGGAGGGAGAAGCGGGAGGAATCCCCAAGGGGGTAAGCACAGTTGGTTTAATCTGACGTATGCGTCAGAGTGCTAATAAAAAGCCAGTGAAAATGGGTGTGGTCAGTTCCAGGACCACACAACCATACTGCTGTGTGTGTGACTTTTTTCTATACAGCTGTGACATCACCCACACACTACACTGGTGACAAGTGGGCCGAAGTCACCCCCCACGTGTGCCGAGATCTCGCCTGCTCTCCCCAGCTGCCCGATGTTTTCTCCACACCGGAGCATGCTCATCAGCCTCGCGCAGCAGCCCGCACTGCCATCGGCAGCCGATGTGTTTGTCATCAAGTATCTGCAGGTCGAAAACGTGCTTTGCTACTCCATCTTGGCGGTGCGACATTCACAAGATCTCAAAGACTGGCATTGAGGCTGGCCCCCACGAATCTGAAGAACGCCATCATGGGGCATTTTGAGCCGTACACCATTCCCGATTATGAGTGTTTTCTTCTCTCCCAAGCATGTCAATGCCCTGACAAGTCTGTCGATGTATTCTACAGCCGCCTGAAGAAGCTCTCATGCATGTGCATACTATCGGATGAAGATGATGAGGTGAGGGCCCAGTTTATCCAAGGGTGTGCTTCCTCCAAACTTTGAGAATGGATCCACCAAGAACCCAATATGTCCATGAGAGATATCCTTGTCATGGGGCGCTCCAAGAAACTCTCCGAAGCCTGCGCCGCTCACATGGATCCAAAACAACCATCACCCATTAAAGAGAAACCCGTCAATGCAACCTGCAAACAAGTGCACAAACCAAAGCCAGAGCCAACCATACCGAAACAACCAGCCACACATGTGGATGGTGTGGTGGCTTCTACCCCCACTCAGGCAACTGCCCTGCCCGAGGAAAATCCGGCAGTGCCTGTGGCAAGCCTAACCACTTCTATTATGTATGCTACTCATCCCAGAAGCAACGACCAGTGCTTCCAAAGAAAGCTGTTAGCGCAGTAGAGTCACACCTGGGTTGCACTGGCTGAAAGCGACATGGTTGATGATGACTCAGAGGTTGTCCATGTGGTGAGAGCGATCGACCCGCTTCGAACAACCCACTAGGCAACCCCCATGTGCCTTGTTGGTGTACAAGGCCATCCAGTCTCGGCCCTCATTGACAGTGGAGCCTCCATAAACCTGATGGCTGCTGAAGTATACCACAATCTTTCCAAACCTCCTTCTCTACGCCACTCAAGAGTACAGGTGTATGCTTCCGGCAACCATGCAGCCTCTGCGGCTAGAAGGCATGTTTCAGGAAGACCTTACTCATGACTCCACATGCTGGGAGGCAAAAATGTATGTATCCCAAGAAGCTGCCAGACTGCCCAGGAACTCAACTGAGTACAATTTGCCTTCAGCGTGCACCAGAGCCATTGCCACGGGGGCATTTGAGTGCTAGGTCAGCCCATATTTATCTTTGGCCCCCCAAATGACCAAATTATGTGGCGCATTATGTGATAGTATCACTTAATTATTTTATCATTTTTGCATGTTAGCATTGTCACGGCACAGCAAAGGTTTCACTTCATTAGTACCAGTTCCACATCCAAATATAGCTATAAATAACTGAAAGGAAACCAGTCAACCTTTGCGAAGGACCTTCCACTGTGTTGCAGCTTTTGTAGTAACTTTTGATCTGTTTGAGCTAGAAATAAAATTACTTTTTTGTTGAAATCTGTCAATTATGCAGCAGATGATGGATTAGGTGGCAAATGCAACAAATTCATAATTATGCAATGTTAGAAATGGGATCTCTAGTTGGCAAGGGCTTGCACCTTTGTCCAAGTAGGGACCCTTCTTCCTAGTCAGGGTAAGGGAGTTACACTCCTAAAATAACCCCTGCTCACCCCCTTGGTAGCTTGGCACGAGCAGTCAGGCTTATTCTAGAGGCAGTGTGTAAAGCATTTGCACATAACCAACAGTAATATAGTGTAAGCACTACAAAAGGACACCAGACCAGTTTAGAAAAATAACCAATATTTTTATATACTCAAGACAAGACCAAATACGATAGAAATCCACAGTACAGTACTTTAAAAAGGATTACGTTGCAAGATAACTTCTTCTTTGCAGAAATCGTGAAAAACAAAGTTCGTGCGAGTCAGTAGCTCCGTCCGAGTCTACCGCGATGCTGAAAACAAACAAAGTCCAACAGTTCCAGCCGACCGCGTCGATACGGGCCGGCAGAGTCGTGCACAGACTTGGTCACAGTACCTTTCTCGTTGTGGCTGGTACAGAGTGTACGAGCCGGTCGGCGTTCATCGCGGTTGCGGTGCAAGACGGAGCGATGCAAGGTGCGGTGTCCTCTCGATGCGGTGCAGGCAGCGGCTCGATGACAGTCGTGCAGACGGAGTTGGTGAGACCAAGGCGGGCGATGCAGGGTGAGACGGTGCTCGATGCGGTGCTGGCAGGTTGCGATGCAGGCGACCAAGCCAGAGTGCGGGAGCTGGCGTCGGACAGCGGTGCGAGTCAGAGCGGTGCGTCGCGAAGCGTGCGAGCGGTGCCCCAACTGCGATGCGGTCACGATGGTTGAGCCAGATGCAGCGACAGCGACGGTCTGGTCCGGCCGGTACAGTGAAGCGATGCGAACTGCGGTGCCCACAGGTCACGATGCAAACAGCGGCTCGATGTTGACGGCGTCGGATGTCGTCGTCGGTGAGACCAGGGTTGCGGTGCGAAGCGGGGCGATGCGGTCTGCGGTGCAAACAGGACACCGGGCCAGCGATGGAGTCGGTTGACGGAGTCGGTTGCGTGTTCCCTTCCTCTGTGGCAACTGAAACAGCGGTTCCAGAAGCGGTACCCAGAGGGTTGTGAAGTCTTTGCAGTCCCTGAGACTTCTTAACAGGAGGCCAGCTCGGTTTCAGGCCCTTGGAGATTCTCAGCACAAGTAGTAGAAAGTTCGGTCCAATCCTTTCACTGCCCAAGACAGAAGCAGCAACTGCAGGCCAACCCAACAAGGCAATAACTCAGCAAAGGGGCAGTACTCCTCCTAGCAGCTCTCCAGCTCTTCTTCTTGGCAGGTTCCTTGATTCCAGCGAGATCTAAATTCATGGGGTCAGGGCCCCAATATTTATATCCCAAATTCCTTTGTTCTCTGGAGGCAGAGAAGCCTTTGCCTAGTCCAAACCAGTTCTTGTCAGTCCTGGAGCACTTTGTTGACAAGTCTCCTTCTTTCCTTTCACAGTGCAGGCCAGGGACATCAGACGCACCACAGGAGGTGGAGCCAGCATTGTGGAGGGAAGGCCCAGCCCTATTCAGGTCCCAGGTACATCTCCTCCCACCCATCTACATGTAGATCTTGCTATTCAGCCCTGTGCTGACTCACCCTGTCTCCTGGCATCCCCCAGCCCCTGTCACTCAGACTCCAGACAAGGAATACACAACCTAGCAGAGGCAGGCTTGGATGGTTAGACAAGAAAATACCCACTTTCTAAAAGTGGTATTTTCGAACACAGAATGTTAAAACCAACTTCACTAAAAGATGCATTTTATCATTCTGAGTCCAGGCATACTAAACTCGAATTTCTACCATGTTCCCTGGGTCAGTTGGGATTATAAGCTGTAATAATCAGAACTGCCCATACTGGCCTATGGGGAACAGGTAGCCTTGCAATAGTGAAAAACGAAATAGGCTGTAATTCACTATCAGGACATGCCACACACACCAGGGCATGTCCTACCTTTCACATACAATGCACCCTGCCCACAGGGGTACCTTGGGCCTACCTTAGGGGTGACTAACATGTAGAAAAGGGAAGGTTTAGGGACTTGCAAGTGTGTGCACTTGCCAAGTCGACACGCCAGCCACAGACTGCACACAGGCTCTGCGGTGGCAGGCCTGAGACACATTTTACACGCTGCTGTGGTGGGTTGCACAACCAGTGCTGCAAGCCCACCAGCAGCATTTGATTTACAGGCCCTGGCACACGCAGTGCACTTTACTAGGGACTGACACATAAATCAAATAGCCAAAACATGGAAATACCAATCCATAACACATTTCATACAGGAGCACTTGCACTTTACCACTGATCAGCAGTGCGTAAAGTGCGCAGAAACACTAAACCAGCACAAAACAGAGTCAAAACCGGGAGGTCATAAAGCAAAAACTCAGGGAAAACACGCCAAAAGATGCCAAGTCTAACATGCAAAAAAACACCTCAACCGCAAAATCACATAGTTCTAATATGAAAAGTAATACAGTAGGATGTCAATTTGTTTCTAGTTCACAGAAATATAAATATAAATATAAATACCTGTAAATGAACTACACAAATATTTCAACATATACCAGCAGTTATAAAAGCACAAATGAAGCACATTTTGTTTTATACCTCTGAAGTCTAATGGACATTTTCTTTTAATAAGATCAAAACAAATCTTGGTGATGCACAAATGATAAATATTGTATTGTATTGTATTGCACATTTGTATAGCACTTACTACCCCTATGTTTGGCACTGGAGCACTTACCTGCATGTGCAGCAAGCTATGCCATAGAGGGTGGTGTGTGGTTGGAAGGGTGTTGTCTTTCTTTTGTGATCCTATGTGGGAAGTGTTTCCATGTTATCCGTGATAACCACCAATGTCCGGTTATTGTGTTACGAGATGCATCACGTACCAGTGTGGTGGATGATGAGCTGTGGGAGACACAGATGCGCAGTTTATTATTTTTCAGTATGTTGGTAGCTTTGAACTTCTATGCAGGTGCATTTGTGGTGTTTCTTATGATATAGTCTGCTTTGCTGGTTATTGCACTGGGTTGTCCAATCAGAAATTTTGGGTAAAGGTCCAGGGCACAGGTGGCATTGCTAGAGGGAGAGAGAAGTGGAGAGATCTGCTAGGATGTGCATTGTTACTATCTTCTCATATCTGAGAGCCATTGTGAGATGTAAAGTAGCGGTCATAGTGTATAGATATTCGGGACCAGTAGTCATGGACCAGATTAAAGCCCTCCAATTGACCAGCAGTGTGGACAGAGCTCTTATTTCATGCCTGTTCATTTGGTTATTGGCTGGTTTATTGGCTGCATAGTACTGGTGATGGACAAACCTCATAGCCGATATGTCTTATGTGAATGTAAGAGGTGTAAGTTACAGTTGGCTGCTGACAGCTGAGTATTGTGGCACTAGTATTTGTGTGGGCCAGAAATGTTATGTATGAACTTACACAACTACATAATACCCCAGCGAAGCAAAAGTCAGCCCTCCTTAACTTACCAGCCTATCGAGCATAGTTTGCTGGTTGGGTTGGTTTCAACCTGTGGATTGTAAGCTAAAGATTGAGCTTGAGGATGCAACTGTCTTACCAGGTTCTGTTGCCAGATGGTGTGGTGCTTTAGTTGTCTTGGAAATAGCCACATTTGTAACTGTCTTCTGAAGTTTATATGCTCCTGGATGCTTTGAATGCTGGCTTATAGGGAATTCCAGAGCTTGGCAGCTTGTACTGAGAAAGCAGTGTCTCCTACGGATTTCTTATGGTAAGGTGGTATGATGATAAGTGGTGCAAGCCTGGGGCACAGTGTCCTGATTTGTTTGTTTTGCTTGAATTTAGCTTGTAAGTATAGCAGTCCTTTACTACAGGCTCTGTGAACAATGCAAAGTGCCTTGAACATTGCTCTTCTGGCTATAGATAGCCTATGGAGTGATTGCAAGACTAGAGACATGTGCTTTCTTGGGTTAAGGCAGAGAAGGAGTCTTGCAGCACCATTTTTGATGAGTTGTATTTTGAGTATGATGAATGCGGGTGTGCCAAGGTATAGGCTGTTGGAATAGTCAAGCTTGGAGATTATCCGAGGTATGGGAGGATGCAATGCAGTGTTTTCATTATGTAGATGGCACTCTGTTTTACCTTGGTAACATGTGGTATCAAATATAGGTATGAATCCATAATTCCCTCTAGGGTTCTGACTTCTCTTGATATTGTTGGATGGGCCTCATGTTGGCGATAGGATGGTATTTTTGTCATTTTCCCCAGGTCATAAGATCAGTATTTGCGGTATTTAGCTTTAGATTGTTATTCATCATCCATGTGTTTATGGCCCAAAGGCAGTCAAGTTTTAAATTGTAGCGGTCATCCAGACCATCTATTTTTAAAAATGATTTGGGTGTCATCTGCATAGTTGTAACAGGTGGGGTTGAATAATGTAATCAGGTTTGGTAAGGGGATTTGGTAGATGTTGAATAATAGTGGGGATATGATGGACCCCTGTGGGACGCCACAGTGTTGTGTGTGAGAAGCTGATATGAAAAGTGGTACCCACACTAGTTCACCTTCACAGATGGAAGGCCAAGAATTCAGTGGGCATTAGCTGAGCTCCCGTCACATTTTTTGTTGGAAATTGGGTTACTGGCTGAGGGGGATGAGACCCTACTCTAGCAGCAAACCCCAAATTAACCTGGGCTTAATCCTCTGGTAGCTTGGCACAATGCAGTCGGGCTTAACTTAGAGGCAATGTTTAAAGTCTTTCTACAGTACTTCAAAAAGTAATAAAGTGCAAACAAAACACATGGAAAATCCCACACCAATCTAGAAAAATAGAGTAAATTGTAATAAATTATTTGACACCAAAACAACAAAAAAACAATCAGTATTACTGGAGAAATGCAATTGTAAAGATTTAGGTAATAAGAGTGCCTAAAAACACAAAGAGCAACTGTGGTTATCTGGTCGCCCTGGACCGAACAAAGTCACAAGTTCAGGCTGACCACGATGAAGCATGGGCCAGATACAGGAACCCAGTTAGGCCTACTGAACAAAATACCTTAACGCCTGGTTTGCGGAGCATTGCTTGATCCCGCATTGAGGATGCGTCACGCAGCAGCGATTCTGAAGTAGCTGATGAGCTGCGATGCGGAGTCCTGCATTGTTGTCAAGGATGAAGTGCTTGCAATTTGAAGGCATCCATTGAGGGTGTGTCGCGTAGCGGCTGGTCCAAGGAGACTGCGCACTGTGATGTGGAGTCTGGCGTTAGGGATGTGTCGGGCTGTGGTGGTGCCGATGTGGCTGCTAGGAGATGGGTCACGCCGCATCGGTTCTGCTTACAGGACCACAGCTGGGTTGGCAGAGCACCTTCAGGCCTACTTCCAATGTTCCAGGACTGGGTTGGCATCTCTTGGGGGTCAAGACTCACAACAAAAAGAGACTAGGTGCTGGGTTTAAGATGGTTGGAGCCTTTTATGTCCCTGCGGCTCTTATCAGGAGGTCAGCCAATTAGCCCTTAGAGTCACTCTGGTAGTCCTGGGATCAAGATACAGGTCCAGTTCATTACCAGGGCAGCAAGCAGCAGGGCACCAGAGTGGCAGTCCTTCTTGAAAAGCAGCACAGAAGTCCTTCTGAGTCTTCCACAGGTCCAGAGGCCTACTCAAGAGTTGGGTCTGAGGGTCCATTTTTTATACCTGGTGACAGAAGGTTCTGGAGGTTACCACTCTAGAGGTGTTTTGAATTGTCTGCCTTCCTGCCCTGGCCCCAGCTAATCTGCGGTCAAAAAAGAATATTGTCAAACCCTTTGTGAGTGTGGCCAGGCAGAGCTTTTGTGATATGCAAGTGTGGTAGGTGTCAGCTCCTCCTCCTCATCAAGTCAGAGGTGGCCTATCCTGCTAGATCGAAATGGCAGTTTTAAACTGCACACAGGCTGCATTGGCAGCCCTGTGACATGTTTAGAAGGATAGTTAAGTGAGTGGCACAATCAGTGCTGCAGGCCTACTAGTAGCATTTAACTTACGGGCTCTAGGTATACGTAGTCCCACTTTTCTAGGAATTTACAACTAAATTATATGTGCCAACATGGTGTAAGCCAATTTTCCCATGTTTAAAGGAGAGAGCAAAAGCACTTTAGCATTGGGTTAAAAGTGGTAAATTGCACAGAGTCCTACAAGCCAAGAAAAACGGGGTCAGAAGACAGAAGGGTGAGAGCAAACTGTTTGGTGATGACCCTGCAGAAAGGGCCAAGTCCAACACCCTTCGTATATGGTATGTCACACAGGAAGTTGCTGTATGAAAGGATTACACAACTGTGTAGGGCATTGAGTCATGTTTTTCTTAATCAGCAACTTTCGTGACCTTTCCTATTCAGAATGCATACATGGTCGCCACTACCTAAACTTACCAGTCATTCAGAAGCAATGCCCAATCATGAAACCCCAGATTCCAATATGACATAGTGCTTTGATTAGCCTATTATGCTTGGGCAGAGTCATTACAAGTCAGGTACAACTTATGTTTGATTGACATTGTTTCAGTCTACACTGGCCTGCTATGAAATATATCCTGGTGAGATAACTGCTGCTCTAGAGAACTATATTATATTTGCGGGAGCCAGATATTTTGTTAGGTTAATCTGCTTGCTACAGAGGGCTGCAAATACCCTGTGAATCTGAAATGATCCAATATAGCCTGCCATGTCACAGACAGCTGCTATAATAGAATATTTATCTTTCAACAATGGTTTAATATCTAGATAACCTTGCCAGGGTCAACAAGCTGAGAATCCATCCCCTTGGACAAAATATTGTGGAAACTATAGTCAGGGCATCTAGTTTTCACCCTTGCTGCAATTGTAAAATGTTTCAAGCACACAGTTTACCACTCATTTCCCAAAATGTTCTTGATGGATATGCTCCAAGTTCTCTATAAAGTTTTTTAAATTTGTTGCGAGTTAAATTAAAACTTCACTAACGAAGTTGGTTGGAATTAGGAAACGCCACTCTTTATGAAGCAAATTAAGTTTCCTAAATTTATGTTACGTTTATCCTTTCCGGCCTTCCAGGTGTGATGATTTCCTTATGCAGAATGTCCCAGGTAGGACATCCTTAAGCAAAACAATTTTGAGTGTGGAGACTGGACATCCACCAGCTGGGGTAAGAGGTGTGGGAGCAATGGCTCTAAGCTGAGGCCAGCTTATTTATTTTAAAATAACGTGATGAGTTTTGCATTGGACAAAGTTTGAACAGTTTAGAAATACACAAAGTTGCAAGTCAGACTTTACGTCCTTCTACTATAAATCCCATCTAATTGATAGGATTTAAAGTTGAATTGTGGAAAGTTGCTTGAGCATGCTTTAATATCTACCTTAAAAAAAAACTTGTATTCCTTCTCACAGAATCACATGGTGTGCACCAGAATATTAACACCTAAATATCAAAGGCACAGAATATTGAGGACAGAATATTGTATCCAAAATATTGACCGGTAAGTAAGTATAGATTTTCTATGCCTTATTCCACCTACATGGTATATATATCTTCAAGGTATGTAGATTTGGAGTTAGGAATAGTAAATCTATATGTCCTATTTATGCATTTGCCTTTCAATATTCTGTCCCTGATAGTCTTGTACCGCAATATTCTGGGGTCAATATTTAGTAGGCCAACCAGTATTTGGGAAAGAATGTACCTGTAGAGCACAACTTTAATGTGTGATCATAGCTGAGGGTCATGCCCCCCAAAAAATATATTTCTGGCTACGGGACTGACGTGCATGCCCAGGACCTTTTGGAGCTTCTCTGAGACTTTGCTCCCCTCTTTGACGGCATAGGTTGACTGGTAGTCCCAGGGATCCACCTACATATCAATGAATCCGTTACTCCAGTGGTAACTTTGACAGAGGAGGATCCCCATCCACCTTCGCCCCAAAGTGGAGAAGGAACTGAAACACTTAGAAAGGCCTGGCATCATCGAACGAGTGAGAGGCCTGACCTGTGGGTCTCTCCCATTGTAGTGGTGAAAAAACCCAAGCAGCCTGAAGCCGTATGCATCAGCATAGATATAAGGATGTCAAGGCCTTGTATCACCAGGATCGCATAATGTTAAGTATGGTCCACCTCCTGATAGCCCCAGAGTCTGGATTGTATGGTTACAGACTATTGAAGTGATCAAGCGGGGGAAGGTAAGGTAGTGAACAGCGGGGAAGGAGACCTGTAAAATATAAAATAATTATAACACATATAGAAATGCTTACTCCCTAGTTCAAAGGTTTAGTAGTTGCCATGAAGCTAGAGATACCTGAAATAAAATTTGGGTTCTGCCTTTGAAACCAGGAAGCACGGATCAATGAAACCCACTCATCATGCTCTAGGGTGGAGAAAGACAGAAAGAGAAAACACTATGTTCAAATAGAATGCTTCTGTCTCTTACCTAATCAGACACTATGGGGCCTATTCTCAAGCCCCTATCGCCACGGGAACGTCACTTTTCCTGATGTTCCCGTGGCGATAGGGTCAGCGCCTTATTCTCAAGGCAGCGTTAACCCACTTAATGTGGCTTTAAGCCACGTTAAGTGGCTTAACGCTGCCTTGAGAATAAGGCACCTTTCACGCTAAAGTTAGCGTGAAAGGGGCGTGCAGTGGGTGTTGCGGTGGGCGTTCCACCGCAACACCCATTGTGATCGACGCTACCTCCTATTATCAAGGGCGGCGATAATAGGTGGCAGCGCCGAACTTAAGACCAGAAAAATCCTGGTCTTAAGGTGGCGAAACGAGGAGAAATGCTTTATTTCTCCTCGTTTTTGCTTTTTCCATGTGCGCTGCCTTGTGCAGCACACATGGAAAAAGCAAAATGCCATGGTTAGTTCATGTACAGGAAGGTGTCCCTTCCTGTACATGAACAAACGTTTTCAGAAATGCCATTTTGTAACTTTGATGTGTGCTGCACAAAGCAGCACACATGAAAGTTACAAAATGGTATTTTAGGATTGTTTATGTGCAGGAAGGGGCACCTATGGGGGAAGCTATCTATTATACACCTACCCACAATATGTAGATGAACCATCTGACAGGGGCGGAGAGTCACTGACATCCGGGTGCTCTCGAACAACCCCTGTTAATAGGCAGAAACACAGACAACAACCAAATGTTAAAATGATGCCTATTACTCACATAGCACCAAATGTAATGATTGTTCTTTGAATATAGAAAATCCAGTATGGAAACAAAAGATAGTTTACAGCACTCAAAAATAGCACCACGATTCCCAGGTACTAGAAAATGATAAGCACCAAGTCACATGATCCCAAAAAATACAAGGATTCGTCACCAGAATAATTTTCTTCCCTCTTACAGAGGAACTTAAGTATCCTTTCCACCGGCAAATACCATGCTTCACTGCACTGCCTGATCAAACCGTCCATCCACTCTGCATGAGCCGCAGCCACGCAGCACGCCAACAGAAGTGAACGGCATTCAAGCACCTCTCCAATCGCTCCTTGGAGAGGAGGTCAAAACATACTGATGCGCCGATGCGCACAAAATACGAAACAGAGTGATTGCAGCAAAGAGCTGAAACTATGGTTTTGGTGCACTCCGCACCCTTACCGGACCATAAATCCATGTCCAATATCTTCTCCAGGATCCAGAATAATCGGCCATGTCCAAGAGCCCAGGAGCTCTTTTGTGTACTTTGCTGGGACGTACGCGTGCATGCTTGCATACGTCTGAATATCGCAAGTTATCACGGGATTTGTAGTCTGGGAGGTGCTGCGAGGTTCTCTTTACGGCAGTCACCGTGTATGTTCTGACAGTGTTCATTTACAGGGCTGCGCACACGCTGACGCGCTGTGACAGAGGATACCTAACCTGGCGATCAAACGTGAACGTGATCTAACCCCAACCATTATTGACATTATTGGACAACTATCTGGGTCAAAGAGTTTATTTAAAATGTACCACCGGTCTGGCTACCATCAGATACTTTTGCACACGGATTTCCTACCAATCACCACATTCTCCACGTATGCTGGCCTCTGGAGGTATACCCAGTTGAACTTCAGAATTTCCAGTGTGGCTGAAGTATTTCAACACATATTCAAAGAGGTTCTGCATGGTCTCCGGGTGTACTGAACGTGAGTGGTGATATTCTGGTAAATGCCCCAACCCTCGAAGAGCACCTCACTCACCTCAGAGCCATCTTCACCATATTCAAAGAGCGTATTTTTACCCTCCATAGGGAGAAATGTGACTTTTTTAAGAAACAACATCAGTTTCTTTGGTTAACAGTTCTTGGACAGAGGAATTGGCACAGACAAGGTAAAGGACATCCAGAACACACCAGCTTCCTCCTCTGTGTCAGGTGTCTGCAGTTTTCTCTGCATGATAACGTACTGCTGACGTTTCAAGCAAAACTTATCAGACATCACTGGCCCCTTCAGAGGACTCACCAAGTCCACCAGGCCTTGAGTGTGGGGTGATGAACAAGAGTAAGTCTTTAAGCAGGCCAAGGCAGCATTATCAGCCGACATAACCCTGGTATTTTTTGATCCCAAGAAAGACTCTCAACTGGTCGTGGACACCAATCCCATTGGGCTAGGAGCTGTGCCGGCCCAACGGCATGAGTGCAGTGAATGGGCACCGGTCGCTTACACCAGCTGAATGCTCACATCAACAGAGCAAGGCTACTCCCAAATTGAATGGGAAGCAATTGCCAAGCTGTGGGAAGGCCGACATTTCTATCTATACTTATATGGACACCAGTCCACCATCTTCACAGATCACAAACCACTAATTCCCCTGTTCTGAGGCTCCTCCTCAAAACCCCCAAGGCCCACTACTGCACTGCCAAAGCTTAAGCAACACCCAAGGTGCTGCACACTGTTGGCCAAGAACTATCTGTCACAGACGAAGGCTGCCTGTTGAGAGGCCCATGCCTGCTTCTTCCAGAAAGCCTGAGACAAAAGGCTGTTCTTTTGGCAAACGGAGAGCACCAGTGTGTCGTCAAAACAAAGAACAGGCTGAGGAGTAAGGTCTGGTTTCCTGATCTAGACCAGAGGGTAGAAGAGGTCGTGAGAATTGCCCAGGCTGCTAGGTCACCAGCCAGCCAGATCTCTCAGCACGATCATCACAGAAGAAGACCCTGTCACTCTGTGGCTATGGTCAGGGCAGACTTTGGTAGCCTCCCCAATAGTTTCCACATGCTAGTTGTGGTAGATGATTTCTCCTGGTATCCAGAAGTCGAAATTGTCTCAACCTTCTTAGCGTCTGAAGTCATTTAGAAAGTCGAAAAGCTAATGGCCACCTATGGCTTGTCTGAAGAAATCCGTAGTGACAATGACCCCCCCTTCAGCAGCCATGAATGGGCTGAGTATCTGCAATCAAGGTACACCAAGCACTGCTGCATCACGCCCCGATGGCCTGAGGCCAATGGGGAGGTACACCGCTTGATGAGGACTGTGAAGAAAGTTATCCGAATTGCAGTAGCAGAGAACATCAACGTTGAGCGGGCTCTATACAATTTCCTGTGCAAATATAGACTCAAACCTCACTCTACGACAGGCATTCCCTAAGCAAGTTATGCTTTGGAAGGACAATGACTAGCACAATCCACCACCATCCTGCATAGCAAGTTCGGCCTATCTTTTGAAATCGCTCCGTGGACTGTTACCAAGATCAAATGCACTATGGTGACTGCTCAAAGAGGCACGGAGAGCGGCACCAGGAACGTGTTCCAATTCAAGAGAGCGCCCCAGTGTTCTATGATTGACTCCTGGGAAGATGATCCGATGGAGGTCACATCGGTGGACGGCAGGACCGACAGCGAGGATGAAGGTGACCAAGACTGCGGAGGCACTGCTGTTCCTCAGGAGGTGTCCCCTGCCTCAGATGGCCGTACCTTCACCGAGCCCAGCCACCGCGTACAGTGAATTGAGCCAAGCTACATCCTGTCTGCCTGATACTGGGAGATCTACTCCCGAACTCTCTGCGAGGAGTGATTTGGGCAGTATCACCTGAGACCCAGCCCTGAACCATCCCAGCGCTATGCCGACTTTGTGATTGACTGAGCCCACCCTGGCCCTGGCTGGAATCCAGTGAATAACCCTGAGGACTCCAGTGTAAGTCCGGGTCTCATGTGACTTTGCTGTAATGTTTTTGATAGTTGTTATCTGTTTTTTCATTTCCATGGTAAAGGAGGAATGATCACTAAAGAGCTCAGAGGGTTGACGCTTACTGCTGTTCTGACATGAGTTACAGGTCACACATTTGAATTGTGGCAAGGGCAAGTAAACTTATATTTGTTTCCGAGTTAGATGGAACGAGTATGAGTATATTAGGTAATAGTAACTCATTTTATTTATGGATTGCTAACCCGTTATGTCCTTTGTCTTTCTTGCTGCCTCCCACCTATTTCAAAGTAGATATTTCTTTAAACATATAGGAATGTACAGTAGACAAGGAGCAAACGTATCTGTGGGGGGAAGCGTGGTCGAGAGAGCAATGTTAAAATACCTATATCCCCCCCCCCCCCACCAAGAAGGGTGAACACTGGTGACGATTTGCAGACATTTCACCACACGGCAGACACCGACTCACTTGATGACGGTGTTTGCTCCTCGGTGATTGCTGCTTTCTCGGTTTTTTAAAATATATATATATATTTTTTTTTACTGGTATGCCCCCCACCTTGCGTGCTCCTGTTGCCCTTCCCACCCTGCCAACGGGGCATTTCACTACCTACAACTGCAGCACTGTTTAAGTAAGCGCTGCAGTGTAGGTGGCTAAAAGCCTGTCGACGAGAATGACGCAGCACTAAGTCCGCATACCACTAGTGACGCCTCTCTTCGAGAGAGTCCACCCTGCAGCTCCTCCAGAGCAATAATATGAGGAACTACGACTCTGCATGCAATCCATGTACAGGCATTGCTTCAAAATGCAGGATGAGTAAAAATGGCATTGCACAGCCAGATGCTGTGGTCAGATAATGGGTGGATGGTGGTGTTGACGTTCCAAACCTATTAATAGGATGATCAAAGAGAGTATCCTCAATGCAAATGCTCAGCCAAGACTATTAAAGAAAAACTTGCATAAATGGTCATTTTCCAGTTTTCAATTTTGTATATTTATTCAGTCGTCAATGTTATCATTACACAAAGCAAAAGTATGTTGAATCAAAAGCTAATTCGTTAATAAATGCAACAATGAAATGTGCCTTTAAGGAATTAAATAGCCGCATCACATATGGCAAATAATCAAATCAAAAGTAACGTGCCCTGGTGATGCAAAAGGTCCAGTATGCAGTAGTATTCTTAAATGCAGTACAAAGCTCTTCGAAGCGCCTTCCTCCCTCCTACCACCAACTCAGTCAGAATGTGCAAATCCCTGATATCAGAAAGAGACTCTCACGTTATGGGGCTTATTTACAAGCCCCTTGCGCCGCCAGTACATCACTTTTTCCCATATTAAAAGTCACGCAACGCGGCGCTTGTAAATAAGCCCATATGTTGGGGCAGATTTACAAGGAAGTGCTGCAGCGCAGCAACGTAAGCCCTTTGGCTGCGCCACGCTGCGGCCCTTCCAAAGCACAGGAATGCGACATATTTACACTAATATGTCGCGTTCCTGTGCTCTCCCCTGCGCTGGCGCACAAACTGCTGCCATGCGCCGGCGCAGGCACCCTTGCACCATGGTGCAAGGATGCCTGCGTCATGGGGAGATTGTTTTTGTGCTGGAAGGGGAACCTTCCTGCACAAAAACAATACCTACAGGCATTTTCCTCTTTCAATACGTGCTGTAGAATGCAGCACACATTGAAAGAGGAAGAAACGAGGAGAAATTAAAACATTTCTCCTCGTTGCGCCTCGCTACGCCACCCCTAGGGTGGCGTAGCATTCAGACGCATTTCCAGATGTACAATTCCTCGTAAATCTGGAAAAGTGTCTTGTTCCATGGGTGTTGCGTGGGAACACCCACAGCAACACCCATGGAACACCCCTTTCACGCAAAGTGCTGCGTGTAAAGGGGCCATATTTACAAGGACAGGAAAAGCCACGCAGGGTGACTTTTCCTGTCCTTGTAAATATGGAGCAGTAACATGCGCCACCAGTACGTCACAAAAAGTGATGTACTGGTGGCGCAGGGGGCTTGTAAATCTGCCCCGTTGTTTTTTTACATTTTCACAGTAGGTACGTTCATTGCCTTTCAGTATCCAAAACATTAGGGGGCATATTTACAAGACCCTTGCGCCACTGGTGCGTCACTTTTAATATGGGAAAAAGTGATGCACCGGCGGCGCAAGGGGCTTGTAAATATGCCCCATAGGGGCATATTTACAATTCGCAACGGTGCGTTGCTTCTTCCCATATTAAAACTGACGCACAACGGCGGTGCAAAAGGCTTGTAAATAAATTTTTACCCATATTAAAAGTGGCGCACTGCGGCACAAGGGGCTTTTAAATAAGCCCCTAGATGCACCGAGTCCGGTGATAAAGAGGCTGCACTCCTAAGTGATGTGTTTTAGATATGCGGGGAGCTTTAATCATTAGGACAAAAGGAGGAAGCTCAGGATGGTGTCTCTGGGGTGGTTTTCATGCAACCCCCTCTGCGGTATACTGACCGATAGGACTGCTGCAACAGATGAAGTGCAGTGCATAGCCTCCTAGGCAACCCTTACTTCACTAACGTGCACAGGCATGGAACTGTATTGCACTATAGCAAATATATAGTGCTTAATATCCCACACAAGAACTCATACTGTTCAGCTACAGTGATCCTCTGCAATTATGGGCACTTCTACACCAGTGATGCAGCTGCAGGGACCTACAGCTGTGGCATCATGCTCAATCCAAGTTCCGCAAAAGATGAGTAGAGTCCCTCTTAAAATGTATAGCTCAGAATAAAAGCAAAAGACTCCAGATATTATTCACAAATGATTTCAAAAGCATAGGACTCGGCATCAAGGGCATCTCATTGTAGTATGTGTTTATACTGTATTCTGATGGTAATGTACATCGCGCGCTGATGGCGTCTTTCACGTGGTCAGCGCGCGATACTTGTGTTATGTATTATGTTTAGTCGTGTTCGTTTGAACGCGGTCCAGGACTCTCACATGGAGCGTACGTCGGTGCAGGGTTCGGATGGCATGAGTCAGTTGCTATCCGGACGGCTGGCCGAGAGGACGCTCCGTGTGTCGGGTGGACGAACCTTGAATTAAACCTTTCAAACCTTCAAGAAGGCTTTGCTACTTATTTCATCTGGCGACGATTGGGAACACCTTTCAAACCTTCAAGAAGGCTTTGCTACTTATTTCACTCATGTCAATAACCTAAACCAGTGGCGTAGGGAACCCCAGCTTTAGCAGCTTAAGTCGGGGTAGCCACTGCACCGGGTGGCACAGTAATCTGTGTCCCAGTCAATGTTGATTTGTACCATATTCTGTCTGCAGGCCTGAAGACAATGTGCCATAAAACATTGCAAGGTAAGAGCAGGGCAAGGCTAAGAGGTGGGGGGTAAGTGCTGTTAAGTGAGCTTCAGGAAAGGAAAAAGAAATGATGAACGCATTTAAAAAGAACAGATAGAGCAGCACATAGAGTGAGTGTGTGATGAAAGATAATGTGAGAAAAAAATATGAGATAATAAAAAAATTATGGTAGATAGAATTGGAGAACAAAAGGGAAAGGAAGGAAGATTGAAAACAACAAAGGAAGGTTGCAAGGATGGAGAACTGGAAGGACGAACGTTTGGATGGAGAGGTGAAGGAATCAATTAGTGAAAGGTTGGAGGGAAGGGTGAATGAAAGGTTGACTGAAAGTGTGTAAGGACAAATGGACAGAAGTGTGAAAGATTGGTTCGGTGTGTGAAGGAAATGGCCATTGGATGGATGGAATGATGAAAGGATGTATGGATAGATGGATGGAAAGGTGAAAGGGGGGGTTTATGAGTGAAAGGATAGATGAATGAATCAGTGAAATGATGGATGGATGGAATTTCAATTGATTTCTGGAATAACAAAAGGATGGGGTGAAGGATCAAAGAATGGAAGAATGCAAGAGTGGAACAATGAAAGGATAGATAGGGGGGTGTACATGTGAAGAGAACAATTCTGGGAAATGTCAGGCTTACTTGATTCACGCACTCAGTGTCATTAAAGATTTGTTTCAAAGTGGGGGGTATTATAACTTTCTGGCTACTCCCTTGACCTAAGCTGTGCTATCTGATTTAGAAAGGAAATCAGTTTTCTGTTCCAAAGTAACAAAAGTTGGGACAAAATGTAAAACTCTGCAATCTTTGCGCCATGGAATTGTGGAAGTACAGTACCGTGGATCTGCGCACCTGCTCATTCTGCGGCAGGCTGACTCTGACCCACCACTGACAGTGTTAAAAACAACCTTTCTTTCTTTGGGCTGTGCTCTTTAATCACTCTCTCCCCTTAAATGTCATCTCCCTGGTATTGAATGCTGATGAGACTACTCCAATCGCAACTGAAAAACGGAAAAGAATTAGCAATTTAATAATTCATGTCACTGGGGTTTTTTGGTGTGCTGGCAATGTGGCATGTGGTGCTCAATGTTTTACCATCTGCTTTTTCTGTAAGCGATTTAAGACATTCAAGAAGACATCACACACTATTAAAACAGTGCAGAAAACACCATTGCTCATACCCTAAATACTCTCATTCATCAGAACATATTGCTGCATTGGGACTGTGTTTATTAACTAATTTGGTCGGAGGGCAGTCAGCTTCAATTATATTGCAAAACAAGATTTGGCAATGCCAATAGGTCTGGCTTATGAATGGACTGTCAAGACAGGCCTAAAACTAAAAATCCATGTTGCTTAATAACTGCCCTCTTCCCAACTTTGCTGCTGCCAGAGAAAAACGCCATAAATTGTCTAGTTTTCTAAAACACTTCAAGCTCAAGCAGCTGGATACATAAACACAATTATCACAGTTGCATGTAGGGCACTTTTTTTGTAGAAGCACACAGCTTTTGTCCAATCAAAAATATGCTCCTGGCTCCAAACATGTGGGCGGAGTCAAAGACCCTTTCCTTGTGTTTCTCACATAATTCTCTGGCAACAGCTACACTATCAAGCCAATCCATAACAAATGTACAATAATATTAACATGAATATGCTTTTAGAAAAAGATGCTACTTTTTAATGTCCTCTCTTTAAGAAGCTGTGGTGATCGCATGCTTTCCCAAATATTGCAAGATGTGTTACAAAACTAGTTGGATACAGGGTGCAGGGAGCTGAATAGATAAAGACGTGGGCGCTGTCCTTTGATGAAAGTGTGACTATAAGGAGTGCCCTCTCCCTCCCCCAGATTAACCCTATGAAGCCTTATGGACTAAATAGGCCAACTCAGACCAATGCAAAAAGAAAAAAGTCCAAATACTGTTCTGTATGATTTGCATGCATGCCTTTCTTAAAAACTTTTTTAAAAAGACGGATATACACAGCGATAAAGGCCAGTTACACTTATTGGGATTATCGCAAAAATAAGGTCCTGAAGAAAGCTGACAGACCCACACGGGTGATTCTAATGGCTGAAACATGTCAACCTCAGATGTATAGGGCCACTACTCCCCTATGACATCGCACTGTTTTTAACCTTGCCAATGGATCAACCATTAAAAAAGTAGTAGGATCCAGCAGGCAATTTTAATTTCTTCTCACAATCCCTAAAACCACATAGCCAAGGAACTCCACTTGCAAACGTGTTGAGCCTGTCCACCCACACTAGGTGAGCGGGACGAGGGTCCGATGATGAAGCAAGCCATAGGTGGTACCTGTGGGTGAGGACCCTAAAATATATCCCACAAGGGCACAGTGATTTTCACTGATTTACCTTGGTGACCAATCCTACACCCGAGTGAGACAGTGGCAACGCAACATTCTGTCTTGTGGATAGTAATAGGATCCAACAAAATAAAGTAACCCTCCTCAAGAGTATGAAAAGGTAAGCTGAGGGTAAAACCTCCCACATACTTCTCACTCCTCCTAATTGTTGTCCTGGAGTGCTTTTGTTACAGGATGTAAACATGACATTTTGGCACAAGCTGCCGATCCTGTAGCCCTAGCGACAGGCCCTTGCAAAGCCCATAACTCAGTCTTTAATGTGCTAGCACATGCTGAACAATTGATTTTTCCATCACAAGAGAAATGACCTACCATGTAATGTGTAGTATATCCCCTACAATTTTGTTATTCGACATCAGGGTGTTAACAAACATTGACAGCTACGCTTGATTGAACGTCACAAGCCAGTTATAGGTCTTCTGCACTTTTTCTGATACCTGACCACTTAAGGGCTGAGTTTGGGGGCTGCAATATGAAGCCTGGTTATATAGTGCATATTACAAAGTAAATCACTATGTATACTTTAGAGAATGTAGACTGCAGACTTCCCATGAGAGGCGCTTGCGTGAAAGCACTGGTGCTAGCCCTGTGTATCCATATTGTTTTGAAGTCCCTGCACTTTTCCCATCATGCATTAAAGCTTTCAGGAGTGTTACATGATAGTTTATACTGACTGCACAAGAGTCATTCTGATCCAACATAAAAACGTCCAATGTACCAAACGCTATGATAGGTGGTTATAGGAATGTTTAACTGCTTTGTCAGGTGCTTGCATTACGTACTATGTAAAGAATAATGTTTTAGGTCTTTCTACAAACATCTTTTAACTATCTTTTGTGAAAGACCTACTGTGGACAGTACCGATACTGAAAGTGGGCTTTGGGCTAGCTGATTGCTTACCACTGGTTGATTTTCTTGTCAGTCTCATTTGCTTGCTTCAAATTCAATGGCTTATTCTGTTGCTTCACCCTCCCTGTCTCTTTTTTTCAATATTATTTTTTGAGGGCCCAGCAGCTGAATTTCGTTGCCAGGCTGCTCCTTTCTAGAAACAAAATGCACTTTGACACACTATTTGTCTGTGTTTTGTTTAACGTTCCAAGATGGGCATCTCCATCTGGAATACTGAAAAACAAAAAACAAAATAGCCGCCACATCATGATGCATGGGCGGTGACTCTGGGTCCACTGTTGCGTTAAGACACATACATTTGCATGCATGGTGGCATGCATGTATGCATCATTCTGCTATTTTTACATTATTGATGTTGTTCAGCATCAGCAATAACCATTGACCAAAAATCATTGCCAAAGCCAATATGTTTGTATTGGCAAATGCAAAAGGCGAGTCCTATTGGTTTTTACCAATGCCTGTTGTTCTTTGCCTTCACCATGAAAAGTTTTTTTCTCATTACAGCAGTATAATTTTGTGAAGATTGTCTTTGCTCAATGGCCTTTAGAAGGAGAACACTACTAATGGCTTTATTTCTAGTTCGGCAGAGGGGTGCCAAGTTGCTGCAGAGGCAGAGATAGGCCCAGCCAAAGCCCACTTCCAAATCAAGAGTTGGTGGCTAGTTTGATGACCTCTTATCACTAAAAGTGTTTCTACTACATGGAGCACTTTTGATGACATGAAGCAATACATTCCAGTCTTCTCTGCCATGGCAGCGGGCAGGGCAATTATTTGTTTTAGGGGGGGGGGGGTCCATAGACAATCCCACAAAATGGAGATAGATTTTTTCCTGCCCACTACAATGGACAGGAAGAAAGATCTGGCATGGTGCTGCAAGAACAACCCTAAGTAGGGCAGGGCTCCCAAGTCATTCTGCAGTATGTGCTGGTAAGGGTGTTACATTGGAGGAGCAGGCGTGCCTCCGCCATCGAAAAACAACTCTCATCGCAAAAGCTATGACGTTTATACAAATGTCCCAGAGCTTTTTGACACTTTGTGAAGATCCACATTGGTTTTTATACCTTTTTTGATGGGTGCAACAAAACCACCTTTGCAACCTCGCACACTGTTACAAGGATCTGTAAAGAAATTCCTAATATTGACTCTTATCTGTCGACTTTCACCAATTTTCAGCAAGTGCTTTTAAATTCGATGCAACTTCCTTATTTTTTTCTTTTTTCTTTTTGTTCTGGACCTGACGTGTAAAGAGCTTGTAACTGAAAGTGTTGCCTATAAACAATGATATTTGTGTCTGATGATGCATATTGTTTTTTTCATATGTCTAGAATTCAAGGAGGCTTTATTATTTGCAGCCTGGTAAACAGAAACATACCATTTCGTTAGAGGAATTGCTTGAAAATGAATGCTGATTTCCCACTCACTATTGCCTTTCCTTTACATGATGCTGGGGTGATTCATTGCAACAGATAGCATTATGAATTAATGAACCCAATACAGCGGCATTATTGCTTAAATACCATCATTTGACATCTAGTCACTTTAGTTCAAAGTGCACCGCTACTGGTATGGCCTCAGTAGAGCTCGAAAGACACCTTATGGCATTGTACATTTAAAATAAATGCAAATTACATGCATTCTTATGAAATTCAGTCCCTGTTAAACATAATTAAAAATTGTATCAATTCTCTGGCCCAAGAGTCTCTCCCTGTCACTTCCCTCTAATGAAATTTCATATGAGGCATTTTCCTAGCATCTGTTAAATAATACAAGCCTTTAAGCAGGGCCAAACTCCTCTTTGTGGAAGAGAGGGGACTCGGAAGACAAAAACCCTCATTCCAAGCTAGACAGAATAGGGTGAAGTATTTATCGCAAGTGGTAAAGAACATTACCACCGGGTGAGGAATTTATCACATGTGGTAATTACCTCACATGACTACTTTTCAACTTGCAAATGAGGCACAATAGGCATTTAGCACACCAAAGTCTGCATGTTTTGCCTTTTTTACAGGCCTTTTCTTCAAATAATGTTCGGCAGGTTTAACCTGCCAGAATCTATCAGATGAAAACTGTGAGGGTGTGATAATTATCAAAGCAAACACAAAGAGATGATGGACGGAGCGCTGAAACTTTTCAGACCCTCACCCCCAGTCACAGATCTGGGTTGAATCCTTCATCGTTCTTTAGCTCACTTCGCCACCTCAGTTCAGACCCAGCTATATGCAAATCAGTCCTGACCCTGTTCCTCATGGGAACAGTCCAACCCGAAATGCCAAGCCAGGTCTTCCCTGGACAAAGCATCCCGGGACCGGTTTCGGGGTAACACCCCTCATCAGCCAGGCTAGCTTGAATCCAGTGGCAAAGTGAGCAAGGGACCAACGTCTGGGCATACCAGCCAACTTATGGCGAACAAAGCAAACACAAGGAGATGATGATAATTATCACACAAATCATAATTCCGATGACAGTGCAAACAAGCATTTGCACAGGGATCGAAATTTAGCCCTTCACTCATAAGGAGGGCCAGAGACTGAGGGCCTAGTGTTTTGTCTAAAGGATGGTATATAATTGTGGATACTGTTCTTACAAACATATATACTGACACTTGCACAGCAGCAGGAGTGCGACAGAAAGCAGCGATGACTACCAGGCACTATGGAAGATGTGCATTTACCATGCGGCTTAGATTAGAGACTTGGGGATTAATCTAGTTGGTATATATCAAAGGTGTGGCAAAACTACCCTTCTACAGATACTTCTTCACCTAAATGTACTCTTCTGTCTTTTTTTCACTCCTAACCTTTTCTGGAAGTATGCCTAGAAAACTATGCCAGGGGCAGTTTCCTAGAAGTACTACTGGGAATGTTGTATGACATCTCCCGCAGGTTCCTATTTCCCCTGTACAAACATTTATTTAGCGTAGCTTTCTGCATGGGGGAATCTTTTTTCAGTTTTTTTGTTCTCTGTGGAGAATGCCCTTCATCGAAACTCACACTATGTGGGTGATCCAGTTCCCTTTGCATCCTGGAAGAGGATTTTCACTGGCCAGGGTGGGTAATGGTTAGATTGAAGTTTGTGAATGCCACAAATGTACATGTTTGTTAATGTTCACAAGTTTACATGGCAAACCACACCTTGTTACTCACACTTTGCACCCCTTTGGTGGGATTTACTACTGCAGCTATCACAGCACTCATGTAGGATACTGATATTTATTTATTAAAGTAGTTTCGGCCCGTAGTGCAAAACATAGTTGCCTTTTGCACAAACAAGTTAAAAACACAATATACAAATTCAAATAGATTAAAAACAAAGCTAAAACACTATGGGCCTTATTACGATGTAGGGCGGCTGCGTTGCGAATTGGAACCGCCCGACCTTAGGTCGGCGGTTCCGACAGCAGTATTAGGATGTGACCCCCAATAGGGTTGTGGCATACATCCATTCTACAATGGAAGCTTGTGCAGCGGGTGGAGTAGGCCCGCAGCACAAGCTCCTGTTGTAGAATGGATGTTTGTAAACATCCCTGCACCATGTGGCAGGCACCGTGGTACCATATGTGCCCCCCCAAGCACCATGGAGGAGGGCCAGGGGGGCCCAGCTAGGGTCCCCCAAAGACACTTTCTGTCAGCCTGCTGCATGTTGGAAAACCCGACATGAAAAGACAGTCGGAAAGTGCCAGCATAATCCCGACGGCAGAGCCAAGCCTGGCTCAACTGTCATTAGGGGATTATGGTGGGATCCGACGCGGAATCGCCGTGGAATCACCGCAGTTGGTCCCTTCGCCCGATGCCTCCACCCGCCGCATCATGATGGGGCGGGCGGATCGCAATGTTAGATGTCAGTGGGACCGACACTGATGTGCGATCGGTGTCGGACCCACCGACATCAAAATCAGCCCCTAGATGTATAGTATCAGAAATATAAGAGACGGGTCCGAAATGTGTAAAGCAGTAGTTCAGGCCAAAAAGGCGGGACAATTTGCAGAACGATAATAAAGCAAGATGAACACAAAAAATAAATTCATTAAAAATTCTGAAGTTCTGTATGGATATCCCAGCTGAGCCTTAGATATTAGCCTGTTGCCCTGGCTGCAGAGCTCATAAGGTCACTTAGTAAAAAGAATATTTGGTCTGCTCTATTGCCAGGCTGCTTTTCGCTATCGCTTTTGGACCTGGCCTTACAATAGCAGCTGCAAACCAACATAGAGTGTTCCATGTCCTCTTTTTCACTTCATAGGCATTTATCAGAAACCTCTGGGTTGCAAGTGTACCTAATTGTATTTTGTAACAGGCACCCCAAAGCCCCCCTCCATGGCTAAGAGTCTTCTTTCTCTGTGGTTTGTTAACAAGACAAGGTATTGTTGAGAACGTGGGGATAGATCAACAGACCAATATGGGAACTGGTTTTTAAATTGCCATGGTCGGACAATATTTCCTGGAACTTTAAAGTCAAAGCTTGTTTTTGTATTATTTCATTTTGCCTTTTACGTGGTAACAGGCTTAAATAAGAAGATAGTGATCCATGGAGGAGAGATCTGCAGCAGTATATCCAGTTACGCGACACAGGAATCCTTTTGTGGATTCTAGGTAAATGTATGTACTTATTGCTCATTCTACAAAAGTAGAGGGAAATAAGTTTTAAAGTGTGATAAATTTCATTTGAAATTTTTGAATGCTATTACTATGAGAGTGATTTCCAGCCATTCCTATGCTTTAGTTTCCAGGCTGTCTTCCAACTTGCTGTTTGGCTTGATAACACAATCAGATTTGGTAACACTGACATTTGTAACAGTGGTTTGTAATTTTCCATTATATGCTTGACATGTAACATTAAGTAATAACTGATTAGGTGTTCACACAACTCCTGATGTTGCTGATTGCAGATACTATGGACGGGACTAAAAGATTGATATATACATGCTGCTCTATCTATTTATTGCAGATTTTCTGTGAGTTTTATTCACAATTATGTATAAGCTCCATGCCATTTGTTCTGTCTTGGGCTTTTGTGGCTGTGTATGATTTATTGTGATCCTTTGAATTTCTCTTAATAGCTCTTTGTTCATTATCTATACTTTTTCTAGTTTTATCATGTCTTTTGTAACTATAACTGTTTTATTGGTATTATGTGATCTGTTATTTTGCAATGACATACAGATGCTTTGTATGGATTATAATAATTGTTTTGGTACACCTTTGTATCCTCTGTTTATTTATATGCCAATGAAGACCATATTTGATTTAATGTGTATATTGTTCCCACACTATTTGTAAGGTGTTAGTTATCTTTCAAGTGACTCCTTTGACAGTAATTTTTGTTTTACATTGTTTGAAAATGCCACACTTTTAAATCCAAAAAAACACTTTTTCGAAACAGAGAACATTTGACCTTTATCTTTGCAACTATAAAACATATTTTAAAACAACTTATCCACGAGTAAGAAAATAAAGGTTTAAAAATTTGATTTTTTTCCCAACCTCAACATGACTATTACCTTGACTTTGTACATTTTCTTGACTTACGATTATAGCAAGAAGGCAGGTTTAATATTCTTACAGAATATGATCAAGACAATTTCTGTTGACAATTTTGCAAAAAGCAAAATTATCATTTTAATCTGGATACTTCAAAAAGTTTCACGGCTCATCAATAATACCAAGCATGAAGTACTAAATATTTATCATTTTTTAGAAATCTTTATGAATTCTAACTTGAGCTGGATGAAGCACATTTTTAATTTAAAACAGTGTGCTTGGTTGCTTGCAGCTGTTTAATTCCATCCATTAAAAATGATCTGGTTCATTTAAGGGAGCTGCTAGTGAAGCACCCTATGTGATCACAATGCAAAAGTTGATATGGTCTGTACATATAATTTCAAAATGTGTTGGATGTGTACCACTTAGGGCTGTATTAGGAGCTATAGTTGATGAGAAAAGGTCATTCAAAGCAGAATTAAGGCAGAAAATCAGAGAGACAGCTGTTTAAGTGATCTTACTAAAAGACAGAACTACATTGGTCCTTGCTTTTGTCTGTCTCTTTTCATGGGTAGATAAATAGATCTAGATTCTAACTTTATTTCCTCTGTGAAAGCTAATTTTTATGTGATTTTTAGGTCGAGCCTAGAGTAGCGCGCAAGCTCTGCTCTGGCGAAGACTTTATGTAGGGGTTTTAAAAAGCTGACCAGACGCTCGTGCGTCATGGCCTTTTCTGTGCGGTTACCCGGCATCTGTTTGCAATTATCGTGCCCAGACGCGGGCGCGATAATTGGAAACACATGGCCATTGTGCACGAGCGTGTGGTCAGCTCAGCAGGCTGCCGCGCTCGCCCCTGCTCCTCGAAGTTGAATTGGGATCCCTTTTCTCGTTCTTTCAGTCAGCATTTCTCTGGTGAACTGCAGACACATAAAAGGCGATCTTGCCCGTTCTGGCTCGCGCCGCTGATAAGCCCGGCTGGAATGCGCACTTCGAAGGGGGGGTTTGTTGCTGTGGGGGCCGGCCGACTCTGTCATGTACTCGAGGATGAATTAATGAACGCGCAGATAAATACAGGCTGACCGGGCTTGAAAGAGGGGGGCGTTGCGAGCCAGGCTGGACACGCAGCATAGAGAGGCGTCTGTGCCTTCAATGATCTCTGGGAGGAGATCTCGGACGACCTGTGCACTCACCGCACACTCAACCATCGCGTGTGCCTCTCCCCAGCAACTCCGATACCGGGGTGCCCTCGCAATGAGCTCCCTGGCCCAGGCGGCAGTCTTCAGATAGCAGACTGTCCTCATACTGAGCTCCCACCAGCCCACCCTAGCATCTTTCACATACCGGGAAACTGTCGCACTGAGCTCCCCTGTAGCCTTCAGAGACCGGGGTTCCCTCATACTAACCTCCCACCAGCCTTCACATACTGGGGTGTCCTCGCAGCTCGCACTGAGCTCCCGAGCAGCCTCCAGATACCAGGGTGCCCACGCACTGAGCAACCCACCCCCAGCAGCCTCCCCCTTCTTTGCCTCCCCTTGTTTCCCTTCCTGGCCTCGGCTGACTGCAGCCAGCCAACTTAAGGAATAGAGCTCAGTTCAGGGTGACGGGAAGGGCGGGAGGCTGCAGCCATGAACTTGATTCCTTGGGCATTAGAAGAGAAAACATGTGAACACTTAATCCCTCGGGAGGCCCCTCACAAAAGAACTGCTTCCTCCTGAAGTGCACTCGCGCTGCCCTTTCATGTCGTGTGTGGGGCCTTTTAGAGAAAGGCGGGTTGGGGGGCGGTCAGACTGTTGCCTATGAACCCCTCAGCTCAACCGAGAACTAGGGGTGTTCTGGTCTGTAGGGCAGCGAGGAATGTTGGTGACATGTTTCTGGGACCGGCAGGGCTGGGGCAGTGTCAGTCGCATGCCAGGCTCCCTCTAACCACATTTTAGTATGTGGTGTACGCTGCACTTCATAAATGTTGGGTAACGTTAGAGGAGGGGTGAGATGTCTCTTTTTCAATTAAGCATGCGGTGTAAGAATGTACCTAGCGTGAAACCTGATCGCTAGGGGACGACCTCACCTACAGAAGTTGCAGACACCAACCAGGAGACTGGTTTAAAGAGAAAGTGTCTCTATCGTCTAATTTCTATTGTCCACGCAACACTGTCTCCTCAAACAAGGGCAAGAAAAAATATGTAAAATTGCATGCGCACACATTCTGAGAGATTTTGCCTTTGGTGTCCCCGTAGTTAATAGCATACCATAAAATCTGCAGGTCTCGGGGGCAGAACCCCGGCCTCCACGCTGCATGCATTTTGTGCTGGAGTACAGTATTTACCTCTCACCAACAACCTCGTGCAGCTTAAAGGGACATGTTAATTCACGTTGGGCCCATCTTCGATACAAAGCCTCGAAGTCCAGCTGATTGACATCTCGGCGCCGGCTTGGAATGCTTCCCCGTGCCTTTGATCCGGGCTTGTGTCTGTGTCAGCCATACAGAAGCATCTTCTTAAGCTGAGGCCTGGTGGGAGAAACTCCATTTTCCTTAGGTGCAATTTGATAGGCATCACCGGCTCTGTGGAGGAGGGACCTTTTTCTTTTAATTTCCTCTATACAAAAAACGTCTATGCCTGTAGAACTCAGAAAATAATACCCCAAGTAAAAATAATCAAACCTTTGGAAAGAAATCTAATTGTTTGCTGACTTGTTTGCTGTAGGAAATGACTAGTCCCTTCTGCTACTCGTGATTTGGCATTAATAATATTTGTGTGTTTACATTCACATTGTATATTTATTTTACTTTCTAGTAAGTTTGGATATTGTTCCCGGGATGTTATTAATGTAGGTTTAGAAGGACTGGATCCTTGGCGTATTTTCGAGATATCCATATATATTTATATATATATATTTTAGAAGCCCCATTTTATCGTAAACCTTTTTTGTGCATTTTGTAGCTGTCTATATTATTCTGTGTGCACTGCACGTTTTAAATAACTTACATACACACACAGGCTCTGACCTCGTAGCGCTAAAAAGACACAAGTCACTATTCTCCTCTGCACTAACCAAGATTTAATTCTGTTTCCTGAGGCAAGCATGTGTTCCTTAATCAGACTGCATGACCCAGTGTGTAGTAATTGTATAGCTCTTCAATCCGTAACAGCACAGCACCCATGGTAATATGCTGTATGGTTAAACACTTATAAGGTCCTAAAGGCAAGACCTATTGGCTATGCCAATGCTTGTACTGTGAAAATTAACTATGTTCCTTGTGGAAACTATCATGGACATTTTATGTGTTTGTTCAAATAAATTCATGGAAATACTGTGATAAAGTGGATTATTAGTTGGGGTGGATAGTAGTTCGCCACATGTAATAATCACACTATCCTTATTAGGTCCAGTAAGACATTCAGTAATTTAACACTGAGTCCAACCCCTGGTAACTAAGGCACAAAGCAGAAAGGCCTACCTTAAGAAAAAGTATAAAATATTTAGTATGTACAAATACGGTTAGAAAGTCAAAAAGACAACACAATAAAAATCCAAATCCAATTTATAAAAATAGAGAATATTTTAATGAGCAAAATGACATGAAAACAACAAAAATCCAAAACAGAAAACTGGAGATATATATTGTTTAAATTTTAGCTATAAATAGAATCAAAAAGTGCAAAGTGCCAACTGCTGGCAACTGGTCATGCTAGACCAGGACAAGGGTATATGGTTTCAGGCCAATTGTGATGGAGCTCAGGTCAGATACAGAGTCCAGATTTGTTCCTGTCAGAAGTTTTACTTTCTGAGACTTAAGGCCTGATTACGAGTTTGGCGGTGTGGGAGTGGGACCGCCCTGCCAAACCTGTGTACGCACCGTCTGTCTGATTATGACTTTTTTAGTCACTGCCGGGTGGTTTTTTGGCATTCCCATGGCGGTGCCTATAAAATAGGCATCACCTTGGGAACCTCAAAGGCAGTACCTGCATGGAATGGACTGGTGCAGTCCATGCCGTGCAGATACTGGGGTGCATGCACACAGTGGGGGCACAACATGTGCACTGCTGCATGCACCCCATGGCCCCGTGGCAACAGGGGGCCCTGTAGGGCCCCCTTTGTTTCCTCTCCACCATGGTTTTCATGGAGTCAGAACCACCATGAAAACCGCTTGGCTGGACCGTGGCGGTCCCGTCAAGCATATTGCAGCCTCAAGACCTCCGCGCCACAGCCAGGGATCTCTGATCCCTGGCGATTGCTGCAGTGCAATGGCTACCCAACCACCCTAGTTGTAATAGAGCGATCGACCTTGGACCGCCAGACTTGTAATCAGGCCCTTAGACTCTGAAATGGGAGTCATAAAAGGAAGGCCCCTTGCTGACTAGATAGTTTTGACGCCTTTGTCTGGTGAAGATTTCTACCTTTGGACTTAGTTACTTTTTTGGAGCTCGGATACATCCAGTGGGTCAAGACTGCAAGCTGAAGCCGAACAGAGTTCCACAAGGCTAAAAACCTTCTTTGCGACATCCAGCTGAAACAGATTTGCTGCTGTGAAAAAGTTCTGAAAGGGACCTACCAGAATCTTTGGCTCTGCAGCAATGCACCTTCACTGGATTGGCTTGGCAGGTTTGTCCGGTTCCTCTGTCGGTTCTCTAGACAAAAAGTCTTGAAAATTTGTCTAAGTCCCAGCTTTTAGAATTAGGTGGGAGGTGTCAGGTGCGGTTCCTCGGAAGCGATGCTCTCAAGATGCCCTCCTTCTGGAAGCACCGACTCTGAGTTTTATATTTCACCAGAGTGCGCTGTGGCCAAATGGGGGAAAGAGAATTTAGGGTGTGTACTGCAGGGAAGGAGACCTGAAAGGAAAAAGGTTAGTCAACAATTCTTAGTTCTACTTTCATGAAGAATTATTTTTACATTTCACACAAGAAAACACTGGTTGTTTCCACTAAGAGAGCAAAGTCCAGAATTACAGTACCTTATGTTAAATAACACAAAGTTCTTGATGGTCCTGAAATAAAAGCCGCAACAATTCTTTTCAAGGTTCATTGTGAGTTTCCGGAACAAGCCTATATATCCAAAGACAAATTTCTACTAAGTGGAAGGATTTAGTTCTCAGTGTGTCTCTCATGTTATGGTTGGTTGATCTCCTTTCATCAACCACTATTGCAGACCTAAACATGCCCTCCAAATCACCTCCTTACATGAGTGCTTTTTTACTTAATTTTCCAGAACAATTTCTGCTCAAGCACCAGAAGGTGGTACCTCATCTGAACGCCTGAAGAAGGTGAGCGGCCACTGAAAGCACGCAGTTAGAGAGCACGGTGTCAGCAAACATGTGCAGCCTTGTTCTGCAGGAAAACCGGAACAGCTCTCTGAAATTGAGGGAACCTCTTGGGTGTTTGACTCCTCGATGTGGCAGCTCCTTTCAAAACTAAACATGACTAGCAAGCGCAGCTGAAAGGACACAACCTCTTTAAAGAGAGGTGCCATCTCAGAAGGCAGTGCCCCTAAGCATGTTCCAGAACTTGCACCTGCTGCCAAAAGGAAACTGCAATGAAGTTGTCAGAGTCAGCACAAACAGATGAGTCATCAGGATCAACAGGTCATTTGTGCATGTTCCAGATGAACAACTGCTGCTAAAGGGAAACAACAAAGAAGTCACCAGAGTCAGCACAAACAAATGAGTCATCAGGATCTGCAGGTCATTTGAGCATGTTCCAGATGAACACCTGCCGCTAAGGGGAAACAACAATGAAGTCACCAGAGTCAGCACAAACAAATAAGTAAACAGGGACAGCACAAATAAATGAGTCACATAGTGAAGCCCCTTACTGGCCTGAGTTTTAAAGCACACAAAACAATACCAATAAAGACATTACAGTAATACACCATACGTTGTTGTTTAAGCATTGGGACATTATTGGTACAAACATGATGATGATACTGACTTTTAATACTTGTTTTAATACTTGCATCAAGGAGTTTGTGACGGGGCAGTATACTTTGACGCTTACGGGAACGAGTAGGTCATATTGACGGAGGCTAGCCGAGTCAAGGTCTATTCAGGCTCCTCCACCCGGGCTGACCATGGGGCTTACTTTTGCCAGTTATTAAATACTACGTGTTCAGTATAACCGTATGTAATTTATAATTATATCTAGCGCTGACACAATAAGTGCGCGCCCCACTGTTTTTCTTATCTTTCACTTTATTACAGGTTTGCACGGAGTGGTACACATGGGGCTGGCCCCCATGTTGTCCTGAAGAAGAGGTTAGGGGACACCTCGAAACATGTTGACTTAAAATATCAGGGACATTTAATTCTTTTCCCTTTTATTAACCCCTTTTTATCTTTTGCCAACTAGGAGCAAGAATAAAATCGTTTACGTTCACTAGTTAGGCAATTTTTAACAACCACTCACACCACTCCCCCTTCACTGCACTACACATAGTCATATCTTAAAAATTAGTGCTCCTACGTAACTATCGCAAGTCGCAGCACGCCCCAAGCAGTAGATGCTTGGGATGGCCCCAATTATGAAGCATGTCACCTAGGGGAAACCTTTGGTGAGTGAGGGGACTCAAGAAAAGAATTTTCTTTTCTCTTTTTGAGGTGTGTCTTACTCATTTAGTAGACCCCTCCTCTTCCCTATTAGCTAGGTTCCCTGATCCATTATTTACGGATCTTCTTTTGCTTTACTTATCTAAGGGCACCATGACCTTGGGGACACTACTTAGGGGTACGGACTCACTCCAGTAGAAGCCATCAGCAGGGTCCACTCGGCACTGGTCAGCTGGTTTGTTCCAGAAAGTGAGCTTCATGCAGCTTTTGTGTCGATTTAGCTTACTTAACAGGAGGTCAGCTAACTGACCTTTGGAGTCCACTTATTGGTCCTGGGTATGAGTGGGAGCAGATCCAGCCTTTGGGTTTCTCCTCAGAAAAGCAGATGCACTCCTTCTTCTATTTTCCACAGGTTCAGCAGTGTTCTGAAGAGGGTACTGGAGATGCCACCTTTATGCCCAGTGTCAGGCTGTGGGTGAGGGAAAATCCTACGTATTTGCTAACCAATGGGGTAAAAAGTGCATAGGGGTGAACTTACCCACTTTTGCAGCACTTTCTGTGTAGTTTACTATAAGCTATCCCATAGTGCCTCTCTCTACCTTAACCAAGATGGCAGAGGTGTGGGTATGATAATGGGCAAACCCTCCCGTGTAGTCACCCTAAACCAGCTCTGGGGCAAGCTCATCTCCCACTGGGATTGGTGCCTGGCTGGCTATCAGGACAGTAGAGGGTGCATGCCTAGGAGTGAGCTACACGTGCCGGTGACAAGATAGGGATACTTAGAAGTTATTTAAGTTTCTAGGTACAGCCCAGATAGCTATCCTGTTGGGGGAAGGTCAACTCTTCTCCCTTTGTCTCAGCTCTGGGGTACACTTCACACCTAAGCCAAGGAGCCATTCACCTCCTGGTTAACACTTGACAATGGCAGAAAGGCACATTTGGTTCAGGCAGGAAAATTAAATATTTTCAGAAGTGTCATTTTCAAAATAGTAGTATAAATTCTGACTTTACCATTAAGTTGGATTTTAAATTACTATAAAAATGAGCCCTAAAATCATTTTTCTAGCTACACCCAAACTGAAGTTAGAAGTTAGAAGGAGTTGTAATGTAACTCAGTGTTTCCCTATGGGGAGAGAAAGCCTGCCGATTTAAAAACGACTCTGGAAATTTCCCACTGCCAGTACACGTGAAGCATAAAATATGCCTGCCCTACTTTTTAAATGCCATCCATACTGCCCTATTGGCATTTAGTGCCTACCATAAAAATGACGTATAAGTATTAAAAATGAAGGTTTAGGCCTGGCAAAAGGTTTATTTTGCCAGTTCAAATTGGAAGTTTTAAAACTTAACACCCAGGATGCAGATCTGAAGACATGTTTTGCATTGTCACTTTATTTGTGGCACAATATGTGCCTGTCCACTAGTGACACTCAACTTACAGACCCTGGGTACACTTTTGTACCATGTATAAGGACCTATAAGTAAGTTAAATTTGCCAATCTGGAATCTAGTCAATTTCAACATGTTTTAGGTGTCAGAACATGGCACTGTTCATAGTCCAAAGACCAGCTAAATAATCTAGCAAAAAGTGGGGTGCCATGCAAAAAGGGACATTTTCCTACAGACTAGAATGTTGTGGCCAATCTTTAGAGAAAATGATTGCAAGATTGTTGCAGAGGTAACCACGCTGTCTTATTTTGAGCCTAGCAATTCAACAAACAGTGCTGTTGTCAAATATACAGAGCTAGATGCTATTAAAAAAAGACAATTACATCTAGGAAAAAGCAGGGTATTATCGAATTTGAAAAATAAATAAACTTAGATGGCATAAACGTATAATACTTAACTATCTTAGATGATGTGTTGAGTTTGTTCAATAACACAGCATCTTAGATCAACATTTTAGATTATAATTAAAGAGTTTTTAATTATAAGGAATGTATTTTAGATTAATTATTTTTGATATGCGTATAACTCATTGTGAAAATGCTTTAGCTGTGTCTAAGAATGGATTTTTTTTTGTATTGTAAGCTGGCCATCAGCAACAAATGTTGTACTTCCATTTTAAAGCTGGGAATATTTTTGTTCTGTGAGTGTTTTTCGATATTTGAAATGAATTTTTATAAAATCTATAAAATAGTCAGTGTGAGTGCTAGCACAGTTGCTGTAATGGTTAATTGTCGCAAAAGGTCTAGGATCAGATTTCATAGTTTGTTTAAACTATATGTATTCAAGACACACATTTTTCAAACTAAAAGTTTTACATTAAATGTTTTTCAAACTAAGATTGTCCTCCTGATTATATTGGGAAGTCTAATTCTGTAATTTTGCACCCTGAATTACCTTCGAATTATGGGGCATATCTACTAGAAAATAATGCAGCTGCAAGCCATTTTGCTGTGCCGACCTGCATCATTAGGAAAGTGCAGGGATGCGTCGTATTTACAGCAATACGACACATCCCTGTGCTTTCCTCTGTGCTGGCGCACAATTGGCTGCCTAGAGCCAAAAGAGGCACCCTTGTACCATGGTGCAAGGGTGTGTGCACTGCAGGGATGATTGTTTTTGTGCAGATTTGTGACACCTTCCTGCACAAAACAATTATTGATGGTGTTTTCCTCTTTTTATGTTTGCTGCAGAATGCAGCACACATAGAAAGAGCAAAAAACGAGGAGAAATAAAGGTATTTCTCCTCGTTGCACCATTTTAACGCCTCCCCAGGGGAGGTTTTAGAATGTGACGCATTCCCAGGTTTACAAAACCTTGTAAATCTGGGAAAGCGTCAGAATCCATGAGTGCTGCGTGGGAACACCTACAGCAACACCCATGGAACGCCCCTTTCACGCAGAATAATGCGTGAAAGGGGACCATATTTACAAGGCCTTGAAAAGCCATGCAGGGTGGCTTTGCGTGAGCTTGTAAATATGGCTCAGCATTGTGCGCCGAATGGAGCGTCAAAGAAAGTTATGCTACGGTGGCGCAGGAGCCTTGTAAATTTGCCCTTCTGCGTTTTCTCATATGAAATGGAGAAGTGCAAGAAAAATTGGAGTTACTGCACAAATTTCTGCCATCATTTCACTACATCGGGGCCTTTTTCTATGAAGTAATTCTGGTAGCTCTGCCCAGGTGAAATCGATACTCTGGAAACATGGGTGTGGTAATGCCCCAGGCAACGCTACTGTTTTATTAAATAATACTGATTTAGACAGAAACTCTATTTTCCACCCAAATCGGTTACAGTGTAACTATTAATATGAGCCTAATTGTTTTAAACTAAGGTACATATTCATTAAATAATCACGCAGCGCAGCAAGTCACCTTGCTGCACTGCGTGAAAGGCAAAATGCAGGACCATGTTGCAAGGGTGCCTGCGTTGTAAGCAGGATTGTTTTTGTGCAGAAAGGGACACCTTCCTGCACAAAAACAATTCTGAGAGGTGTTTTCCTCTTTCTATGTTGCGGCAGAATGCAGCACCCATGGAAAGAGTAAGTAATGAGGAGAAATAAATATATTTTGCCTCGTTACGCCTCATTTGGAGAGGTGTAGCATTTTGACGCATTCCTTGCATGGCCATGAATGGCGGGCTTGTGTGGCTTGAAAATCTGACTTAAGAGTTGCATCACTGTTCCGCCCCATTGCGTGGCACAAGGGCGACACAAGTCTTTGATAAATTTGGCACTTACCCGAAATCTATGAATCTCCCTCATTTTAGTCACTATCTCTGATCACTTCTCAGCAGCATGCTTCCCAGGCTCCATTGTACCTATTGCTTTCTTGCCACGACCACACAGACGGAAGGAAGCCATTTCCGTGTTTACAGCTCTCCTCAGCACACTGTGTGCTCTTAAGGCATGTAAAAAGCAAATCATAACCTATAAAGAGGTTTCACAACTGAGCGAATTACAAAACAACTCCTATAATAACTGAGACTAAATGGAAACAAGTTTCATGAGCAGCCTCCACTGTCTGAGCAAAGGATTTCTCCATGCAGTGAAGCAATCTGCACAGCTAAAAAAAAATGCTTGCACTGGCAAATCTTGTGTTTTCCTCCAGTGCAGACTGAAGAAGTGGAGCAGGCTGATGTAATGCTGATCACGTGATAGTGTTTGAAATAGCCCAGCTGTTTTGAAGTGGAAATCTACGTAGCAGGAATGAGGGAGGGTGTGTGCTCTGCTGAGAGAAAACAAGTGTTTCTGGAGCTGAAAATCAATGAACAAAGTGTACTCTCCTTCGGAACACAGTGTCAAAAAGAACAAGCATTGGCAATCGTTTTGGCTTTGTATGTTGAAAGAGTGCTTAAAACCTAGAGTAATGCACAGAAGAGGTAGCACATGGGTAGCAGTAGCAAATGCTTATTTCCCACACACAGGAAATCTTGCACTACTGCTTTACGTGTATCTCTTATGTGTTATGTGTGGGTGACAAAGCATATGCTGCTGTCACCTGCCCTGTAACTGATCTTAGTTTTAGGGGGTGCTTGTGAGGCGAACGCCCCAGATGTGCTAACGTTTCACTATAAGAGAACCAAAGAGGTTGTCCCTGTCAAGTAGGTGGAGGTAGCTTAGGGCGAAAGGAGGAGACTGATGGCTGCAAAGGTGGGTTCACAGAGTGCAAATTGTGTGGGATGGGGAAGGGATGCAGTGTATGCAACAATGGGAACACTTGTTCCAATTGGGGAGTGAAGGCTTTCCTCAACAGGCCAGTTCAGCAAAAGAAGCAGTAGTGCAAGCTTCACACACACACACACGTGCGCGCGCACGCACGCACGCACACACACACACACACACCCAGCTTAATTAACATGCACTGAGCCAATGCAAAGATGTGTCAGAACTGCAAGTGTCCCTTGCACATACAAAGCAGGTATTTCATGGGCACCAACAGTGCAAGCACCCAAAATAGTTACAGAGAATTTGTACCACAGTTGCATTAGGGTGCAAGCTTCTGTTGCACACACAGGAAAGACAACACATGGGCATCAGCAGTGCAGTTTCCATCGCACACACAGAATAGGTGACATATAGGCAGCCTAAGTGGATGTGTAAGGATGAAAGTCAAGACTAACCTGCACTGATCTGTCATCTCCACCATTTTCCCTTTGTTCCTGTCATCCTCATGCTTTTTGGCAAGTTTGTGCCACCCTTGAGCCTAAGGGACCTTCTTACTGTGAGGTGTGCCTCCCATTTGTATTGTCAAGAGGTTAACTCCCTTTTATCCCCTGATCTTAAATCCTTTCTTGTGACAACATTCAATCAATCAATCAATCAATCAATCAATCAATTAGGGAGTTTTAAGCGCACTACTCACCCGTGAGGGTCTCAAGGCGCTGGGGGGGGAGGGGGACAGCAGTTCCGTTTAGTCGAAGAGCCAGGTCTTGAGAGCCTTCCTGAAGGTGTTCAGGGAGGGGGCGCGTCTGATGTTGATAGGGAGCTCGTTCCAGGTCTTGGCTGCGATGTAGGAGAGAGCTCTTCCCCCTGTTTTGGCTCTGCAGATGGGCGGGGTATCGGCGAGGGCGAGGTTGGTGGAGCGGAGGTTTCTTTTGGGTACGTAGAAGACGATTCTTTCGTTGAGGTATTGGGGTCCTGTGTTGTGGAGGCATTTGTAGGTGTGGGTGAGTATCTTGAAAGTGACTCTCTTTTCGACAGGGAGTCAGTTGAGTTTCCGTAGGTGTTGGCTGATGTGCTCGCGTCAGGGGATGCCGAGGACGAGTCTGGCTGCGGTGTTCTGTATCGTCTGGAGCTTGTGGAGTAGAGACTTGTTGATGCCCGCGTAGAGGGTGTTTCCGTAGTCCAATCTGCTGGTTATGAGTGCGTGGGTGACGGTCTTCCTTGACTCGCGGGGGGTCCATTTGAAGGTCTTTCGGAGGATGCAGAGGGTGTTGAAGCAGCTGGATGTGACGGCGTTGACCTGCTTGTTCATGGAGAGGGAGGAGTTGAGTATGATGCCGAGGTTTCTGGCGTGGTCCGTGTCGGTCGGAGGGCTGCCGAGTGCGGTGGGCCACCAGGTGTTGTTCCATGCTGACGGGGTGGTTCCAAGTACGAGGACATCTGTCTTCTCCGAGTTGAGCTTCAGGCAGCTGTTGCTCATCCAGGATGCAACGTCCTGCATTCCTTCCTGGAAGTTGATTCTGGTGGTGGTGGGGTCCTTGGTGAGGGAGAGGATGAGCTGGGTGTCTTCGGCGTAGGATACTATGCTGAGGCCGTGCTGTCTGATGATGGTGGCGAGGGGGGCCATGTAGATGTTGAAGAGGGTTTGGCTGAGTGATGATCCCTGGGGTACTCCGCAGTTGATTTCCGTGGGTTCGGAGAGGAAGGGTGGCAGTCTGATTCTTTGGCTTCTGCCGGTGAGGAATGAGCGGATCCAGTCGAGGGCGGTTCCTTGTATGCCAGCGTTGTGTAGTCTGGTGACTAGTGTGCGGTGGGAGACAGTGTCGAATGCTGCTGACAGGTCGAGTAGTATCAGGGCTGCGGTGTGACCTTGGTCGAGGAGGGTGCAGATGTCATCTGTGGCGGCTAGTAGGGCGGTCTCGGTGCTGTGGTTGCTGCGGAATCCGGATTGGGAGGGGTCGAGGATGGAGTTGTCTCTGATGAACTTTGTTAGCTGTGCGTTGATGGTCTTCTCAGCAACTTTTGCCGTGAAGGGGAGGAGAGAGATGGGACGGTAGTTCTTGAGGTCCGTGGGATTTGCTGTGGGTTTCTTGAGCAGGGGTCTGACTTCTGTGCGTTTCCAGTCGTCGGGGAAAGTGCCGGTCATGAAGGTGGCGTTGATGGTGCGTCGTAATTCTGGTGCGATGGCGGTGGCGGCTCTATGGTAGATGTGCAGTGGGCAGGGGTCCGTGGGGGCCCCCGATTGGATGCCTTTCATGGTGGAGGTGGTCTCTTCAGTCGTGACCGGCGTCCAGGAGGTGATGGTGGGCTGGCTGGTGTTGCTGGAGGGTGCTGTGGTTGCGGAGTCAGGTGTTTGGTAGTTGAAGTTGTCATAGAGGTTCTTGGTTTTCAGGTGGAAGTACGTTCCGAGCTTGTCGCAGAGGTCCTGGGAGGGGGTGATGTCCGTGGTTTCGCTGGCGGGTTTGGTGAATTCCTGGATGACGCTGAAGAGCTCTTTGGAGTTGCTGGCGTTGACGAGGATTTTGTTGTGGATGAAGGTTCTTTTGGTGGTTCTGATGTGTTGGTGGTATTCTGTCATGGCGTCTTTGTAGGTGGTGTGGTTTTCGGGCGTCTTGTTGTTTCGCCAGTTATTCTCCAGGCATCTGCAGGTGCGTCTGGCTCCTTGGAGGTCGGCGGTGGACCAGGTGGCTTTCCTGTGATGCTGTTTGTCGGAGTTGTGTAGCGGGGCGAGCTTGTCTGCACAGCTGGAGATCCAAGTGTGAAGTCCCCTGGCTGCGAGGTTGGCTTCGGTTGTGGCAGTGGGGCTGTCGCGGTTGAGGGTGGAGTTGAGCTGCTCCTCAGTGACTCTGCTCCAGTTTCTTTGCGGGGGCGCGGAGCAGGTTTGGGTGGCTTGGGTTTGTGGACGAAGAAGTGTACGCAGTGGTGGTCAGTCCATGAGGGCTTCATGGTGTGGCTGAAGTGGGTTCTGTTTCACCCTGCGAAGATGGGGTCGAGGGTCTGTGCTGCCTTGTGGGTGGGCGTGGTGACGAGTTGTTTCAGTCTGATGTTGGCGAGGTTGTCAAGGAGGGTGGTGGAGTTGTGGTCGCTGGGGTTGTCGAGGTGGAAGTTTAGGTCTCCGATGAGAATGTAGTCCGTGGAGGCGATGGCGTGGTTTGCGATGAGGTCAGTGATGGTAGAGGCGAAAGGGGCGCGGGGACAGGGGGGTCTGTAGGTGAGTGTGCCGCAGAGAGTGGAGTTGGGGCTGGTCTGGACCTGGAAGTGCAGGTGTCCGGCAGCGGAGAAGGCGTCGCTCGAGGTGGAGAGGCAGAGGGAGATTTTGTGCGCGATGGCAAGTCCTCCTCCCGGGTGGTTGGGGCGGTCCTTCCTCTGGATCTTGTATTCGTCTGGGATGGCGAAGGCGATGTCGGGGGCGGAGGAGGCGTTAGTCCAGGTTTCTGTAAAGAAGGCGACGTCTGGTGATAGGGTGTCAAGGAGGTTCCAGATCTCAACGGAGGAGGATGCACTTCAGGGCGTCGGCGGTGTTGGCGGCAGGGGCGGTGGTGAAGGTCTGGCAGCAGTGGCAGCAGGAGAATTGGCCATGGGTAGTTTTCGGGGTGGACTGCTGGCAGTTGTTGTTTCTTCTGGGGTTGAGCGCGAGGAGGGCGACTGCGTTGTAGCTGTGGATGGTGGGGGATCCAGGGGTTTTGATGCTGGTCGCGGACTGGCGCAGACGGGCTTGCCTTTGGCACGCCAGCGGCGCGACTGCGCAGCGGCCGCCATTAAATAGGGAAGGGGGGAGGGATGAGCAGCTGGGAGGCGGGAGCGGGAACCGGCAGGGGGGAGGGGCCGCAGGGGCATCAGCGGCGGGGATAGAGAACAGCGCAGACCACGAAATGTGCACAATACCAAACAGAAATGCAAAATACAGTAAACTGGCACAGATACAGTACAGGAAAAACAGCAAATGCAGGAGCAGAACCTGGCACAGCAGAAGGGGCAAAGCTTTACATTTAGGAACTGCCTCCTGGCCTTCTCATGTAAGGGCTTCGGACAGCCAGGGGACAATGCTTGTTTGTTATTTTTTTATGTTTGCAGCTGTTCAAAACTTCAAGAGAGCTATTCACAATGGTAAATACACCTGTAAGTTTATTCTTACACTTTTGCGTAACTTTACTACTTTGGCTATTCATCATTTACAAGTGTAATGTTACTCAAAAGTGTACACTTATGTATTCCCACCCCTGAAATAGGGAATGGAGTCAGTATAAACATCAAATACGACAGCAAAGTTACTACTAGTAATGACTTTATGACAATATTTGACATTCTTCACACTTCGCTGACACCGCTGCTATCGGCGTGGAGATCTCTGCATGGTAAACTGGATATTTGCATGGTATTAAAATGAGTAAAAGTGATGTATAGAAGTAATTAACAGTAATTTAATTATTTTTAACATGTTAATTAGTTACTTTAATGTTACAACTATTTTGGGTCCTTTTAGACTGTAGTCAGAATAAAAGGGCAGTCTGTGAATAGCAATTGGCTTACTCTTTTGTGGTAGGGTTCATTTATTTCCCCAAGTCTCTCCCTAACCTCTCAGCAGAAGACAGATAACTCCTCAGTAAGAACCAAATCTCACTCAAGGGCAGATGAATCAAACAATGATGGGGGAAAATGATGTCAGAACGACACCTTGACCAACAAGAGCAATGGAGCAGCCCTTGCTACGAACATACATGAGACAGCCAGTCCTATAACAAATGAGCCCTAGTGCTCTTCCCACCCTGGAGCAGCAATAGTCATGGCCTATGACAGCTGAACCCCATGAGGTTGGAGGTCAGCATGAGAGATGGAGAACAAGCCCTGAATTGGACTCACATATAACACATATAGCACCACAAAGATCCACCAGCGCATGTGTTTCACAACACTGCATCAGTAAGTGATGTGGGAAAGCAATCTGATTGGGAATAGTTGGTCCACTCTCTAGAATGGGCAGACTTTTAGTGCTGTTTATACTAATCAAATCTAACTGATGGTTTAGTTTCATCCTCAAATGGCAAATGATGTGTTAGAGAGGGTTTAAGAATGGGTTCCCTTAGATGAGGCCCTTACATCTCATCATGGCGTCACTGCTAGGCCGCATCCCTGTAGCAGGGCTCTCTTCCACCCCACCATGATTACATTGGTGGGAGAGGAGAGCCCCACTCAATCTTTGGATACTCTCATAAGCATCATCCGCATTGATCTGGCTGCATCTGCCACTCTCCAGTGCTGCGCTGGGTAAAAGCACCCTGCGCAATCTGTCACTCCTAGATTAGTGAGAATTTGGAATGCCTATTCTCTTGGGCTTTTGTAAAGACATGCACAAGACAGCAGGTCTGATACCCACCTCCTCTGCTGCCTCCCTGCACACTGTGACAGATCAAATGCCATCCCAGGGCCACAACCACAGCAAATGTCAGGGTTCAAAATGTGATCATATTTTGCCACAAGGGCTCCAGTTTGCACCAGGGAGTCCATAAAGAACTCCTATTTAATATATAAGCCACATAGGAATTCACAGATCCACCAAACTATCACACACACAGGGCTCCACGGAACCTCATTACAGTAACATTTTATTTATTAGAAAACTGAACGAGGAGGGATGTGACTGGCAAGTTTATGCTTGATGCCTTGCCACCAACACCAGGCTAGAGCGCCACTGTTGTTAGCATCCCTGATTATTGATAGGCCATATCAGTTATTGCATGTCCCAGCTTCCGCCAAGTGATAAGATGGAGAATACTGTTTGTCCCCAGTAGAGACCACACAGATCAATAGGAAATGCTCCTGGACAGTCTCCTGATTTAAACTAGCCCATGGCTGAAGGCTAGCCTGGCCCAGGAATAAGCCTTGGGTAGGCCTTCTGGTTTAAAGTTTAATGTAATGCTTATGTGGAAATGACAAGAGTGTGATGTAGGTTGCATTTCTGTGACTAGGCAGAGAGAAGTGCAAGGATCTGTGTTTGCACTTATGGAAAGAAGTTTAAATCCTGGAAGGACCACTTAGCCTTTCACTGTTCCAAAGTCGGAAAATTGAGTACCATTAAGTTGGGTAACAATAAAAATTCTGCTATTTGAGCATGCACTTTCAAAATACACATGTAATGCTTGAGAAGCCCAGATGATAATGTTAAACTCTCCATATTAATATTTTTCCGAAGTACATTGCTGCTAGGAAATGTTTTTGGTTATTAGCAATGTACCAAAGCCATCTTTTTTACATATGCTCTGGACTACTGTAAGAAATTGGGTTATTGGTCGAGAGATGTGAGTATGCGCCTCAGATAATAATTACAGTTCTTGTCAAAGGGAACCACTAAAGTCGATAAATAAACTTGAGATCAACCCCCTGATAGCCATGGCACAGTGCAGGTAGGCTGGATCACTGACTTAATATCCATGCATACAATATCGAAACACAAAACATCGGAAATTAAATATGGATAGCCAAAATATCGACTTCCTATACTTAACTATAACAGAAATATTGAGAACAGAAATATTGTTTTTAAAAATATAAATTTTTACCTATATCAAAAACCAATATTTCAGAAAAATATCATTACCTCTAAAATATCGATTCACACAATATAGACTACAATATGAATTAAATAATCATTAATAAATAGATAAAAAACACTTTTTAAATCAAACAACTTCTTCAAATAAACCCAAAACTTGTTATACACATATTTAAATTAAATGAATATATATTACATCAACAAAATATTTACCATTTCCCCAAAATTATATATCTAAAATATTAGCAATACAACCCCCCAAAAATTAGCATTAACTACAAACATTTAAACACCAACCTGAATATATATATGTATACATATATATAAATATATATATACATATATATGTGTACATATATATGTATATATAAACATTTATGTTCAAAAATATCAAACTATATATAATACATCAAATATAAAACCTAATTTAGCGTTTACCATAGAAAGACAAAAGTGACAAAAAAATCTAACTAAACTAAACCAACCAATAAAATAATACTATAAACAACTTTAACCAATAAAATCAAACAAACAATTAAATCAACAATATAAAAGGCACACAAATTTAAACAACTAAACACTTAAAAAATGACGAGGAAACTCTGCTGGGTTCTCTCACCAGACCATTAAAGAAGAAATATGTACATCTCAACAACTACCTAAGCAAGTGAGTAAAACCTATATTTAAACTAAAATGTAACTGTTATTAAACTTAAAACTGTAAAATAGCAAATAAATATTAACACACTCTCCACCTTCAAACTCTTTACATAGACTTCCTAAAAGAAAAAATCTACAACTTGAAAACCAATAAACTGTCAGAAAAAAACAACTATTACAAACCAGCTAAAAATATAAAAAAATAAGTATATATAAATTAATAAAAAAGCATAAACTCACCCAAAGAGCGAGCAAAAATAAACATAATAACCTCAAACTCTACAAACTACCAGCAAATTAGCATTTAAAAAAATCTGTTTATTGGCATTTCAAGTAACGTACATTTTTCACCTGCCGTGTGTGGCCGCTTGTCTCAATCTATGCACAGTAAAATTGAACAGTGGGGAGGGGTTGGAGATGTGAGCTAAGTCATCTGCCGTGAGAAAGTGTCCGTCCGGAAAAATATCTTGCATAGTTACTATGCCCACTTCCCTCAGTGCCCTGAGTGAGCCCTCTTCCTGTGTCACTGAGAGTGCCGCATGATGTGCAATAGGCATAGCTGGTGCATACAGCGGGAGTCTGTCAGTGATGTTACCTATAGTTTGCCATGCAGCAACAGTCGTGTCTATGGAGTTTATTTCTGTTTTCGGCGTACCTCTGCGTGTGTGTGTGAGCACCCCCGGTAGCGGTACAGGATGGGCGTCACCATCCTCCACCGCTACGTGTGGCGTGTACGCATGTGGTCGGAACCAATAGTATGCATATTGTGCTTGGGCACATAAGTAATATAGAAAAATATCCAGAGCGTTGAAGCCTCCTTGAGCGTAATCCAGAGTCAGTGTGGACCAGCTCACCCTGGCCTGCTTACCCCCCAATATCAAACGAAGTAGTGAGGATCGCATTCCCTTGAAGAAGTGTTGTGTCAGCTTGATCGGGATATTACTGAATAAATATAAAAAGCGTGGTAGAATGACCATTTTAATAACGGCGATGCGGTCAGCTAGAGAGAGTGGCAGGCGATTCCATCTATCAATTTGTTGGTCCAGGGCGGCACAGGCTTTTCCATAGTTTTCCTTGATCACTACTTCGGGGTCTCGGTGCACCCAGACGCCCAAATATTTCACCGGGTCCGTGGTCCACACTAGCGGGTATTCCACATTCGGTGGTGATGTATTAACTGTTAGGGGTATCATGATCGACTTATTCCAGTTAATTTTGCAAGCCGGAATGAAGTCCAAATCGGATGTATTCCCTCAAAACTTTCGCTAAATGTTGTGATGGATCTCTTATAAACAGGACCATATCATCGGCGTAGAGTGATATGCCCACCGGTTTGTGTAGGAAATTCAGTGCCGATACCCTATGGCGCTGTCGAATTATGCATGCCAGTGGCTCCAGCGCCAATGAAAACAGCAAGGGCCTCTGTGTATCTTAAATGGTTTGGACGTCAAACCCCCGACGCGTACCAATGCACATGTGTCTGTGTGCAAAAGCCGAACCCATCCCGGGAATTACAATGGAAACCCCATGCGTCGTAGTATATGAAACATGTATTCCCATTCTATGGAGGCAAATGCCTTTGCTGCATCTAACATCACCGCAGCAGCAGGCAAAGCAGGATCTAAAACATGAAACATGGTAAAAATAGTTCTCAGATTATGTGACGTAGAGCGCTCCGGTATGAAGCCCGATTGATCCTGGAGGACCAGGTTGGGCATAAGGGGTTGCAGCCGCGTAGCAAAAATTTTTCCTAAGATTTTTGCATCCAGATTTATTAAGGATAGTGGGCGATAAGATTCGCAGGCGTCTGGGGCCTTGTCCTTCTTTAACAGAGTGATGATGAGTGCTTCGCGAAGGGACGATGGCAGGGAACCAGTCTCATGTGCCTCCGCATACATTTCCAGCAGGGGAGGTGTAAGCAAATCAATATATTCCTTATAGAACTCAGCTGTGAGTCCATCCGGCCCTGGAGCTTTCTGATTAGGCAGTGCACGAATTGCAGCTTTTATATCCATCTCATCTATTGGTAGGTCTAGATATTTCCGGTGAGTGTCTGACAACCAAGCGCATGCTATATCTGACAGGTACTCTGCTAGGTCTTCGTCAGATGTGCCGCCCCGGGAAGCATATAATTCCGAATAGAAACTGTGGAACTGATCTAGTATAGCCGTAGAGGTGTAGTGTTCTACTCCCTGGGAATCTGTAATCTTAGGTGTGTAGTGGTAGTCTCCCTGAGTCTTGATTCTAAAGGCTAGACTTCGGCCCGGACGACCACCCTCACCATATGTTCGCGCTGTGTGTCTGCGATACCTATACTTTACCTCCGATTCCGCTAGTGAGTCGTATTCAGTAAACAGGTCGTGAATGCGAGTGAGTGTTTCGGGACAAGGTGCGGTTGTGTATTGGCGTTCTAGCTCTGCGAGTTTGTGTTCAACTTGTTCCAGTTGACCCCGGATGTCTTTTAAAATGCCAGCTGTAGTACTGATGCATACCCCGCGTATGGTCACTTTAAAGGCCTCCCATAAAGTAGCTGTACTCTCCACAGTTCCCGTATTAATGGCAAAATATTGTTCTTTGGCTCGTCTGATAGTGTCATTGTAAACGGGGTCTAGGAGGGCCTGGGCTCTAAAGCGCCAAGTGTAGGGGCGGTGGGCGTTTCCCGTGACCCTGAGTGTGAGCAGTACCGGGTTATGATCTGACAGAGTGCGTGGCAGTGTATTGACCTCCCAGACCCAGTCGTTCGCCATCTCACTTATTAGCCAATAGTCCAGTCTGGACCAGCTGCCATGGCTAGGTGTAGCGTGTGTGCCCTCTCTGGTAGAGCCATGCAGCAGCCGCCAGATATCAAGGAGACCGAACTCCAGCATTGCATCGTTGACACTCTGAGCTATCTTAGGTGTGCGCAGGCCACATGGGCTCGATTTATCAAGGTGTGGGTCTAGGTAAGTATTAAAATCTCCTCCCCATAGAACAGTCGCCTCAGGCCACTCTCGCAGAATGGTGTAGATGCGCATGAAAGTGTCCGGCTCATCTGTTATGGGCCCATATACATTAATCAGAGTGACCAGAGAATTTCCTAGTTTGCCATGCACCATGGCACATCGCCCCTCCCTGTCCGTGTATGTATAGATAGGTGTAAAGGCAACTCCCCTCTTTATTAAAATGAGGACCCCTCTGGCATAAGAGGAGTACGAGGTGGCTAATTTATAACTAGCCCATCTAAAGGCAATCCTGGCCTCAGAGGTTGTAGTCAAATGCGTCTCTTGTAGGAGCGCTATTTGAATATCATGCCTGTCAAGATAGGCAAATATTTGCCTGATTTTTTTGGGAGTGTTTAAACCCCTGACGTTCCAAGTCAGGCAGTTATATTTCCCACTCATCTGAAGATAGACTGATTAGAGCTGCAGGTTCCATTACTCGGTCACAACTGTCAGTAAGTATGGCAGACATAAATATGACTTGGCTTGTCGGTACAGTCGCAATAACAAACTCCAACTCAGAACTTCCCCAACCTCCCACCCCCACCCACTTCAGCAAGCCCCAACCGCTAAAGCCATCCCAATTTACCTCGAACACTCCCTCCATCCCACCCCCAAAATAAACCCACAAAAAAAAAACAGAAAGAAATTGTGGTTCACACAGAGTGGCGGAAGTCGCCGGCCGGACACCCCAGGGACGCCTTTACCTGGGGGGTCGCTTCAAAGAGTCATTATTATGCAATACAGTCCACCAGTTGTAGCGACGATGCAGTGCCCCGTCAATGGTGCAGTTGACCACACAATCAGCAAAGATATCCCCCATAGGTACGTAATTTGTCCCCAAACATAGTTATTAAATAGAAAAAATCAAACTAGGAAGTCGTGAAATGCACTCCACCATGTCCGTGCCAGCCGCAGATGAGGGTGATCTGTGAGGGATGTGTCAACAGGGTGCAAGTGACATTAGTCTCTCGTATTATTCAACATCCGAGGTATTCTCTTGGTCCTCCTGTTCCCCCCTGGGTGACCTTCTGCGCGGCGCCTGTGAAGCCTTGTGTTGTAAGAATTTGAGCACGTCTTTAGGATCGGCAAATATCACAGTCTTCCCGCCATCTGTGATGCGGAGACGGGCCGGATATATCATCGCATATGGAATTTGCTGGTCCCGTAATTTCTTCTTAACTGCCACAAATTCTTTCCTCGCTTCCTGTACTTGTTGCGTGAAATCTGGGTAGATGGATATGCTCATTCCATTGTGTGTGAGGCTCCCCAACTCTCTGGCTTTCCTGAGGGCCGCATCCCGGTCTCTATAGTTCAATAGTTTAGCTATGATCGGGCGTGGTTTTGCCCCAGGTGGTGGTGGCGGAGCGAGGGACCTGTGCGCCCTTTCGATGATGAAGACCTCCGAGAAAGTCTCCCGCCCAAATAGTGTCACCAGGAGAGTTTCAATGTAGTGCTCCATATTACCCGTGTTCATCGATTCTGCTATTCCCAGAATGCGCAGGTTGTTGCGGCGGGACCTCGCCTCCAAATCTTCAGATCTCGCCATAAGAGCTGTGAGCGCTTTGTCGTATTTTCTTGTTTCGTTTCCGTTTGGCGCTGCGCGTCTTCCGCGTCCGAAATTCGCCTTTCTGCCATATCGATCCTTTCCGTGTGTCGGTCCATTCTTTCAGACATGCGGTCAACTCTGTAGGTCAAGGAGTCAATTTTCCCATCGATCTTTGTCAGGGTAGCTTGGATCGTTGTGAACATGGATTGAAAGTCCACAACGGCAGGGGGGGCCGCATCCGACGCCGGCATTTGGGCGGTCGCCTGGTCTGTTCCACCGTGATCGGCCACCTTCTTCGCCTGGTCAAAATGGATTTTAGGCTGATTCCTGTCAGGTTTCCCCATCACGGCAACGTCTTGATCAGATGACTGTTTCGACAACTCACGTCTGCACGTGGGTCCGGGGTCCCCACCACTCGGCATGGCGCGGGCAGCGATATTTCACAGCAGTGGTCAGGTGCATCCAAGTTCACAATTGTAAAAGAGCAGTGAAAGGCAATGATAATTTGGCCAGATGGAGTGCAGCGAATATCCTATTCTCCTCTTTGACGAGAGACGGCCCTTCCACGTGTCCCAGAGCGCCGGCGCGGCCTTCCTCAGGTGTCCGCACAGCACAGTTCACTGCTCACGCACCCTCCTCGGGTATAATGCTTGTGCAGACGGTTGATACAGCTACAGGTGGCCAATCAGTGTAGATAGGGCAAGGCCCATCCGGTACAGGATCAGGCCCAGATCAGGAGTCAGAAGCACCAATATTTCAGCTGCGCAGTGTGGTCGCCTCCGTGTTGTATGCCCTGAAGTTGCCGCCTCACATACCAATTCTTTACCGGCAGTCCCCGGAGGCTCCGCTCATCAGTGCAATGAATCTGTCGTACCTGGAGGGGGGGGGATCCGCCACCGCGCACCGCCAGCCACGCAGCCCAGGAGGCCTCCAGGCGGTGGGAAGTCGGCCCGGGCTCCTCTGCTCCGCCCGCCGGCGGGTCCGACTAGATTTCAGGCGCGGCGGTCTCTGCAGATGCAGGGGGCCGCAGCGGGGGCCTACGCTCCACGCCCCCGCAGACACGACCCCGGGCTTTCGGCCGCACTGAACCAGAGGCGCGCAACAGGCGGCCCCCGTCCCCCTGGCCTGAAGCGAAGTGCAGTGAGCCTCCTACCTCCTCCGTCAAGGGCGGGCAACCGGAGACACCGCAGGGCAAGTCGAGAAGCAAGGATCGCCCAGCGTCCAGGGATCTTAACACCAAACACGGTGTCTCCGCATCCACGATCACCGCTCAGCCCGGGATTTCAGCGCCGGGGTCGCGGGCTACATGCATGCGCACCCATAGGCCGCTTCTCTCCTCGCAGTCAAAGTCCGTGCAGTTTCGGTTTGGGGGGATATAATTACACGCAAACCGGGACAGTGCGTCGCCACCAGCTTCCGATTCAGGATTCCGTCGAGGTTGTGTCAGGTAGCCGGCTGTATGCACAGGATAATTGTAGGATTGCTCAGCGACCGCGGGAGCTTGCTCACAGAGCGCCCATTTGCAGGCTCAGCTAGCTCCGCCCCTATTTAAAATAAAACATATATTTTTTTCATCGAACAGAAAAAGAAAGCACTTGCTTCACATTAGAACACCCCCAACGGAAAAGCTGCCAAACCGTGTGAAACATCTAAACAGAACATACATGTAAGTATACAGAATAGAAGTAGTTGCATTTGTTTACATGTTAATAACCGACATGCAAAAGTTAAATTATAATATATATTTATACTATTACACTACTTTCAGATACAGTGACAGAGTCTGCCACATTTATTTCTTCACAGAAAGGAAAGCAGTTACTAAATCACATGGGCTACACCCACAGCTAAGGAAGTGCATCAGCTGAAAATATAAACTGTAAGGGCCAGATGTATGACCATTCACTTTAGTGAGTCGTAAATTGCGTCGAATTGCGACTCTCTAAAGTGAATGTACAACAGTTTCTCAGACACTGTTTGCGATTCCCAATGGGGTCGCAAATTGCATGCCTCATTAATATTCATGAGGCAAGCGCAATTTGCGACCCCATTGGGAATGGCTAGCATTCAGGTATGGTGGCCTGCTGGGGCAGCAGACCACCATGTCTGTGACTGCTTTTTAAATAAAGGAAAAAGTAAATACAAAATAAAGGAAAATGGGATGCATTAAAAAAAGAAAAATTTAACTTTTCAGTTTCCTTTTTGAAGAGCAATCAGTGGTCCCGGAGACCACTGCCTGCTCTTAAATTTTTTTTTTTCACAAACACTCACAAAGGGGAAGGGATCGCCTGGGGACCCCTTCTCCTTTGCGAGTGGTTTACCACCTACTTGAAGTAGGTGGTAAACTGCAAGTGTTTTGCGGCCGCAAATGCGATTGCAAAACAATCATACATGCATTGAGGCTCACTATTAGGAAGAGACGCCCTTGGCACGCCCCTTCCTAATAGCGAGTCGCAAACCATATTTTGCGAGTCGGTAATAGGTTACCGACTCGCAAAATATGGTTTGTGCATGGGGCAGGCCAATTTTGCGGTTGCAAACGAGCCGAATTCCCATTTGTGACCTCAAAAAATGGTAGTACATCTGCCCCTAAATGTTCCAAATATTATTCTAATGCATGCTATGAGAGGGCACCTACAAAAGAACTACAAAACACCTCTGAACCATCCACACTTGTTAATTTGCGGGTTGCAGATCATGAGGTCTTTAATATACAATCTTGCATCATGTCACATATCTAGAAAGGATTGTGCCCTTTACTTTTGACTCAGAACACGTGAGGTTTGCCTAAAATCTTAATTATATGTCCAAGGTTTTCCCATACATAGCTAAAGTTACACTGAAGTATATTTGCACTTTTCTGCTACAATCTCACAATATCAATACTGCATGTTCAGTTGTTGAGTTATATGTATGAATTTCCCTTTGATCATGGTGATACAAATGTAAGAAATGTAAAACATGGAATGATTATCGAGACACTCAAGCCAAGGAGTCCCTATGTTAAGATGGTGCCCCTACTTTGCACATTTGGTTACACTTTTTTCACCCTGAGTGAGCATCTATAACTGTTTGGTCTCAGCGTGAATTTTCTTGCCAGTTTGCTCCGCTGGCGCGACGCTCCACGCCTCATGGTATTGGAGGTTGCTGCAAAGCATTGGTTTGCTGCTATAATAAAATTATATATAAATAATTTTTTTAAAAGATGATCCATCACCAACCAAGATAGTTGAAAACAAACTCAATCCATCACATAAAATAATTACAACCCATAAACCAAACAATTCCACATGACAATCACAATTTTGACATAAACAATGTAATATCACATTTCCCACCCAAAAGAAAAGAAACAAACAAAACTTACTGTTCTCTAACTGCAGATCTTTTTCTGTATCCACGTAAAAAAAATAGTAATTAATCAAAAATGAGGTCAATAATATCCACAAATTCCCCCCAAAAATGCAAAAATATAAGATACAAATAGAAATCCCTTGAAGCAATCCAAAGTATATAGGATCCATAAAAACTAAAAATTGTTTTAAATACAGAAATGTTCCAGGAAATTCGAAAAAAATCAAAGTAAAAACCCTTGGTTTATTATAAACAAAAACTGATTTCCATAAATAAAAGAGTAAACTCCAAATGGTCATTTGACACATTTGTAATAATAAAAATATAACTAACATCACACAATTTAACAGAGTGATACATTACTAAAAAAGTGAACGAAAACGCAAAACTAATCTAAATATACTAAAAAAAAAGCATAAATAACACTCTAACTAACTTCAAGACCTCCCTCCTAAATCCCCCTACCCTCAAAACCCTTAAAAAATCCTCAAAAAAGGGCTTACCTGTTCTGATGAACAGCAGCACCTTACCGCAACATATTTCCTGGAAAATAGACTGAAAATAACACAAATAGATGACAAGATAGAAGGCAGCAGAAAAAAAAATGCCCGCTGAATGAAACTAAAAAAGACTATCTCCTCATAGAAATGAATGAATGGGAAATACTGTAAAAATGTTGACTAAATGTTTAAAAATGATGTACAAATTGTAAACATGTAAAACATATCAAACAGTGTTATAACAAATAAAAAAATGTAAAGTATAAATTAAATATTAGTACAAAATATTTACAATTATTTAATATATACTAATAAAACATGTTAAAATAAAGTTGAAAATATATTCATAAAATGCTAAGAAATGTTAAACATTTGTTAAACAATGGAAAATACAAGTTGAAAATGTACAACATATAAATGTATATAAATATAATTTACATGCTTTTGTATTAATAAAAATAATGAAAACATGTCATTTACTTGACTTTATTTAATAGCTTTTTTACTTGAAGTATATATGATTTTATTTTGTCCTCATATCAACGTAGCATCTGCAAATCTCGAACAGCTCTATCTGTGCGCCTCGTGGTCTGATGCACTCACTCTTGGCCTCCCCACTCGGCCCAGCCAAGCGGGGCCTTCACCTAGGGCGGTACCTCATTGTAATCATAGGAACATATGATTCTGTCCAGGCATTTCCCATAAGACCCACTCCATCTGGAGAAGTCGGCCCATATATCAGTTGTACTCCCTGTTTTACATTCCAAGTCCGAGACCAAACCCAGGTAACAGCTTTAATCCATTCTGCAACCTTCGGGGGTGATGGATCAATCCACTGCTTACAAATTTCCTTCTGTGCGATGAGTATCAGGTAAAACGAAAGGCTGCTCTGCTCCCAACGCAGACAACTACGAGATACCATATCAACTCCCAGGAGAACTAACTGTGAATTTATGGCTATTGTTACCCCAAAGATGTCTTTTAGGATAGACTCTATACCACATCAGAACGCTTTTATCCTGGGACACCGAAAGAAAATGTGATCATCATTGGCTTTTAGAAAACCACACCTTCTGCAACTGGGGGTGGGTGATGGGGCGAGCTTAACTATTTTAATGGCGTCCAATACAGTCTATTAATAGTAAAAAAGTGGTTTCACTTTAAATTCGCCGGCTTGACAACTGAATATAAAAGTTTCAGAGAGTCACACTAGATTGATTGAGAGTCCACCCCTTGGAAGATATCTTCCCACACCATATGTGATGGTTTTAAATTCTTGTCATCTGCTTCCAGGAATTTCCAATACCATACAGCGACCTCCTTTCTTTTAGGTCTTAAATCCTGGAGGGAGGACTGGAATTCCCAGTCCCCCCTTGTCTCCGAATTCGAGGCCACAAACCAGGAAGGCAGTTGCACATACTTGAACCTGGATAGACTATCTCCAACTTTCGCTCTAAGGTCTTCCCAGAGTAACTTCCCTTGCCTTGTCATCAGATCCCCCCTGGTGACAATCCCAGCACGTCCTAGTGGAAGACTCAGCCCATCCTTCATACAATCTGGGGTACCTGGGGAATCCCATATTCGTGCAAACTCAGAATAATATCCTATACTAAGCAATATTCTTACCCTACACCATAGAGTGAGAGCGGTCCTTAAAACCTTCAGTTGCACCTTTTAAAAAAATGTAGGGGCACCGAACTTATACAAAAACCCATCCACGCTCACCTCCTTAATCATTTCTGCTAATACCATTCCCCAAGTAAAATGATCAGGTTTTCTTATTAGCATCCGGATATTCTTAAACTGGAACACTATACAATACATATTTAGATCTGGGAGAGCAAACCGTCCTTATCAAGCCTACGCCTAAGCTTTTTCCATGCCAACTGACCCCCCTAGAAGCCCAAATAAAACAAACTATTTTCCCCTGGATTTTATCTATACTTGATCTTGGAAATGTAAGGGGGGATACAATTAAATAGGTATGTCATTTTAGGGAGGATTGACCTCTTTGCCAAATTTACGCACCTATAGACAGAACCACTTGTTAATACCCGGGTTCTGAGGGACACTGGGTTACCCAATTGACTCTAATGGCATAGATTGTTAAGGGCAAGTTTTTCCACATAGAAAGCAATACATCCACCTCCCTAGCAACCATTTTTAAGTTACACAAGGGAATATCGTTCACCATATTAACAATCGTGAAGTATATATGATTACAAATGTAGAAACATACAATGAATAATTTTGGAAAACGTAAATAAAAATAGAAAAATGTGTGGCATGTCTTTATTTTACAAAACAATGTAATTAATAATATTATTGGTTACAAACATAAAACTAACTATTTGTTTTATATTTCTAATCAACAACATAATAATAATAAAATAGCACAAAGCATTTCTACTAAAGAGTAGTAAAATGATTAAAAAAAAAAAAAAAATTTATAACACAAAATTTTCACTCTCCAACAGAAATCATTTTCAAAAATTGCTAGCCACTAAAAGGGCGACATTTACTATTCCCAGTCCAATGTAAACCAATTTGGAGAAGGTGTTGGACATTAAAGGGGTGACATTTACTGGTCCCACTCCAATCTAAACCAATTTGGGGAAGGTGTTAGACACTAAAGAGGTGAAATTTACTGTACCCACTCCAATCTAACCATATTTCAGGAAGGTGTTGGAAACTAAAGGGGTGACATTTACTATTCCCACCCAAATCTACAGCAATTTGGGGAAGGTTGGGCACTAAACGGGTGACATTTACTATTCCCACTACCATCTAACCATATTGGGGGAAGGTGTTGGACACTAAAGGGGTGACATTTACTATTCCCACCACAATGTAAAGCAATCTGGAGAAGGCGTTGGGCACTAAAGGGGTGGAATTTACTGTTCCCACTCCAATCTAACCATATTGGAGGAAGGTATTGGACACTAAAGGGGTGAAATTTACTATTCCCATTCCAATCTAAAACAATCAATCAATCAAAATAAGCTTTGTTCGGTTTTTGAAGAAAACCATAAAAGTAAATACCTTAAAAAGAAGACAATTGCTAAAAACCAATCATAAAAATGTGCCGAATGCTTTCTATTGATCTGGATCACAGCTCAGATCCACCTTTTGCAAACTTGGTAAGTGTTTGGCTATAGTGATTTGACTAGTTGGTGTTATTGTATGTCTGCAGGTAGTCCACATAACTGCACAAGCAGTACAAGCATCAAATACCCTACTTGTGTAACATAACTTTAGGGGGGGGCGCTGCAAAATGCATGGAGGGGTCCCCCACACTCCAGACCTAATGAGGAGCTCTCCGGCCTGCCCGTGCAGAGTGCCGAAGGAGAACCCCCTAGAACTCGGGGGCCTCCTCACAGTGGGCCTGCGGGGACCATTGTTAAGCTACAGAAATACCCTGTTGGACTTCAATCAGGATTATGGCACCCTCATATGGAGCAAAACCGAAGGGGCATATTTATGTAGATTTGCGTCACCCTTGTGCCACGCAAGGGACGCAAGCTCAACACAACACCTAAGTAGGATTTATCAAGCCATGCAAGGCCACCTTGCGTGGCCCTGAGTGGCTTGATAAATCCAGAATAACACAATGCAGAGCAAATTGCATTACCCTGCACCAGGGAGGCGACGCATGGGTGAAGCGTGCGTGTTTCCCATACATCCACCCCTGGATTTTGGCGCATTCCCAGATTTACCATTAGTGGTAGACCTGGGAATGTGTCGACAGGCTACCGCTCCCCAGGTGAGGCGTAACGAGGAGAACTATCTTTAATTTTCCTCGTTACTTTCTCTTTCTGCATCACACATGGAAAGAGGAAAATGCCTCACAGGATTGTTTTTCTGCAGGAAGGTGTCACTGCTTTGAAAGCAGGCACCCTTGCACCATGTACAAGGGTGCCTGCATTGGAGCTAGGCAGCACATTGTGCGCCAGCGTTGGGAAAGGGCAGGAATGGGCCGTATATTGTTAAGTACAGCACATTCCAGCCCTTTCCCTATCACGCAGCACAGCGCAGTAAGGTGCCTTGCTGCACTGCGTGATATCTTAATAAATATGCCCCCTAGTGCATTTGCTGAAAACAGCCGCATCATACTGCACATCAGGACTCAGTGGACTAGCACAAAACTACCTTGTTTTGACTAACTTTGACATTAGGTAAGGCAGCTGCAGTTATTCCTTATGGAAGCAAGACCCAGCTGCACAATGTGCACATTGAAAACATGTAATCAGTACCCAGTTGCATGTCGAAAAGTGTAACGTGGGCTAAAATGCTAGGTTACCTGTGAGGCTGCAGAAACCCTACAATTTGATGAGACTGCACCGTGTTAAAAGTCCAGTTCTTCTAACTTTGGCTTGAAAGTGACATATTCCCATATTCTTGAAAAGTAAAATGATTTGTCAAAGGCATTTTTAGGTCTTGCCTGAGCCAGTGCATGCGCTGCTCTGGCGAGAGTTTTAGTAAGCGGGTTTTGGAAGTGCAAACAGCAGTTTGCTGGCGACCAGCTTGCGTTCACGCGAGCGTGCATGCGCGATCAGGTGCCATATGGCTTCCCTCGCCATCTGGCTTCCCTCGCGATTACTTTCACTTTCGCGGCCGCGCGGCCGTGTCAGTTTCACGGCCGCGCGGCCATTGCTTGTACTAGAGAGAGCTCGGAAGTGTGGTGCCATCTGTTTTCTCTCCTGCGTCTCCTGTCCCCACCTCCCCTACAGAGACGACATGATATATTGTGGTAAAGGGGAGGGGCATCTCCGCTTTCACTCTTTTCTTGGCTACCCACTTCCCATCCTTCTCCCTCGGTGACACCTGCTCCTCGTCTGCAGAAGGCTTTTTACACACTTATATAAATTAGGATATAAGCGTTATCGTGACCAGAGTCGTTATTTATTGACCGGATATGTGACTGTGTATATAATATAAGCACACCCCTTGCCCTGGTCCCAGTCCCGCTCTGCTCCCTGCATACAATGCGCATTCTCGGCCCTCCCGCACCGCACGCCGTGAATTCTACCAACCAAAGAAAACACCATCACGCTTTCACGAGGAATGCCAAACAGAGAAAATGCAGTTTCTTTTACATTTCTGGGCTATCAAAATATTAATGCGAGCTGTGGGACTGTCCTGACAGACCATGACTGCACAGCTGCAGGGATCATTTTTAGATGGCGTTGCATGCCGCCCTTTTACCTTTCTAAGCGCTGTAAATGACTGATGTTACAAACACCACATTTAATGAGTTGTCAGCCAGGGATCGAAGGCTGAGTTTCGAACTCGCGCCCTCCGTAGCGCTGCGTTTCATAACTTGCCACTGTTATCTTTGTCACTGCGGCGGCCCCTCTGTTGTTACCCGGGCACAGTTTCAGTGAAGGGCACTTTTTGCACATCCTTTCTCCTGGCCCCACCTTCCTGGCGTGGAGGCAGTTCCGCCTCCTTTTTACCAGCGCTGCGATGACTCTTGGAACTTCAGAAGTAGTCTTTTGCTAATTTTCTAACGGATTTACAACTTGTGCCTTGAAACAAAAAATAACAATCAATTTTTGTTGCGGCCACAAGAGACACTAGTGCAAGTAAGCTTTGCATTATAGCTCAACCCCGCAGCTCCCTTCCTTCCATCGCCGGGGAGTGGCAGGGCCGATACTGCCAAGCTTTCAGTGCCCGGCACTTCCTGTCAAAGGCTTCGCACCTGTACGGGCTGTGCAACTCTCGCTTTCAGCGGTACACGCTGCCTGTAGTGAGTCTTCTGTCACCACTGAGTGTAGTGAGCCCGCATTCACCTGTGCACGCTGTCACTTGTGCACGATGCTCCCACCCTCTTCCCGTGGATGCCCTCTCTCAGCCTCCCGCTGCTGATCACTTCTCACTCCAGTTGCTGCCCCCTAGTCCCACCCATGCTCTTATTTTAAAATTATTATTTTTGGGATATGTGCTGCATGACTAAACTCTTATAAGGGCCCAAAGCCGAGATCTATTGGCTATGCCAATGCTTGTTTTTTTATGTGATAAGAATGACTTTTAAAAAAATTGCAATAGTTCTGCTTTTTATGTGACCACCTTCAACCTGGTGGCATATTGTTTTTTTTTTTTTTTCTCAATACGTTGTTACTCTAAGATTGCTCAAATGTTTTTGTTTGGTTAGTAATAAAGTCTAATTAGTACCGACAACCCCCAACTACGGCATTACATTTTAAATCCTGACTTTGTGTTCCTCCAGACCATACATTCTTAACACATAATGCCTACCAGTAAAGACGAAATGTGACTTCTACAACTTGTAACCCTCATTGTCTTATGTAACTGTTCCTGTACATTGATTCATTTGTATGATTTATTGTCTCTATATAATGTATGCATATGATGTAAAGATCTGTGGCACCCTACATTGGGATGAAAGAATTAAATGCAAAACAATATCAGTAAGTGCTTTTTAAATAATTTTTTGAAGAATTACTCAAAGAGATCAATACGTGTGACATTCTTTCAGTGCAAGCATATCTCTTATATACAGGGGTTGAGCAAAGTCAAAAATCTGCGTCCAAATTATAGGTTCTTTTAAATAATTGTGTAGTAAAAACAAGCTGTGTGCCTTTGTTTCCATCTGTTGCATTGCTATGTGTTAGGCTCCAGTTAGCTCCCAGGAAGGATAATACTTAAGCAAAAAGGGGGCTAATGACCCTCTAAGTCAGGCTTTTGTTTTGAGCTCAGCTGTAGGTGAAAATAAGAAACCCCCCTCACCCTCAGCAGGTTGCTGCTTTGAAAGGAAAGCAGACAATGTGTGGCACTGCTGAATGTGTCGGCAAATTACACCAGTACAAATTCAGCATATTTCACTGGGGCTAGTCTGGGTACTGGATCTGGCTCAATAATAGATGCCAGATCAGAGATCCAGCTAAATACCCCTCATTTCCTGCACTGCTCAACTGAAGCCATTGCTATGCCTTTGTGAAATTGAGTTTGTGTTCTGAAACCACCCATTTAATGGCTTTGTTAGAAATGTAGTGGCATTGCTACTTCTTTTTCTGTAGATAATCAGTGATAAAGCTGAATGCCAACATGTGAATCATGCAGTGAGGGTGGCATTTAGTAGTAGCTTTGGGTATCAACTGTTACCCCATGTCACTCCTTGTGACTCTAGTGGGCTGCTCTGCAACCACAGGGTTTCAACCAATGCAGTTCCTGAACTTCAAAAAGTATCTATAGTTTAAGCTTTTTCTAATTTAACTAGCTGGATGTTTGTACATGTTTTAGCCACTGCTAACTAACACAGTGAAGATTCATATTTTTAAAAAACATTAACAAAGTGGATAGTGGTCTGCCATTTGGGGAATTGAATGTGTGATGTCAGTTCTTGTTTTGTCACTGAGGTACATAATGTTGCTTGTGCTAAATCTATTCCTTTTCTACATCCCTGTACTAGATGTATGTGGACTCTACTTTACCAATGGATGGAGTTCTGTATTTTACAGTCAAACTTTTGTTATGGTTGCCTCTGTGAGTCTCTCTTCTAGGGAGAGGTACCAGAGACATGCATTGTGATCTCTCTTTGCTTAGAGACTGAAGCTAAACCTTATCATTGAGGCCCAAGAAGACTGAAATGAGACTGTGAGCGATTGGATGAGGGTTAGCATTTTATGATGGACTTGTTCTTGATGTTGAGATTGAGACTGATCTCTTTGGGGCCTATTTACGAACCAATTTGCATCGCGTTTGCACCATGCAACATGATACATGTGCACACAAACCATAAATGTGATTTAGGAAGCCACGCAAGGCCACTTTGTGTGGCCCCCCCGAGTGCTCCATAAATATGGAGTAAAGCAACGAAGTGCAAATAGCTGCGTTGTCATACTCTGCACAAGGGAGGCATTCCATGGGTGTTGCATGGGTGATCCCATGCCACTCCCATGGTTTTTGACGCATTCCCAGATTTACCTTAACTGGTAGACCTGGGAATGCGCCAAAAAGATACTCCTTCCCAGCAAGGGCGGCTCCTCCATTAGGGCGGAGGAGCGTCGCCTCACTGCTTTCTCGCAATGCGAGAAGCAGAAACATAAAATGGTATTTTAAATATCATTTTATGTTTCTGCTTCTTGTGCTGCGAGAAAGCAGAACTGTATGCCTGGTTGGAGGCGGGCATGCCTGGTTGGGGGCGGGCGGGTGGGCGGGTAGGGGAGGAGTGGCTTGCCCCCTGTTGTGGGCCCTGACTATTTGGTCGGCCCTCTGTGCCCGACCAAACCAGTGATGCGCACTCTACATTTTCTCTATGTAGGCTGCATGCAGCCTACATAGAGAAAAGCAGCCTACATAGAGAAAATGGCCTCCCTACAGGCGCCTGGCAGGGCGCCGTCTGCACCAATCACAACGCTACAATTGCAGCGTTGTGATTGGCTTAGGGGAGGGTAGGGAGGATGCCTGCTTCCTGTTCTCCTGAAGCAGCAGGAAAACCTTGGGACCCGGCCAGCAGCGGAGGCGGCGCGGGTCCCGGTGAGGTAAGTTTTCTTTTTAAATTGATCCCCCCACACCCCCCCCGCGAGAACCCCCATGCGACCCCCCCCCATCCGCAAGTCATGCGAGCCGCAACTGCTTCCCAGGAGAGGCGTAACAAGGAGAAATATTTTTATTTCTCCTCATGACTTCCTTTTTCTATGTGTGTTGCAGGATGGAGCACACATAAATGTAAAAATGTAAATCCAGTACTTGTAAAGCGCGAACAGCTACACAAAGGCATCCCGGCGCTGGGGGCCGTCGGGAAGATTAAGCAAGCTATTGCCCAGAGTCACATGGTGCTGGGCTGACCTGCCGCCGGTGCCGGGGATCGAACCGTGAGCATAGATAGAGGAATATGCCATTCAGGATTGTTTTTATGCATGAAGGTGTGCTTTGTCACAAAACAATCCTGCATGCAATGTAAGCACCCTTGCACTATGGTGCAAGAGTGCGTGTGTTGGCACTAGGCTGCCAAAATGGCGCCAGTGCAAAGGAAAAGGCAGGAATGCATCGTATTGCCTTAAATACGGCACATTCCTGCCCTTTTCCTATCACACAGTGCAGGGCAGCAAGGTGACTTGCTGCCTGCACTGCATGACATTCTCGTAAATAGCCCCTATGTGTTTGGTCTCCCTCTGTAATGGTGCAGACAAACCTATAAAACAACATGTAAGGCAATCCAAAGGGATTCACAGTGGTTAGGGAAAATTAGCCCAGCATTTCCATCCTTCATTTTCTTGTCTTACTAATTTACTTTACCCACATCAGGATGTCATCACAGCCAAATCTGCTGCGAAACCCTCAGTTACTTATCAAAACCGCTTAAAATTGTCTTAGTCCATCAGGTTTGAACAAGTGATTTCCATCCGGCAGTCCTGCTAGGAAATCTCTGTGAAGACGCCCTATATTATTTTTTACTTGATTGTTTGAGCTCAGAGACGTGTGCATGTTTTTTAAGCACAAGCCAGAAAAGGAAAAACACAAATTACAAATATAGAATTCTTGTTACTGAAGCAATCATTTTTCAAGAAAGACAGAGGATGTGAATTGTGGTCAAGGGCATAGTATTCAATTGAAGGTACCACTGCATTTTAAACAAGAGGCAGGCAGGGCTGGCCAGGAGGAGAAGGCAGGAGGCAGGTCACAGTCTCTGTCCTGTCTTTGGCCCCACCCTGCAGTGGCGGCCGGTGATTTTTAAAAGTGGTGAGGTGTAATACTTGCCAGGAGTTCACCCTGTTTTTTTTTGCCTTGAGAGTTGCCTATATATTAAGAATCACCTTCATTGTGCTAATGGCAGAATTTTCTTATGGGTATCCCCATACCAATTTTACATACAATATTCCAATACCAGAATTTTGCCTCTGATATTGCCCATATACATTCTGTGGCCAGTGACAGACTCACAATCATAAACACGCAAACAAACACACTCTTACTCACACTTTCACTCATACTCACTCCCTCTCACAATCACGCTCACTGACTCTGGGCCCTAGTGCAACTGTACCTGCTGCACCATTGATAGCTACACACCTAACACCCTTCCCACCCTCTCACAATGTCAATCACACACTCCTTATAATGCATTCACACTCCTTCACCCACTCCCACGCATTAACTTACACTTATTCGTACAGTCACTCAAAATCAGATTCCCACTCACTTTCACTCTCATTGGCACTCTCAAACACATCCACACACACTGAAACTCAATTTCAGTCACTGTCAATCATTAACAAGCACAAACTAAAATTTCTTTTTACTTACCTTGCTTCCTTAGATAGCAACTTGGAGGCTTCATGGCAGCAGCAGAGCAGGAAACTGGCACTGGGCATTAAAACCAGCAAGCCATGATTCCCAAAGAGGAGCCAGGCAAAGCATCAAGGCCAAGTTTCAAAAGGGGAAGACCCTCCTCAAACCCTCTGCCAGCTTCTTGATGGGACTGGAAGCAAAGCCCTATAAAGAATCTGGGACAGTGCTGGAGATCTTGACCCTGCTGCTCTGTGTAGCTCCTCATTGGCCTCAGGGATGCACTTAGGTCCACCCTGACAGCCACATTTTAGCAGTTTTACAGTGCTACCTGAGGCATGCACAGTAAGGCCCTGATTGCTTAGGTGTTATTTAGTGTGCCTGATAAATAACAATACCACTGGGTATGTTATTTATTGGGTGCAATAAATAGCACGTATTATGAGTTTGTAGGGAATAACATGTGGATTTTGGTAATTAACACACCAAAATCCGCTTGGTGCAGTAAATACAGTACACATTTCCTCTGTTAAATTTTGGTAGGTTTGACCTGCCAAAATGTAACGAAGCTTGAGGTATTTAATGTGTCTGATAATTATCAAATGCATTTAATATCTTTTCAACTCGTAATTCCAACCGGTGTGTAAACAGGGGTTTAGGCACGGGTTAGAATTAACTGACACACCCGCAATCAGGCCCATAGTCTGCTAAATAAAATGGATTTTGCCTGTGTGAGGGGATCGTAGTTGAACTATGGGGAGAGGATGTGACCTCACTGCTAGAGCTGCCGACTTGGGAGCTGGGGAACCAGGTTCGAGCCTCGGCGTCGGCTCAGCATCCTGTGATTCTGGGCAAATCACTTCATCTCCCCGTGCCTACCAAAATAGGAATGTTTCCTTGTGTAATGTAACTAGTGCTCATGTAAAGCGCTCCAGTACCTTCGGGTCGAGTTTGCGCTATATAAATCTGCACAAAAAAACAACAACAAAAACTATGCCCCTCACATGCACAATCCAGAAATCCAGCTACAGGGTGCTGTAGTTTGAAACAACACTCTGTAGCAGGATCATAGCTCAGCCTCCCCAAATCCCTCATCTTCCTGTCATCAGGAGCCTGGGGAGGAGGCTGACCTGCACTCTGACAGTGTACATGAAAACACGAAACTTGTATTTTTATGAACACTGCTCAGTTAAATCTTTAGCAACAGTGGTAAGGGGCAGAAAGTGGTGCCTCAGAGGAGGCAGGCTATCCCCCTTAGCCCCTGATGAGGAGCTGCTTCTGACACATATTGTCACAGGCTAGGAGGGCTCAATGTGATTCGTTGCACTTCCTCCAATCCTGTGATAATAATAAGATGGAAAGTGAGAATTCAGAGGAGAAGTTTATCGTCCCTTCTTTTCGATCTTCTTTTCAATCCTGCATACAACACAGGCACATTAGCACCATGGTGCAAGAGTGCCTGTATTGGCGCTAGGCAGCAAATTGTGCGGCAGCGCTTCGAAAAGGCAGGAATGCATAGTATTATGTTAAATACAGCACATTGCTGCCCTTTCCCTGCCACCCAGCGCAACAAGGTGACTTTTTGATAAATAGGTCCCTGATAGCTACATTTTAGTTCATCTACTGGTACATTCTGGCAGGCTTATACAAAAGGCAACAGTCTTCTATATAACTTTGTTTACATAAAGCAGCTGTTGGAGATCTTGGCAACCTGGACTTTGACTGAGAGAATTGCATCAAAGTGGCTATGCAGATTGTGCATATTATTAAACCTTGATTACAAGCTTGGGGTTAAATTCTAAACCTGCACAAACAGACTTTTGCACACAGATCAGCATTACACCACCGCTGTTTTGTGCAGATGGGATGGAACTTTGCACTTCAAACCTTCTAAAGATTAATGGTCAAAACATGGAAAATTAGGTGTGCTAAATACTCAGGGGCAGATTTACAATGACTGGCGCATCCCTGCAAATCAGCAAGGATGCGCCAGAAGAGATGCGACACGCAAGTCTACCCTTGCGCCACCACGGATGAGTCGCATTTACAATGCGGCGCACCGTGGCGCAGGGATAGGCAGATGCGTGTCGCATCTGATGGCGTAAGGGCGGCGGATTGCTGGAGTCGTGTCGCAAGCGCGACGCAACTCCAGCAATGCTCAGGGGCCGCCCATACCTTACGTGGTGCGCCACTCCTTACGCCTGCTTCAAGCAGGCGTAAGGATTTGTCGCAGCGGCGTCGTAAAACTGACTCAGTGAAATCTTGTAGATTTCACTGCGTCACTTTTACGAGGCTTTCCTGCGATGGAACGCCCACATGAGACCTGACGCAGGTTTCATGTGGGGCAGGGCTTTACAACGTGACGCATCTCCCTAGATGCGTCACGTTGTAAATAAGGCGCAACGTGGCGGATGCTTTACGCCGCCGCTGTGTCACAGAAGTGATGCAACGGCAGTGCAAAGTGGCGCAAGGGCCTTGTAAATCTGCCCCTGATTCTCTATGTTATGCTTCATTTCCACATTCAAAACTCAGAATAGGGGGATTTTACTACACTTGGTAACTACCTCACAACAGGGTAATGATATTTACTAGGTGTGGTAAATGCCTGACCCTATTCTGTACAGCTTGTAATCAGCAGCGGCCTGTGCAGGTAGGAGCGGTGAGGCTGGGTTGGGAGCATTCAACAGATGACCACGAGGGAAAATTAAATAAATAATAAATGTTCCCTTGTCGTCGTCTGTCGAAATCCCCCCAACTGGCCCCACCGCTTTTACCTGCACATGCCGCTGCTGCTTATAATCAGGGCCTTACAAGGCAGAGAAAGGCCAGGTGGGTGGGTTCCAGGTGTTGCAGTCACCTTTGGTGTAGAGAGCTGAGTCTGTGCAGGATTTTCCTTAAACCCGTCAGCTGCAATCTACTGGTGTTTGAGGGTGAAACAGTTTGCCATTGTTATATGGACTAATATCCCATAATCGTTCGTGGTGACTTTGCCGGCCAAAGTTTGATTGTATTATCTCCATACATGTAAAAGCAGTGGCGTAGCTAGGCCTTAGGCTGCCCGTGGTGGCCCCTGTGTTTGCTGCCCGTGGCGGCCTGATCGAAGAGGTTTGAGGGGGTGCTGGCGATTCTTGCGTCGGCCACAGGTAAGAGCGGGGGAGGGGGGCTGGCTGCCGCCCCCAAAACTCGTGCCGCCTGGGGCGGTCAAACCCCACCGCCCGCCCTAGCTATGCCACTGTGTAAAAGTGAAGTCTGCCGGAAGAAGCAGTTTGTTTAGGGCTCGCATGTAAGTGTTAAACATGAGGGGAGACAGTAAGGACCCCTGAGGTGCACTGTAGCTAATCATTTTCAGTTCACAGTTGAATGGGGGAAGCATTGCTGACTGACATCATTCATTCATATAGGATTTCAGCCATACAACCAAGTTGAGGTCTGACATCCTGGAGATGACGGAGTGGTCGATGGTGTCATAGGACCTGCAATCCGATACCGCCATTGACCATGAGCCTTCTAAGGTCATCAAGAACCGCTGGGGCAATTAAATTAGTTCCCTGGCCCTGGTGAAAACCTGCCTGACTGAAGCCGACAGGCCACCTCCCTCTACAAAATGTAAACTGTATTTTATTCTAAATTAAAAGGAGATTATCTCTTTGAAAACGCGTCAGCATTATACTGTTAAATGATGGTTGAAAAATGGAATGAAAAATGTAGGGCTACATCTACCAAAATCCTCTGGGCCTTATCGAAGACACACACTTGTGTAAAGTTCTGAGGCGCGTTGTTTGAGTGCTACCACAACCTGTGTTAATGCCCTTCTATTTATTCTGGTCAACGCAGGCATAACGGTGCCACTTGCGTTTTGTGGCTGTCCTTGGGGGTATTATGCCCCTCCTGGCATGGGAGACATCCATTACCACGCGGGCATTGCATCGCAATGCCTTTACATCGCGTGTATTACAACGCATGTCGTTACAACGACTTGCGCTGGATGGCGCTCTAACCTAAGGAATAGTATGATTTACTATTCCAACACCTTCCCTACTGTACGTAGACTGGTGTTGGAATAGTAAATCATACTATTCCTAAGTCCAGCCTTCCAGCGCAAGTCGTTGTAACGACTTGCGTTGTAAAACTGCGATGTAACGTACCGCGATCATTTTGATCGCGTTGTAACGTCACATATTCCCTGGCATATTGTGGGCATCCTTTGTATTCTGATGATTGCCATCTCAATTACATTGACATCCATCTCAGCCATGCTGGTTGCTGTCTTTGGCATAATGAGGGCCCGGGCATAGTTGTGGCCCTTATGTAATATGATGAACATAGTAAGATACTGTAGGGTGCCCCTGGCATAGGGGAACAACATGATATCTCCAAGCATGATCTTTGATGGCTGCCTCGGAATCATGTTAGGGGTTCCTGGCATGAGACCGGTGATACATGTGCAAGCGTGTGAGAATTTGTCCACACTAGGGCAGAAGTGCGTGTGATTACTCCATGAGACAAGCTGATGTTTTGTAACCAAATTCACAATTAAAAGCTGGCATGTGGGGGCATAAATTGTTATTTACCGTTATTTCGTCAAGAGCAAAATATCTGTCTTCAGCATATGTCAAGCTGGCTTGTGAGAAAGAACGAAAATTAGAATGTAAAGACAACATATGTGCATTTTAAGAAAATGGCACGTTGATGCTTAAAATAAAATGATTACAATTTCATTATTAATTTTAAAATTCATGTGTGCGTGGTGATTGATGCTTGCTTGAAGTCCCTAGCTGCAATGGTTATTTAGTTTTTGACCGAGAGCATTTGCTTCTGTAGCTGTAATTTAATGACTCACCTCGAAGCACTTCACCTTATATACTGATATTTCAGTTTATGACATAATTTATCATCACTACTCTTACCAGACGGCTGAGCGTGTAATACCGATGTAATCTAAGAGATATGCATGCTGTCTGAACTTTAAAGGTCATTGTAGCCTGTTTGATAACTCTGGTGTCTAGGTTACTGTGAGATCTGTCTGACCTGATGATTACCTCCAAGAATCTATCTTTGCATGAAAGCAGTTTATATATTGTGAACCTACCTATAATGCAACAGAGTGCTCTACGTGATGAGGGTTTACGGTAGTGCAGACAAAGAGCGAGAGGAGAGGGGTGCACATGGATAAGCATTAAGAGCAGAGTGGTACAGTGGAGCGGGCTAGGGTGATGGGGTGTGGCGTAACAAGATGAAGTTGAATGGAAAGGGAATGGGGTGGGACATCTTCAAGGGTGGTCTAACACTCGGTGGTTACTCTATGACTAGGTTTCATCTCCTTCCGGTAGTGTAGAAGGATAGGTCTGCTGTCTATTTCCTGAGATTATGAGATTTTTGTAAATTTTCACTGAACCACCCTGTCCTTTGTAAGTCAGAAAATGTGATCATGAATCAACTTTGAAGGAACATGTTGTGGAAGTGAAAGAAAGCATGAGGTAGCAGTAAAGAAACATTTGTTTTGTTCTTGCAAGTATCTGTTAAGTCAATTGCAAGTCAAGACGTGGACTGTCAATAGAGCCTTTAGATTTCTACCAAGTGTTAGAGACATTTTACAGAAAACATACACACTTTTTTACTACAGTAATTTCACAACAATTTCAAAGATGATTTAGGTGGCTGCCTGGCTGCTTTAAGTCCTGATGGAAAGCTTATGGGATGCCTGCAGCACTGTGGAGTGTGTACTTTCCTTAGGTATTCTATAGGCTCCTCTGGAAATCATCAGCATAGCCAGTCCTTTCCCTTTCCCTTTGTGTGCTGCATTTTCAAATATCACTAAATGGGAAAAACTGGTGAAGATTAGATCAGTGCAGACCAGTCTACTGAAAACGACCTGCTGACACATGGCTCTGTTAGGACAACAATATCGAGCAACTCCTGAACTACAGGGACTGGGATGTCGTGCTTAGGCTGGCCCGAGAGGGCTCCCAGCTACTCTGCCAGGGCGCTACCCTCTTTATTTACCCAGATTTCACCTTTACTGTCCAAGAGGCACGTTGGAAATTCGCTAACGCTAAGATGCAGCTCCAAAAGCACTAGATCAAATATGGCATGCTCTACCCCGTCCAACTCTGGGTGGCAGGTGATGGCAAACATTGGCTCTTCGACAACCCAGCTGATGTCCTCGCATTCTGTAAAAAGCTGGGACCGGGTGGCTCTCCCCGGGCCGCCTCGTGTCGGACTGCCTCTCTCAAGACGACAAAATTCCAGCGAGAACTTCAACCCTGGTTGAGAACCTGCACCCAGACTGACTGGCAATCATGATGTTACTTCCTCCGGCTCACAATGATCACTCTTGGTGCTATGCACAACTGCTCAACCCTTATGGAACTCTCATAAACTCTTCCGTTCAATATGGGCACCTGGCTCTGCTGTGTTGCCCGCTCCCCTAGAATTATTCCAAATAGTTTGTTGTTGTGTGCTTTCTTGGGATTCGCTAGGACTCCTAGACCTAGCGTGGATATGTTCTTAAGGGATGGTTCTTTGGTTCTCTATGCCCCTCTGGGCCTTTTTCTTCTTCCGTTCTTCCTTCCCTTTCCCGTGACGAGACAGTACTACACTCTCCTATCCCTGACGGTACCGGCTGAGCGGGCAAACTGTATTCCACTCCTTTCTCAATGGGTGACACTCCGCAAACTGTTGATGTGACTTTCCTTACCTGGAACATCCGGGGCTTGAATAACCCTCGCAAAAGCAAACTGGTCCTATCATATCTCAACCAACATGGCACCAAGATCGCATTTCTTCAGGAAACACACCTTCCCCCCCATATGTCCCCGGTCTTTGCAGCATCATAGGGACCGCCGATTCTTAGCCAACTACAATTCCTTTTCCAGAAGGGGCCTGCATACTTATCCTCAAATCTCTTTCCGTTATACACCAATCCACCATTGCAGACACACAGGGCCGTTAGATCTTAGTGACGGGAACCATGTTGAGGAGATGCATACTTTCTTAAATCTTTACACCCCGAACACTGACGACCCCTCGATCAATGACCGCCCTACTAGACAGCTCTGATGCAGACATCGCCCTGGTGGGTGGGGACTTCAACCTCCTTCTGGGCCCCTCTTTAGACTCTTCCAGCACCATCCCATGCACAAAACAGGTTCTTTGCATGCTTGTCAGAACATGGTACACGCACACTCTCTACGTGACGTCTGGCGCATGCATCATCCCACTACTCCGGGTTACACTCTTTATTCAGCTCCACACTCTGTCTGGGCTCGATTGGATTACTGGCTCATCTCGGCGGCTGGCAGCCTGTGGCTCCGGGATATTCAGGTACTACCACATAAATTATCAGACCACGCTCCGGTCCAACTGTCACTTGCTCTTCCCTATGGCTGCAGATCGGAGCGCTGTTGGTCCTTCCCATCGACTGCATTTCTGGACCCGGTTTTCCATTCAGAGCTCCGGGACATGGTTGTGGAATATTTCCAACAAAAGGCGGGATCCGTCCCACAATACGCCACACTTTGAGATGCATTTAAGGCCGACATTAGAGGAGCCTGCATCTCCAAACAGGCAGGGGTGCTCTGCGACATCCGCAATTACCTGTCCTGAGTAGAGACCGCACTTAAACCCATTGATGAGAGGAATACCCCTTTGCCTACTCCTGCTGCCCTCCATGAGCGCTCGGTCCTGTTGGAGGAGTTCTGCGACTTAGCAGACCGAGAGGTTACACTACTTGGTAAGCACGCTCTGGCAGGGAGATATGGTGAGGGTGAGCGCCCTGGTCGGGCACTTGCCCGCCTCATGCACCCCCCATCAGGCCCCGGATGTATTGCGGCTTTGGAACTTGATGATGTCACCCTTCTAACATCCCCAGCGGCCATCCTCACCAAAGTGACCTCTTACTATGCATGACTTTACACATCTCGTCTCACCTCTGAGTCTACAACCCGCTGGAAGTACTGGTAGGAGATAGCCATGGTTTGGCTCTCTGATGGACAATTCTAGTTCCTGAAAGAGCCATTCTTTGCTGAAGAGATAGCACAGGTGATTGACTCGCCAGACAGCTCAAAGGCCCCTGGGCTAGATGGTCTGATGGGAACCTTTTACAAGGCAAATAAAACTACCCTGATTCCCAATTTGCTTGAAGTATATGCTGAGGCCCTCTCTATTGGCGTTCTACCCCATTGTATGCGAGAGAAAAGTATTTTCCCTGTAACTGAAACCTGGGAAAGACCCTAAGCACTGTGCTTCGTACAGTCCTCTCTCCCTTATCAATTTCAACAATAGAATCTTGGCCAAGGTTCTGGCTAACCGCCTGTCCATATTACAGGAAACCATACTGTCACCGGTACAGATGGGTTTTATACCGCACCGCTCCACAAATTTACGCACTGTCTTCTCGGTTTTGAATCGCATATCCCCTGATACCCCGACGGTAGTCGCTCTACTCAACACAGAGAAGGCCTTTGACTACCTGGAGTGGCCTTTCCTCCTGGATACTCTGCGGAAACTTGGAAAGTCTAAACGATTCATGTCCCTTATCTCTTTTTTATACTCTAAACCGACGACTCTTATACTCTAAAACAACGGACCCTTTCAGCATCTCCCGGGGCATCAGGCAGGGTTGCCCACTCTCGCCCCTGTTATTCATCATAGCTATGGACCCCTGGCACGTCACCCTCAGGAGCGACATATGCATCACAGACTGCAATTTACCACGGGCCACTCTTTATGTCTATGTACGCAGACGATATTCTTCTCTTCGTCCAACACTCTGCCTCTAACTTATCTCCAATTGTCCAAGAAGTGACCCGCTTTGGCGAGCTTCCCGGCCTCGCCATTAACTGGTCTGAATCGGAACTATTTCCACTTACCAATGCCACCACGCCACCTACCTGTGCTTTCCCCTTTTAATGGTCCACTGACACCACCAAGTATCTAGGGGTGATTTTAAATAGGAGCAGGGAACATGTCATCCGGCTGAATTACCGCCTAGCGATCGAAAGACTTACTGCCCAAATTGACTTCCCCTATCGATGGCCGGCCGCCTAGCCATCATAAAAATGATTGTCCTTCCATGGTTCCCTTACCTCTTTGTTAATATTCCTATACCCTTGACCAAAGCCTTTTTTTCTACTCTTCGAGGCCTTCTTATGAAGTTGGTCTGGGCTGGTCAATGGCCGCGTGTCGCCTGGAGCACACTAACTCTCCCCTATGACCGTGACGGCTTTGCGGTCCTGGCGGCTTTGCGGTCCCGGACTTCCAGCTGTATTCTTAGTAGCTCAGGCACATTTTGCGTACCACTGGTTTCATCCGGACGCTTGCCTGTCCTACGCCAAACTGGAACGTGACCTGGCCAATCCTACACCTCTGAAGGCACTCTTACCACTGGGCAGTAGATTGGATCCCAATGCCATCCACACCTTATCCACCACCTGCTGGGCCTGGTGGAAGCTCGACGGCACATACGGCTTCAGTCTTATCGATTCACCCAATCTCTTTCTACCCATAAATCCATGGCTCTCAGTCACTACCGAAACATTAGTACAACGCACCCTACATAAGTACGATCGCCACACTCTGGGGGATGTATTTCCAGATGGCCATGTTCTGCTCCACAATTCCGATACCACACATTCCTCCACCCCATTTATGGACAGATTCATTTTTAACAGACTGCACAGAGCCCTGCGCTTCCGCTCACCCCCGGAGACTTCACACCACTCACCCTTCTGATATCACACCCCGACGGCTCCCACCTCATCACTAAGCTTTATCATGCATGCACGGCGTTAAAATGGACTGACATGGGGAGGGTACAGGAACAATGGGAGAAGGACCTGGGACACCCACTCTCCGACGAAGACTGGGCATTTTGCTGTGCCCAGACTAGACTGATTTCCCCTAACCACAGACATAAACTCCTGCACTTTTGCTTCTTTCACAGAGCCTATGTTACCCCCTTTGGCTGGTTCGCTTAGATCCTTCCAGATATGCTCTCTTCCCCAAGTGCTATGCCCCGGATGCGGATTTTTCCCATCTAACCTGGACCTTCCCACCGGTGGCCTCATACTGGGGGGAAGTATTTCAGGTTCTCTCCGAGATGATCTTGGTGTCAGTCGACCCTTCCCCGTTCATGGTCCTCCTGGGAAATGTCGCCCCTATCCCCGAAGCTGCTTGCAGATTTGCTGCCATTGTTTTGCACTTAGCTAAACGCGAGATCGTCCTACACTGGGGCAGCTGCGTGCGTCCCACCGTGAAAGCATGGCTTCGCAGCATGACCTTTTGTGATCTGACAAGCGAAGTGTATTCTTCCATACTTCCCCTTACTGCCTGTCCTAAAGATATCTTGCAACCTCTCAGCCTGTATCTCCTCGTGCAATCTCCTGATTCCCCTTCTCTTACCATCCGGTCCTTCCAAGACACTCCTCCCCCGGACAGCTCCAGCCAGGACACAGACATATAACGTCCCAAGCTCAGTTACTTCATTCCGCCCCATGGAACTCCACTATTACAGCATGTTACCTAACCTCCTTCACGCTTGTCTGCTGGCCTGATGTACCTCGCTATTTTTTTCCAGTAATATCAGATATATCTGCAACAAACCCTGCAAAATCATGTAATGTGATAAGTTACCTGCTGCTCATCACCACTGTTTCTTCTATTTTGTATCATTAAACTGAAACCAATAAAAATATATATATATTTAATTCTAAATTAAGTACATTTTGCTTTAGAATTGTTTCATTTTGTTCCACATTTAAAATAATTAGATAAAATTAATGTACATTAATATTTAACATAAATATATTTTTACTTATTTTTAAAGTTTAATAAAATTTAAATGTCCCTATACTATACCATAGGGAGAGCTCGGTGACTGAGATTTCTCTATGGTAAAGTATAAAAAACAGTGTACAAAAATTATTAAACTTTAAAAAAATAGAAAACATTTAAAAAGATATTACATCATAAATTAACTTACATTTAAAATATGATTATGAATATACTAAATTAATATTAATTTCTGAGGGGCGTGGCCAACCGCCGAACATGGCGGACGCGAGATAAGAGAGCTCCGTAACCCACCCTGACACCGTGGCATTTATCCGCTGGACATGGGCTCACCGACGCTTCCCACACGGCGTTTCATGAATCGGAAGGTCTGTAGACCCCTACGAACCGAAATTCGGGCAGTTTGAGGCTCGATATCGCTCTGTATGAGCGGGCGCTGCAGAGGACTGAGCTGGCGTCGATGCAGAAAACGGCGAAGTGCCAAGGAGGTGCAGCGAGAACCTTGCGGTCAGAATCGGCCATACGGACTGCGGGCGGAGAGCGCGACCGCCTCCCCTCTTGCAAAGCGGCTGTTTGATGAGCTCGTTACGGCCGCCCTAGATATCATTGACAGTATCTGAGCCAGACTAGGACCCGGCCCAAGATGGCGGCTGCACGGAGGTGACCGGCTCCCGATTGTTGACGGAGGCGCAGGGGACGTGCATGCGGCTCGGATCTGGACTGCCCCTGCCTGAGTCAGCTGAGGTAAGACGGCCAGACGAAAGCCTGGCAGACTGGCTCTGAGGGCAACCTACCAGAAATCTGCCCACCTTAGAGGTGATGGGTGCGCAGAGGCAAAACTGAGGCTGTGCATTGCGGGGCAGTGGATGCCATAACTGCTGAGAGTGACCTGAAAGAGGAGACCTGGGGAGTGTGTATGACCTGGGGCAACATCAGGAGGTGTCGATTGGCAGTTTGATGGGGATGCTACTGATAACATGTCGGATAGCAGGACTTAACTCGCCGAGCGTGGTATAGAGAACCAGTGCCTACGAAAGATCCACACAGACAGTCTGACACTTCCCTCTGCAGTTGCTCACACGCCTCTCTCTGTGGGGCTGTCTGCCCAGGGGCACATGGTATCGTGGAGAGGAGCCGGTCTGGGAGTCACTGTGGTATGTGCCCTACATGCATGAGGAGTGCTGGTACCAGTATCCGCATGTGATGGAAGTGGACTGTGCCGCTGGAGATCTAGACTGACCGGGAAGATACCGAAGCGCATTGGTATGATGACAACATTGGGGGCCCGATAGTGTGACGCTGTATACCACGAGATCCAACCTTGTGCAGGTACTGTGGACTATCTACTAACATCCTACAAGTGGTGTTGGGAGGTGAGAATTGAGACATACACTGTTTCTGACCCTTTGGAGGATATGGGGCGCCCCAGAACCAAACACTCGGAACCCCCACCCCCTGACGACCCATCGGGAACAGTACCGGATACACAGATGCGCAATCCGAACTCGGACGTGATTCCGCCCCCGGAGCCCACCAGTACTGAAGGCAAGCTGGACTTAATATTACAAGAAATACGAGACTCCAGAGCCATTATGGAAACGCAAATAAGTACACTGACTACCAGTTTTACTCTCTTGAAGGCTGATCACACGAAACTGGCGGATAAAGTTAAAAATAACAGGCTGGCACTTGATGATCTCGTACCCCAACAGGCGACACACTCCTCCCAAATAGAACAACTACAGCGCCAATTGAAAGGTCTCCAGGACCGTGTGGACGATGCAGAAGGACGCTCTAGGCGCAATAATGTGCGCATTCTGGGAGTACCGGAGAGAAGTGAAGGGGCCCATCCAACACAATTTGTCGAGCATTGGCTACGTGAACAGGTAGCTACGACGGGGCTAACTGAACATTTTAGTGTCGAACGCGCTCACAGAGTCCCGTCTCGACCTCCCCTCCCTGGGGCGCCACCCCGGCCAATAATAGCACGGATCTTGAATTATAAAGATAGGGACACGATCTTACGGGCAGCACGAGAGAAGGCCCCGATAACATTTGAGAATAAAACAATTTCACTTTACCCGGATTTTACTTTGGCAGTACAAAGAGCGAGGGCTACTTTCCAAGACGTCAAAAGGAAACTTCGGCTGCACCAATTGAAATACACCCTATTATTCCCGGCTCGCCTCCAGGTTCTCCATGATCAAAAAGCCCTGTTCTTTGACAGCCCGGTAGAAGCAGCGGACTGGCTGGACATTACTATGTCACCACCAGGCTCACAACATTCCTCGCAGTCCACACGACGACAGCAGCCAAAATCGCAACGACTGAGAAGAGAAAGAACTGACAAGGGACACCAAGATGGTACCGATCGAGGAGGACACCCGTCACAAGAACAGATCTCGGACAGCCAAAAGGACGCAATCCTGACGGCAGTAGCGCTAGCGGCTCATGATGCACAATTGGTGGCGGAAACTATAGACTCTTCGGAAGATGTGAATGCACAATCTGACTCGGACTCTAGCTTGGCACTGTTTCCCCTGGTCACCCCTCAAACGGTCAATGATTATCTGGGGTGATGGCAGGGCCTATATCCTGCGGCTGTCAAGGACTGTCAGATGAGTATCTATGTGCCTATAATATATGCTGAATATGCCAATTATGTGATTATATAGACAATTTTGAAGTATTGGTTGGCTGAGTTGTCTACAATGATAATGGATGTACAAAATAGGGTGGGAGGGGGCTCTAAGGTCATTGACTTCTTGAGTCTTACATGGAAGATGTTCTGAGACGGGTGGTGGCCACGACCCCTCAGGCAACTGCATTTCGTTATGGAAACAATGGAGTTCTTTCTGTGTTTTCTTTGTTGGTTTGGTTCTCCTTTGTTGTGTGGGGGAACCTAGTATTGAAAAGTTTATTGGGGTTTATAGGCTCGACTACATGTGATAGACAGGGCGCTCAGTGTGCGGGTAATTCTGTGATACTCAGTTTGTATGTTTGGCAACCTGATGGCGCAACCTAATAGATATAAATATACGTCCTGGAACGTTAGAGGTATGGGGTCGATACACAAAAGGCATAGAATTTTGGCACAATTAAACCGTAGGAAGACACAGATAGCCTTTTTACAAGAAACACATCTAGTACAGGCGGAAGCCGCTAAGCTTCTTAAGAAATGGAGGGGACAACTGTTTTTTACTTCTTATTCTGCGTTTGCCAGAGGGGCGGCAGTATGGTTCAGGAATGGCACCCCTTTCAAACTTATAGAACAAAAGGCAGACTCGAATGGGCGATATGTGCTGTTGCATGGCTTGTTGGATGGAGAACACATAGTAGTAGGGAGTATCTATGCCCCGAACACGGAACAAGACAAATTTCTGGCAATTCTTAGTACGGCTTTGGTGGGATGGGAAAGGTACCCATGGATCCTAGGTGGAGATTTCAATGCAGTGCTGGATCTAGCCCTGGACAGATCGCACCTTCCCCTGCAAGGGACGGGATGTAGGAAACAAACAGAAGCGCTTCAGGCATGGGCAGAAGGTTGGGGAGTGGGAGACATTTGGAGGGAGAAACACCCAGTAGGCAAAGAATACTCCTTCTTCTCCGCCCCCATAGCCTACACACTCGTATAGACAGGATTTTTTGTTCACGGACGCTACTCGACACTGTTATGGACACCACACATTTGGCCAAAACGTATTCAGACCATAACCCGGTAGAGGCCACATTATTGTGGGGGAAGGTTCCGACACCAATCCCGTCATGGAAGTTAAGCCCGTTACTGCTGGAAGACTCCGTGTTTTCCGCAATACCCTTTCCACGGCCATAACCCATTATTTTAATGAGAACAAAAATACAGCGAGCACTCGACAGCTTGAGTGGGACGCCTTTAAAACGGTAATAAGGGGGTGGCGATTAGCACAAAAGTAGGTGTCCGTGCAGCACTCCTTGGCAGGCTTACGGATGTAGAGAATAGGCTGGGCAAACTGGAACAGGAAGCGGTAACAAATGACACGAGCAAAACAGAGTTACAAGAACTGCACATAGTACACGCAGAATTATTGGAAGACCTCCGAGCTCTGGATTATAGATTATATACACAGAAGCAGCATGTGAATGCGGATAGAGCGGGCCCTTTGCTTGCTAGGATTATCAAAGATGCACCACCAGTGTCTCCCATTCTGGAAATAGATGTCCCTGGCGATGAGGTGAAACACACACAATTGGAAATTAATGCCGCTTTTCAGCAGTACTATGAGCGGCTGTATACGTCACCGGAACGGGTAGAGGAAGGGGCATACGAGGCGTTCTTTGAGGGATTGCAGCTCCCTACACTAAGCGAAGGCCAAGCAGTAGACTTAAAGAAGCCGATCACACACATGGAAATAAAAACGGCGATTAATGCCCTCCCCCGTAATAAGTCGCCAGGTAATGACGGCTTACCCATTGAATTTTATGCGATGTACTCTGAGTTGTTAATTCCCCGACTGCTGGAATTGTATAGAGTAGCGCTAGATGATGGCTCACTCCCCCTCACTACTTTACAGGCAACAGTGATATCCTTGCTAAAACCGGGAAGAGACAGCAGAGATATGGCGAGTTATAGACCCCTGTCGCTCCTTAATACGGATTACAAGATCTTGAGTAAACTGCTAGCAACAAGACTATTACAATATTCCCCAAACTGATACACACTGACCAGTGTGGGTTTGTACCAAATAGGAGTACGGCACTCAATATCCGGAGGCTCCATATGGTAATGTCGCAGGTGCCTACGAACGCTGATCCGCGGGGCTGCATTTCTCTGGATCTGAGGCAAGCATTCGACTCGTTACACTGGGATTATATGCTGGCGGCGTTGCCTAGATTCGGGATTCCACCGGAATACACGAACTGGGTGAGACTATTATATACGAATCCAACGGCTAGGACACACATTTCAAGCCAATACCGGGTAGCGAGGGGTACTAGACAGGGCTGCCCGCTCTCGCCCTTACTATTCATTTTAGCGCTGGAACCGCTACTGCAACAATTGCGTGTAATGGCAGGACACAAGGGGGTACGTATAAATGGGGAGATGCATGTGGTTTCGGCATACGCCGATGACCTTATCTTATTTATTGCAAATATGGACGAAGTATACGACCCCATGCCAGAGCTTTTCTCGGTGTTTCAAAAACTCTCGGGCCTAACAATAAATGAGGACAAGTCTTACGCCTTCTTTTTTAATGACGTAGCCAGAACTGAACCAATTTAATTTGGTTGCTGGAAGTTCCAGACTGCGTCGGTTACTTTTAAATATTTGGGTATTCAGATTTACCGGGATGTGGAGGATATTTTAGATGGCAATTTGACTCGCTCTATAAGCTCACTTCGACGGCAAATAAGGTTCTGGACTTCCCTGCCGATATCGGTAGCTGGGCGGATAGCCATAGCCAAAATGGTGATGCTACCAAGATTACTATATTATTTCGTTAATTTGCCCATTATGATTCCACTGCAAACGTTTAAATTACTGGACACCCTCCTGGTTGAATTAATATGGGGCTCGGGACGTAGGCGTATAGGGCTCGCCAAGCTACAACTAGCTACGAAGCAAGGGGGTATGGGAGTCCCTGACATGAGAGCTTATTGCTATGCAGGCCAATTACAGTGGCTGGCATATTGGATAACTGACCGTAACTTGAGAGAAATATCCATGACGTCCCAAGCTTGGGAACGTGGGGAACTACATGTATTACTGCTCCCAGGCAGCAAAACCCCGATGTCAGCGTCTCCACTTTTGCGGACAGCACTACAGTACTGGAAGAGGGCCACGCATTATACTAAAATATCGGTGCCCTATGCCCCCAATATACCCCTGTTGGGCCTTGCACTTTCATCGGAAAGGGTGACACTGAGACACATAGAGATCTGGGCAGAGGCGGGAGTGTCCACGATAGGCGACTTGTTTACTGATGGCACATTGATGAACCATGACACATTTGTGCGGGAGAAGGGGGTATCAGATAGACTGTTTCTGCTGCATGCACACATTTCTCGCTATATCAAAATGGTTTGGGCCCCAAGGGGCGATGAGCCGCAGACCCATGCACTCACACATATGCAGTATTTGATGGGTAATGGCAGTCACCTAACGAAATGGCTGTATCGGGGTATCCGCACACACACCTCTATTTCGCTGCAGCTGACTCGTGCTAGATGGGAAGCGGATATTGGCCGCACACTCACAGATAAGGAGTGGGAGATAGTGGTGGAACACCCAAGTAAGATCTCTAGGAACCCGAAATTTAAATTTATACAGCTCATGATCGTGCACCGTGCGTATTTAACCCCCACAAGCTTAGCAGAATGTTCCCGGAGGTATCAGGTGATTGTCCCCGCTGCCAGTCCCCAAGTGCCGGTTTACTACATATGTTGTGGGATTGCCCGAGATTACTGTATTATTGGTCAAAGGTGCAAGAACTAGTGAATAGTGTGGCACCGACCGGGAACATTCGGTCACTAGACTGTTGCATACTAGGTCTAGGACCCAAGAAAAAAAGGGAGATCCCAACCGCAGATTTGTGAACCTTGCACTGATTTTAGCGAAGAGGAATGTGACCATGAGGTGGAAGGCTACCAGGCCGCCCAACTTGTTGGACTGGTATAATGAGATGGTGCGATGGGGAAGGGCAGAGGGAGCAGAAATACAGAGAGAAGAACAGAAAGGGTTGCGAAAGGTACCGATCTCCCTGGACTGGAATGCAATGATGGAGGAGTTTGTAACCACAGACTTACAAGAATAGTGACAGGACGTATAGTCCAGGACCGTAAATGTTACCAGATGATGTAGAAACTGCACTAGATAGTACAATACAATCCATGTACGTGTTGCCTATATGCTAAACTGTATCCGAATGGATAAGTATCACTGAGACCGCATGGGTGATAAATGCGGAGCATGTATACAAATGTTAGTTTGTGCCTATGTTGGGGGGGGGATGTGAGATGATGTTTTTTTTTTGAATATTTTGTTCAAATGAGAATGCAATGCCCATGATCAGCCTTGACGGATAAAATATTCGTGTTATTGTTATTGTAAAAACTTAATAAAAATAAGTTTAAAAAAAAAATTTAATATTAATTTCTGAAATTTACATTTTAAAAAACCTCACCTAAACTACACAAATTATATTTTTATTATGCGGCAATAATTAATAAAAGTGAAACATAAAATTATTTTAAAGTAATGTATTCATATTTTAATAAAATAATTTTACATTACTTTTGAATTTAGAACGGCTACTAAGCTATGTTGAAGTTAAATAGCAAATATGTTTTATCTTTTCGATTTTTTTTACCATTAAATTAAACGTATTTATATTTTTAATAGTGTGACACTTTTAATGTGGCCTCATGGGGTGATTTTAGTTGCCCAAATTTGGAACCAATTATATTAATACTCTTTTGGTTCTTTAGCCATGGGACAATGAGTTCACACACTTTATGTGATGATTAGACCTTCGAATAGTGCAGTTTTTTTTAGACAGTGGCAGATTATATCTATACGTACCAAAAATAGAGGGGGAGTAAGAGGATATACTGGGTTCGTCCTCATTAACAAGTGTTTTATTCTAAAAAATAGAAACCCAGTTATGTCACACAAAGCAACTCTCCACGGAAGAAAAACAAGGTTTTCTTGTAAAACCCTGACCCACCAAGGTTAGCCTTGTGGCTTGCTTCATGATCGGGTCCATCTCGTTCTGCTGCGGATCGGGGAGTGCGGCGATCTACGGACTACATGGGAGCACTTTTTTGATCTTCTAAAATGATAAGGAAGATGTGAAAAAAAGGGGGGAGTGGGAGTTGTATAGTGCTAGGGTGTAGTTTAAAAATACCTGCCTAGTAGGTATAACCTATTTTATTCCTACCTCTAGTCGGTATGATTAAAAAGGGGGGTTAGGGAAAGAGGTTATTATGTACCTGCTTTCCTGCTTTCCTAAAGGTCGGCATGTTTCAAGGCGTACCCCTATTGGCTCTTCTTCAGGACCACAGGAACCTAGTTTTCTGGTACCACTACTACTAGTTCACACTAGAAGCATACTCCTTGCGTGCCAAACAAATTGATATGCGTTCCCCGGAGGTATACCAAAGTAGGTGTGACAGAAGAGGGTTTGCCTTGATGCGAGTGTGACCACAGGCCACCATCTCCCCCCGGAGGAACCATGATACGACATTGAAGCATCTTATATAAAAGGGGACAATGAACATCTAAATGGTGGTAAATGTATATATATTCTATATCTTTGTTTGCATGAAAGGAGTGTGCGTCTGGTGTGAACTAGTAGGAGTGATACCAGGGAACTAGTGAGTTGGTGTATGAGTGGCTGTATTGGAGAGTGTTTCTCTGTGTGAATTACTGTATGGGTGAGAGAGCAGATGTGGGAATGCTTGTATGGATGTGTGAATGGGCATGTAAGTGGTTGGGTGGGTGTGTGAGCGAGTGTGCCTGAGTGCTTGTATGGATGAGTGAGTGGCTGTGTTGAGAGGCTGTATAGGTGAGTGACTGGTTGTATGAGTAGCTGTATAGGAGAGTGAGTGGATGTGTGAGTGGCTGTTTGAGTGAGTGAGGGGGTGTGTGAGTGCCTGTATATGTGAGTGAATGGGGGCATTACTATAACGTCCCTGTACCTTTGGTCTTTTCAGTGAATATATATATAATTTTATATATACACACCCGTAGGGGGCGAGGACCCCAAAGAGGTCTCAGCAATTTCGTTGTGCGGCAGGAGGCCCTTTTGCAGAGTGGTTGAGAAAAGGGGCGGGCCTTCAGCGAGGTTTCAGCAATTCTCTGGAAGCTCATTTTTTACCTCTATTTTGCCTGTTTCTGCTTGTTTCTTACTTTTATTCTGCTTCTTGCTGCTAGTTTCTGACCTCTATTTGCCTCTGTCTGCTCATTTCTGACCTTTATTCTGCCTTTTTCGGCTTGTTTCTGACCTCTATTCTGTCTCTTTCTGCTCGTTTCTGACCATTAGTCTGCCTCTTTCTGCTCATTTCTGACCTCTATTCTACATCTTTCTGCTCATTTCTCACCTTTGTCTTGCCTCTTTCTGACCTTTAGTCCTTTATTATGCTAATTTCTGACCTTTCTGCTCTTCCCCAGGACCACGGGAGGAGCCTCAAGGCCCCGCAGTCCTAGCTGGCTCCCCGCATCCTGCGGGAGTTGACATTGCTTTCACACACAGGGAGCTGCTAAAAATGTATTGCCCTGTGTGTGAAAGCAATTTGTCTGATTCCCTGCTCGCTTGACAGGGGGCAGGGAAACAGATGTTCTTGAAAGCGGAGTGTTTGCTGTGACTTGGCAGGAGCGGTTAAAGCTCCTGCCAAGCCACAGTAAACAGCTATGTCACGGGGGTGGGCACCCCGGGACATTGCAGGAGCCTTCCCTGGGAGGTGGCGGTCCCCAGGGCCATCTATGGGTCCAGGAGCGGAGCTGCGTGCCCCCTCCATTGCAGTACTTAGCCCCGGGGTGGTGGTGGTCCCTGGTATGGCTGCCTGGCCCCCCACATTAATTTGATGTTTAGACCCAGGGAGGGGGGGAGCGCTGGGTCATGGGCGGGCCCAGCAGGCCCGCCCGCATACACATTGTTAAGTGCACTGTGGAGGTGGCAGTCCCCTGAGCTGTGGGGGGGCCAGGACAGGCCCCTGCATTACTTTATAAACATTTGCCTTGAGGAGGTGCCTTGTGCAGGATCCCCCGGCATACATAAAAAACAATGCCCTAGGGAGGTGGTGGTCCCCGGGGCTTTCATAAGCTCTAGGAGGGGGGCCCGGGAGCCCCCCTTCCTATTTTTATAGTATGCCCCCGGGACTTGGCCCACCCGGGTTGTGCACTGGTCATATCCTGAGAAAACAGAGATGAGGTGTGCCAGAGGCTCCTTTGACTGTCTGTCAATGACGTGCTATTAGTCAAAGCAGTCAAAACAGGTCATCTCTTCGGTGCTGATTGGCTTTTCCATTTGGATAAAAAATCAGACCAGAATCTATTCATGAGATTCTTGTTTTTGATCTGAGTATCTATTGAAAGCGTATTTGACCGGGTGAAGGCAGATCCTTAATGGAGTTGTTGTGTAGGTTAAATCGGCTCCCATCTTTAGATGTGGTTTCCCTTTCTCTGTATAGATCGTATCATTATTGTTTTATTCTAGAGCATTTTTATCTGCCCTGTTTTTCCATACACCAAAGTTGAACTCAGTCGGAGGTAATGCCTCCAATCTTTGCACTGAAGGACCTAGCAAGACATTTTGGGGAATTGTGCCCCTATCTGCTCTTTGTTGACAGATGACAAATCTTTTTTTGCTAAGCACAGATATGCCCACGTTTTTCCTGTCTCTAAATCTTCACCATTAATTCAGAAAAAAACAGCTCTCACTAGCTTTGAGAAACTACAATCATTGTATTTTTTTATTTCCCTAAATTTCCCTTAATGTCTTGCAGTATTCCACCTCTATACACCGGTGAAACATACCACATACTGCACCCACATCACTATACAGCGATGGCAGGAAACTAAGAACCCTACTTCCAGTCCTGACTCTAGACTGAGCTTCCACCAACTATGTGTCACTCAATGGCTTTGCTCTTTAGAGATGGATCTGCTCTTTACTTTGGGCATGAGTATACTTTGACTGCACCCCCTGGGTTGCAGAGTATAAGCTCACAAAAGCACACCCCTAGCATGATCACAGGTTTCTGAACCAAATGGACTGTGTGGCCCAGAATTCATAACCCTGTAAGGATGTTTTTTCCTGCAAGGTGCACAAGACCTGCACACCATGCTCACACTAACCAGAAGACCAATCACACATACAGTCGCTGGATCACAGACACACAATCACCCACGAGAATTCACGTACCATTATACATCCACACACTCACACCAACACAGTCACCATTCCACATACCAACACCATCACATGCCCCATTTCACAACCAACATGCACACACATTCTATCGTGCTTATACACACCATCCATCCAACATACACAATTACATGAATACACTAAAATACAACACAGCATCACAAATCCCCACACCCACATACACATCCTAAAACACATTATATCACACTCACACACATGATCACACCCTCCAACACACACAATATCAAAAGAAGCACATACCATCCCACAAAAACTCACACATATGATTCACACACATGCAGACCATCCCACACACACACAACACCATCATATTAACACCATCAGATGCACACATGATACCAACACACAATCTCTCTTACACACTCTGGCCTTAACACAAAGACACACATCATTGCACACTCCAGTTATAACCCCATCTTGCACACTCCAATAAACTTATCATCACACAAGTGCAAACACACACCACCACACCAATGCATGCACACAGACTAACCTTTGCACATATACCATGGTACTAACACACACCATCACAATAATGCACATTAGCACATACTCCAACACTAAACATCACACCTCCGCACAAACACATTCCAAATCACATCACTCACACACACACACACACACACGCACACACACATCACACCATCATATCACAAATATTCAGACACACAACATCCCACAATTAAAACACACACACATCACAACATTGTTCACCATCACTCCAAGACGCATACACCAATGCACCGTCTGACATTAGATGCAGCATCGACTCAGACTCCATCACACATACAATCACATGCACACTCTGAAGGAAGCTGGAGCCGCTGCTGTACATGGTGTACACTCTTTGTGTGAAAGAGAGTGCACTGCTGCTGTCTCTCTGCTGCTCTATGTTTCTAAAATAAGCTGCTGCACATTCTGTACCTGTTGTGCGTGTATGTGAGCTTATGCAACTGTGCACCACTGCGGCATATGCAATAGTTCTGTTCGGGAAGCTGACACTGCTTGTGTACATGCTGTACCTGTCCTGAATGTGAGGAACTGTCCGGTGTTGCTACCTCTGTTGCCTTTGTGTTATGGAAGCTTGATCTGTTCGTGCCTGTATGTATCTCTAAATTTGTTAGTGAAGCTTTACAAACCATTTCTCTATACAAAAAAGTAAACGACTTTCTTTGTCAATGCTTGTTTTTGTGATTGGTTCCATGTACACCGAGTCCACCAAATCTGTTGCCAGGGGATGACTGAAGAGATTCAAGGAATACAGCTCCAGCGGTTCTAAAAAAAGACTTCCAGCTGGAGCACGGGAACAGCTGCTTTCAGAGTGGCAATAAATCAAAAACAGCAGGCATGCTTGGTTGCAGTTAAAAACATTCGTGTTTGTCTGGACTTAATCTCCCTCCACGAACTCTAAATGCCAGCCCCATGTTTCCCATTCATGTGAATTTCTTGACTGCTGAGTCAGAAATAAGTCTTATTGTTGTTACCACAGACAGAAATGCAGCGCTGTGGTTAGTTTCACTGCTCTTCCTTATTTCTGTAACTATTTCCTTCCCAATTGAATATCTTCTGCTGATAGAGGTTGATGTTGGCTAATTGTTTAAAAACAAAATGGCCTTTGCTCAAGCGGGTCCTGTGACAAATTGGGTTGTTGGTTGAAGGGGGTGTAAGCCCTTCTCAATTAACAGCTCCAATCCTTGTCAGGGTTAACCACAAAAAGTTACTAAATTAACCTGTGCTTGACCCTCTGGTAGCTTGGCACAAAAGCAATCAGTCTTAACTTAGAGGCAATGTGTAAAGTATTTATGCAGCACTTAAACAGTAATAAAGAGAATAAACAACACAAGAAAAATCCAACACCTATTTCGAAAAATAGAGTAAAATGTAATAAATGATTTGGTACCAAAACAACAAAAATCCTATCAGTAGAACTGGAGATATGCAATTTCAAAGACTTCAGGCAAGTATGGCACCTAAAAGCACAAGGCGCCACTCGTGGTTATCTGCTTTCAAGACTGGGTGAAAGTCACAAATTCAGGTCGACCGCGATGGAGCAGGATATAGGGACCACTTTAGTCCCACTGAAAAAGTTACCTTCTAAATTCCAGCATGAAGAGCTCCATTTGTAGTGGAGGAGGCCGCGAGGAGCAGGGTAGCATCACTGATGGCCATTGCTGCAGCGTGAAGAGCAGGCCAGGCATCACAGATGGTTGCCGCAGAAGGTCTTCGCTGGAAAGAGGTGTGGCGCAGCGGCCAGGGCGACTGACTTCGGAACCCAGGGGCTCATGGCTCGATCCCCGGCGCCGGTGGCAGTTGAGTCCAGCACCATGTGGCTCTGGGCAATAGCTTGCTTAATCTTCCCAACGGTCCCTGGCGCCTTGACACCCTCGGGTAATTGTTCGTGCTTTACAAATACTGGACATTTACATTTGGACATTTACATTTACTGCGAAGATCCTATCGGGCGTCACAGACAGTCGCGGCTGGAGCTTCGCTTTGGCAGTCACTGCTGGCTCACTATGCTGTAGCTTGAAGTGCAGATCTTGTGCTGCTGGTTGTTGCAAGCGGTCGATGTAGCGTGAAGAGTCAGATTCACTAGAGCTTCATGCTGGAGGTCGGTGCGGTTGGCAAGATCTTTGCACAAACTGGCCCATTCGCAGTCACAAAGAGCCCAAAACTTCAGGATTTCAACCTCTTCTTCAAGAAGGAGTTCAACTGATGCCACAATAAGGGTCCAGAACCTGGGAGGCACCTCTTGGGGCCTAGGACCTGGGAGGCACCTCTTGGGGCTCAGGAACTCACTCCAGCAGAGACCAAGAGGGCTCAGGCAGTTCCAGTTGCTGGACCAGGCAGATGATTCCGTTGCAGCTAGTCAGCTGGACAGGTTCAGGGAGGCCTCTGGAGCTTGTTGTGTCCCTATAGCTCAGAACAGGTGGTCAGTCAGCTAACCCTTGGAGTTACTTCAGCCGGGCATGAAGGGAGCAGGTCCAGTCTTCCTTCTCAGCATGAAGAGCAGGCCTCAAGCAGCAGGGCAGCAGGGTGTCCTTCTTCTGCAGTATCCACATGTCAAGGAGTGTACTGAAGAGTGCATCTCAAGGTCCTGGTGCCTATTGTGAAGCGGGAGAAGCTTCTGGAGTTCCTTCTGCAGAGGTGTCTGGAATTTCCTGCCTCCTAGCCCTGGCCCCAGTCTGTGTGGGGCACAGTAGGCTGGCGTTAAATCCTTTGTGTGTAAGCTTGCCCAGTGCCATTGAATTGTAAGTATGATGGATGACAGCCCTCTTTCCCCATCCTGCCAGAGATGGCCCATGCTGCCAACATCAAGACCCTTTAATGTGATGTTATCTGGGAAGAATACACATAGGCCAAATGCCAACTACAGCTAACCATGTGACTCAGGAAATAGGTTGCAGGCACCAAATGGCTAGGACAGGAAAATGCCTACTATCTAAAAGTGGCTTTTTCAGAAGTATCACTTAAAATCTGTCTTTACCATGAAAGAGGATTTAAAATTACAATTCCTCAGATACCAAACATAACTTTCCTACCAGCTCCCAAACAAACATTATCATTTATTAAATGAAATAAGGTAACCCAATGTTATCATCTGGGAGAGGTAGGCCTTGCAATAGTGAAAAACAAATTTGAGAGCTTTTCTCTACCAGGACATGCAAAACTTAAAAATACCTGCCCAAGTGTTTAAATACAACACACACTGCCAATGGGCTGTTTAGGGCCAACCCTAAGGGTGACTTATATGTATCAAAAAGCAAGTTTTAGGCCTGGCACAAGGTGAATTTTGCCAGGTCAATATGGCAGGTTAAAACTGCATACCAAGGCTTAAAATGGCAGGACTAAGACATGTTTAAAAAGGCTACTTAAGTTGGTCGCACAATCTATGCTGCAGTCCCACTAGTACCATTTAATTTACAGGCCCTCTGTATCTGTCGTACCAGTTTACTAGAGAGTTACAAGTAAATTAAATGTGCCTATTTGGTGTAAGCCAGTTTCACCATGTTTAAAGGAGAGAACACAAGCACTTTAGCATTGGTTAGCAGTGGTAAAGTGTGCAGAGTCCTAAATCCAACAAAAAAAAATCATAAAACAGGAGGGTTAAGGCAATAACTTTGGGAATCACCATGCAGAGTGCGCCAAGTCCGACAGGTCCCTTATCTGCCAGAGGACAGGCATTGAAGCCAACTCCCCTTGCAGCGCCGGGCTGAACACTGTGTGCTGTGGGAGATTGGGTGCTCAATGAAAATTAATGTTTAAATAGGTATTTAGGATGGTTATGAAGGGGTAACAAAATAGGTATATCTGGACTGTTGGTCCCAAGGGACTCCCATGGGTCTCCCTTTGTACCGTAAATTAAAAAATAGGGATTTGATTGGCTAAGAGAGCTTTTTCCCATCGCCCTTTTTTGTCCCACACAGGACCAAACAATCTGATTGACTGGCCACAACTTGAAGGAAAATGTAGCTGCAGCCATTACAGAACACACAGACTCTGTGCCCATGTTCTTAATTAGTAAAAAAAAAACAGATATAAGGGGCCAGGTTGGGGACACTCTGTCCCTGGCACTAATGGGGGGACCAAGAAACCAGAGGTAAAAAAATAAAAAAATAAAGCAGCACAGCTCTTCGGTAAGGTATTGTGCTACTCCTGTTGGAGCTGAACTATGTGACTGTGCAAGCTTCACTGAGTGAGGCTTGCATGGGCCCACAGTAACATGGAGGTGACATTTGATCGCAGTACCAAGAGCGTACTGCAGTACTGCGAAAATTAAAAATGATAAACAAAAATATACTTATGGGGTGGGGGTCTGCAGGAAGGGGATTGGAGCCCGCTGGGGTTGGGCTTAGCACCTTCCCAGAAGTCAAGCCCTGAGGCCAACCCAGTGAAGTGCACGGTGAAAAGCTGTGCTCAGTGGTGGAGCTGGGTGAATATAAGAAAAAAAAAATTCTCTGACAATAACTAAGGTTATAGTGACGTTATGGTTAAATATGGTAATAAGATTTTACTTAAGTTACAAAATAAAACTAGAAATCCACTCTATGCTACTGCACTGTACACCATGCACTGTACACCACTGTATTCTATAACACTGCGCTCTTCGTTACTCTACTCTACAACCCTCTACTCCACTCTACCGAATGCACTACTTGCCACTCTACTGTGCTCCATGCCACTGCACTCTACACCACTGCACTCTGCTGTGCACCACTGTACTCTCGGTCACTGCAATCTATGCCACTGCACTCTATGCCTGTCCACTCAACTCTATCTGTGCCACTCTAGGCCACTTCACTCTATGCCACTCCACTCTATGCCACTCTGCTCTAAGCTATGCCACTCCACTCCACACAGTGCCACTCTACCAAACTCTACGCCACTCTACTCTGTACCACTCTATGCCACTCCAAGCCACTCTACTCCACTCTACGTCACTTTACTCCACTCTATACCACTCTACACCACTCTACACGACTGTATGCCATGCCACTCCACTCTACACAACTCTAATCCACTCCACTCTTCGCCACTCCACACCACTCTACACCATGCCAGTCTACTCCATTCTACTCTACTCCACTCTGCTGTAAAACATGGCTAAAAGACATCGGCAAAGACAATAGGTTTAGCATAGGCAAAACCTATTGGCTTTGCCAATGTTTGTTCAAATATGTTTTGGCAATAGGCCTTTGAATTAACCCACAACCTATTGAAACGTGCGCCTGCAACTCACACTAGTTGCACTCACTTTCTAATTTGTTTAAATGAAGTACTGATTGCACTTTACTCATTGAAAAAGTGTGCAGCATTTAACTTTAACTATACTGAATCATACTGGTTTCCAGCATACACACAAAGTCAATCTATGCTGTGTATGGTTATGGGCCCTTTACTACATTCTTTTTTTTCTTCTTTAAGATCAAGTGGTTTGCAGGGGTATGACGTCATCAGTAATGTCATCAAGGATGTCATTTGAGATGTTATCAATGACTTCATCTACCACATCAAGAGTGATGTAATAAGTGAGGTCTTAAGCAGTGAATGACGGGGCAAAAGTTATACTCAGCTCAGTAAACTATAACAGGAGAATTTCAGTGGTTATTTGGTTTTCAAATATTAGCTTTTGTATAATTTCAACACCAAGATATAGCACCACTTTAACCTTATATAGTCTGGAGGGGCCCCTCTGTTTTCATCCCCAGTCATCTTAAAGTGGACTAGTGAGGCCACAGCACAATGGCTGCATTTGATTCATTCTTGGTTCCGGTGACCACTGTGCGCGCGAGAGCTGGCCCCATGCCCTGCTCGAACAATTGCAATTGTAGACCACGGTAGATATGCCCAGCTTCCTATACACGGTGTCATGCCCAAGTCCCCAGACAACACATAGCATTGTAACCAGCACCACAAAGCCACCATTGTTTGAGGCTCTGGGTCCATTTGTGTTCTCAGGACTCTGGTTATGTGTCTGAGCAAGACTCTGCAGCTGGGAAATGAATGCCAACATGTAGCTTAAAGTTCAAATTCTAGGCCTGGGCAGAAGTGGCAAGCAAATAGTTGGATACGTGTGCCAAAGTCTTGAAAACGGCCTTTAAGTAGCACGATGCACTTAAGAGATCACCAATAATTAAATCACAAGTCTGCCATGCAAGAGCAACGTGATTTGGAGCAGAACCCTCCCCACATGGAATCTCTTGAACCATTTCATATCAGAAACTCTGATTATATATTGCACTGCCTTCGTATTGATGATAACCGTGCAGTTTATTGAAGATCATAAACAAACAATATGTTTTTACAGCATATTATGTAAGTTTCGATGCAACTTGGAATTTTAAGGTCACACAGCAATGAACTAAGGGCATTGGCTTTTAGTGACTGTGCTGAGTCGTCTTTCTTGTGCGCTGCAGTGGGTGTACGTGCACTTATCCTCACTGCTGCTACACTCTGGTAGAGGTGCGAAGGAAACCGGTGTGCTCCATACCCTCCATAAAGTGGATTCTTCAGAAAAACAGATATGGTATCGACTGTTTACCACAGTACACTCCAAAGCATGCCTCTGACTACATTTGACAGATTACACGCACCCAGGAAGTGAGCTCAACTGATCCTAGCTCATGTCATAAGCACTTTTTAAGTGAAAATCACAATATTCCAAGAAAGGGTACAACAAAAGGAAAATAGATGTCAAATGAAGCCAAAAGAACATTAGGGCCCGATTCACAAAAGTAATCTGAGACAAAATCCTAACTTTACGACTCCTAACTTTACGACTTTCGGTATTCACAAAGGGCATTTAGGAGTAGTAAAGTTAGGATTTTGTCTCAGTTAAACTTAAGTTTTGGTCTGAAGTTTAACTTAAGTAAAACGTAAGTTTAACCGAGACAAAATCCTCACTTTACTACTCCTAAATGCCCTTTGTGAATACCAAAAGTCATAAAGTTAGGATTTTGTCTCAGTTAAACTTAAGTTTTGGTCTTAAGTTTAACTGAGACAAAATCCTAACTTTACTACTCCTAAATGCCCTTTGTGAATACCGAAAGTCGTAAAGTTAGGATTTTGTCTCAGATTACTTTTGTGAATCGGGCCCTTGGACTTTAACCCTAATTCCATCATTCTTTTTAGTCATAGAACTTCATTACAAAATTAAGGATACATTCCAATCCCTCTGCAATCATAAGTTTGCACAGGGACCTGCTATGGAATTATAAGTGGACATATGTAATATTTCCTTAGCCAAAGTTGGTAGGACAGAATTGTGACATGCTGAAATGCTCTGAAAATACAGAGGCCTGTGGAAGTTAGTGCACAAACTACCAAATACCGCATTTTATGCCTCATTTTCATGTGGAATATTTGGAATAGGAGGTAAATGTCTCTCCTCTGGGTTATCAATATCTACTGGATACTATAAATATCTCACCCCCATCTGGGGTATTCCTAATAGGTGCTATAGTATTTGATTCAGGGATACAATCACTTCAAAAAGAAATGTGTAAAACAAAGGACTAGAGAGGTGCTAACTAAAAGCCTGACCAAGAAAAACTCACCCTGAGCTGAAAGAGCCAAACAATTGCTGCAAATCCTTTCTGAGACCAGAGAAGACATTTTCAAGGCAGGAACATTGAAAATCCAATCCTGGCAGTCAGAAAAAAGAAAATCAAAATCAAAAAGTGTGGCAGAGGTCAGTTTTGAAGAAAAATCCCACTGCATGGTGATTAAATAAAAATACTCTAAAGACATCATTTTGCTTCGCTAGAAGCCTATTGAGGAGAGGTGGCCCCTAAACATGGTGTCTAAAACGTGTGTAGAGGGAGGTTGCACACCACATTTGAGATTAGCACAGTGACATCATGCGTTGCTCTGCTGATACCCCTATTATCCGCCAAGTCACCCTTGTCTGTGAAGAGATCTGAGTGTTCCACGCCCAGCCTTTATAAGTTGTATAGCAAAGGAAGACAGAGAACGGACAAGGAAGAACAAGCATTGGAAAAGTCAATAGGTTTGGCTTTACCAATGTCTTTTAGTCATGTTGTACAGCAGAGTGAAGTGGAGTAAAGTGGAGTGGAGTGGAGTGGAATGGCGTAGAGTGGTGTGGAGTGAAGTCGAGTGGAGTGGAGTAGAGAAGCTTGGAGTGGCATAGGGAGAAGTGGCATAGAGTGGAGTGGTGTAGAGTACAGTGGAGTACAGTGGAGTGGCGTAGATTGGAGTGTGGTAGACTGAAGTTAAGTGGCGTGGACTGGAATAGAGTGGAGCAGAGTGGAGTGGCATGGCATCGAGTTGTGTGGAGTGGACTGGAGTAGAGTGACGTAGAGTGGAGTAGTGTGGTGTAAAGTAGCGTGGCTTGGAGTGGCATAGAGTAGAGTGACATAGAGTGAAGTGTCGTCGAGTGAAGTGGCATAGAGTAGAGTGCCTTTGTGTGGAGTGGGAAAGAGAGCCATAAAGTAGCACTGTGTGGCGTGGATTGGCGTATAGTAGAGTAGAGTACAGTGGCATGGAGTGGCAATGTGTGCTGTACAGTAGAGTGGAGTGGCATAGAGTGGAGTAGCGTACAGTGTATTGGAGTGGCATGGAGTAGATTAGAGCAGACTGGTGTAGAGTGCAGTGGTGTAGTGTAGAGTGGTGCAGGGTAGAGTAGAGTGGTGAAGAGTGCAGCGGTGTAGAGGGAAGTGGTGAAAAGTAGAGTGCTGGTATGGTAGAGTGGTGTAGAGGGCAGTGGCATAGAGCAGAGTGGTGCAGAGTAGAGTACAGTGGCGTACAGTGCAGTGGTCATACAGTGCAGTTGCATAGAGTGCAGTGGAATAGATTGGAGTGGTGAGAGTAGAGAAGAGTGGCGTAGAGTGCAGTGGCATTTATTGCAGTGGAATAGATTGCAATGGTGTAGAGTGGAGTGGTGCAGCCTAGAGTGCAGCAACATAGAGTGCAGTGACGTAAAATGCAGTGGTTTAGAGTGCAGCGGCATAGAGCAGAGTGGTTCAGAGTAGAGTAGAGTGGCGTAGAGTGCAGTGGCGTTGAATGCAGTGGCATGGAATATAGTGGTGCAGAGTAAAGTGAAATACCGTAGAGTGGGGTGGCGCAGCAGCATAAAGTGGAGTGCTGTAAAGTAGAGTGGCATAAAGTGCAGTGTTGTACAGTAGAGTGGCATAGAGTGCAGTTGTGTGGAGTAGAGTGGTGCAGAGTAGAGTGTCATAGAATGAAGTGGTGTAGAGTGAAGTGGTGCAGAGTAGAGTGGCACAGAGCACATTGGTGCAGAGTAAAGTAATGTTGTAGAGTACAGTAGCATAGAGTGCAGTGGCATAAGTGGTGCAGAGTAGAGTAGAGTGGCGTAGAATGCAGTGGCATAGAAGGCAGTGGTGTAGAGGAGAGAGGTGCAGAGTACAGTTCAGCAGCGTGAAGTGCAGTGGTGCAGAGGAGAGTGGTGTAGTGTAGAATGGTGTGGAATGCAGTGGTGTAGAGTAGAGTGGTGCAGAGTAGAGTAGAGTGCGATAGAGTGCAGAGATATAGAGTAAAGTCCTGCAGAGTAAAGTAAAGTGGTGTAAGGTAGAGTGGTGGAGAGTAAAGGAGAGTGTCAGGCTCCATTGGCACACCAGGAAATTACTGGAATATTTCAAGAGTGCTCTTTCAGAGAATATGTGTTTTTATCAAATTTATATGAAAAATTGTGATTTAAAACACACAATTAAACACTATTTTTTCAATTGTTTTTTCAGAACGAGAACCACTCAAACCCTCTTAAAAGAAGTTTTGCTCGCCCTCTTCACTTGCTCAAATTTGGAGCAAGTATTATCCCCCACCACCTTCAAAGATCACAGGCCACCTCTGCCATGGATGATATTGTTTCCTAGTCGGGCTCTTTTAGGACACCAAGCATTTATGAATTCTCTCAAAACAAGCACATAAAACTGTCTTGCACATAGTAATGCCACATAATAAAGGATCAGTGCTTAAAGAACAATATAAAACGTATGCCAGGTAGGTTGCACCCCCATCAAATTAGCTATATAGATTTTCTTTAATGAGCGTTGAGCGTTTTGCATTTCAGACAGATCATTTAGTTACTAATGAAGCATCCCTCTTCTTTTAATCACTTCAGTAGCTGAACCCCCACTCAGGGACATCTTAAGGATTTTGGGGGCCCAGGGCCAAATATACTTGGGGGCCCTGTGTGAAACAGCTTTGAATTTATGATCCAATTTCAGCTTTTTCATGACTTCTGAGGCCAGGTCGCTGACACTGCACAGGCAGACTGGTCCAAATTCTAAATGTGTTTCCATCTAATGTTCAGGTGTATTGATGTGTGTTTTCAATATTGTAATATTGCAGCAGCTCACTAATATTATTGCAAATAATCTTTACGATCCATTGCCATTTCTCATAAAAGGAACTTTTATAAGGGTGTTGCATATTGTTGAAAAACGCAACATTTCTCTGCAACACATCTGAAATAGACTCCCACACATTGCCATACAGGAAAATGGTGCTTAAAACAATCTATGTTTAAAGATCATTAGAGGTCATCAAGGCAGAACAGTGTGAAGAGTCAGAGTCAGATCTACATGGGGGCCCCTGAAAGGCTGGGGCCCTGGGCCAGAGCCCACTTTGCCCATGCCTTAAAACGTCTCTGCCCCCACTACCTTTCGCGACAGTGACTGCTAACGATCCACTGCCCGCAATTAACAAAGGGCAGCAAATTAAGTCAACTTGAAAACTGGACTCATTTATTTTTCAATTAAACCTTAAGGTTATTTGTAGTTTTCCTTTTCATGCCTAATACCTCTATGTGGCACCCAAAATCAGGTGAATTGTTTTCTTAGAATCAGTATTTGGGTTTCTGCCTTATCTCTTGTTTTAAAAGAAGCACACCTGAAACGGCTAGTTTGGGAGTGGTACCAGAATATCATAACCAAAGCCTATTCTGACAGAAACATTTTGTCCTAAATATAGTTTACAAACATATCATCTGTTAATGATATCTAGAACATTATATTTCCTGTCAGACAACTAACAATGGGTCTGATGATCGAAACTGCAACCAGTATTTGGCGACCAATGTGGAAATTTGCAAACCAACCTATGTACTAATAAGTCGTTTTGCAAAATTCCCCTTGATAGTCCATCACAATCTGAATTACCTCATGAATATTAATAATTTAGGGGCATATTAGCAAGACCCACGTTAAAATTATCGCCGTTTTAGCGGCAGGAAACTGCCGCTAAAACGGCGATAATGGGCTTGCTAATATGCGTTATAGCATTCAATAGAAGCCCAGGTTAGATGTCCTGCACATCTAACCTGGGCTTCTATTGAATTCATAACGCATATTAGCAAGCCCATTATCGCCGTTTTAGCGGCAGTTTCCTGCCACAACGCGATAATTTTAGCGTGGGTCTTGCTAATATGCCCCTTAGTTCGCAAATTGCAACATCCTCTGATAGGATGCCATCACAGTGATGGTAGCCTGCGGGGTCAGCAAATGACTATGTCTGTGATCACATTTAAATAAACTATTTGTTTTAAATGCAACCCGGTCTCCTTAATGGAAACAGGCTGTGCAATAAAAAAACTGATTGTTTTTTCAAAAAGTTTGTTTGAGAATTGGCATTGATTCCCTGGACAAATACCTACTCCCCAACAAACTTTTTTCTTTAATTCCCACAGGGGAAAGGGTTCCCTTTTGCAAACACTTTAACACGTCGACTTGAAAGATTGTAATTTTTCAATGTTTTGTGACCGGATTGCAGTCACATAACATTGATAGATCGCTACGTTCATAAATTGAAAGGAAGCCTAAAACACACCTCTCTCAAATTGCAAATCGTTATCCATTCACAATCCCATTTTTAGTCATGGGTAAAAGTTTACTGACTCCTAAAATGGAACTAGTATATACTAAAATCCTATTTTGCGGTCACAAACAAACCTATTTTGAAAACCAGAGCATTTGAAATCTCAAAATAGGTTTGTACATCATGGCCAGAATTCTGACATACTATTGCTAATTAGGAATGAGTGAATGCAGTGCTTAATTTGTAAAGAAAAATAAGTACAACGCCCCAAAGCTTTTAATGGGAGCCTGCCGAAGGGAGGATTGAATCCTGGGGTTAGTAAATACCAAGGGGCTTATTTAAATATTTATGTGATGAAAAGTGATGTACCGGTGGCACAAGAGCTTGTAAATAAGCCCCCAAGGTTGCCTAATCTTGATTCCACCTCATTCCTCTTTCTTCCACCTCCATACACTTCCTGCCTCTTTATCTCCCTCTTGCAGAATACTTTTTCGGCTCTACTTTATGCTTTGGTCAATGTTTTTCTATCTTTCTTCTCCTCTCAATTCTCCGTTCTCTACTTTTCTCCCTCTTGATGGAATTAAAAGTCTGATAATGAAAAATAAGCCCTCGATCCCAGGAATGAATGCTAGTAGAAACCACCATTTGGCACCAATCAGGCATTGGGTGAATACTATTCATACATACACCAAAATGTTGGCTGTGGTTTTTTTCGGAGTTTTATATGGCACGAACTTGACCCGAAGGTATCAGAGCGCTTTACATGAGAACCAGTTATGTTACACCAGGACACAGGATGTTGAGTGTCATTGCCGAGACTCAAACCCGGTTCCCCAGATAAGAGCTCGACCTCCCTAGACCGTTAGGCCACATGCTCTCCCTGTTTGTCTGCTGAAAGGCTTCAGAAACATCCAGACACCATTTGGGTATTTCAATTGATGGTAATGTATAGAAGGCACACGTCCTGACAAGTAAGTGATATAACTAATTATCATACACAGTAAGGTCATATGGAATGACGCTGCAACCCTATCACAACCCTGGCTTCAATTATCTAAGGTCAGGACAGTCTAGCCTTTTGTGAATTTAGCTAAGAAGAAACATCCTATTTTGAAAGTTTGTACAACTTTCATCTGTAAGGTAATTAGCGACAATAGGAAGCATAGGTTTTCCTAAACAGCACAATGGGCTAATTCACTTCTGCTTAGAATTCTGTATGACCGTCATATCACAGGTTACGGATTTCTCAGCTTATTGAAACCAACCTCACATTCTGTTTTCTCCTTTTACGTATTCGTAAGATCGTAGCATTGGAATACACTATATACGTGTTTTATTTAATCTCATTGGATCAATCATTTACTGCTGCAATCTGTGACTCACTTTCAGGTCACAAATAGAGATTTCAGCACGTTTAGAATAGCCTTTTATCCTTCCAGAGTCAGTGAAATGAGTATCAGGTTAGACTGATTAACAATACTTACACACAAAAATGATTTAAGTAAAGGTCTAGGGATCAAATTTACATAACCTTTTCATGATTGGAAAATTTGAGTTATTCTAGCTATTGTGTGTTACTTTTCTGTGCTGCTCATGTTTTTTCACTCAAGTCAAATGGTGAATCTCTTAACTAATTATAGAGACACTTTTACCTCTTGAGGCATGACTATCATGATGAAAGCCTAAATGGTGGGTAGTTCCATATGTCGACAGTTATGAGCTACAAGCTGCCCCCAACTACTTGTGGGACTTTTTATTGGAGAAAAGTCGATGCAACCAATGGGCGGAGTTAAAACGTATCATGTGAGGCAAAATTAAAAGTTATTATAGGTCATTAAGTAATTGCACATAATAGGACATGTGGTGATGAGGCACAAAGGGATACGACTACTCAAGTCTTAATTAGTGAACAGAAGGGCTTATTCTTTCCTTCTTCTGCCACCAAATAAAGGGACAGTGGAGGGATGCAGTCCATGCAGTTTATACTCTTGGGTCCGGATTTATCATAGGATTGCATCGCCCTTGCGTCACACAGGTTGATGCAGGGGCAACACAATTCTTAAGTCAGATTTACCAGGCCATGGAAGGCCACCTTGGTGCCCCTGCGTTGCATGGTAAGCCTGGAGTAACGCAAGGCAGCGCAAGTTGCTGCCTTGCGTTGATCTGCACTGGGAAGGCGTTACATGGGTGGACGGAGGGTGTTCCCACGCATTCTGCAGCACACTTAGAAAGAGGAAAACACTTCTAAGGATTGTTGTTATGCAGGAAGGTGTCCCTTCCTGACCAAAAAATCCCGCCTGTAACACAGGCACCCTTGCACTATGATGCAAGGATGCCTGCATTAGCACTAATCTGCACTGAGTGCGCCAGCCCAGGGAAAGTACTGGAACGCCCCATATGTTAGTAAATATGGCACATTCCTGCCCTCTCCATTTGACGCAGCACAGCAAGTTGTCTTGCTGTTTTGCGCTGCATCGAATAATGACACATCTAACCCTAATTGTGTGCAAGTGAAATAGGAAATGGAAAGTTCACTTTATGAGATATTTCTATGCTCCGTTAATAGCATGTCTAAGAAAACCAAAATGGTGACAGGTGAAATACTTGCAAAAGTCTCCGCCATTGGTCATCGATTGGGCCACAATCTAGTCCATCACTTTTTGCCCATTATGCCACTTCAGATAGAGACCAGCCCTAAGCAAATCAGACCTGGTTATGCTGTAATATGAACAGACCAGCCCGAACTTCCAGACCAGCCCGAACTTCCAGACCAGATCCCCTCTGGAGGGAAACAGAAGCAACCCAGACTGTTTGAATTATCCTAAACAAATGTGGACAGGATTATGTGAATGTGAAATTTAGTGACAAGACTGAGCTTCTCCCTAAAATGATAACATGAAATCCACATTAAACATCTTTATTGCCACTTGTGGAGTTTAGAATCACATTCACAGTTCTCTGCACATGCATAAAGCCCATTGGAGCAAAGGTCCAGGTTTTCACGAGGACCTTGCCTCATCAAGTTATAAATGTGTTGAGGAAAACTATGTCTCATGTTTAGGTTGAGTGTCTAAAGAGTTTTTTGCAAAATGTAGCAGTACGTTAATCACAGAGAGCAGTAGCGAGGGGATCCCCCTATCCACAAATATGACAAGTTCCACAAGAAAAGGCAAGATGCCAATTTATACTGCTTCACAGATTTATTTATTTATTTTGAGAGTTTTATATAGCGCGGACAAGACCACAGGGGGATCAGAGCGCTTCACAGAAAGGTAGATGTATAGTTACGAGGGCACAAGCAATAGAAAAGACATTACAGGGTACAAGCAATAAAAACGACATTAGAACAGGGAGTCCCGGAAAGGGGCACCATCGGTCACAACCGTAGCATATTTCAACAGGGGGGAGAGTAAGACAGCGAGCCCAAGTTCTTTCAGTGTACCCCTATGACTTTCTTAATCGGGGAGCAAGAGTTAATGTCATAGCTGAATAGGAGAGGGCAGAACTAAATGACAATGGCAATCCTTGTAGTACACATGAGATAAGGGAAAAGCATCGCCTTCTCAAGTGGGCTGTGGGACTAGACCAGACATTTTTTCATCAGAATCAGTTTGACTTCCCTTTTGAATGAAGCTGTGGAATTATTCATTCTTAATTCTGGTGGTAAGGAGTTCCAAATTCTAGGTGCAATACCTGAGAGTGCTCGATTGTACGTTTTCATTTTATGGAATTTCTGTGGTTTAAGTAGTAAGGTGCTGGAGCCTGTAGAGGATCTGGAACCTCCTGAGAGCTCAAGTTTTTGTGCAAGATATAGAGGGGTGTTGAAGTGGAGAGCTTTGTGAGTTATGCAGGCAATTTTTAGATGTATCCTTGCCTCATACGGGAGCCAAATAAGAGCTTTAAGCTTAGGCGAGATGTGATGATAACGTTTGGAGCCTGTGATGAGCCTTGCAGCAGAATTGAGAGAGGCCTTCAGTGGGGCAGCCCTCGCTCTCGAAAGAACACATAGGGTTGCACTGCCATAATCCAGTTTAGAGATCACTAATGCTTGCACCGCAGTTTTGAGGTCGTTGTGGGGAGGAACGGTTTTAATTTCCTCAGTATGCTTAGATGGAAGTTTGCTCCTTTGGTGAGAGAGCTGATGTGATTCTGCATGTTCAGGTGTCTGTCAAGTGTTAATCCTAGTGAGCTCATAGAGTCAATGATGTTTGGCAAGCAGTTGAGGGTTGTCAGTTGGTGCATCCATTTTGCAATGACTGGGGACTGTTTGTCAGGGGCGATGAGGAGGAATTCAGTTTTGAGAGCATTCAGTTTCAGATGATTGAGTGTTAGCCATCTTTGTGTTTCTTGAAGCACTGAATTGAGAGATCTGATGTCCTCTGGGGAGGATATTTTCAGGTACAGTTGTGTGTCGTCAGCATACATATGATAATGGATGTTGGACACTTTCAGGATTTCTGTTAGAGGTTCCATGAACAGGTTGAAGAGAGTGGTTGAGAGCGTGGACCCCTGCGGTACTCCCAGAGTGAGCGGAGAGGGTTCGGAGAGGGACTGATTAACCTTCAGCCTTTGGGATCTATTGTGTAGAAAATAAGAAAAACATTTAAGCACCGTCCCAGATAACCCCATCCTGTGCTCCAGTAGACCGATGAGGGTATCATGTTTGACTGTGTCAAACGCTGATGAAAGGCCAAGTAGGATCAAAAGGCATGATTTATTTTGGTCCAGCATACGTAGTGCATCATCCACAATGTGAATAAGAGCAGATTCCAATCCTATGACCTTGTCTGAAGCCGGATTGGAATTTGTCAAGAAGTTGGAATTGTTCAATATGAATACAAAGTTGGTTGTGAACGCATTTCTCCAGGAGTTTTGCCAGTGTGGGAATGGTGGAGATTGGACGAAAGTTGTGAAGATTGGTCTGGTCAGCCATTGTTTTTTTTAGTATGGGGGTGACCTGCCCGGACTTTAGGCTCCAGGATAGACCCTTGGAGCAGAGAGGCATTAATTATCTTCGTCCATAGAGGGAGTATGGATGATTTAATCTCCTTGAAGAAGTTTGGAGGTACAGGGTCATTGAAGTGGTTGGAAGGTTTCAGAGTAGCAATGGTTTTTCGTATGGTGCTCTCATCAACGGTTTGGAATAGATTCCAAGAGGCATTGTTTTTGGGCAGAGGAACTAGACTTTGAGGGGGCATAACCAGCCCAGGGGATAGAAAGGTGGCAGGTAGATTCTCATGGGCTGCCTGTAGATCCTGTTCAATCTTTGTTGTTTTATCCCGGACGAAGGAAGCAAACTCCTCACAGTCTGGCTGCAGGTCAGGTCCTGTGGAGGTCGGAATAGGTGTGTTGTTAGATTGAAGCTTGATGAGCTCAAATAGCTTTTTTGGACGATTTCTTGCCTGGTTTTGTTGTTCTCTGAAGTAGCTAGCTTTAGAGCTTCTGATGCGTTTGTTATATACGTTTCTGAGAGATCTCAGCTGCGAAAGATGGTACACGGAGGGCGAGGATCTCCATATACGTTCTGCTAGTCTTAGATTTCTTCTATCAGTATTTAGGTTCCCGTTGTACCAAGGTTTGGAGATTTTGGAGGGTATTCTTTTCAGTTGTAGTGGTGCCATAGCATCTAGTATGTTGGACATCGAGTGATTGTAGTGATTTGTGAGGTCATCGACCGCCAACATGTCCGGGGGAGGAGGCAGGATGTTGTCTGTGCGGCAGGACAGATCATATAGGTTAATATTTCACAGGTTTCTTTGCCAGATTCTAGGTTTCTTCATTTGCGATTTAATGGTTCTCGCCGGTTCTGAGACGAGGAAGGAGATGCAGTGGTGGTCGGACCAGTCACATGGGAGGATAGATGTAAGTTGAGTGGAGTTGCTCTTGCCAATAACCAGATCTAAGGTAGCTCCCTTGTTGTGCGTAGGGCTGTCACATATTTAAGTAAGGTTGAAGTCTGATATGAAGGTTTTAAGGCTCTTGACTGATGCGTCATTTAAGTCATTCCAATGCAAGTTAAAGTCCCCCAGGAAGATCTGGGATTGCTCACATTTGTTGAAATGATTTCCATGGCCTGTTCTATAAAAAGGGGATTATCTCTTGGAGGGTGGTAGAGGGCGTGGAATTTGCAGGTCTGCTTGTTGTTGCATGAGACCTCGAAGCACATGTATTCGCATGAAGCCAGGGAATCAGAGTACAGTTGTCTAACTGATAAATTGATACGATGAATGCAAGCGATGCCGCCACCTAGCCCACCCAGTCTGTCAAGCCTGATAATGTTATAGTTGGGGGGCACTAGAATATCGATTATCGGACCAGCAGAATCGTTAAGCCAAGTTTCCGTCAGCACTGCACTATCAGGATAATTTGCAAGGATGAGGTCAGCGATGTCTGCAGTGTGGCAGACTGCCGATCTGCAATTGAGAAGTATGCATTTAAGCTGAGGTTTGGGATCATCTGAGGAGAGGGAGGTGGTGGGGACTATGGTGAGGTTGCTATTATTTAACAATCTAGTGTTAGCTGTGGGTTCTCTAGCCAGGTCAGAGTGGATAGTTTCAATTTGGTGCATCATATCAGTGTTCAAAGCAGGTGATGCGTCATAAGATAGCAGAAAGGTTCTAATAACCGAGTCTAGGAGTGGGACTTTAGCTCTGAGTGGCCAAGAGGGGTCATTAGGGAAGGGTAGTGTTTTCCAGCTTTGGAGAGTATAAGCCCCTGGAGGTGAGGACATAGTTAGTGTGGTGGTGTATACAGGCAGTCTAGCCCCAGGCATCAAGGGATGACTGTAGATGTGTGGCACAGTCTCTGAGAACCCCCTAGACTTCTTATTAACCTACTGCTCCGATGTGAGGAGAAAGAGTCTATGTACAGCTGCCTTGAGTTGTTGGAGTGTAAGTGATATAGCATCCAACCTAGATTCCAGACCAGTATGGGCTGTAGTATCAATCACATCTCTAAAGAAAAGGAGCAGGTGCATAGCAAAGTTTATGAGAGCTAGTACATGGCCTTCACAAGGAACAATGACATAGATTTGACACACCAGCTTGTTTACTCAAATTTATTTATGTTTCGAGTGCCAAGGCGCTGTTTGCATTGCCTTGATGATTCGGGCTGGACTGTTCCTACTGGAGCAGGATAAAGATCGATGTGCACATGACTGGGTCCAAACTGAGGTGTCTTGGTGGGTGAAAAATGATGGACTGTGATGCAGGCCCGAGTGATTGCCAGTGGCTGTGAATAATTCAAGCATTCCATCCATCACCTTGATGTTGTCAGGAGTGTGACGCAACTCTAGCAATGTTCCTTTCACATGGGGCAAGCCTCATGTGAAAGCGCCTGCATCAGTCTTATGCCTGCCATGAGGCAGGCGTAAGATATTGGTGCAGTAGCGTCCTAGAAGTGGTGCACTGATATCTTATAGATTTCAATGCGTCACTTCTATGAGGCTTGGATGCGGGGGAACACCCACCCTGCATACATTATACCTGACGCAGGTTTAATGTGGCACAAGGGTTTACAGAGTGACGCGTCTGCCTAGATGCGTCACTTTGTAAATAGGGTGCAACATGGTGCATTTTTTACGCCCCCGGTGCGTCACAAAAAAAGTTATGCACCTGGGGCGCAAAAGTGTTGCAAGGCCTCATAAATTACCCCCATAGTGTCTCCTACAATCTTCCTCACACTCAAAGATCCCAGTGCAATCTTTGATTGACTCCTACAATGTCCTTGGCTGTTGTAGTGTCTTAGGGCTGTGAGCACTAGGACCCCCCAGCCCTGAGCAGACTCAATGAAAGAATTACTAACGGTAATGAGATAATGAGAAGTTCAGTTTGCAAGTTGTACGCTGATGAATAAAGATGTTGGTTGCAAGTTCTGTGTGTGGCGTGTTCTTGTGCATGCTCCCGGGCAGAGGAGGATGCAACAACTGTCAATGAGTAGGGGATACATGCCCCGAAGAAACAAGACTTTTCTCCCTGAGAGTTTGCAAGGATACAGCAAACTGCTTGCATGCCATGTGTGCCTCAAGCCTGTGCAAAGGAGTCTGCTGTTGGTGTATGTGGAGTGCAAGCTTCACTGCAGCCCGTACAAGGCATCGTGGAGGAGTTGAAGGCCTAGCAGAGGTGTGCCGTTAGAAAAGCCCGCCAAGACTTGTTGGCCAGGCTGAAGAAGAAGACAGTGCTGCGCCACAACACCGAGCCATCATTCATACAAAGAGGATGCTAAAGGCAGCTACAGCCAGGTATAACGCTAAAGGCAGTGATAACCAGCTACAACATAAAAGGCAGTGACATCCAAATATAAAGCTAAAAGGCAGTGGAAACCAGGTATGACTAGTGAAATTTCCTCACCGGCCTTACAACCTCAAAATTGGGCGAGGTGACTCGAGAGCGAACACCGGGGTTTTGCTCGAACGGTTTTTGGCCCCCAGAGAAGCTGCCGAGGACAGGGGAAGTCAGGACAGCCGGTGGCCTTAAGTGCAACTCAAAAAGTCTTCAAGATAGTGAAGGCTCCCAGTAGGTGCCACAAGAGACATGGAGTACGGTGCTGCCGCATTTTTTAAACCACCACCACGCGATACCACAAAAAATATATATATTGGCACCAGATGGACTTCATGGATCAAAACTTTCGATTACTTCATCGATGCTCTGGTAGATGTAAATGATGAGAAAATCATTAAATACTTAAAGAATCTTGATGGTGATGGAGTAAAAGACGTGATCAACAAAACTGCACAAACTAAGAACATGTCGTACCCTCAGATCAAAGAAGCATTTGGAGCCTAGTTCAATCCGATGCCAAACGTCAACTATGAAAGGAACATTTTCAATCAAGCGAGACAAGTTGGTGAAATGATCGATGAGTTTGTTGAGAGGCTTAATGTGCTTATCAAATACAGTAAGTTTAGTGAGTTTAATCGTGAAAAGCCACTCACCTCAAAGTCATTGATGGCTGTCTTTCAGACTCGTTCCAGAAGACACATGTTGAAAGAGACGCTCAGTTTAGAAAAAGTACTAATGGATGCAAGAGTTGAGGAAAAAGCAGATCGGCAAGCCGTCAACATTGAAGCTGGAACAGAAAAAAGTGAATCAGTGTTAATCATGAAGAGCAAACACAAGCACAAAGTAGATGCACGTAAGTCAACATCCTCGAAGAAATAAAATCTGTTTCCAATGTGGATTTTCATTTCCACATGAACATAAATGTCCAGCCATCAGACAGATGTGCAAAGGTTGCAGAAAGGAGAACCACTTCATAATGGGTTGCAAAAGTGAACACAAATGCGTCATGCCGAGATGAGGAAATGGGCGCCAGAAGGTTCCAGAAGCATTCTCACCATGCACATAAAGACAAAAAGCAACCTCAACTGCAAGAGGTGGAAACTAAACAAAGTCGATCATCATCAAGTTCATCCGGAGAGAGTTCCTTGACGTCACCATTGAGCGACAGTGAAGCAGGTGAAGGTGCAATGATTATATCTAAAAAGAAGCGATATGCACACATAGGCTTTGCTGCTTGCAAAGAAGACACCTGAACGACAAACACAAGTAAGTCAATGAAAAAAAAGAATTTATATGGGTATTGCCCCAAGATCACATTAAATGTCAGCGGTTTCTGTATAACCTTTGCAATCAACAGCAGTGTATTGATTAAAATCGAACAATTTAACAGTTTGTCACCCATACCGCAACTCAAAACATCAAACAGAAAGGTGTACACATGGGCTGTGTCCAAAGCATTGTAGAGTCAAGGATCATTCACAGTCACCGTGCGGCATAAAAAGACGTCCGTGCAAGCCCCAATTCACATACTTCAAGGTACTTCATCCAGTGCATGTCTACTTAGTTTTGCAACTGCTGTTGACATGGGAGTAATATAGTAAGTCCGTTTTTTTATATAGCGCAGCTACTCAACCTTACGGGTCTCAAGGCGCTGGGGGCCGTAGTGGAAATTAAGTGAGCTATTGCCCAGAGTCACATGGTGCTGAGCTGAGCTGCCACCGGAGCCGGGGATCGAACCGTAAACCCTGTGCTCTGAAGTCAGCTGCCCTGGCCGCTGCACCACACCTCTCCACTCCACTAATATCTATCAATTACAACCTAAACAGGCAAACTGAAATTGTGAATCAGTTTCGTCGCTGTTTCATGGCCTGGGAAAGCTCAAAACAATGAAGGTGCAACTTCACATTAACGAAGGCATCCCGCCTGTTGTAAAGCGGCACCGCAGAATAGCATTTCACCTGCAGGAAGCAGTTGAGAAAGAACTAGAATCACTGTTGAAACACAACATCATTAGCGCTCTACTGATCCCCCACTGTGGATGTCACCCATAGTGGTAGTGCCAAAAAAGGATAGTGGAGGTGCAGTGGCATTTGGGTGAATATGTGCTAGGCCAACAAAGCAATCGAGAGAGTAGGACATCCTGGTCCGCACATTGCAGACATGATCATGCAGCTGAACAGAGCCAAAGTCTTCTCCTGTCTTGACTTGAACAAAGGATATCATCAACTCAAATTGGAAGAAAACTGTAGGTACATTACCACCTTTTTGACTCATATTGGTTTGTTCAGATACAAAAGGTTAAGTTTTGGAATGTCGTCTGCTGCAGAAATATTCCAAGATGTTATACGTAGAATAATTCAACCTGTTATGCATGCTTTCAATTACAGTGATGGCATACTGGTATTTGGAACAACACAGAAAGAGCATGATAAGACTCTCAAACAAGTGTGTCAGTTACTTACAAATGCTATCTCATGTTAAATGCAGAAAAGTGTGAATGCCACTAAACAAAACAAAACTCAAGTTCTTTGGGCACATATTTTATGATGAGGGGATGACTCCTGATCCAGATAAAGTACAAGCGCTGTCAGCCACCAGTCCCCCACAAGATGTCACCATGTTACGGTCCTTTTTGGGCATGGCAACCTATTGTTCAAGGTATATTCATGACTTTGCTACAGTGAGTGCCCCATTGCAAAACTTGACCAAACGAAATGTCCAGTTCTGATGATACTCTGAATGTGACCAAAGTTTGAAAAGAAAAAAGCATGCAATTGGAAATGTGACTGAGATGGCCTACTTTGATCCTGTATTACACACTGAGATTACTGCTGATGTAAGACCGGTGGGGCCAGGAGCAATCCTTGCTCAGCATAATAAACATCCAAATGCTCAGAGACAAATTGTGGCGTACGCCAGCTAAAGTCTATCTGACACTGAACATACCTATTCCCAGCCGGGAAAAGAGGTTCTGGCTATGGTGTGAGCCTGTGAGCATTTTCATGTGCTTCTTTACAGAAAGCACTTCACGATTTTCACAGACAAGTGCTACTCACCATATTCAAAAATTCATGAAGCACACTTGCATTGACAGGTGGGGGTTGTGTTTACAAGAGTACGACTATACATTTGTGCATAAGCCAGGCAAGAACCAAAACCCTGCACATTATTTCTCATGAGTACCACTGCAGCTGTACAGCTCAACATCAAAAACTGCTGAGGAATAAATCAACTTCATTATGAAGGCCAGCACAGATTGTTGCAGCTACAAATACAGATAAAGACATGCTTACCCTTAAAGACATTATTTCAGCGCAGTCATGGAAACAAAGTATTCGACCTCTGAATGACGATTTTGAATTTCAAAAGTATCGAAATGTGCAAGATGAACTGTCTCTCACTAAAGAAGGCATTGTCCTAAGAGGCTCCAGGATTGTTATACCCGAGAGTCTGAGACAGCAAGTCATGGAACTCGCCCATGAAGGACATCGTGGCATTGTCGCCACCAAAAGAGCCCTGAGAGATCGAGTGTGGTACCCTCGCTTGGACGAGATAGTTAAGAGGGAATTAAAGGAGTGTCACTCGTGCAATGCCTTTCTCCTAAAGTGGACCCAACATCCATTAACCATGCCTGATCTTCCTGCATGTGCATAGGAAAGAGTGGCAATAGAATTCTTTGGGGTCTTAGCAAATAACCAACACCTGATGGGGATCACTGACAAATATTCCCTTTTTTCTCCGGTGGAGGAAATGTCATCAACAACCCACGACAAATTAATTGAGCTACTGGATGACATATTTGCAGTGTGGGACATGCCAGACATTCTCAAGTCAGACAATGGTCCACCGTTCAATAGCAAGGAGTTTCTGACCAGACTCAATGTCAAGCATCAAAAAGGTATACCCTTGTGGCCTAAGGCTAACAGTGACATGGAACTTTTTATGGGAACCCTAAAACGAGCGATCCAACGTGCATCAATGGAGTAGAATTGAGCAGATTAAGGCCTTATGTCAAGCCCTCCGTGCCTATTGTTTGACTCCTCACTCCACCACCAGTGAGAGTCCTGCCACCCTGATGTTTGGGAAAGCTATAAGAACCAAACTACCACAGTGGACCATTGAATGAACTTGGAATGATGAAGAGGCTGGGGCCACTGATGCTGCTTGAAAATGTAAGATGAAGACGTATGCTGATCAAACGTAGCCGAACTCAGGAGATCGTCGAAGGTGACTGGGTTCTTGTCAAGCAAAAATGAAGCAAAAAACAGATCCTCCTTTTGCTGTTGAACCTCTGAAAGTTGTGATGCGCAAGGGACACATGTTAACGGTGCAACGTCCCGGCAAATCCATCACAAGGGTCTTGTCACATTTCAGACATCTGTCTCAACAATCATCAGTCCCTGTAATCCCAGATGAGGCTGCCCCACCTGAAGGCCCAGATCAGATCAGTGTCTACTCCGGGTACAGTTCAACTACCTCATACCATGCGGTCTGGCCAAACTGTGTGACTTATCGAAGAAATATGATGCTGCTATTGTTTATACCTTTTTATTTAACAAGGGGGTGATGTAGGGTCTTAGGACTCTGAGCACTTGGACCCCGTGGCCCTGTGCAGACTCAATGAAAGAATTAAGTAATCATTTTGGAGGTGTTAAGGTGTGGTTATTAACGGTTATGAGATAATGAGAAGTTGAGTTTGCATGTTGTACGCTGATGAATAAAGGCGTTGGTCATGAGCTCTGCGTGTGGCGTGTTCTTGTGCATGGTTTCAGGCTGGGAAGGACGTGACAGCTGTAACCTTGTGTTCATTGCTAACTCTAAATGCTTAGGCATCAGCCTAGACAATAGACTGAGCCCCCAATCACATGTTAATATAACACCTAAAAGTGGCATCCCCTTGAAACTAAATCAAACTTCAAAACAAATCGTATAAATCAATCATAAAGTAATTCATACATTCATCCATCCTTACCTGATCAAATACTGGAGGTCAGTAGTGTCTCTGCAGTGTGGAGTCAGATTTACAGGAACCACTGTCTTTGAAAAGTCAACAAACTATGACCCACTCATACTCTGGCTGTACTGAAACAAATTGAAACTCACTCTCGCTCCTCTCTGCACCAGTAATTTGCGTTCAAGTAGGAATTTCTTTTAACATGCTTTTATAAACTGGATCCTACTATTTGCCTCCTCAACCACTGTCTAGGTCAGGCATACACATCAATACTTACTACTCATTTATGCTTCCTTGCTGCCTGATTATTGATCGCACCAATTGATGTCCTCCCATACAGTACTGACCCTCTTTACATTCCCCTCCTCCTGACCCTAACCTGATTGCTCCCCTCTTCCTCACTATGTGAATCAGGCCCCATATATCTCCACTTGGTTTAGAAACCTTATCTTCTTATAGATTTTCTTAGCTTGATCCCTTTGTGCTCTCTGCAACACACTTTTTAGCTTTTGCTTTTATAGTTTCTTTCTCATGTTCACCCACCTCTCCCTCACTTATTTCACAAATTCACCTCTTCACATTTTCCATCCAATCTACCAGCTATAATATGCATACAATCTTTGCTTGTTGTCTTTCATGCTGTTTTCTTTTCTCTTACACCTTACAATAGTATTTTGTATCTGAAACGCTCCTTTGTGTTTTGAATTGTGTCTTTTACTCTATTATATGCAAGCGGGTCCTTCGACTGCAAAACGCTCTAACACCCTTGAGCCATGTCCATGCTCTGAAAAATCAAAAATGAGAAAATAAATAAAAAATGAGATGTTTACAAATGCATCTAGTATAGCATGCCATAGCATAACAAATAAACGAAATAATATATTTAAATGCACCGTACTTGATATTTCTTTTTGGCAGGGAGGTTTTGCAATACTCCCTGAGAGGCGTAGTTAGCATTGTCAATTTCCTGGATTGAAATTACTTCCATCTGTGTATTCAACGCCGTTATATGCACTATGGGATTACAAATTAATATGAAGCACATTTTATGAGGTTTTGACTTTTAATATGCTTTTTAGTATCCCACTCGGGTGCACCGTGACACTTTCGCATGCAATTATTAGCCACCTTTGTGGAGCAATATTTCGCTAACTGGTTTTTTGAACGATAAAAATATTTATTTGTTGTACTTCTCTTGCGTGTTCCACTGGTTTTACTACACAAATGTAGCTGTAAGTTTTACTTTTTTTCTATTTTTTATCCTATATTTACCGGGGACTAATTTGTTTGTTATATATTCACATACTGAGGGTGTCTTTTTACCGAACACTAAACTTTCTGCTTCGGCTGTAGGCCATGAATAAAATTTACCTGAACTTTAATGCTTTGAAGCAATGCAGCTGAATTTATGGCCTAAACTGCCTAATTTCAAGGCTATGTGCAATGAGAAAAACAAGCATTGGCAATGTCTTTAAAGTAATGTTGTATGGTAATGTGAAGCATTGCAAGTAAATAGCATGGATATATGTATTTTTGTAGAAGCAAAGAACTGCAAAATAATATTGGAGGTTGTCGGAAGGTCGGGTAACAGTTGCACAGTCAAGCCAGACCTAAAAATTCAGACAGGGTAAATGATTGACCTCCTCCCATCTGTGCTGCTGCTAGAAAAAACAAAATGAATTTTCTAGTTATTTAAGACACTTTAATAGTATCCCAGTGTCATGTGTGTGCCCCTGAACGTTCAAGCTTAGGCAGTTAGGTAAATAAAATGATCACAAATGCAGTGGAGGACAAGCACTTTTTTTGTGGCAGAATACAACTTCTGCCCAATGAAAACATGTGTCCTGACTCCCTATGTGTGGACAGAGCAACAAGACATTTCTGGGGATGCTCACATAATTGTCTGGAGTCAGCTGCACTGTCAAGTCAGACCATAAAAACGGATGGTTTTACAACTACCTTAGAAGAGAACTTTATGCTTTTTAGCACTCTGTAGTATTTACAGCTCGGGTACATTGTAAGGACTTTATACATTTCAGGGTCCTTCAAGACCATATAGGACATGGGCTCTAAGTTTGTGCAGCTGATTTCATATGTTCAGCATAGCTCATCTTTGGTGAGCAGGACTTATTTTTCATCATCAAACTTTGACCCTGAAAAAGAGAGTGAAAGGCAGAAAAGGTAAAAGGATAAAGAGGAAGATACGAAAATGGTGACCAAGGGAGAAATCAGGGATGAAAGGAAACAATTTACAAGGAGGCCTTAGACACAATACCGCACCTGTTATGCCAATGGGAGCCTATTCTATGTGGTGCAAAGATCATGAGAAAAAAGACCTCATAATTTCTCAATAGTGAATAAATTCACATAAACAATTGCCAAAAGATGATCAGCACACACTTGTTTCCAAACATAGGTCAGTTTACTGAAATCACTGTTCACTTAATACAAGAAATGATGTTCTTGGACATATGCAGTGGAATTTTTTTGATAATCCTTTATTCTTTTAGTCTTCACAATGTAGCCAACGCGTTTCGTCCCTTCATAGGACTTCTTCAGGGCTCAAACAAGTATTGTTCTTTAACACTGGCGTTTGGTCTCCAAATTTTAAAAGTAAGAAGGTCTGATATTGTTTCCAGAGACCAGCCGGAGGAGGGTGGGTTGTCGCCTTTACCGCTTTCTCACAGATGCGGTGGCCGACATTGGCCTGAAAAACCAGAATAAGAATATAGCTTGCTTTGGAAGAACTGGATTCATTAAATCACCTTACCTTTTATGCAGAACAAGACCTTCTTACTTAAAGGCAACAACCCACCCTCCTCCGGCTGGTCTCTGGAAACGATATCAGACCTTCTTACTTTTAAAATTTGGAGACCAAACGCCAGTGTAAAAGAACACCACTTGTTTGAGCCATGAAGATGTCCTATGAAGGAACGAAACGCGTTGGCTACATTGTGAAGACTAAAAGAATAAAGGATTATCAAAAAAAATTCCACTGCATATGTCCAAGAACATTATTTCTTGTATTTAAGTGAACAATGATTTCAGTAAACTGACCTATGTTTGGAAACAAGTGTGTGCTGATCATCTTTTGGCAAAGAGATGAAAAGGAATCTGCGTTTATATGTTTACAAACCAAGCACTGGTTTGTGCTGTAAGGCACCTTAGTTTCTGGTGATATATAAGTTATAGGTAAAACTGGTTTGAATTAAAGGTATGTGGTAAGAATAAATCAGCTGATTTGCAGCAGAGTTTGTGCATCCCTATATTGCTGATTCTGCTCTGGTGCAGAATCTGTAGTAGGTGGAATTACCCCCTCACACTATCTTTATGTGGATACTAATTCCACTGCCGCATTTGCCACCAGTAGAAATTCTTTTAATGGCAGATGTTCCACTTCAGTTTCAAATTGGTGGATTTACAGTTAACACCCACCTCTAATTCAAAACATATTCTTGCCTCTACTTCCAGCTAAACTATCAAAAGGAATGTCAAAGGAATATATACATATCTCTTGTATGGACTGTATAGTAAGAAGAACGTTTGATACTTTTCTGCAAATGCATGGAATTTTTAAAGCAATTTATAAATCATTGGTGTTATTTCTTAATGCATATTAACTCAGAAGCTATTTTAGCAAGACACAGTAAATGCAGTTCTCATACATATCCAGTGATCAGTAATTCATGTATACCAAGCACGGGTAAAGCCAAAAAGCCTTGGTTTAATGTTCGTTAGCACATCAGAGTGAGTCAGACAGGATTGGACTAGCAAGAGCTGACACCAGGAACTACAGTTGCAAAGTAGTCCCTCACGCAGTACAATGCAAGCACTCGAATTGAGGCAAAAGGATGCACTCATACAGCCAATAGCTTTAGGTAGGAGATGAATCCTTCACTGGGCTGAGCCAAGATATGATTGAAAAAGTCTCAAGCCAATGGGTGAAAGAGGCAGGTTGAAGGAAGCCAGTAGTTGAAGAGGCAATTCCAAAGTCCTTATTATTAGCAATTGGTTTGCTTAAAAGCTGGGCTGTCAAAACCCAGATCTAAAACGGTGGGACAATGAATTGTGTTTCTTATTTTTGCTCTATCTCTTGAAGCAAAGTGTATGTGGACAAACTCAATAGAAAAAGTAAACAATTTGGTCGTGATCAAGAGATTAAGTTGCTGTAGAACCTGGTCACCTGGGTTCGTATTGTGGCTTTCCTGTTTGTTCAGTGTTTCAATGAACTTGTCTTTGAAACAACTACAGCTTAGAAACAGTGTACTTGCCATTATTACCGACTACATGAAAAGGTACGTTTATTGTGTACTACTGTTGAAAATCTGTATGTGAACCTTTCTCTTGCAGATGACTGTGATGAGGCAAGGGGAAGGAATTTTCAAGTGGGGTTTGTAAGCATGTCAGTAAGACCAATTACTGTCTTGCACTGGAGTATCTTGCCCAAACAGGACGCAAGGGAGATGTTGAGCTTCTTTGTAGGCTGGATAAAGTTGACCAGCAGAATATACACATTTTTCTGAATTAGAGATAGAGCCAGGGGTTTTTGACTATGGCAATGGGATTATGCAGTGGTGGCTCCTCCTCTAAGGCGGAGGAGCATTGCCCACTGCTCTTTGAGCAGGAAAAATAAAATGATAATAACGTAATTATTATTGTTTTATTTTTCTCAGGTTCGGGGCTGGGTTAGGTTGGGCAGAGCTGGAGGCACAGGGGGAAGAGTGTTTTGCACACTCCAAGTGTGCATGACCACGTGGCCGGCCGTTACACAGCCTGGTGGGGAACATGCAAAGGCTCCCAGTCCCCATCTGAGTGCCAACCCACGGTGTTCAGACCAATCACAGCGCTGCATTGCAGCATTGTGATTGGCTGTGGGAAGCCAGGGTGCTTCCTGGTTCCGGACTCCCAGAGAAGCAGAGGAAAAACGCGGAAGGCAAAAGAAGTGTTTTTTTTCCCTATTTTATTTTGTCCCGCACTCCCTGTACCCCGGCCCCTCCACCCTCATTGCCTGCCAGCCTCTACTAGGATTATGCACCGACACTTAGTGCAAGGTATTGTTAGAAAGAGAGGGAAAATTGCTGGACTCTTATAAGCAACGAATGGACTGAAGCAAAGTTAATCCCTAGAATCCTAGCTCTTAATTCTGTCTATTTAATTTCCTGAGGTATTGCAATCTGGCGATTTTCGCCATGCGTCATGGCGTTCCTGATGCAGTGTCTTATGTCCGAACACAACAAGATAATTCTCAATTCAATAAATATTTTGTCTTCAGCATCAAATTAATTTGGAAGATTACCGGAAAGAGAAATATCTGGTGATGAACAACTCAAAACAAAAATTATGGATTTTGTTCTTGAATGTTTCAGTGCTCCAGCAGGCTAAAGAACACTGTCACTTGGTCATGACCTTTAAATCTTCATTTGCTTGGAAGGAGCATATGTAAGGAATAAAATCCTATCCCATGTTTAAAAAAAACACCTAAAAATATGTGCTTTTGAAGTGGGTCTGAAGAAGAGTTTGTTTTTTATTAATGCAACCCTTCAAAGGACTACCACAGTACTTAGAAGAAAATTTACATGCAGAAACACATACACTTACGTGCCCATCAGAAAGTTGTTTGTACAGAAGAAACACTAGATGCGCCCTCACAAATGTTCAAAATACACTATAAAATTCAGAATACTTCGTGCCAGAGTGAAATAATGACCGTAATAAATATTAGGTCAGGACAAGCAGCACTATAATTTTGTGCATCTGTGTCGGGAAAGATAACATCTACCATTTTTCTGCTGTACCAGTGAGCCTTTCTTTAGAATTTCCAGAACATTTATTATGAGAATTACTGTCATTTATATCAGTGCACTGCCCTTCAAATACTGTGGGGCATATTATCAAGAACGGCGTTAAAATTATCCCATTAAGCCCATGTTGACACCAGAACATGGGCGTCTATTGGAATTCTCAAGGGCATATTATCAAGCCCATTATCGCCGCTTTAGCGGCAGTTTTCTGCCGCTAAAGCGGCGATAATTTTAACGCCGTTTCTTGATAATATGCCCCTGTGTGTCACCAGTAATTTCGAAGAACTCCTCAAATATGCCATGGAATGCTCAGAATGCTCAGTTATGTCATTGGGCTGCTCAGTTAAGGGTGCTGCATCTTTAGCTCATTTGGCATGTCTATTATGTCAGTGGTGCCTCTCTTTTAACACAAAGTTACTCCTACCTGTATTTATTGCCCCTACATTAAATATAAGTGTTTTAGAGGGCGTAGTGACAGTAAATGTAAATTTAATGAAACATCAAAGAGCCTGCACACACTGTTCTCTAAAATAAACATCAAATGTTCTTGAAAGCAGCAGCAATCGTTCCACTGTGCAGACTTATATTATTACGGAAATGGACTGATTTATCTTTTGAATTGTATTGATTTTGATAACAAAATGGCTTGACATTATTAATACACTTAGTTTTCCTAAAATTAACCAGCATGAAATATTCTAAAATGCTTAAAGTCAGCTTTGATCTTGGTTATTTGTAAGAGGTTTGGATAATGAGCAAATTAGCCCATTTGGTCGAAATGTCCCAATTTTCTTTATGAACTGAATTAATTGGTTTGACAGCAAAATTACAGTTTAGAATATTCAGAATTTTCACATATTCGGTCACACATAAATCTGGATATTTGCAAAATGCTTTTATTACCCTTATATTGCAGGAATGCTCAATCAAGGTTTTAACTTCCCACATATCTCGGTAACGCCCAGTAACTGATCACATGTGTTTTTTGTAGCCCTAGAATGTCAAGAAATGTTCAGATTTGCTCCATTCCTAAGTATATGCACCATTATGTCCCATCAATCAGTGACTGACATAAACTCAGTTTTTCCCCAATATTCAGTTTTTCTCAGGAAAACTCTCAAATGTTCCCAATCACAATGTAAACCTTGTTGAATGTCCTGTTGTCAATCGCTCAGTAATCGTCAGTGCAAACATAGTACATCCCCATCCATCAGGAATTCCTGGCATGAAGACCAGGTTTGCCTCAGTACTCCTCAATGCAAACTTTGAGTTACCCCATGATTTACAACTCCTCAAGTCACAGCCCTGATTTCCCTGACACTTTATATTTCTTGTTCAACACAATAAGATTTGTCCCAATGCTCTGTAATTCTCAAATGTGCACCAGTATTAGGTAACCTGAAAAATGTGGTCAGATTTTCTTCTTCACTCAATAATCTTCAATAAACATGCTAAGGTTTTCCCTTGACTCCGTAATCCTCAAGACAGGCACAGGTATGCCCGATCACACTGCGGTCCTCAGCATGAGTTCAGATGGCCTCATAACTCAGTATCCGCAAAGCTTTTGCCAAACGTGGCCCAGAGTATCTTGAGATTTATAAGTCTCAGTCATTTAATATAAATTATCATATTCTGCCTTAATATTCCTCCTGATTGTAACAGGGCTCACTCTACCAGAGGAAAGACTGACACTTCATCCTCTTTTCTTGATGTTCCCATTTTAAATATTTGTTGAGCTCCTTTATGAACTATAGTGTTGAGCGGCTCTATGAGCGGCTCTATGAGCCATAGTGTTGAGCACCTCTATGAGCATAGTGTTGAGCGACTCTATGGGCCATAGTGTTGAGCGGCTCTATGAGCCATAGAGTTGAGCGGCTCTATGAGCCATAGAGTTGAGCAGCTCTATGAGCCATAGTGTTGAGCGGCTCTATGAGCCACAGTGTTGAGCGGCTCTATGAGCCATAGAGTTGAGCGGCTCTATGAGCCATATAGTTGAGCGGCTCTATGGGCCATAGTGTTGAGCGACTCTATGTGCCATAGTGTTGAGCGGCTCTATGAGCCATATAGTTGAGCAGCTCTATGAGCCATAGAGTTGAGCGGCTCTATGAGCCACAGTGTTGAGCGGCTCTATGAGCCACAGTGTTGAGCGGCTCTATGAGCCATAGAGTTGAGCGGCTCTATGAGCCATAGAGTTGAGCGGCTCTATGAGCCACAGTGTTGAGCGGCTCTAAGAGCCATAGAGTTGAGCGGCTCTATGAGCCATAGAGTTGAGTGGTTCTATGAGTCATAGTGTTGAGCGGCTCTATGAGCCATAGAGTTGAGCGGCTCTATGAGCCATAGAGTTGAGCGGCTCTATGAGCCATAGTGTTGAGCGGCTCTATGAGCCATAGATTTGAGCGGCTCTATAAGCCATAGAGATGAGCGGTTCTATGAGTTATAGTGTTGAGCGGCTCTATGAGCCATAGAGTTGAGCAGCTCTATGAGCCATAGAGTTGAGCGGTTCTATGAGTCATAGTGTTGAGCGGCTCTATGAGCCATAGTGTTGAGCGGCTCTATGAGCCATAGAGTTGAGCAGCTCTATGAGCCATAGTGTTGAGCGGCTCTATGAGCCATATATTTGAGCGGCTCTATGAGTCATAGTGTTGAGCGGCTCTATGAGCCATAGTGTTGAGCGGCTCTATGAGCCATAGAGTTGAGCGGCTCTATGAGCCATAGTGTTGAGCGGCTCTATGAACCATAGATTTGAGCGGCTCTATAAGCCATAGAGATGAGCGGTTCTATGAGTTATAGTGTTGAGCGGCTCTATGAGCCATAGAGATGAGCGGTTCTATGCGTTATAGAGTTGAGCGGCTCTATGAGCCATAGAGTTGAGTGGTTCTATGAGTCATAGTGTTGAGCGGCTCTATGAGCCATAGTGTTGAGCGGCTCTATGAGCCATAGAGTTGAGCGGCTCTATGAGCCATAGTGTTGAGCGGCTCTATGAGCCATAGATTTGAGCGGCTCTATAAGCCATAGAGATGAGCGGTTCTATGAGTTATAGTGTTGAGCGGCTCTATGAGCCATAGAGTTGAGTGGCTCTATGAGCCATAGAGTTGAGTGACACTATGAGCCATAGAGTTGAGCTGCTCTATGAGCATAGAGTTAAGCAGCTCTATGAGTCATAAAGTTGAGCAGGTCTATGAGCCATAGTCTTGAGGAGCAAGGAGTCACAGTTTCAGGAGTCAATATTCAATCATTTCTTTATGCTTTTACTCTCAATGACTGTCTTCTTCTTACAATAATTTCCTCTTCCCGCCTTGTCTTTTTACTCATTTAGTCCTCTCTTTCACCATCTGGAAATACCCTTACTATGAACATATCAGCCCTTACCACATACTCCTCACCTCCCCACCTCAAAAGCCATTAGGACTGCCACTTGCTCACCAATATTTCTCTCTGAATTAATCATTATATTCAGCAATGCTACTGCACCTGTGCACTTTCTGACTCATTCTGTCATCGAATCATTAAACCATGTGCCCTCTCATCATGAGTTCTGTCTTGCCTGACTTCATTGTTTAATCGCTCCGTGAGCTCCGGTATCTACCTTCAATGCTTCAAATCCATAATAATATAACTCTTACTAAAGAAACCTACTGCACATTCTCTAGGAAACTACCATAGAATTCCATCCCACAGTATCCTTTCTTCTCTAAGGTTCTCGAATGCTTTGTATTCAATCACCTTGCCGCATTCCTCGCTACTCATAACCTCACTAATCCCTTTCAATCTGGTTTCTGAGCCTTGCACTCCATATAGACAGCTCTTTCCCATGTAACTATTGTATCATGTCTGCCTACTGCAGCCCAAACTTTTCTCTTCTAATACTCCTTGGCCCAGTTATCGAATTTCATAATGCTGATCATTATACTTTCCTTTCTATCACTGCCTTATTTATCACTCACCAAACACTCCACTTGTTCTCTCCTTTCTCTTAGATCATTTATTCTCTGCCTAATCAACCTTTCCTCCGGGTTCTCTTACCATAAGACACACATCTTCTTCTCCTTTTTTACCTATGCCTTTAATCTTCAATTTAAAGTTTCTGAATGGCTCACATCTTGCCGAAAGTGTACGGCTCCTTGACCCCTTAAGTTCCACTCACCAAAGACTGAAATAATCAACTTCATTGAAGGCTCCACACACACATATCTTGCTGCCTCTATACTTTGTCACCGACTCTCTCATCCCTTCACCTTCAGCAGAAATCTGGAGGTATAATTTGAGGCAAACACACTGCTGCCAGATACAAAATACTTAATAGTCACAGAAGTTGATGCTACCTTCCCCTCCATATGGCCAAGCACTATTGTCTGCACTACTCCAAATTAGACCCATGCAAAAGCCTGCTGCTTGGCCTCCTGCTATAATCTTTCTTACCATTAAAAAGGGTTCTAAACCTTTCCATTAGAATTCTCTTCAATGTCTAAAGACACACCACTGCATCTCAATAAGATCACTAAATCACATGACTATCAGCAAAAGAGTAGGCTATATACAAACTACTAACTAATGTTTTCAAACCTATTGTCAGCCTATCCAATCACAATACATTCAGAATATATGTACACATACGCAACCTTTGAACTATTAGCCTAAGCCTTATTGACAGGCCTTGCCTCCATGCATCGCATTGTGCATCCGTTCATTCTGTCCACTTGGAGCACTGGAACCAATACCCTCCCAGTCTACGCTCTTTTTCCTCCCTCAGCAATTTTCATACCATTTTTACTTATTTATTTATTCATTTATAAAGCGCCTGAATCACCCCCGAAGGGGTATCTCAGCGCTATGGAGGTGCTGCAGTAGGCCATGAAGGGGGGCATGTTAAAATAATGCAGTTTTGAGGAGCCTTCTGAATTGAAGGTGATTAGGGCATTGCCGCAGATGGATAGGAAGCTGGTTCCAATAGAGAGGGGCTAGGTGAAAGAAAGCTTTCCCACCCAGTCGCGATTTTTTTAACCGTGGTACAAGAAGCAGAGATTTAGTTCCCGAACGAAGCGACCTAGTTGGTATGTGTAGTGTTGTGACTTTTCCTCTTTCTGTACTCTCTCCCTTTCCCCTTGCTGTTCAGCCTGAGCATGTGTGGAATCTTGATGATCACTTGGAATGTTGGGTGCCTGATCTGAGTCAGTTGGTGATTGCAGGCTGAGCAGCTAGGAGGCTGCTCCTGGTGGGGCGTACATATAGACCTACTTACCATCTTGGCTATATCCTTAAGCTTCTGTAACTTGTGCTTGAATAAAGCTACTTCTTGGAACCACAACCTGACCTCCTGTGGACTTTGTACCTTCAACATTTTGGCGACGATCTGGTCTTCAAACCCTGCGTGAATTCAAATTTATGGACTTACATTACTAGTAACCATCTTTCAGCAACTAAGAAATCTATAAACCCTTCAACTACTTCAAGAAATACAAGCTTGAACCATCCTCGTGTTATCATCTGGCAGCCCCAGCCCCACCAGTGACCATTTCACACCGGTCAGCCTCAACTCGGGCGTGCCAGTTCTCACTTCTCTCAAGCTTGGTGAGTTATGTACTGCCTGTGTTTTATGCTGTAATACCTGCCCAGCGCCTTTGCTACTAACGGCCTCAGCGTTTCAAGTGCATTGAAAGCACTTCCCCTTTGTTTTTATTTTCTTGGCTTTCCAGTGCCCGTGCCGTTTTGAGGCTAACCGAAGCGTGTACTTTCTACTGCCCGCTTGCTATGCGGTGTGTCATCCTTGTTATCTGGTGTCACCCTGGGAAATTGAATTATGTGTTCTCGGCAGTGGCCATGCAATTTCTTTGGGAGCTGTTACATTGCCTGACATTTCTAAACCTCGTTTTTTTCCCCTCACTTCGTGCTGAAGGTCACCTCTTGTTGCGCGAGATGTGTCATGTTTGGGGCAATGTTACGATCTGGATGTGTCATGCCTTTGCTGCGCCACACATATACAGAGTTCGTTATGTCTTTGACTTTACTGTGCCACTCATATCCAAAGTTCAAATGGAAACCGTCACCTACCTTCAACGGTCTCCTTTCGTCTCATACTACTCATTGCTGCAGCGCGCAACAACAGAGGAGCTCCTGATGGCGTCTCTTCATCTCCTTCCTCTCTGCCTCCGAGCAATGTCTGCATGCAACAACGTGCCTTGATCCCCTCGGCACTACGTCTAAAGCGTGCTGCCATCTTGCGGTTAGCGCCAGCCTATGTTATTTTTTTCTTTACCCTGGCTGCCAACCACGTACTTTGTTTGCCGACCAAGATGTCTCACTTTCTGTAGTTCCTTTCACCTGATGTCATCGGAACGTCGTTGGATCCTAGAGGCCTAGTAATCTTCGCCTCATGTTTAATTTTTTACTTAAGTTGTGTTTCAGCTACCCTTTGCCTCTGCTCGCTGCTCTTCAGTGATTAATCTTCAACCAAGGTACTGTTTTTTTCTTGTTTGCGTTCCACACGTTTCCAAGCTTGAGCATGACTACGGTGACTACTTCACTTGTTTTAGTTTATTGTTTTATGGCGGACAGTGCTTCTTGAGATCTTAAGCGCAACTTACATGTTTCTTTGCCTTGTTTAATTGTTGCCTTGTTTACTTACAATGTTGATTATATCTTTCTATCCCTGTTGCTTTACGGGGGTTGTGCGCTGTTCGTTGTGCATTATACTTACTGTGTATGCCTGATAGTCTACTTGTTTTGCCAAGCGCACAGTGTAAGTGTTTTCTGTGCTGGCAGTGCAGTTTCTGTTGCTGATTACATGGGTGAGTTGTTAGGGAGCTCATCCCAGTGTTTTTTTGGCGGTCCGTGTGTCTGTGGTGCGTGTACTTATGCTGTTTTGGTGGGTGAGCGTGTGTCCATTACTGGTCGTTCTGTCGGGTACTTTTTCTGCTGTTCGGGTGAGTGTATCCCAGTATGTTTTCTGATTGATGGGTGAGTGTACCCCAGTATTTGTTTTCTGTCTGACGGGTGAGTGTATCCCGGTATTTCGCTTGTGGGTGAGTGTATCCCAGTTCATGTTTTTGCTTGGCGGGTGAGTGTATCCGGTACTTCGCTTGTGGGTGAGTGTATCCCAGTTCATGTTTTTTGCTTGGCGGGTGAGCGTATCCCGGTACTTCGCTTGTGGGTGAGTGTATCCCAGTTCATGTTTTTGCTTGACGGCTGAGTGTATCCCTGTACTTCGCTTGTGGGTGAGTGTATCCCGTATTTTGTCTGGCGTTTGTGGGTATGCATTCTTTGCGCCATTCTGTTTTTACTTATCATTCATTGTTAACCACGTACGTACAATTTTTCTATGATCTGTCTTTTGTGTCCTGCCATGCTTACAGTGCTGGTTCACTGTGCGCCATACGGCGGATTTGATTCACAGATCGTAGGGGTGCCGGAGACGTCTGGTGTACAAGTCTTGTACGTGTTGCATGCTTCCTGAGACTGTTGTCCTTTCAGGTGCCTGGTATACTGTTTTTACTTTGTTTTGCTTTTCCACTCCTTTGTCAGAAAAGGGGATGGTGTGTGTGTGCCTTCCTATGCCACAATTTATTGCTATATTGCATTGCATTTATGCCTTCTTTTATTGCATTAGTTTGTTCCATCTTTTACTCCTGTTCCATTTCTTAATGATATTATCCTACTGCGTTACATCGTTCATATGCCATTTTATTCTTGCTATCGTTTTATTGCATTTTGGACTATTTCTCTATCTATCTCATATTGCACGTATTTGCTCTAGTGATGTATTTACTTCTTGGTATATCTTCTTGCTTTGTTTTGTTTTTCAGAGTAAAGAAAGAGGATATGTAGTGTTGTGACTTTTCCTCTTTCTGTACTCTCTCCCTTTCCCCTTGCTGTTCAGCCTGAGCATGTGTGGAATCTTGATGATCACTTGGAATGTTGGGTGCCTGATCTGAGTCAGTTGGTGATTGCAGGCTGAGCAGCTAGGAGGCTGCTCCTGGTGGGGCGTACATATAGACCTACTTACCATCTTGGCTATATCCTTAAGCTTCTGTAACTTGTGCTTGAATAAAGCTACTTCTTGGAACCACAACCTGACCTCCTGTGGACTTTGTACCTTCAACAGTATGTAGTGGTTAAATTTCCTTGCAAGATAGCTGGGGCATTTGCCATTCAAGGCCTTGTGCACAATACAACAGATTTTAAATTTGATTCGTTTGCGTACCGGGAGCCAGTGGAGTTGTTGTAGGAGAGGAAGAGAGGCCGTTCTAGGGGGAGCGTTCGAGACGAGGCGCGCCGCGGTGTTTTGGACTACCTGTAATCTGCTCAACGAGGACTCATTGGCTGATACCAAAAGGGCGTTACAGTAGTCTAAGCGGCTTAGTACCAGTGCCTGGATGAGAGTTTTCCGTGTGGACAAGGGAAGGAAGGGGAAGACTCACCGTAATAATCCAAGTACATGAAAACAGGAGCCAGCGGTGGCAGCAGCGTGCTCTTTCATGGTCAATGCCTGGTCTAGGCGTATGCCGAGGTTCTTGACTACGGTCTTAGGCTCCGGGGGATCACCTAGATCCACCGGCCACCAATCTGGTGACCACAGCAATGGTGCATCTCCAAACAGCATAATCTTGGTCTTCCCTGCGTTGATCCTCGTCTTTTGAAATTAGAGAGTAGCTGCAACTAATCTCCTATGCCATCTTTTTAATCCCATTCCTTACCCTTTTGTAAATCCCTTATGCCATAAATAAGTGTATACCCTAGTTATTGTTGATAGTCTGTCGGTCCTAAAGCCATCACATTCTTGTATCACATCCATAATATTTGTATGTTCATCAACCAAACTGCAATGTACAACATTTCTTACTTGAATGCGATCACTGTTCACAATAAACACCATAAAATGCAAGGGATTTGGTGGGAGCGGCTATGGTTTTGCAGGTGAATCTAATGATCAGGTAGATAGAACTGGCTGAGGTCTGAGGATAGGCCTGGTCAACGGAAGAAGAAGTGTTAGTCTCCTGCTCCAATTAGATTTCTTCTGGGTATCAGGCTAATGTGATTGGTGACCCATAGCAGACCCACAATCCACCACCAGACACACAAATACACACATGTACGTACATGCATACACACTCCTCTGATTCCATCTCTCTCACCATCAAGCTACCATCACTTCTTACTTTACAGCCTTCAGTCGCCTCATATGTATTGACCCTCATCCTCTACTCATTTGTATCTTCTACCCTGTCCAGCTCCCTACTTCTTTGTTCTCCACCCTACTCCTTGTCACTCCTGCTCGTGCCTTCCTCCTCTCTGGCCTTCCTTCCTCCTCTCTGACCTTCCTTCCTCCTCTCTGACCTTCCTTCCTGCTCTGACCTTCGTGTACAGCCGATCAGACCCCAAGTCTGGCCTTCCATGTTGAACTACTTCTCTGCCAAATGGTGTAAAGGGAGCTTTTTAGGGATGGCCACTGCATTTTCAAGAGTTCTGATTTGTTTCTTCTCCCATGACCCCACCTTACCTGCCCACTGCCAGGCTTTGAGGCAGCCTAAAAGCTGCAATAAGCGCTTTCCACACATCCGAAAAAACTTACAACTAATAAACTTTTTTGGGGACCAATGCTGTAACTCCTACATTTAACAAGCAATTATATTTTACGTACACAAATGTATTCTTCCGATGCAAAGGGAGATCAGCAGGAGGGCTCTCGATTTCATAAAGAACTGTTTGAATCTCATTAATTAGAACAAATCATGGCTTTTGGGGATGTCGCAAAAAAATTCCAAATCAGCTCCAAAACTTTTTTCTTTTGTTCTGCATGTATCTGAAACCTGAGTGAACAATTGCGATTCTCCTATTAACATGACTATAGAATCTGGATTTCATTAAAGACACGGAGGCTGACATTATGCATTCATCTTTTAATGCAGTCACAAGCAGCCGCACTACATCACAAAGTAAAACAGTTCTAGAATAGAACAATCAAGCAGTATAAAAGGCATGAGCACAAAACAGTCTGCCTCTTTTAAATGTGGAGAGGTAATGAAAAGTTCCAAAGGATTATGATCTTCTTGAAGGACCGGAAAAGGAGAACGAAGAGAAGCATGAAGAACTCAAGGATGAGACGAAGAATCCATCCATTAAGAAGAATTATCTGAAAGGAAGGAGGAAAAAGAAAGTATCATTAAGTTGAAACCATCAAATATAAATAATACAGCAATAAAATGCAGGTAGTAGTATGAAACAAATAGTCAGTGAAGGAATAAACCAAACAATAATAAACATTAAGAAAAAGAATAACCCGTTCAAGGGAAGGGACGGGTGGGATAATGTCAGCCTCCGTGTCTTTAATGAAATCCAGATTCTCTAGTCATGTTAATAGGAGAATCGCAATTTCATTACAAGACCGGAGGCTACATTATGCATGTTGGTAGCTGTGTAGGACAACATCAGACATGTGCTCTATTGGTTTACAATAATGTCGAGAAAATGTGGATGCATTAGACCAGTCCGCTGCTTTGAGAATATCATCCAACTTACCGCCAGACCAGAAGGATTTACTGGCCATAGCACCTCTGAGAGAATGAGCTTTGAATTTTGATAAGTCAACGCCCGCTAGATTCATAGCGGTCTTGACCCATCTGGCTATGGAGGTAGAGCTTATGGGTTTGAAAGGTTTAACAAAGGAAGCAAGCAGTTGGTTGGCATCATGGGGACGAAGGTCTCTCATTCTATTATCATATTCCTTCATACAATCTACAACACAGAGGGGCATATTAGCAAGAACCTCGTTAAAATTATCGCCGTTTTAGCGGCAGGAAACTGCCGCTAAAACGGCGATAATGGGATTGCTAATATGCGTTATAGAATTCCAATAGAAGCCCAGGTTAGATGTGCAGGACATCTAACCTGGGCTTCTATTGGAATTCTATAACGCATATTAGCAAGCCCATTATCGCCGTTTTAGCGGCAGTTTCCTGCCGCTAAAACGGCGATAATTTTAACGAGGTTCTTGCTAATATGCCCCAGAGTTTCTTACACAGGTCAAAGCGAGGATAAAAAATAGAGTCTGACATAGTTTTGGTTCTTCTAACAATTTCAAACTTAACACCAAACATATCATAAGATCTATTCGAAATATCAAGACATTTGATATCAGAAACTCTACGGCATGAAATTAAACACAAGAGAGTTGCAAGCTTAATAGAAAGACATTTCCTATTAAGTAAAGAGTTATCAGGCCAACCTGAGAAAAGGTCTTAAATAGCCTTAACGTCCCACATGGATTGGTATTTAGGTCTAGGGGGTCTCCTCAACCTGATACTTTTCATGACTCTACAAACAATAAAATGTTTACCTACCGTCTTACCGTTGATAAGAGAGTGACCAGCAGAAATGGCTGATCTATAACAATTAATAGATCTATAAGAAAGACCCTTATCGAACTGTTCAACAAGAAAATTAACTATGTGTACAACAGGAACCTCCACGGAATCCCTCTCCAGGCACCAACGAAACCATTTTCTCCAAATGTTGTTGTATCTATATTGTGTTTCATTGGATTTCCAATTCATTGGATTTCCTGACACTTTCCAGGCAAGAAGGTTCAAAATCCCGGAATGAATTAGGTGGTGATCTTCTCCGTCTGAAACCAGACCCTTCGCCGCTGGAATTAAGAAAGGGATGCTGCAAGCTAACTCTAGAGTGGTCGGGAACCAGGCCTGAGAGGGCCAAAAGGGGGTTATCAGGATTAATGAACATTGGTCCTGTCTCACCTTCTGTAGAACCCTTTGAATCATGGCAAAGGGAGGGAATGCGTAACCCCGAAGGTCTGACCAGCATTGAAGAAAGGCGTTCACTGCAAGTGCGCCCGGATCTGGCATCCAGCGGAAGTATTTCTCTAACTGGCAAGTCAGTCTGCTGGCAAATAGATCCACATCCAGGGGACCCCAGGATCGATTCAGAGCGAAGAAGACATTCACGTCGAGTTTCCAATCGCTGAAGTCTAAGAGGAATCTCTAATTCCAATCTGCGGAAACGTTTGATTTTCCCGGGAGATATTCCGCTTTTAGAGCAATTTTGTGCTCTAGGCAAAACATCCAGAGCCTCTTGGCTAAATTCGAGAGGTCTGCTGATTTGGTCCCACCTAATCGGTTGATATAGGCCACAGCGGAGATGTTGTCCATCTTGAGGATAACTGATCTCCCCTGAAGAGAGTGTCTGAAGCTCATTAGAGCGTATAAACCTGCCGTAAGTTCTAAATAGTTTATGTGGTGAGAGGTCTCTGCTAGAGACCATACACCACCAGTGTTCTGATTGAGAAGGCGAGCACCCCAACCATGAAGGCTCGCATCTGATTCCAAAACGAACTCTGGAGTTGACCCAAAGATTGCTTTGCCATTCCAGGCATCCAAATTCTCCAGCCACCAAGACAGTTCCGACCTGGCGTCCTGATCTAGGGTTACGTGATCCCCGTACTAGAGGCCAGATCTCAGAGCTTTCGCTTTTATCCTTTCAAGAGCTCGGTAATTCAGAGGCCCTGGGAAGATGGCTTGAATAGAAGACGAAAGGAGGCCCAAAAGTCTGGCTAACTCCCTTAGAGTTAAGGAATCTTGTTTCAGAACAAACCTGATCTCTTTGCGAATTTTGGATATTTTCTTTGTGGGCAGTAAAAGAAGGCCTTTTGAGGTGTCTACAGTAAAACCGAGAAACTCCAGGGATCTGGAGGGGGTAAGGATTGATTTCTCTCGGTTTATAATAAAGCCTAGGCTCTCTATGAGATCCGTTGCAACCTTCAGGTCTTGCAGGATCTGAGAATGACCCTGAGACATGATGAGAATGTCGTCCAAATATATTATTAAGCGAATTCCTCTTTCCCTCAGGAGCGAGGCGATAGTTCTCATAATTTTGGTGAAACACCAGGGGGCAGAAGAGAGACCTAAGGGAAGAGCTTGAAATTGGAAGAGATGGTTGTTCCAAACGAATTGAAGGAAGGGTTGGTGTTCTTTGGCCATTAGGATGGTAAAGTAAGCATCTTTTAAATCTAGTTTGACTAACCAGTCTGCTTCTAGAAGTAGGTCTCTCAGAAGGTGAATACCTTCCATTTTGAAGTGTCTGTAGACTAAATATTGGTTTAATTCCCGTAGATTTATGACGGGTCTCCAACCTTTCTCTTTTTTTTTAACAAGAAAGAGAGTGCTTACAAACCTCATTAAACTCCAAGGAACTTCTATGAGTGCCCCTTTTTGAAGCATGGAGGCTATTTCCTCTTCTACAATTTCTTGTTGATCCTTTGATAGGGTTAGCACTCTCGGGAGAGACGTTTGAGTAGGGGGATGGACGAAATCTATCTTGAAACCTCGGACAGTTTCCAAAACCCAGGGATCTTGAGTTGGCGTTTCCCAAATGTGATAAAAGAATTGCAACCTGCCCCCTACCTTTGGAGGGGAAGAAGAAGGAGGAAGTAGAGTACTTACTTTGAAGATTGGTGTTGTTGGGTAGTCCGCGGGATCTGAATCCTCTGTTGTGGGAGCCTCTCCCTCTTTGTGGGTAGAATTGAGGGTTGGATGGGAAGAATCCTCTACCAGAACCTCTGTATCTTGTGAAGGGCCTTTGGCTGGTTCGGCCGGAAGAAAGGCCCCTTCTTCCAGCCCTTCCAAAAAGGTTAGAATTAAAAACGCGCCTCATGTTAAATTGTGCTTTGTCGAGGGCGGTAAAGGTAGATACGTATTTGCCAATAGATTTAATCATATCTTCACCAAAGAGGAGGCCCCTAGGATTTTGGGAGGGTTCCTTATCGGCCATGTCACCCAGTTTCGGGTTAATTTTAGTAAGAATAACTCTCCTTCTCTCAGCGTTAAGGCTTGCATTTGCGTTGCCAAGGAGTACCATGGCTCTCTGGCTCCAACCTCTGATGAGTTCAGGGTCAAGAGGGGTGCCATTGATATGGCTCTCTTCAGCCATATCCTGGCCAGGGGGCCCAGGACGTCAAGTTGACGGTCTTGACACCCCTTAAGGCACCTCTCCATATCTTTCCTGGGGTCTCTTCCGAGTTTAAACAAAAACTTTATCAAGTCGGGGTCAAGGTTGGGAGTCTGACAGACCTTGTCTTGTATTGCGGGTCTAGAACACTCGGCCCTGAGGATACTACGAGTATCTCTCTCCAGAGCGTTTCTGAGCCATCTTTTAATAAATTTCGCTACATGGTTTTGGGGCAACCATTCAGAGCTTCTGGGGTGAGAGATGTTAAGGGGTGAGAACATTTCCTCGCCCAAAGGGTTAAGGATAACACTCTTAGAGGAGGAGGGGGTTTCTTCCTCAGTAGGTTGACTGTAAAATTCAATGTCCTCATCATCTAAGTCGAGGACAAATTCATCACAAAAGTTAGGGGAACTATCCTCGTCCTCCGTATTAATGTCAGTATTGTTATGAGCACTTCGATAGTTTGTGCCGCTAAGGACACCCATATGAGTTGTGCCGCTAGGGACACCAGGATAGTTTGTGCCGCTATGGACACCCGATGTATTCGAGGTGCGAGGACCTCCCAATAGGTTTGAGGTGCTAAGACCTCCCAAATTAGTTGAGGTGCTAGGACCTCCCATAGTGCTCAGGGGGTTAGGCTCAATGTTCTTAGACTTCTTAACTCTTTTCCCCTTGTTAATAGATGTATCGTTATGGGCAATAGAGCCTTCAGAAAAGTCATCCTGTTCAGAAGGTAGGGGTCTTTTGGAGGACATAACCTCCTTAAGGGTATCAAACATACAGGACCTCATCTCTTTATGGATAAACTTTTTGAAAGATTCATCATTAAAGTTAGGGGAGCTGGCCACAGCATCATCGGAATCCATATCCGACATTTAGGCTCAGAATAGTAGTGAGAAAACTCGGGTTAATCTAAACAGTAATGTGCCCCTTTTTTTCGCTAATTAAATGAGTGTCCTGTTAGTCAACCTAAAAAAATACGAAGCGTCAAGAAATCAGTGTCTGGCAGCAGGTGAATAGCGCAGAGCAACTGTCAGAAGTGCTCGAGATCAGCTGCTGCCGGGAGGGATCAGAAGAAAGGACCTTGGCAATGGGAGGACGTAGCGCTCCCGTTGCCAAGGTGCATTCCTCGAAAGGTGGGTCGCAACGAAGAAGGCGATCAGAGGCCTCGAGGGATATGAAATTAAGCCAAGCGGGACATCGGGAAACAGAATAGGGAGCGTCTCACATGAAAGTGAGATAGGGAGAGAGGCAAGGGCAGCGCGATCTCCGTGCGCGCTGGGGAAAGGAAACACGCATAGAGAAATTGCTCAAGTGCGGATCCGCCCTGAAGAAGGGTTGAGAGGAGGGAAAACTCCAGTAAGGAGGAAGAAAGGGGGGGGGGGCAGGAGGAGTTGATAACCGTAAATTGGAAATCAAGGGAGAAAAATAGGAGCGGAGGGGGGAAAGTCCTTTCAAAAGACCGGTGTGAGTAATCCAAAGCAGAACATCACTTTCAAATAAATCGGTATAGCTAATCAAAGATAAAACATCACAGGCAAATATAACACTAAGGGGCCCATTACGATACCCGGCGTAAAAAAATCCGCCAGGCATGAAAGCGGCAAAAATCCGCCCGCACACACCGTCTGAACACCGACCACGCCATTACGATGACACAAACCGAAAACCGCCATCGGCGGAAAAATCACACAAGATACCGCCCGCCATCGTCCGAGTCGGAGTCAAACCGCCCGCCACGGACGGAAACACGCACGACAACACAAAACCGCCCGCCCTCACGGCCGACACACCGCACGTGAGATTACGATCGCACCGCCATGAGCGCGGGAAAACTACAAATATACCGCCCGCCAGCGCAAACAACGCCGATGAGAATCGACACGGCAGAAGCCATGGCGCCCACGTCCCTGCACAGAAACCATCCGCTGACAAAAACAATCGCACACAACATGGCCAACAAGTCCACACAGCAAGGCACGCACAAATACACAAGCACAGTACACATCCCGAAAACACCCCCCTGGACAAACAAAAACTACAAAGGCCAGAACCCCAGACACAACACACCTGAAAACAACAGACCATGAGGACACACCCACATAGGTAAGTACAAAAGCAGCACTCCCACAGACCACAACCCCTTGCAACATTGCAAACTAGAGAGGAGAGAAGAGGACACAGTGACACAGCAAGGACAGCAGCACACCACAGAAACGCACACATCACAACCACCACCACCACCACCACCACCAAACACCGGCACCACAAACCCCCTGCACATTACACAACACACACCGCACCAGCACCACAAACACCATGGCACCACAAAGAATGCCCAAGTTCACGCCCATGGAGCTGACGGTCATGGTCGACGAGATTATCAAGGTGCACCCACAAATCTATGGGAACCTGGTCCAGCACACACCACTAGCCACCAGAAAGAGAATGTGGAACCGGATCGTAGACCAGGTCAATGCAGTCGGGACCCTGCCCAGGAACAGAGTTGAAATCAACAAACGGTGGAATGACGTCAAGAGCCTGGTCAAGAAGAAGGAGAGCAAGAACAGAGAGCTGGCTGCCGTCACTGGCGGAGGAATCCCGCGCTCTTCAAGACCTTCAAAGCGTGGGAGGAGAAGGTGCGAGTCATTATACATCCGGAGATCCTCGCCGGATTACCAGGGGAGTGGAGGCTGGTAAGTACAAACTAATGTATACCAGCACACCGCTATGTACTCACATGCACTACCACCATGCCACAGCTCCCAGGGACAAACACCCCCATGTCCAGCACACAATACACAACACATCACACACACATGCAACAGACACCACCACACACAGCCCAAACCGAACAACTGTAAGATACGTGGGGACATGTGTACACTCAGCCAGCCACGTAACCACCAACAGGTCCCCAAGTATGCCAGAAGCGCCACAACGAGCACCCACCACACCCATGTGTCCGCCATAGCTGCACTAACCGACAAGTAACAGGTAAGTGGCAGGAACACAAAGTGCAGTGGGTGGGAGGGTGGACAGCCAAGTACAACACACACCAGGCCCCTAGTCCCACAGCACAGCAAGGAGGAGCATCCCCCACACCCCACAGCCACGTGTCAGCCACCGCAGTGCACATCGACAGCCGAAAGGTAGACATCACGGTCCACAACAATCGGTGTCAGTGGGTGTCCAGCCACCACCACGACCCACAACACCCCCCACCCCCACAGACCTGCAACATGGAGCACCCCCGCTTAGAACCATGTGGCATCCAGTACAGTGCACGCCCGAACAACCTGCAGGTGGGAAACTGGACAGGGCTGGATTACTGGAGGCATGAGGACCGTAACACGACCAACACATGGGACATGTCACGTAGCAGACGAACACGCAGCACCGCCCACCGTCACGAACAAGTGAACAATGTGCACACGGACATGAACCACAGACTCACACCTCACATGACCCATCACAGACACAGCAACACCCAAGGAGCCACGTCTGCATGCACAAGCCACACTGAATATAGTACCACACGGCAGCCACTGTGCAACCCATCACACACAACCGAAACACCATTGAAGTCCTGTCCATGTAGCCCCTACTGCCTGTCAACCACACACCCCACAACTACGCCTATGTAAGACAAACAACACTAGACGCAACAGAGCGGAACAACATAAATGCACACGAACACCACTGAACCCATCAAACACACAGACACACCATGCACATACAACATACCATCCATCCCATCCGTCAGCCCCAGTCTCATGAAAGGCATGTCATCCGCACAGCTGCCACACATACAGCAGTCACGCTAAGATACATGCCCATGACCAACCATGTGCCAGAAGTCAATGAAGCGCACGCCACACTGTGAGCAACAACACACAACATGGGCCACACCCCCCGAGCACTGCAGTGATGCACATGGCACAGGGCAGCACGCACACCAAGGAGATGGGACAACTGCAATACGTTGGCTGGCACACAACCATCACTCACTCATAACGATGCGTCCAATGCCATGTCCAGTAATCACAACAGACAGCAAATATGCAGGCCATGTCAGGCATGCACACACCTCAGACCATGCACTGTCATGCTGCCACAACACATGTCACGTTCGGCACCCATGGCTCACAGCATGTACCCCAAAAGCATATTCCATCCCAAATGCGAATCTGGGGCATGGCCCCCATGTTGCCATATGCGTTCCTAAGCGTCCCATTTGAACACCAAAAGCAAAGTACAAACCAGACCCAGGATGGGCCAGGAGCCCGCATACACCAGAGTCACAATAAGTAGGGGCACAGCAACACACCCATCGGCATGGCCAATCCGTCCCATGCCACATGTGCACAGCACACAGTCCCATTGCCAAGCACACACAACTACAAATGGTACAGCCACACACACGCCTCCGGGAAACCCATGTACGAGATTGCACGAACTGTTAATGTCAGACGACAAATACATACTTCGCCAGGTGCAACACAATAACAAATCTCATTCTCTCCACAGGTGACGAACTGCTGGATGCTGGGGATGGAGACAGCAGCCAGCACAGCCAGCCTACAAGCCCCCAACGAGGACACACGGATGTGGAGGATCTGTCCTCCTCTTCGGACACGGACCACCAAGCAGGCCCATCTGGTGTGGCAGGGCCCAGCCGCTCCCCAGGACCCCTCCTACCCACCAACCCATCATCCAGGGCTGCTGAACATTCCCAGCCCCCTGCTGCCACTGTCGTTGCGGCCACACACACGGTCATTGCGGCCACACCCACGGTCATTGCGGCCACACCCACGGTCATTGCGGCCACTACCACTGCCGCAACCGCCACCATCGCCGCACCGACCACCACCGCCGCCACCACCACCACGTCTTCGCTGGCACCAGCCCCAGCGCAGGTGGTGGCCCGGCCCGACTGGATCCACCCTGGGAGCCAGGGCGAGGACCGTGGTGGGCAATGTGGCTAGTGGGCAGGCCGGTGGCAGCAGTACTGGTAGGAGGAGCAGGGTCAGGGAAACGCCAGTCTCCCCTGGGAGCCATGCCCTGCCTCAAATGGCCAGAGTCCTTGGGGCCTATGAAGAGGCCCAAGGACAATGGGCCAGGTCTGCTTCAGACACGCGGGAGGTGCTGGGGGTGCTGAGGTCCATGGACGCCCGTATGGGCCAACTCGTGGACCTCATGGGCCAGCTGGTGGTGAGGTCACAGCCAGGGACAGCAGCTCCACCACCGCCACCACCTGCCGGGGCGCAGGGTCGAGCAGCAGTGTCCAGTTCCCCTGCGTCCACAGCCAGTGAGCACACCTCAACCACCAGCAGGTCGCAAGCAGGCACCCCCTCGCAAACGTGGAAGGGGCCGTCCGAAGTGGAAACAGATCTCCCGGGAGGACTTCGCACGCTCCAGACGCAAGTGAGGCAGCCAGCCAGCCAGCCTTCCTTGACCACCCACTGCATTGACTTGGACTACGATCCCACTCCACACAGCCATCTGGATGGCATGTGTCTGTTGGACCATGGACATGGAACAAGTGGGTACACCCTGAGCATCACGCAGCCGTGACCGACAGCTCATTGTCACTGCACGCACCACTTTTGTCATCACCTCGCACACAATCACATGTCACAGTTTGAAATAAATGCACCTCTTACACAAACTGCTGTTTGTGCCCTGTGTTTTATTTGTACGGAATACAACGGCCACCTTGGGCGGAAAGGCACCTGATGCGTGGCATGGCAATGGAACCGGAGGGCCTGTAGGGACCTAGGGGTGGGAGACAGAACAGGAGCACATTCAATGAGTGTGTCACACACCCATCACACAGTACATGTCAACAACTACAAGCAATGTACACACATCGCACAGAGCAATAGGGCACAATGCCACAGCCACCAACAGTGGCATACTACCCTGGCCATGGAGCGTTGACACACAGCACGCAGTGAACAAGCGGCCACCCTGACACAGCACACACACACCTGCACAGATACAGCCACATCAGCCGTCGTACATGGACACTCACCGTCAAGTGAAGTAGCGGGCGATGAGCTGCTGCCGCACATTACCAGCTTCCTCCTCTCCGCTGTCCTCCTCACTCGAGCTGTCCTGGTCTGCGGGCTGGGGCCCTGGTTGATCTCCGTCATCCACGATGAGGGGGATCTGCTTCCGAATGGCCAGATTGTGCAGCATGCAGCACGCCACCACTATCTGGCACACCTTCTGTGGGGAGTACGCCAGCGCACCCCCGGTGCGGTCCAGGCACCTGAACCTGGACTTGAGGAGGCCAAGGTACGCTCGACCACACGTCTGGTCCTCCCATGTGCCTCATTGTAGCGATCGTCAGCTGGGGTGCGAGGATTCCTCAATGGACTGAGCAGCCATGCCCCATTCGGGTACGCAGAGTCACCTGGGTGTGAGGGACACAGAGAACCGTTGCTAATCCAACTGGACAGGGGACAGCATCGCACAGCCAGCACGCTACACCACTCCACATACTCACCGACAATACAGCCACGATCCTGTTGCAGATTGGACATCAGTCGTGGCAAGATGCTGTTGCGCATGACGTGTGCGTCATGGGCCGAGCCTGGGAACTTTGCACACACGTGGGTTATCACCATGTCCGCAAGGCACACCACTTGCACATTCAGGGAGTGCGTGTGCTTCCTGTTGCGGTACAGGTGCTCAGTGGCCTGTGGTGGAACAAGGCCAACATGTGTGCAGTCAATGGCTCCAACGACGTGTGGGATCCTGCCAAGGGCATAGAATGCACCCTTCACTGCCGCCAATTCACGAGCCCTGGGGAAGCGGATGTACCTGTTTCGGTACAGCATCATGGCTGCCAGTACATCCCTCAGCACCTTGCTGAACATGGGCTGGGACATCCCTCCTCCACTGCCCACTGTGTGCTGGAATGACCCAGTGGCGAAGAAATGCATGGCGGCCATCACCTTAGCCGTGGGGGTGACTGCTGTCGGATACACCCTGCGGGGACGGAGATGGGGTTCCAACATGGCACACAGTCGATGCAGGGTTGGCCTGTCCAGCCGAAACTTCCTAATGACCTCAGTATCGTCCATGTCCGCCAGCAATTGGTATGGGCGGTCAATGTTCGGTCTCCGCCTAGGGAAAATGGCAGTGGACACATGTCAAAGCAACACGACACATAGCAATTCCGCATACACATCACTGACATGACTGAGCAAGCACATGAGTCACAGCCCAGCTGTCAAGCAGGGACGGCACGGCCACAATACACTTACACAGGTCTCCCACCAATGGCAATGGCTAGTGATACAAACCACTGCCATGTGCATGCACATGGGGATCTAGGCCCCAATGACTTGCGGGGCGTGCTGATGGGGACTGACTGCATATTCGTCAAGCGGCAACGCCACGGCAACATGAATGTCTGCTGAGCATGGCACTGCTTCCGAGGCTGGATGAGTATGGCACACGACGACGACGATGTGGGCACAGGCTGAGCGGCCAAAACAAGTGGGACCTGTGGCACGAGGGGATATGAGACAGTAGTAGGTGTCAGCACTGCACCCTATGTACAGCACTGTACGGATCACACCTCCCGAAACATTGACAGGTGTCCACATTGACAGCCCCATGCCAAGACGGCTGTGTGCTTGCAGTCACACGTCACAGGTGAGAGGTTACATTGCACGTGCCAGGTGGCAGACGTACATAGTGGGAACTGGCATGTGTGTGCATGTGTCTCCTGTTCAGGATCCACCAGATGGGCGCTGACTCTGTACTGACCATTGGACACAGCATGTTCCGTGGAAGGCTTGTGTGTGTGGGATGGTGGCACTGGATGTGCCTCCGTTGGGTGGGGGGCCATGCACAGGGCGGGTACGTCGATGATTGCGCATTGTTGGTCACGGTGGGTGCACCAACTAAGATGTGTTGCCCTGTGTTCAATTCCTATGTCCGCATGATGATGGACTGTAGATGTGGGCAGACTACACATTGGTCGATGTGCTGTCTATATGCATGTGCCTTCACACCAGGCACAGCTGCCCCTGCACATGTGACCCCTGCTGGACTCGCTGCTGGGTCTGTGGAGCTGATGCACCTTCTGTGCGTGGGGCGGACAGCTCTCCTCACTTCCCTCATTGCGCATGTCATGACTTTGCCGCAGGTGACATGGATCATGGAGGGCCCACATGTACGCGTGGGTAGGCTACACATGATTGTTCACTGGTCGCCACCCCCAGTCAGTGTTTCGAATGGGAAGGTTGTCGTGCTGGTGGCATATTCGATGTGGCGGATGGGCGGGCCTAGGTGCGGGCTTACATTCCGGACATGGGGGGTAGTTGGATTGGCGACTAGTTGCAGTACACACGGGACACGTCTCTTCCTTTCCACATCTGGGTCATCCCTTGTACTAACTGACAGTGATACAGTCATCTTCGCCCCAGCCCTCATGTCCTCCCCTCGCTCCCCCAATATGCATGTGCACCTGCGAGGCTAGCGCTTGCACAGGCAGCCCCAAGCTCGCACCAGAGAGGGCAAGGAGTGTATGTGTGGGTCCAGTTGCACGAGTGGGCTGTCTCAGGGTATGATGTGTGGCGGGACGCCGTCCACCTGCGTGGTGCCCCAAATGGAGACCCGGCCTGCATGGACTATGCATCACAGTCTTCGCCTTCCGGATCCGCCACCTGCGACACCCAGTGGCTGTGGCTGCCCTTGCGGCCATGCCGCGTCCGTCTGTGGCTGATGGCCCACACATTCACTCTTTGGCCTCTCTGGGGAGGGCTCGGGGGTGGTGGCGCACGCGCTTGCACTTAGTCGCAATGGCATGTGGCGTGGTTGGTATGATGGGCAATGGATGGGATGGTGCGAGCCACCTCCCGTGACGTCAGTGCTGCTCGTGCTGTGGTGCGTCCCCCTACACTTCCATTTGACTTGTGCCATGCTACACGTTGAGGTTCTATTGCCTGCGTGATATGACCAGGAGGAGCGCGAGGAGACCTCTCACACACCATGCTCCACTGCCATCCCGTGCCCTGTATCGCCTGTGCGGATTGACTATGTTGGGGTTACACCTGGTCGACTGGGGCTGTGTGTGCCTTGTCAAGGGGCATGGCGTGCGCACAACAGGATCCAGCTTGTCCACGGAGGGTGGGCTGACGTGTGCGCCTGGTACCGCATTGTTCGTGTGCCCGGCTGCTGTGCACACACGTGTTCACTCCCCCCGACAGGTGTCCTCTCACAATGCCCAGGGAAGCGGTGGTGTACTGTTCATGACCCCTCCCAACACGGCGTGCTCCAACTTGGCATGTGCGCATCTACCCGTCACACCCACCCACCTGAGCACTGCGTCCATACGACTTCACACGACACATGTGTGTCTTCCACAGTTGTGCTACTCATTTGCGTTGACATCCAATACCAGTGGACTACATGGTCATGTCACGACTGCCGTGTACTTCACATACTCTCATCCTCTCTCATTCGTACTTGTGAAATGAGTCAGCGGAGACAGTTTTGGTTTCAAACATTATATTGAGTCTTCTGTCCTCTGTGATGCAGTATAGTGGACACTACTGGCAGCGGAATACATGTTGAGGATATACTGAGCATGATTACAAATGGGATAGGGTGTGGGGTTACATGTGATTGGCTGTTGCATGTGGGATGTGGGCTTCAGAGTTACATCTGCTTGGCCAAGGCTGTGCTAATGTACATTTACGTATAGCTGCGGAGCTGCGGACTTTGACACAGACGGTATACATGTAGCCTACCAGACCGCTTGGCATCATGGGCACAGTCCATCTCAGTTCCATGTGACAGGTTTGCTGCGGTTGTCCCTCATGCACGCGTGCATGTGAGATGACATCAGGGCATGTGCTTGCGTGCATGCAGCGGCGTGCCACTTGTTGTTGCAATGTGGTGGTTACTGGACATGTCACAGTCACTGGGGTCGTGTTGTTGTTGTATGCACTTGTCGTCCATGCAAAGGTCCTGGTATGGGATTCCCGGGGCGGGGGTGGGAGGGGTGCAGCACCCACAGACTCCAGGCGACCTATTCATGTCCACTGAGCGGTGTGTGTGTCCATGGGCGCTGGATCCATGTTGTGTCCTGGTTGTTCGTGCAGTTCCGTCCATGTGGGTGCGATACACAGACCCCATGCCACTGCCTCCCACGATGCATGCGGTGTTCCTGGATGTGATGGGGAACAGTGTGCATGTCCCGGTCATATCCGATGTCATGGCGATGTCGTTGATGGTGTGGTAACAGTTGCCGGTCGTTTGGTATGGCTGTTGTGGTGGTGACTGGCCAGTCCGTGCGGAAGCTAAGCATGGGTGCGGGGTTGGACATCATAGGTCAATCGGGGAACCTGCGTTGTGGTCCGACGAATTTACAGGTTGTCAGGTATGCGATGCCGTCCAGCAGGGCTTCCATGTCATTGGTGGTGTACATGTTTGCCAGCCAATGTAGCGGATGGTGGCTGTCAAGGTGTTGTTCGTAAGTTGTCCCTTGGAGGACCATGATGGGGCATGCTGGGTGACATTCGATGTAGCTGTTCTCGATGATCCGTCGTGTGGAGGCACAGTGGTCCCATTTCAGTGCGGGTGCGATGTTGGCCACATACGCCATGCCCCCATAGGCAGAGCAGGCCCTGTCGTGTGCGTCCAGAGGGAGGAGTAGTGGTAGCAGGTCCGCCTTTAGACATGCCGGGTTGGAGAGGCACATCTCCACGGGATGCTGGTAGGGACACCTCCGACAGTAGAAGACGGGCATGACGCAGCTGAACAATGTGATGCGGTAAGTCAGTCGGTAACTGACGTTCAGCAGGGACAGGAGTTCGCATCCCAATATATGTATCAGGTTGGTTTTGTACAGCTTGACCTGTCCGGCGTAGTTGGGTAGGTGTGTTGCGGTTGCCATTTTGCAGCGGTGCGTTGTGGTGGCGTGCTCCGGCTGTGTGTGCAGTCTGCAATGTGCACGCTCCGAGGTTGCTGTGAGCTCTGTGTAGTCGTAGGGAGACAGGACTTGTGTTCTGTTGGCTTGTGCGGAGGACACGGGCCCTCATCCCACATGCTTCTCAGACAGTTCAAGGTCAGTGATGTGTGACTCCTTCCAATTAACTTGCATGTGGCCGACATGGGGGAGTGTTTTCTTTTTCTTTCCCGTCCGTTGTGTTCTTCTGTGATATGCGCTATCTGCCCTGTGGTCGGTCTCCTCGGCATGCCTGTGTTGGTCTTTTCTTGGACAATGGCTGTATTCACCGGCTTCTTTCGTAGGGCTGTGGTTTCGGAGTTGGAATGGAAGGTCATTCAGTGCTGTCTGCTCTCCCTTGTGTGGGCGGCAGGCTGCCTTTCCGCTCTGCGTTGGGCCTTGTGTGTGAATGTTATTCTTGGGCCACCTGTTGTCGGTCCCCGGGCTCTTTGGTGTTCCGTTTTATATGTCTTGTTCATATGTGCAGGGTGGTATGGGTGTTTCAGTGTGGTACTGGCGTTCCTCTTCCCGAAGGAGCCCTGCTTCTCCTAGTTGGTGTTGCCGCCGCTGTGTGCTACGCCATGTTTGTTACACTGGGGTGTGTCCTGCTGTTGCGTGACTTCACTGACATGTGTGCGTCGGTTGTGTGGCGTTGGGTGTTGTCCGTGAATTGGGCGTTGGGGACATGTCTGTGGCAGGCCTGTCACGTGTCATGTGCGTTCGGGGTGGGGCTGATGTGTGTGCTGCTTGGTTGTGTCCCTGTGTCTGTGTGCGACGCATGCATGGCGCTGCGGTTGGCCTCTGCGTTGTGCGCATGTGTGGCGGCGTCATCGCCGCTTTGGGGCCGTGACGGGGTCGTTGGTTCCTAGTCCCAGGTGGTGTGTACACATGTGTTACGAGATGTTACGATTTGGCCTGTGTGTCATATGTGGATGCAATGGTGGATGTGTAGTGTACACGCGGGGGTGGGGGGTTGTCCGCTTTTTCCGCCCTTGCACTGTGTGCGCTGTTTGCGTGCACTTGTTGTGTGTGTGCCTACCTGCGTCTCCGCGGTACGTTGCGTCCTTGGTGGTGCATCAGCAAGAGCATGGGGAGGGCCTGCAGTGCTGGATTCATGCTCGGGGAGCCGCTTCTTCGGTGTCCGTGCTCGGCGTACGTGTTACCGCTTCGGTTTGTCGTACGGTGTCTCTTAGCCGTGGGAGCCGTTTGTTTGCGGCATCGTAATTTGTACGCCGGGCGGGACGTGATTTCGTCGGACGGTGTGTGTCAATTGTGCTGCGCCGCTACGTGTACGGACGCACTTTGATGGCGGACGGTGTCGCTGGCTTGCCGGCGGTGTTTGGCCGACTTTTCGCATCGTAATAGGGCGGGCGTGTGGACTGCTGCGTGCCGGCGGTAACTGGTGGTTTTTGCATCCGCCAGCACGGCGGTTGTGCTTCCGCCCGCCATCGTAATGACCCCCTAAGTTAGGTATAAAATAAGAGATGGTAAAGGAACTTATCTGCTTGAGAGCTGCATTTAAAAGAGGCAGACTGTTTTGTGCTCATGCCTTTTATACTGCTTGATTGTTCTATTCTAGAACTGTTTTACTTTGTGATGTAGTGCAGCTGCTTGTGACTGCATTAAAAGATGAATGCATAATGTAGCCTCCGGTCTTGTAATGAAATCCTTCAAACAAAAGTGGCATCTGCAACTATCTACTTGAAATTTCTCTGGTTAAACCGGATGCAGGATTAATTGCTTCTGGAGACTTCAATTTAAATCTTTTCAATTTCAACATCAGAGTCCACTAGGCAGCAGGACTTAATCTGGCATACCCTTCTCCAATATGCCACCCGCAGTGGCGGGACGCGGTGGGTGATGTATTAATCGAAGCACTTCATTCCCTGGGACTGCGAGCACTGAATGACCGCCATAATTATGGTCAGCCAGCAGCCTTTAAGGCATTTGGCTCCAAAGCACGACGTTGTGCTAGGCAACACTTTGTCTCTCACTCTTCAACTGCTTGAAAGAATTTAAAGTAGAGTATTGGCTAGAAAGCGATGACTTTCCGCAGGCAACACTTTTGTTGATTCAGATTCAAGGGTACAAGCTTAACTGCTCTGTCCAGATAGGAGACTGCTCCATCGACCCGAGTTCAGAATGTGTCAAATGGTCATCCAATACAGAGAAACATCTGGCCGCTTTGAGGAACAAATTTTAGGGAGGAGTGCACCAATTAACTAAATTTGATCGCTTTAGACAACAATCCATTTAGCTCCTCAACCTGGTCTAGAGCAATGACAAATCTACGATCGGAGTTAAATAGCACTATGCCCACACCTTGCAGTAGCTGAGCATATCCATTAAAAGGCACACAATCATGGTACACAATTAGAATGCGAAACGAGAAATGAAAGGTGGCTGGACTAGCAAGATCAATTACAAAATCCAATCAGGAAGACGATCGATCGGTACATGGTCGAGCTCTACGTGCTGAGGAAGCAACATAAAAAACTAGTCTGGGAAACAAAGTAAGCAGCAAACAAACTAACCTTTTTATTTAAAGCTTACTCACACCTCAGTAGTAGCCAATTTTGGAAATGCGTGAACAATCTGACTGCGCCAAAATCACTCCCCTGGCAAAATCAATTGAACAGACCGACATGGGAGAACTATGTCACTTTCCTATACAGCACAAAAGCAGAGGCGCTAGATACTCCAGGACCTTCAACTCAAGAAGTTGTTACTGCTCCATACCTACCTCATTATTCCAGGGTGAATGCTTCCCATCAACCAAAATGGGCTTATCCCTGGAAAATATCATCAAGAAAGGAAGGAACAATGGGGCTATGGGCCCCAAAGAACGTCCTTTTTCCTATTTTCAAAACAAATAGCTGGTTCTGGACCAAGGCAATGATTAGTGTCTTCGATAACATCCTCCTTACTGGCCTTGTTCCTTCATCTTGGCTGGGGTTGTATATCGTCCCTATCCAAAAAAAAGGGAGTAAGGACGACCTAGAAACTACAGAAATAGCCCCGCTAGACGTAGAGCCAAATTCTTTGCCTCGCTGATCTTGCAGGACCTCCAAAATTGGGCAACCCAGATGAATTTGACACCTTGGTTCCAGATCGGCTTTCGAAAAAATACTGGCACCTTTGAAAATATAGTGGATCTTGCCCAACTGGTCCACAAAACTCTTGTCAGCCAACGAGCTTTGAACGCATGCTTTATCGATTACAAAAAGGCATTTAATAGAATTGATAGGGGCTGCCTACAGCATAAATTGAGCAACTGGGGCCTGCCGGCAAAGGAATTAAACCATATTGCCGCTTTCTACTCAAACAACTGGGTGCAAGTAAAACTCAGCAGTGAATGCACCCTCTCCAACAGAGTGTATATTAACAAGGGTTTAAAACAAGGATGTGTGCTGGCCCCCATCCCTTTTAATCTCTTTATCGCTGACATGGAACATGCTGGCAAAAATCTAAAGGCATGTACCCCAAAGCTAAATGGCCAACAACTTTACATAATGCAGTATGCAGACAACACCATATTATTGGACTACTCAGTACTTGGTCTCCAATACTCACTCAATAATTTGGCCTCTCACTGTATGGCCAATGGTCTAAAAATAAATATGGAAAAAACAAAAATAGTGACTGTTGCTCAGATCCATAACAGGAACTCTTGGTCCTGGAAACTAGGGCAACAAGTAATTCCCAGTGGCAGTTCTTATAAATATCCCGGCATTGAATTTCATCCAAACTTCAGATGAAAACTCTGCAAAAAAGGGCCACAGGGATTGCAGCCGCACTGTGTAAATTTTCAAATATTCTCACAGGTCCCTCCCTACAGCCTTTATTGCAAGTCATAAATGGCAAGTTCTTGCCCTCGCTAATTTAAGGCCTGGAAGCTTTTCTGGATAACTTTGGGGGATGGCTAAATCTAAATCAATCTAGATTATATAGATCAATTTTCATACTTCCAAATTCCACCAGGGAATCTTCGATCCATCTGGAATTTGGCCTTACAGAGCTAGTATTGGCACATAGGGAAAACTTGTTGAAGCTCTGGTTCAAACTAAGAAAGGCCAAGCCAGGAGCTTCAAATTTCACCTTGGTCAAGACATGATTAATTCCATTGCCTCGCCCTGTCAAAGAGCTATAGAGAAGACCCTCACAGAGCTTTAAATGGTTCATCCATGATCTTTGAACATCTCCGATGGTTGTTTCAAATAGCTCTGTGAATAACCAATCAGCAATAAATCGCCAACTCCTGCTACAAGCATACCCACAATCAATTTGTAGTACCAACCTATGTTAAGACTTCAGACGGGCTTATTTGATGTAGGGGAAATAGCTCAAAGATGGAAATATGCCTGCTAAGACACCTTCTGTCCCTTCTGCTCCTATCCGAAAGAATGTTTAGCCCATGTGCTGTGCCCTTGTCCCCCCTTGAGCTTGAACAATGGCTGCTGCTTAAACTATTATTCAGGGAACTGAACATTCGATCATGCCAGGAGGCAATCAAGCACTAATTCCAGGGCAAAGACTGTAGACTTACGGTGAGATTCTCCAAGTTCATGGACAAAGTCGCTGAGAGAACCACCCAAAAGCTGAAGGCAGACAGCTTTCTCCCATGAAGCACAAACAACAAGACTTGCACTATGCACATAGCACTTTCTCATAGCCCCTCACATAATTTGATACTGATGTTCTAAGTTTAAAATCTCTCCTTAATCCTAATGCACCGAGAGCTGCCGCTATTTGGACAGCCGCCAATGTATCTTGATAAAGACGTTCTAAATGTAAGATTTATTTTTAATTTGACTGCAATGAGTGCTGCCACTAGTGGAAAAATGTATGCTTTAATATTTTTCTTGTTTCTTTCAGGATATACTTACTTTTTATTGTACTCGGCTTCTCTGTGAATGAACTGCATGGGTTCAATTATACTTAATGATTTTAATGAACTATTAAATTCACTGAAAAAAACAAAGGTTTCAGGGATGTTATAGTTAGGCTCAGATTTCACTCGGTCAAAACCATTGAAATTCAGCAGTTATAGTTACCTGAGTTAACTAAACCTTACACCCACGCAAGGCACTGCTTACGACCTCACATATTATATCACTCATGACAGGGTCAGTGACATCTTGGATGACATCTCAAATGACATCACTGATGACATCATCCAGTGAGTGTGTTTTGTAAAAGTTTCTGAAAGTTAAAGATATATACTAAGCTACCACATAAATTAAATTACTATTCTTTTTGCACTACTAATGAGTGATACTGTTTCTAATATATGTAATCCAAGTGGCTATGTGACTGTAACAGTGTGGGAGTGGGTGTCTGAGTGGCTGTATGGGTATATGAGTGGCTGTATGGGTGAATAAGTGGGTGTATGAGTAGCTGTATGGATGAGTGAGTGACCGTGTGAGTGGCTGTATCGGCGACTGTGGAGGCTGTGCACATGGCTCTATGGGTGGATGAGTGTGTGTGTGTGAGTGGCTATATATGTGACTGAGTGGTGGTGTGAATTGCTCTATGGGTGAGTGACTGGGTATTTAAGTGGATGTATGGGTAAGTTAGTGGCTGTTTGACTTGGTGTATGGGTAAGTAAAGGGGTGAGCGAGTGGCTGTTTTGCACAATAAGTATTTGTGTGAGTGGCTGTATAGATCAGTGAGTGGGCATGTGAGTGATTGTATTAATGGGTATGTAAGTGGTTTTGTGGATGAGTGAATGGATATGTCAGTGGCTGTATGGGTGAGTGAGTAGGTCTGTAGTAGCTGTATGGGTGAGTGAGTGGTTGTGTGAGTGGCTGTATGGGTGAGTGAGAGGTTGTGTGAGTGGCTGGTGGGTGTGTGAATGGGTATGTTTGCTTTTGTCACAGCTCCCGTCAAACGAAAGCAAACAGCTATGTTTCGGAGGTGGACACCACGGGACATAGCATGAGCCGGCCTTGGGGGAGGTGGCGGTCCCCAGGGCCACGTGGCCCTCCTCCTTTGATCTGCATGGGCTGACCCCAGAAAGGTGGTGGTCCCCAGGGCCGTATGTGGTCAGGGAGTGGTGCATTTACCCCACACGTTACTTACCATTGGTTGGCTATATTGCCACTCTATTTTTCTTGCTTTCCATTGGTTATAGTATCCGGTCATCGCATCCGGTTTCATTTTGACTTTGTGAGTTTATCCCTTGATGGAGCATGGACCAAGGACTGACTGACTGCTTTATAGGTGTCCTTCCGCAGGTCGCGCTCAGATTGAGGTGCTTTTTTTTCTCCCTCCCCCCCTTCCAACTCTTTTGCTTGTTGTTGCATGTCCTTTTCAGATCAGTGTTATTATCAGAGAGTTGTGGTGAGCACAGCCTACGTAGATAACGGAGTAGGTACCAAAGGGCGCTGTGTCAGTGGGTGGCAGAACCAGATGTGCTCAGATGAGGCATGCAGTACTATGCAGTATGCAATTTATTTTTCTTTCTGCAGTTTTATATAGTGCCTGCACTGCAAATTTTCACATGTACCTCCTGCGCAAGGTCATCTTCCTCGCCTTTGCACTACATATGGTGAGCACCAGGAGGACCTGGGCAAAAGTCCTGAGTCAGGAGCTCCCGGGGGCCAAAGGGTACAGCTCCGCTGGATATTGGTTGCCGCGTCAGTCTCCAGATCCATCTCTGGACACATCAGATCTAAGCACAACACTTCTTCCAAAGCCCATCAAGCTCATGGGTCCCTTGTATTCTTCACTGTCCCAGTTAATGACTCTGAGAAAACACTGAACGCAGCAAAACTAGGCTAAGCTAAAGCACAAACATGGGAGAAAATCCCACGATTCACATCCATCCCTAATGAGTGGAGAAAATAATGGTTCTTTGAGACAGGCAGCAAAAAAAACCAGGACAAACAAACATTGTCAAAGCAAATAGATCTTGCCTGGGCAAGGTCCATTGGGTTTGTCAGTGTTTTCTAAACATTTTGTACAGCATCGCTGCTGCTTAGCATAATGGCTGAAATATAAATAAGCTCTATGCTGCAGTCAGCGCTGCTATACAACATGACTAAAAAACATTGACAAAGCCAATATATCTTGCATAGGAGAGACCTATTAGTTTTGCCAATGCTTGTTTGCAGAATGGATTTATTGTCTACTAAACCTGTACGTGTGTTAACAAATCTACTTTATGATCAGTGAACTGTACTAGGTAGCTGTTGCAGCATAGGGTTTCATTTTCAGACTAGAACGTTTTTGAGGTGGCAGGGAGTGTAGCATGCTGCACTTGGAGTCAGATGACATGATTAGGTCTTATGGAAATGGTGTAAATTACACTACAGTTTGAGGCCCTCTACTGGAGGATTGCAGCAATTCCATATACTTGTGGTGAAGGAAGCGTTCCACATGCCTAAATACAAGATAGAAAAATGAACCTCTCGCCCTTGTTAGAGTTGTAAAAGACAGCTATTATTGGGGTTCATTGGGCACTAGAACCTGAAGGCCCTGGTGCCACTGCACCTCATGTAAGTAAGTAAGCAAATTCTTTATTGATGATTAATAAAATCATCACAATATACACAGCAATGATAAAAATTTGATTTTAGCATAGATAATGTGATCACAATTTGTTCATTAAAAATTTGCAGCATGAATGTTGCCCTTTAGTTAAAATCCAGTGCTGTACCTCCTGTAATACTGATAGGTATGTGCCTGCCATATATAGTTAGGGGCATATTTATTCAACTTTGATGCAACGCAGGGCAGCTAGTGTTCTGAGTTCCCTGTGTGGACCACTGTTGTTTCCCCCTATGTTAGTCTAACTGCACACGTTGTAGGCCTCTTTTGCTTTGCCTACATTACACACAGTAAGTTTGTTTTTGTGCCAACTTTTATTTTAGAAATAGGCTGCACATGATTTTGTTATTTAGTAATTCTTCCTGGAACTCTGTCTGGACATTTCCTACAAGATCGAGCAGCATCGTGCCCTGTTTTTCTCTGTGGTCGGTCACTAACACATTCTAACACATAGACACAGAGCTGTTTTCTGGCATGGTATTTGTTATATAAGCCGAGACTTGCCGGTTTGAAAACAGAGAGGAGGATTCTAGCAGAGGAAAGGTCCCGGGACGAGCGAACCAACTCTGCTCAATCTGAGATGCAAACCAGCTGGCGGCAAATGGCAGGTATTTGGGCCCGTTTCTAATCCCAGAGATCTCTGATATATCACTGTGCTCGCATACTGAGGTTAGGCTTAGGCAAAAATATCATTCGCCATAATAGGGATTTTCATTGTATACAGTTTATTAGTAATGCTAATTACTCTGCTCAGTTACATATGTTTTTTAATTGCAGCACAGTTGCTTCATGATAGAGCACAATAGTTTCAATAAATATTGTAAACTTTACTCATGACTTTCATTTGTTTATTTGTTTATTATGGACATGCATGAGTAAGAGTATGAAATGACCTGTTACCACGGTTCCCCGGGGGACTAGAGTGTTGTGTTCTGGGGTGCCAACTTACCTGTTACTCTGGGAAGGTTATGAGGGCAGGTAAAGGCACTATGAGCTAGTCAGGATTTGGTCCCACAGGTCCTGATGTGGTACTGTGACTCAGTCCCAGCATACTGGCGTTCTGTGATCCCAGGCATAGTTCTGTTTCTAAACAGAATATCTGCAACATTAGCAAAGTTGCTGCGCTGCTCTACGCTGCGTTAAAAAGGAGAGAGCAGAAATGCTCCATATTTACAAAAATATGGAGCATTTCTGCTCTCTCCTTGCACTGGTGCACTGTATGCTACCTAGCACCAACCCAAGCACCCTTGTACCGTAGTGCAAGGGAGCCTGCGTTACAGGCAGGATTGATTTTGTGAAGGAAGTGACACCCTTCTGCACAACAACAATCCTTAGAGGCATTTCCCCTCTCTAAATGTGCTGCAGAATGCAGCACAAGTGGAAAGAGGAAACAAGAAGAAGAAATAAATATATTTCTCCTTGTTGTGCCTCTCTGGGGAAAGCGTAGCATTTTGACACATTCCTAGTTTTACTAGCTTTAATAAATCTGGGAATGCACCAAAATCCATGGGTAGATGCATGGGAAAACCCAAGTTCCACCAATGGAACACCTCTCAGCTTGAAATGTAACGTAATGCAGCCCAAGCCACTGTGTTGCATTACATTCATTTACAGAGCCACGAAAGGTGCACAATTCGTTCCTTGCATGACTTTGTGGATATTACTGAAGCCTTTGCATTGTCCTTGCCTCACCTTGAGCGATGATAGGGCAATGCAAAGGCTTGATAAGTCTGGGCCTTAGTGTGCTATTAGTATATGAAGATATGCACATATTAATGCGCCATTTGAACACAGATAGCAGGGGCACCCAATTATTTTGTTTAACAGTTGTCAAGGAGATTCTCCATACAGCACACTTACTCTGTCCTTTGCCCATCTGCTGAACTTTAGTTCAGCCTCACCTCCTTGGTTCTGAGTTCTCAGGAACAAGATGCATTAGTCAACATCAAAATGACTCATGGCAGCCTCACCTCCTTGGTTTTGAGTTCTCAGGAAGAAGATGCAGTTGTCAACATCAAAATGACTCATGGCAATTAATAGCTCATAACACTTCTGTTTGTACGTGGAAACCCAGCAAAGGCAGGAATTTTCCTTCTGATGATGTATAGCTATAGTTTTTTAACTTTTGAGTGTGTACTGCAAGGTGCAGTGGTTGTTGATGGTAGTGACAGGTTTACCTGAATCATCATCTAATTTGGGGTTGAGCAGGTAGCATTGTTGAATTGTGTCAAGGAACATGATATTCACTTCTAAAAAGGGGGCCTGCCTCACAATAAGCCCTTGGTGTGTTGTGTGGATATGTTTCCAATCTTGCGTGTCAAGTGATACCGTTATCGGGGGTATCAAATAACCCAGTTAATTATTAGTAAATTGAGATTGTGATTTTTGCATAGGAAGGGATTCTCTTCTGCAGAAAACCTGCATCTCCTCCCCTCACTGATTAACTTTATTTTTTCATATCGTTTTTGGGCTATGAGGGAAAATGTTGTACAAGTTACCACAGTTGTTGATGGAGGCAAGAGATTTATCTGAACCACCATCTGATGCTTGTTTGGGGGAAGCAGTGTTGACATGAGCTTGCTCTGTGGTTTGTGTGCTGATGACATGTTCCTCCATGTTGTCATTTCTATGGGGGAAAACAGATTTCCTGCCGCTGGTTTCCCAACATGCCATAAATTATTGGTGTGCTGGTGAGTCGATTACAATATGCTTATGCTACCACTTCATTTGCAGGCAGCTAACAGTGACACAAATAAATGTGTTAATTAGTAGTTGAGATGGACACAGATTCACTAGGATGGATGCTTCTGCAGACAACACAAATACACTATCTGCTGTTCTCTTTTCATGTGAGCTCTAATGATTTTTTTTTATAAACATTAAAATGACTTGCAATTGGTTGTTTTATAGGTCAGTTAAGCACTTTTTGTTAATTAAGACTATCTGTCGCTGATTTTCTTTCTGAGTGTTGTGGTCAGTTTTTGGCTGTTGAGGGTGTAATGTGAGTGACCACGGTTGTTGATGGAGATGTTTGCTGGTGGAGGCGGCACTACCGAAACACCTGATTCTGGGTTGATGGTAGAAGCATTGTCCTGAGTTTACACTGAGTTTGCTGGCTTTTGGATGATGATAGCATGCCCCTCCACTTCGCAACTCAGCATCGTGTATTGTCACTTAAAGTTTGAGGCACAACCCATGAGGGAGCATAACACCTAAAGTCTGAGGCACAAACCTGAGGGAGCTAGGCGAAAGGCATGCGAAGGACAAAATAAAAGATATTGAAAATGAACAATCAGAAATTTTGAATGCTTCAAGTCTGGATAAAAATTGAATTATTAATTATAATTTTTTTCATGAAAAGAGTGAAGTATGAACATCAAACTGATTATTTCTATTGCTACTACCTTTTATTGAATTATTGCATATGGAGTTTATATGGCTTTGGAAAGAACAAGGGAATGCCATGACCCTCAACATATATATATTAGGGTATCATTAAACTAAAAGAGTATTTATTGGTTCGTTTTAAAAACCTTCTTTATAGCATTTGTTTTTCTAAACAAAGAACATAGAGACCTATTATAAATATGTTGCTTTAGATTAGCTATTTGCCATTCAATAGTTTAAGAGTTCATCTTTGCATTATTCTTTATACGTGCAAAACACTAGGCCTTGCTGGAGGAGCAAGACTGCTGCAGATCACGTTTTCACTCTCCTATCTGACTGGCCAATCAACACAGCCGGCTTTACTGAGGCTCATGTGAGGAGGAAAAACCGGCCTGCCAATTTGCATTAAGTTTCTGCAGAAGATTCTACCTTAAATGGTTCTTGGTCAGTACCTTTCCACTACTCTTATGCAAAGTTTATTTTCCATACTCTCTCCTCTGTGTCCATCACTGCAGCTTAGACGTCTTCTTAGCAGTGCGTAATGTGCAGAGGCCCGAGGCAAGTGACGGGCTACTAAGAAAAACCTCGGGCACCTGCACATTACGCATTAGGTTTCTGGGATGGGTGGAGATTAGGTGTAAAAAGGGCATTTAAGGTTCAAGGATGGGTGTTGTTTAGGTGTGGTGAGGGAGTTTAGAGGACAAGGAAGGCTGGTGTTTGGGTGTGTTGAGGAGTCAGCAAATTAAAAGTATCCAAATAATTGTTTGAGAATGTAAAAGATATCTGAAAAAAATGGCCCCTGAAGTAAAGCACTGAAATAAGTACATCCGACAAAACTGTTTCTGAAAGTAAGAAATGCAACAATTGAATTAACACCCTCAAAAAATAAGCATGAAAACCCCAATTTCGGCAAAAAAGATATCCTATGAATTGATTTCTATGAAATGGTAAATGCTATTCATTATGAAATTTTCCATTAAACAGTTTAGGTGAAATGGTTTCTCAGTAATGGTGATCCACGAAATCATTTTAGATGAAATCATATACAACCACAATAAACATCTCCTTAACAGTCGATTAATGTGAATATTCAAAAGAAAATAGTTCTGTGGAAAGGCCTAAAAAGCCAGTCATCACTTCAAATGTTCCATTATCAGTTATAATTGCACTTATTATTGACCTGACTTGACAGTATCTACTGGCAGCAAATATTGTGATGTCACAGTTCAACTGTAGAAGATTTCCCATTTCCTTATTACAGATGACTAGTAATTTCACACCGACATTGAAATAAGAAAACAAGAGACAGGTGTTATACTGTTATTTCAAGCTTCCTTGTGTTCTTTGTGGGATAATGTACCTATATATCGCACATTATAAGAATATTTCAAGTCACCAAAGAGTTCTGTGATCATGCAGGGGAATCCCACCAAGTGTCTTTATGAGGTCATGGATCTCTGAGGTGTCTTGCAATATCTTTAATAATGTGCAGTTGGGGTGCATTATTGAATGTAATATGTGTGTGTTTCTATCAAACATGAAGCTCTTAAGTTGTCCCTAGTAGGTACTTCGTTCTGATTTAGAATTTTCTTTTCATCTTGGCACTTTTGTTTTTACAGGTAAAAACGCAAAAAGCATGTCTTTGGAGGCAAAATGAAAAGCAAAACGAGATTCACGACTCATGCCTGACCTGGAATGCCTTCAGAGGTATTAGAACAGTATATGAAGCCAAAGACAACCAAGTCTGCAAATTCTAAGAGATAGCTATTTTATTTGGGGTCTAGTCCCTGAGTTAGCTCTGCTAATGACTGAGCTTGTACACTTTGTATGAGGTGAGGGATCGCTTTTCTAGATAAGGCCAGAAAATGTCACCAAAAACTTTCCACTTTCAAGGCAGGGATCTCCAATTATGGCAGGCAGTGGATTTCTCATCGTCTTGGTACCAGTCCATGAATGTTGCATCTCTTCTCTAGACCCCTGGCTTGACTAGATTGTCATGATTGGAATTTTGCCATCAAACTTAACCCACGTTCAATTATTCACTCCTGACTACGGATTTCCTCCAAGTCTCTCAGGCTGCCCCTCCTTGGAAACTATTTATTCATCCATGGTCTATCCCTTGGAAGTTGACACAATTTTTAGTGCCTCCAATTTCTACCTAAATACTCTCTCGGGATTATGAATATTTGGAGTCCTGATGATGATCTTTTCATTTCAATAGGGATCGAAACACCCTTGACTTAGACGCAGACCCACTTTTGAGTTTATTATTTGATGTGACGGGCTGCACTGTTCTTGTTACTTTGATACATGAGAAGATCACATTTATTATATGTGTGTATCACGTATAAGAGCACATTATTTTGAATTGTCACTCACTGTGCATTTCTGTGGTGTTATTGTTTGTTTGGTTAAAAATTATCATTTGATCTTTTAGAATTATCACATTCCTTGACTAGGGACATCTGTTCCTTGATCAACTGACCTGGAATACCTTCAGAGGTTTTAGAAGAGTGGAAAGACCCCCTTTTTGAAAACAGACTCCATATTAGTACAGAGGGGGATGCAGCAGAAAGAGGGATCAACATAGCACCCCATCCTGTCAGTCCCTCGTTACCTGTTTAGGCCTATCTGCTGCTTTACTCATTGACTCAGAGTAGTCACTTAGTAGCGGGTAAAGTTTCAAGACCATGACAGCCATCCCAAGACAAAATGATCCCTAGTGGTAGTCTTTGCAGTCTTGCTAGTAACCACCCCGGCTCAGCCAGCCTGCTCACAACCTGTTGTCTGTATGAATGCAAGGCCAGAGGAATAAGGCAACGGGGCAACAGGCAGTCAGTCAGGTATTTATCAGTGAACCAAGCACACTCTGACACGTGCTGTTGTCACACCGTCTGTGAAAGGGCTCCTTCCTCTCACAAGTGCAAGCATGGAGGAGGAAGGAGGGAAGCCCTAAAAGCTGCTGACAAACTACAGTACAACATTGGGACTTCATTGTAATAAATTATTACAAGAGAGTATTGGTGCAATTTTCTAATTACAGGCAGGGTTGGATGTCAGAAAGCCTCTTTAATAAGAAGAAAAATGACAGCCTCTCAGACTCCTTACAGTGCATCACAGGGCAAGCAGGGTCTGCAGTGCCACAACCTTGGGGTTGTTTGCCTCTGGCACCCTATAGTCCTTCCTACTGTGGCTATGTAAAATGGGTGAAATGCACCCATTCCGCACTTGAATCTGAGGGTAGTGAGGGCGAGCGGTTTAAGAATTCTTGGGGAGGTAGTGTGGGGGGAGAGACTAAGAACTCAACAGTTTAATAACAGACAATAATTCAGAGTCCAGCTAATTGATTGTCTTAGTAAAAAGAGAAGTGTTTTCATAACAGAGTAAGAAATAAAGCATTAGAGTTTCGACTACAGGGTTCTACAATGTAAACTAAAGGGTCCTAGCTTGGTACTAAAGTTCTTATACCAACTATGGGCATATAGTAGCAATGAAATTATCATAAGCAAGAATCAGGGACAAGTGCAAGCTCATTATAAGGCTTGGGCGAGCAACAATTTTGCTTGGTAACCAGTAGATCAGTTTGTTATGACTCTTGAGCAAAACGAGTTCACTCTAGCAATTATTAATCTAGCTTATATGCAGGGCTATCTTTCTTAGTCCAAGAGACACTCTCACTTCACGCCTCGAGCCACCTGTTCATTGAGAAGTGGATCTGTGCTGCAATTGCTGTGCGCTCTTACAGGTCGCACAGTCAGTGCCTCAGCCAGCAGGTGCGGGATCATGGGCAGTGTTCCCAATTTCACGATAGGTCCAGGGATCTTGGTCTCGGATGGTATTGCCCTCATGTAGTTTTAATGTGTGGAGGAGGTTGGCTCGAGGCACTTGACCTATCCAGCCTCGTTTATGTAACAGTACATGGAAAATTTGAGCATGTACTCCTCCTTAATTAACAAATGTTTTGAATATCACGAAAAGACTACCATTAGGATTCTGTTGATTTTTGAAGAAAACAGTTGTCTTGTCTTGAAAAAGTTTTTTATTTGGCTACATCCTTGTTTTTCCAGAATGTTATTTTATAGTGTACATGATGCAACAGCCGACACGTGTTTCGCCCTAGGTGGTCAGTAGGACCAGGGCTTTCTCAAGGCTTCTTAATAAGTCAGTAGATCAAAAACAGTTTCCTTTAGGCGTATTTAGATAGTGCATCAGTCTTCAAACAAACATATTAAATGCTGAAATTTATGTTTAGTGGCGGAACACTTACCCCGGGTCAATCCCTCATTTCGAGCGTTGCGGCGATCTAGGATCATGGGCAGTGTCGCTGCCTCTTTTATCTTGTCTCTGGGTATGCAAAGAATGGCAGGCCTTGGCAACAGTCATTAAAGGTGCCGCCTTGATGCATGTTTGGGCTCTACAGCAGTCTTGTCAAGCCTCACAGGATTTTGAGGTAGCAGCAAGTTCCTGGTCATGGAGATGCTGGATGGCACACAGTCACTTGGGGGGTTGATGATACTTCACACAGTTTGCCATGTAAACCACGTGGGAAAGCCGAATGGCCCCTCACATTTCGGGTCAGTTACCCTCCTAGTAACAAGTCAGCTGGGTTTCTCCTCCTGCACACTCTCTCTTCTAACAGGGAGAGGCACACGCCTTCCCTTTAGGGGCAGGCAGAAGGATACCAGACTCTTGGCAGACCCACAGCTTTCCAGGAGGTTGCTCAGACTTCAGGCAATGTCTCCTCACCTCTGGTAGACTGGCTGTCAGATGGATCACAGTAGCACTATGAGAATACTCTGCTGAGTACTCCCTTTCTTGGTCAGGAAGATCTTGGAACTGGAATAAGGTGGAATGCTTTGGCTTACCACTTCATACTGATATTTCCAGAGAGCAGATATTGATCCACCGTCAAATGTCCAGGAACAGGTTTTGCTTTGGTTCCTTTCAAAATGTAATGTTTTGGCTGCAGTGCAGACACAGCCTTAGTGCCAAGTGTTGGCTCTTGCAGCAGGTAGTTATGATGCTGGCTCCAAGCAGTAGTATCTAGAGCATGTGCACAATGGAGTGTGAAGACTGGCTGTTATGGTTGTCATCAGACTTCCTGAAGTACCACTCAGGGAAAGACAAAACAGCCGTCCCAGCCTAGAAACTTTCCCACCACTTATAACAGAATGTGCTGACTCACCCCCATTCCATTACCATCAACCAAATGGTGGTGTACAAGAAGAGCTAAACAGCAATCCCTTGCTAAAAGATTCTCATAAAATTTCCAAAGGTAGCCCACACTTCAGTGTCTGGGCTCTCACTCCTGCCCAGCAATGCAGGCAATACAGGTCCACTGTCTGTGAAAGCTGTGTTCCCACCTCCATCATGAGCCATGTCAAACCAGGGGAAATCTAAAATGGATCCAGCTGATTCCAGCACCCATACCCTCACCACAACTATGACTCTTACTGATGCACTAAGCAGACACACAGAAGGTTAGCCCAGGTGTCTGGGTGTCACATTTAAGTGAACTTTTTTTTTTAATTGGCATTTTCATTATTAACAATAACATTTCGACACACATTTTGTTGTGATTAAAATATCAACGTCTTAGGTACATCATTTGCACATGGTTTCTTAAGTGTAACTTTACATAAGTGAGGACTATAGGCCCTGCACTCCACCTGAATCAGTAAAAGTACTATATCAACAAAAAAGGTATGCTGCCACACTGTGTATGTCAACAACCAAGGCCATGGACAGTAGTACTATGTCAAGGTAGAGGGCATGATTTATGCATGTCTCCAGGTCACAGAGTAGGTTCTGAACCTTAGAATCATCATGATCCGCCCTAGTCCTCAGTACATGCACCAGATTAGAGCTTTGTATTGGCTAAAAATAAAAGTTAGGATACCAGTTTAACAATTAGTCAGGTCACTCAGGTCAGGGATACTTGCCCGTTTCCCATGCAGGACACATTCCCATTCCAACACAGCAATTTATCGGAGATTGATTATAAATGAATACTCTAGGGAACAGCAAGCAGATCTCATAGTCAACCCTCCTATCAGTTCTTAGCATCATTATCAAGCTCGCTTCTCCTCTTCATGTTTCTTTCCACATTATCAATTTTCTTTTATGTAACTCATCAACGCCTCTCAGCTTGAAATGTAACGTAATGAAGCCCAAGCCGCTGCATTACGTTACATTAATTTACACAGCCACGCAAGGTGGCCCCATTTGCACCTTGCATGACTTTGAAGATATTACTGAAGCCTTTGCATTGTCCTTGAGTCACCTTGCGTGATGAAAGGACAATGCAATGGCTTGATAAGTCTGGGCCTTAGTGTGCTATTAGTAGATGAAGATATGCTCACATTATCACACCATTTGAACACAGGTAGCAGGGGCACCCAATGATTTTGTTTATCAGTTGTCAAGGAGATAGATTCCAAAGAAATACTCCATACAGCACACTTACTCTGTCCTTTGCCCATCTGCTGAACTTTAGTTCAGCCTCACTCACTTGTTTTTGAGTTCTCAGGAAGAAGATGAAGTAGATAATATCAAAATGACTCATGGCAATTAATATCTCATGTCACTTGTGTTTGTACGTGGAGACCCAGCAAAGGCAGAGATTTTCCTTCTGATGGTGTATAGCTACGGTATTTTTTGAATTTTGAGTGTGTCCTGCAAGGTGCAGTGGTTATTGATGGTAGTGACAGGTTTACCTGAAGCATCATCTAATTTAGGATTGTGCGGGTAGCATTGTTGATTCGTGTCAAGGAACGTGATATTCACTTCTGTAAAGGGGGCCTGCATCACAATAAGCCCTTGGTGTGTTTGTGTGGATATGTTTCCAATCTAGCGCATCAAGTGATACCGTTATCAGGGGTATCAAATAACCCAGTTAATTATTAGTAAATTGAGATTGTGATTCGGTCATAGGGAGGGATGTTGCTGCAGAAAACACATTTACTGAATCTCCTCCTCTAACTGATTAACTTTATATTTTCCTTTCGTTTTTGGACTATAAGGTAGGATGTTGTACAAGTTGCCACAGTTGTTGATGGAGGCAACAGGTTTATCTGAACCACCGTCTGATGTTTGTTTGGGGGAAGCAGTGTTGACATGAGCTTGCTCTGTGTTTTGTGTGCTGATGACAGGTTCCTCCATGCTGCAATTTCTATGGGGAGAAAACACATCCCCTGCTGCTGGCTTGCCAACATGCCCTAAATTATTGGTGTGCTGGTGAGTGGGTTACAATATGCTCATGCTACCATTTCATTTGCAAGCAGCTAACAGTAACATCAAATAAGTGCGTTAATTAGTAGGTGAGACGTTACGATGGACACAGATTCACGAGGACGGATGATTTTGTAGAAAACACAAATACACTATCTGCTGTTCTCTTTTCATTTTGTCTCTTTTCATTATTGTTTGAACTCTGTTTTTTTTTTATAAACATTAAAATGACTCTTGCAATTGGTTGTTTTATAGGTCATCTAGGTTCCCTTTGTTGATTGAGACTGTCACTGGTTTTCTTTCTGAGTGAAGCGGTCAGTTTTTGGAGGTTGAGGATGTAATGTGAGGGACCACGGTTGTTGATGGAGACGTTTGTTGGTGGAAACAGCACTACTAAAACACCTGATTCTGAATTGATGGTAGAAGCATTTCCCTGAGCTTACTCGGAGTTTGCTGGCTTTTGGGGCGATGATGACATGCCCCTCCACTTCACAACTCAGCATCGTGTATTGTCACTTAAAGTTTGAGGCACAACCCATGTGGGAGCAAAACACCTAGGGGGATATTTACAATAAAATGTCGGAGCGCAGTGTTACTCCAAAATTGGTAATGCCGCACTCCGACATTTTTTAAACGCAGGGATGCGCGGTATTTACAAAAGTCCTGCGCACCCCTGTGTTTCCCCTAGGTGCCAGGTTGCAAGGGTGCCTGCGCTGCAAGGGCGATTGTTTATGTGCAGGAAGGGAAACCTTCGGGGTCACTTGCAGAATGAAGCACACATAGAAAGAGCAAAATACGAGGAGAAATTAATAATTTCTCCTCGTTACACCACCTTAAGACCAGGTCTACAGTGGCCTTAGTTTTTGGCGCTGCCCCATCCTTGTAAATATGGGGCAGCATCAAAACGCAATGGGTGTTGCAGTGGAACATCCACTGCAACACCCACTGCATGCCCCTTTCACACTAAGTGAAGCGTGAAAAGGGTCCTTATTTACAAGGCAGCGTTAAGGCACATTAAGGTGGCTAAACGCCGCCTTGTAAATAAGAAGGGGATATTGCCACCGGAATGTCACTAAAAGTGATGTTTTGGTGGCGTTATTCCCTTGTAAATATGCCCCCAGGTTTTATCTGGCCTTAGTGTTTTGGCGCTGCCCCATCCTTGCAAATATGGAGCAGCTTCAAAAAGCAATGGGTGTTGCGGCGGAACGCCCAATGCAATACCCACTGCATGACCCTTTCACACTAAGTGAAGCATGAAAAGGGGCCTTATTTACAAGGCGGCATGAAGCCAAGTTAAGTGGCTTAACGTCGCATCGTAAATAAGGAGAAGGGGATATCGCCACCAGAACGTCACTTAAAGTGACGTTCTGGTGGCAATATCCCTTTGTAAATATGCCCCCTAAAGTCTGAGGCACAAACCTGAGGATGCAAAACTGGACTCCGGGCGAAAAACAGGCAAAAGACAAAATAAAAAATATTGAAAATGAACAATCAGAAATCTTGAATGCTTCAAGCCTGGATAAAAATTGAATTGTTAATTGTAATTTTGTTAATGAAAACAGTGAACAATGAACATCATCAAACTGATTATTTCTATTGCTGCTACCTTTTATTGAATTATTGCATATGGAGATTATATGGCTTTGGAAAGAACAAGGGAATGCAATAGTCCCTGTACACATGTATTTAAGGGTATCATTAAATTAATAGAGTATCTATTAGTTCGATTTAAGAACCTTCTTTGAAGCATATGTTTTTCTAAGGAAAGAATATACAGACCTAATATAAATATGCTGCTTTAGATTAGCTATTTGCCATTCAACAATTTAAGAATTCATTTTTGCAGTATTTTCTTTATAAGTACAAAACACTGCTGGATGAGCGAGACTGCTGCAGAATATGTTTTTCACTCTCCCATCTGACTGGTCAACCGATGCAGCCGGCTTTACTATGGCTCGTCTGAGAAGGAAAAACTGGGCTGCCAATTTGCACCAAGTTTCTGTGGAAGATTTTACCTGAAATGTTGCTTGGCCAGTACCTTTGCACTACTCTTATGCAAAGTTTATTTTCCATAGTCTCTAATCTGTGTCCGTCACTGCAGCAAAGACATGACTTCTTAGCAGTGCTTAATGTGCAGATGCCCAAGGTTTTTCTTAGGAGCCCGTCACTGGCTCTACTGTATGTTGGGGTTGCCAAATACCAATGATGCCTAATTTTCATTAAAACTATTGACCCTTTCTTGCACCATCCCACACTTTCTGGGCCCGATTCACAAAAGTAATCTGAGACAAAATCCTAACTTTATGACATTTGGTATTCACAAAGGGTATTTAGGAGTAGTAAAGTTAGGATTTTGTCTCAGTTAAACTTAAGTTTTGGCCTTAAGTTTAACTTAAGTAAAACTTAAGTTTAACTGAGACAAACTCCTAACTTTACTACTCCTAAATGCCCTTTGTGAATGCCGAAAGTCGTAAAGTTAGGATTTTGTCTCAGATTACTTTTGTGAATCGGGCCCATAGTTTTTATCCCACCCATATAGGTTCTTCTTTATGCCTGATTTCTTCCTTTTTCAGTGATTTCCCATCTATCATTTTCTCCTTCTTTGACCCTTTGCAGCCTCTCTTTTGCTTTGGTTCAAACTCTGATGATAAAAAATAAATTGCAGGTCCCCAAAGGTGAGTGCTGGTGCCCACCACTTTCGAACACCTTCACACATTAAGCACAGCTCCTAAGACTTTTCATTTTTCTGACCCTTGCTGTCACTGCTCTGTGAGTTCTGCCAAACCCTTACAGTATGGCTCAATTTACAAGCTAGTCCACAGTATGTAATCAAGCATCTCTGAAATTCTGTGGAAAGCAAGCAATTTTTGTAGCTCATCAATGGATGCTATATGGCATCACTACTGCCTGCAGCAGACATTGTTATTGTCTTTATCCTTTTAAAAATGTGTCTGGTTCACACCCATTGTATACCCTTTCTAGTATCAAATTTTTGGTTGTATGGAGTTGCAGCAGCCCCAGAAGAGAGAGAAAGTAGTAGTATGCAAACAGTACCAGCCTGAGCAATGCTGAGCATAGTGCGACTGTGTATTACCAGAGCTTCAATAACCCCTATACTTTATTATACAGCTATTGAAAGTGACCAAGATGTTCTGTGAATATATAGGAATGAGCGGAATATCGTATTCAGTTACGCAGGCTCAGAACTCTAGGGACATCTGCTAGGGGTATTTTAACCTTTTCCCAGCCATTTTTAAATCCAATGATCTGTTGCTTCTTCTTATGAAGTTGAATATTTGGTTATCAAATATATTGAAGCACTTTAAAAAGTCACTTTCAAAAGTGGCTGCTGTTTAGATTATGGGGTACAATCCAGAAGGAAATAGCTTACACTTCTGTGAAATGAACTCCAGCAGTGCAATTGATAAACATATTGCAATGAACTGAGGTATGTGAATTAATGGAAAAACAAAAACTGAGAAATCACATTGGACGAAACCAAACTTTTAGGGTTTATGGATGAGTGGAGGTTAGGGGTATGAGGTGTTTTTAGGCTTCATGGATGGGTGGGGGGTAGAGGTAGTGAGAGTATTTAGGATTCATAGATGGGTGGAGTTTAGGGCTAATGAGAGCTTTTAAGATTCAGTGATGAGTAGAGGTTTGGGGTGGTGAAGAGTTTTTAGTGTTCGGTAGTGGGTGGAGTTTAGGGTGGTGAGAGGTTTTAAGGATTCAGGGATGGCAGAATTTCGATGTAAAGATGGGTTTATGGGGTTTAGGGACTGGGTAGAGTTTAGGAATAGTGAGTGAGTTTTATGGGGTCGTAGATGGGTGGTATTTGAGGGTGGTGAGGGTTTTTTTGGCTTTCTGGATGAGCTGAATTAAGGTTTGGTGAGGGGTTTTACAGGGCCAGGGCTGGATGGGGTTTAGGCATAGAAAGAGGTTTTTAGTGTTCATGAATTAGGGGTAGTGACCCAGCGCCTTGAGACCCTCTTGGGTGAGTAGTTGTGCTTTACCAACCCTGATTGATTGATTGAACAGTTTTACAGTTCAGGGATGGGTGCAGTTTTGGGGGAGAAAGGGCTTCAGGGATGGGTGTAGTTTAGGGGTCAGGGGTGAACCCAGTTTAGGTGAAGTGAGGGTTTTTTAGGTTTCTGGGATGGGTGGACTTTAGGTGTAAAAAGGGCATTTAAGGTTCAAGAATGGGTGTTGTTTAGGTGTGGGGAGGGACTTTTAGAGGGCAAGGATGGCTGGTGTTTGGATGTGGTGAGGGGTCAGCAAATTAAAAGCATCCAAAGTAATTATTTGAGAATGTAAATGATATAAATCTGAAAACATATTCCCTGAAGTAAAGCACTGAAATGAGTACCTCCGACAAAACTGTTTCTGAAAGTAAGACCTACAACCATTGTATTAACATCCTCAAAACATAAGCATGAAAACCCTCATTTCGGACAAAAAGTCATTCTATGAATTGGTTTCTATGAAATGGTAAATGCCATTCATTATGAAATTTTCCATTAAACAGTTTAGGTGAAATGGTTTCTCAGTAATCATATACAACCACAATAAACATCTCCTTAACAGTGGATTAATGTGAATATTCAAAGGAAAGTAGTTCTGTGGAAAGGGCTAAAAAGCCAGTCATCACTCTTATTGTTCCATTATCAGTTATAATTGCGCTTACTGACCTGACTTGACAGTATCTACTGGCTCTGGCAGCAAAATATTGTGATGTCACAGTTCAACTGTAGTAGATTTCCCATTTCCCTATTACAGATGACTAATAATTTCACACCGATATTGAAATAAGAAAACAAGAGACAGGTTTTATACTGCTATTGCAAGCTTCCCTGTGTTGTTTGTGGGATAATGTACCTAAAATTGCACATCATAAGAATATTGCAAGTCACCAAAGAGCTCTGTGATCGTGCAGGGGCATCCCACCAAGTGTCTTTATGAGGTCATGGAGCTGTGAGGTGTCTTACAATATGTTTTATAATATGCAGTTGGGGGTGCATTATTGGATATACTATGTGTGTGTTTCTATCAAACATGAAGCTCTTAAGTTGCCCATACTAAGTACTTCATTCTGATTTGGAATTTTCTTTTCATCCTTGCACGGGTACTTTTGTTTTTCCAGGTATAAACGCAGAAAAGCATGCCCCTGAAATCAAAATGAAAAGCAAAAACAGATTCAAGATTCATGTCAGAACTGGAATAACTTCACATGTATTACAACAGTGTATGAAGTGAAAGACAGCAAAGTCCGTATATTCCAAGGGATAGCTATTCTATCTGAGGCCTAGGCCCTGAGCTATCTCTGCTGATGACTGAGCTTGCACACTTTGTATGAGGTGAGGGATCGCCCTGCTATATTAGGCCAAAGAATGTCACCAAAAACGTTCCACTGTCAAGGCAGGGGTCTCCAATTATGGCAGGCAGTGGATTTCTCATCATCTTGGTACCAGTCCATGATGACAAACTTGCCATGATTGGAATTTTGCCATCAGCCTTAACCCACGTCCCATTATGCACTCCTGACTACTGATTTCCTCCAAGTCTCTCAGGCTGCCCCTCCATGAAAACTGTTTATCCATCCATGGTCTATCCCTTGGAAGTTGACACACTTTTCAGTGCCTCCCATTTCTACCTAAATACTTTCTCGGGATTATGAATATTTGGAGTCCTGATGATGATCCTTTCATTTCAAGAGGGATCGAAACACCCTTGACTTAGACGCAGACCCACTTTTGAGTTTATTATTTGATGTGATGGGCTGCACTGTTCTTGTTACTTAGATACACCAGATGATCACATTTATTAAATGTGTGAATCACTGATAAGCGCACATTATTTTGCACTGGCACTCACTGCGCATTTCTCTGGTGTTATTATTTGTTTGGTTAAAAATTATCATTTGATCTTTTAGAATTATCACATTCTTTGAGTAGGGACATCTGTTTCTTGCTCAACTGACCTGGAATACCTTCAGAGGTTTTAGAAGAGTGGAAAGACCCCCTTTTTGAAAACAGACTCCATATTAGTTCATAGGGGGATGCAGCAGAAAGAGTGATCAACATAGTACCCCATACTGTCACTCCCCCATTACCTACTTAGGTCTATCTGCTGCTTTGCTCATGGACTTAGAGTAGTCACATAGTAGCGGGTAAAGTGTCAAGACCATGACAGCCATCTCAAGGTAAAATGATCCCTGGTGATAATCTGTGCAGTCTTGCTAGTAACCAGCCTGCTCAAAACCTGTTGTCTGTATGAATGCAAGCCCAGAGGAATAAGGCAACAGGCAGTCAGTCAGAACTTTGTCAGAGAAGCAAGCACACTCTGACACAACTGCTGTTGTCGCATCATCTGTGAAAGGGCTCCTTTCACTCACAAGTGCAAGCATGGAGGAGGAAGGAGGGAACCCCTAAAAGCTGCTGACAAGCTACAGTGCAACATTGGGACTTTATTTTAATACATTATTAAAAGAGAGTATTGGTGCAATTTTCTAATTGCAGGCAGAGTTGGATGTCAGAAAGCCTGTTTAATAAGAAGAGAAATGACAGCTTTTCAGATTTCCTTACAGTGCGTCACAGTGCAAGCAGGGTCTGCAGCGCCACAACTTTGGGTTTATTTGCCTCTGGTACTATGGCTATGTACGTTTGGCTAAATGTACCCATCCTGCACTTGACTCTCAAGGTATTGAGGGCGAGCAGTTAAAGCATTCTTGGGGAGGTAGTGTGGGGGTTAGAGACTCAAACTTAACAGTTAAACAAAAGACAATAATTCAGTGTCCTGCTAAGTGCTTGTCTTAGTAAAAAGATAAGTGTTCTGATAAGAGGGTAACAAATAAAGTATTAGAGTTTCGACTACAGGGTTCTACAATGTAAACTAAAGGGTCCAAGCTCTGTGCTAAAGTTCTTATACAAACTATGGGAATATAGTAGCAATGACATTATGATAAGCAAGAATGAGGCACAGGTGCAAGCTCATAATTAGGCTGGGTGAGCAACAATTCTGCTTGGTAACCTGTAGATCAGTTTGTTAGGACTCTTGAACAAAACGAGTTCACTCTAGCAATTATTAATCTCCCTTATCTGCAGGGTTATCTTTCTTAGTCCAAGAGACACTCTCACTTCAGGCCTCGTGCCACCTGTTCATTGAGAGTGGATCTGTGCGGCAATTGTGGTGCGCTCTTCCAGGTCGGCCAGTCAGTGCCTCAGCCAGCAGGTGCGGGATCATGGACAGTGACCCCGCCTCTTCTATCTTGCCTCTGGGGAAGCAAAGAATGGCAGGCCTTAGCAACAGTCATTAAAAGATGTAGCTTTGAAGCATGTTTGGGCTCTACTCTACAGCAGTGTTGTCAAGCCTCACAGGTTTCACAGCATTATGAGGTAGCAGCAAGTTTTGGTCATGGAGATGGTGGATGGCACACTGTCACATGTGAACCACGTCGGAAGGCTGAATGGCCCCTCATATTTCTGGTCAGTGACGGTTACCCGCCTAGTAAAAAATCATCTTGGTTTCTCCTCCTGCACGCTCTCTCTTCTAACAGGGACATGCACACTCCTTCCCTCTATGAGCAGGCAGCAAGCCTACCAGGAGCTTGGCAGACCCACAGCTCTCCAGGAGGCGGCTCAGACTTCAGGTAAAGTCCCCTCACCTCTGGGAGACTGGCTGTCAGATGATCACAGTAGCCCTATGAGAATGCTCTGCTGAGTACTCCCTTTCTTGGTCAAGAAGAACTTGGAACTGGAATAAAGTGGAATGCTCTGGCTTACCACTTCATACTGATATTCCCAGAGAGCAGATATTGATCCACTGTCAAATGTCCAGAAACAGGTTTTGTTTTGGTTCCATTTAAAATATAATGCTTTGGCTTCAGTGCATACATGGCCTTAGTGCCAGGTGATGGCTCTTGCAGCAGGTAGTTATGATGCTGGCTCCAAGCAGTAGTATCCAGAGCATGTGTACAATGGAGTGTGAAGACTGGCTGTTATGGATGTCATCTGCCTTCCTGAAGTAGCACTCAGGGAAAGACAGCCAGCGCAGTCTAGAAACTTCCACACCACTAATAACAGAATGTGCTGACTCACCCCATTCCATTTCCATCAACCAAATGGCAGTGTACAAGAAGAACTAATCAGCACTCCCTTGCTAAAAGACCCTCATAATGTTTCTAAGGGTAGCCTACACGTCAGTGTCTGGGCTCTCGCTCCTGCTCCAGCAATGCAGGCAATACAGGTCCACTGTCTGTGGAAGCTGTGCTCCCACCTCCATCATGTGCCATGTCAAACCAGGGGAAATCTAAAATGGATCCTGCTGATTCCAGCACCCATACCCTCACCATAACTATGACTCTTACTGATGCACTTAGCAGACACACTGAAGGTTAGCCCAAGTGTCTGTGTGTCACATTTAAGTGGAACTTTACATGAGTGTGGACTATAGGCACTGCACTCCACCTGAATCAGTAAAAGTACTATATCAACAAAAAAGGTATGCTGCCACACTGTGTATGTCAACAACCAAGGACATGGACAGTAGTACTGTGTCAAGGTAGAGGGCATGACTGATGCATCCCTCGAGGTCATAGAGTAGGTTCTGAACCTCAGAATCATCATGATCTGTCCTAGGCCTCAGTACATGCACCAGATTAGAGCTTTGTATTGGCTAAAAATAAAAGTTAGGATACCAGTTTAACAATCAGTCAGGTCACTCAGGTCAGGGTTTAATTCCCGTTCCCATGCAGGACACATTCCCATTCCAACACAGCAATTTATAGGAGATTGATTATAAATTAGTACTCCAGGGAACAGCAAGCAGATCTCATATTCAAACCTTCTATCAGTTCTTAGCATCACTATTAAGCTCTCTTCTGCTTCTCATGTTTCTTTCCACATTCTCAATTTTCTTTTATGTAACTCATCAAGCCATCTTTTTAAATTATTTTTTCTTCATGTAGCTATCACCTTTTGCCTTTTGCCATGGAACATTTGTGTAAAATGTGTTTGGGTGCTTCTGAAGCCCGCAGTAATGGTAAATCCTTAGTATACTTTACATGCCTCAAAGGCTTCATATATTTGATTACTATCTGTAACTGTATCACTTCTTAGCTTCAAAGGTGCCTTTATTTTATTGGTGTAATCGTTTTTTTATCGACATGCCACCTCGCACCCCGTTCAATGACTTCAGAATAACAATGGCAATGCATAGCGACGAATGTAAATAGACAAATAACTCGCATCCATTCAAAGGTCAATCAATCTCTCCCAGCATGGAGGTCAAAGCTTAGAAGCCACTTTAGATTCTAAAATGAGCCTTGGCATGCAGCTAATACCTGCAGACAGCACATCCTACCTTTTTCTTTGGTTTTTCGACATATCTTCTACATCATTTGCAGAGGGAACTGTCCATTTAGAGTGAAATTACCTTCCTCCTATCTACCATATAGGCTTGCCCACACATCAAGTGCTACTCCTGTAACTGGTCACGGTCAGAGTAGCCAGGTTCCTAGCTGGGAAGAGATATTCAAAATCCATCTCACTGACTTAAAAATCACTTTAATGGCCTCCTTTATTTCTGTCATTGTAGGTCCTCCTGCATCACACACAAAGGCACACACAGAGATGCCCAAAGCAACTCTGCAGCAAAATACAGCACTACTGGTACGAATACTCCCAGGATCTGGTCTAAACAAAACCTACAAGTAGGCAAGTATTTTGAAGTCCAAGGACCTTGGTAATGGAACGCTCTACCGATGCTGCCATTCAGCAATAAGTGAACCACCCATAATTTCAGATTCCCACATGCATAAGTTTCAACAATTAGGAACCTCTTCAAGATTATTAGTTTTGAGGAGAACTATGTCCTTCATTCATTCTGTCAGTCACTCATTCACTCTTCTATTGGTGTCCCTGACTCACGCTGCGGCATAGTCATAGTCATATCTAGCATGTGTCAAGCTGCTAACCAAGGGAGCCAACACTACCACAGTACAGGAAGACTGGGTTCTTTCCCAGGAAACCCAAACTTCAGAGCACACATCTTACTGACTCTCCTCAAACAGGTGTTTCTGGTGGAGAGTCACAACATAAGACGGCATTAGGATAATTGATATAGTCAACAGCTTCAAAGGAAGAAGATATTAAGGTAGAAGGCCATGCCTCCGGATAAAAGACTATACTGACTTTATGACCCTTGAACTGGGCTCCCTGCAGGGAAACCCACAACCAGCAGATGCCACTGCTAATATAAGATAGCCGAAAGCAGCAAGATGTTGTGTGCAATACAGGCCTTGTGCTATACAAGAACTGATTAGCTGAACATAACAAAATACTCCTTTATTCCTCCTTCATATACATATTAAGGTGGTAATACTTTGGAGTGATATTCAGTCTTTGTTTAAGGATTGTTGATCAGTCTACCTGTTCTATGAGAGATCTGAAGAACCTTTGATGAACTATACACATTTACTTGCTACACTCCTTGACACAGAATGAGGAGATATTCAATTGCCTAACAAACAGCACGTTGTAGTGTAGTTCCTATTTCCCTAATAGGCTCTGCGCATTGGAATAATATAACCTATAGGTTTGACATAGGACTAAGGTCGGTATGTCCCTATCGAGTATATTAAACTTAATGACTTGTGCCAGCTAGCTCAGAGGCCACTAGAAACTCCTTGAGAACAAGAAGGGAGTAGTTTCTGGCAACCGAAAAACATGACAACTTTGTTTTCCTTTAGAATCAGAACACGTCTCAGAGTCGTGGAAACAATAGACAACAGTTTCACTCAGTCAATCGTGCATGCTTAGTTTTCTACAGAGTTACACAGAAAGGAAAGACGGGCGTTTCAATAAAGGGGTTTTATTGAACAGTCTTGTTTCTCGTGTAAGAGATATGTGCTGTTACGATCACAAGACAGTATGCAAGATAAATAATGTACAGCGTAAGCAGTAGAAATAAATAATACTGCGCTAGCATTATCTTTTAGCATATATTCACGTACATAAATAACATGAGCTAAAAATGCGAGTACTCATACGATGCGTCTCTAAGCTAGTTCTACCCCAATGTACCTAACCTAGTCTAGGTGTAGGGAAAGGTAAGAAGTAGGTGGAGTATTCTCTAGTCTGGTATACTAAGAGTATTTTAAGTATAGTACCCAAGTATGCCAAGAGTCCCTCTAGGTTCTAGTCAGCTCCATACCTTGAGAATGAGAGAGGTGGGAATCTCCTGCCGGATCTGGAACTCTAACACCCCGCGAAGGGAGTCAGAACACTGGAAGCTGGATTCGTCTGCGTGCAGGAATGACAGCGTCTTCTCAGTGCGTCAGGCCGGGTTACGGGCTCCTCTGAAGTCGAGGTCTCCTCTAACTTGCTTGGGCGAGGGAAGGTATATTTATACCTGATAGGTGCCTCGGAATGTTAGCATTGACGTGAAGTCAGACAGAGGAAGACGTCAGGAATGAACCCTTAAGGTATAACGGTTAATACATAATAGATGAGTTCTTGGAGAAATCAATAGTCCTGTGCTAGGGGAACTCCCGAAGCTTAAGGGTCTGGTTTCTAAGAACTCATTGTGACGTTAGGGTGGACGGATGTCGGTGACCATGCCTGTATTTGGAGTGCACGGTTAATGCCTAAATAAGGACAGGGATTCTATGACTATATAAGGGCAATGCGAATTGTGCCTATATAAGGACATGATTCAGGAAAACCTATATACGGACACCTAAAGCGGAATACAACACCCACTCCACTTTCGAATGAACGATAATACTAAACGCTTAACATTTAATCATAAAATTGAGTACCACATGTTGCTAAAAACATTTCTAAAAGCATATTAAAAGAAGTTTAAAAATAAACTGTTGAATGCAATAGGTACTGTACATTTAAAGCATCGTTTTCATTCTAAGCATATAATGGAAGTAAAATGCAACATGAATGAATAAACAGAAATATATACATATGATGAAATGGTCGATAAGTTTTCAAAAATGAAAGCCATTGCATATCATGGAATTAAATGAAAGTTAGACAAGTAAGGTGACAATGTGTCCCTGGAAGTATTCAGAGAAGTCCGTTTTCTAAGACTAGTTCTACTGTAATCAGATTGTTCATTTGCCATGTCATTTCAAAAAAAAAATTTAAAAAGAAAAAAGTTCAATTTCTGGGAAAAGTTGCAAGTTTTGAAAATATGAAGGCCAAATTTCATTGTTGCCCTGGTACACTGTGAGCCAAATCAAAGTCAGTGTATGGGTCTGGCGTAAACATGAGATCATCTATTTTCGTAGCCAAAATATCGTCCACCGAAGTTGGTGACATTTGGAACACCTCGTTCAGGAGGTTAATTGCACAGAGATGAGAAACATCGCCTTCAGCAGAAGATGCAATGTTCGCGTCCGTTGTTACCTGTGTGCCTGTTGATCCATCTCGTACCTCAGCAGCTGCCGGAAGCGTCTGTGAGATCTCAATGAATGCCGTCATCAGGATTGGAAGCCTCTGGGGGCAACACACAGCATGGGCCGTTATCGGGTCCAGCAGAGTATCGACATCCGTCGGCATGACTGATGGGAGTGTTAGACAGGTGTCTAGCATGCATTCTTCACCGCAAAACAGGCAGCGTAGAACAGGTAAGATGCAATCTTGCCAGATTGGTCTGAATGACAGGAACCACGTTGTATTAAGTTCCCGTAGACGAGGCATGCCCAAAAGTTGTACTATTCGCTCACGGCATTTCCGTTCAAGGAGAGCTTTCTCCACATCGCTCGGAGTGATGTTGGCGAATAGGCTTGCCATAGCGTAGTAGGAGGAATAGAAATAGAATTCCTGCAACAAGTGCTAGAATTAATGGCACACCACCAAACACTGAATGTGCAAAGTTTGGGATGATTCCGAGGGGAAACATCCTGAAGAACGACTCCGGAACAACGAGTTCCGGAGTCACGCAAGCCGAACAACGACTTGCATGAACAACGACTTAGCCTGAACCACGCATGTGCGTGGTTCAGGCTAAGACGGTCTAGTGTTCGTGCAGGGCGGAGTTCAGAGGAGCGTCGGACAGGAACAGGTAAGAGGTTTTGGGGTTAGTTTTAAGGGGTGGGGGTTTGGGTTAGTTTTAAAGGGGTGGGGGGATTCGGGTTTGGTTTTAGGGGCTTGGAGGGATCGTGTAAGATTTTAGGGGGTGGGAGGGGATCGAGTTAGTTTTTAGGGAGTTGGGGAGAATCGAGTTAGTTTTAAGGAGGTGGGGGGTACGTGTTAGTTTATAGGGGCTTGGAGGCGTCGTGTAAGTTTTAAGGGGGTGGGAGGGGATCGAGTAAGTTTTTAGGGGGTGGGGGGGTTCGGGTTAGTTTTTAGGGGCTTGGAGGGATCGTGTACGTTTTTAGGGGGTGGGAGGGGATCGAGATAGTATTTAGGGGTGGGGGGGTTCAGGTTAGTTTTTAGGCGCTTGGAGGGATTGTGTTAGTTTTTAGGGGGTGGGAGGGGATCGTGTTAGGTTTTTAGGGGGTTGGGGAGAATCGAGTTAGGTTTTAGGGGTGGGAGGGGATCATGTTCGTTTTTAGGGGGAGAGGATCGGAGTTAGTTTTTAGGGGGTTGGGGAGAATAGAGTTAGTTTTTAGGGGGCTGGGGAGAATCGAGTTAGTTTTAAGGGGGTAGGAGGGGTATGAGTTAGTATTTAGGGGTGGGGGAATTCGTGGTTCAGCATGTCGTGGTTCTTTACTTAGTGGTTTAGATTGGGTCGTTGTTTAGAATTCGTGGTTTAGGCACTCGTGATTAAGGAGGTAGTGGTTTAATCATACAATCGATTCCGAGGACTGCCTGGAAAGGTGCTAATAGTCCGGAACAGATGGTCTTAAATACATGTACAATTCCGCTTGTATCAGACATGTTAAAGATACATCCTATCATTTCCACGAAATGTATAGGGCAGTTTGTACGAATTAAAGCCTGTATCTCTGCCGAAGTCCTTGCAACTTGTAGATCATAGGTTTCTTTGGCCGAGGTCAGAGGCACTGTTTGTTGTACAAGCATGGCTTTCATTCTGCTTAAAGTATCAAATCTTATAAAAGAGACATTCAACGAAGGCCACAAAGGCGACACCCTGACTGTGTCTATTGGGGCAAACAATACTTGCATACAGCAAGTGACCCTGGAGTTGACCGTTACTAGATATGGGATGCCTGGCAACATGCCACAGCAACTCTGATCATTCAACATGAGGTAACTCCCATTAGAAAGTTGGCCAAACGTTGGATTATTCACAGCAGTTGGTGTACCCTGCTGATGGCAGGACAAATTTGCCACAGAACCATTACAAGCCCCGTGTAAAGAAATGTCCTGACAAATTAGTGAACCGCTTAGTGCACTTTCACAGTGTGTACCGCTTAGAAACACTTCACGATCCCCACTCCAACATCTATATGTGTAAGGTAAATTCCAGGATGTCTTTAATGTATTCTTTACCCAACCTTTCATATTTGCCTGCTTGCATCTGTTTGAGGCAATACTGAAACTGAAAAGTAGTCACAGGTAGACTAATTTTGCCATGAATAAGCCATTCTGTAGCTGGTTTTTCTGCCACTGTGAATGGTAATTTCTCAAGTTTTTCAATGCCCAGCACTGTATACTTTGCTCCCCTTTGTGCCAGTTTGATCTGTTTATCAGTTAGATTGTATTCTGCAAACAGAGCCAACGTGTTGATAAAACGCCAAGGCACATAGCCCGCACGCAAAGATTGCAGTACCCAGCTTAATAACACAATAGAACGTAACTGAGATTGGCCTTGTTGTAACATGGCTAAATCGTGTTCCAGTATGTCGATAGCAGAGGATACAATACTGTCCAATGAATAAATTCTGGAGGACAAAGTTGTTAACCCATTGTCGACCACAGTGAGAGTTTTCTCTAAGTTAATACGATCAAGTTCACGTATTCGTTCTGCGGCCTCCATCTGTGACACCTTCCATGCTTCATTATAAGCAGCTTAGATGCCGGCATATATGAAACGTTTTTGACGCAGTTTTCTTGGTCCAAGCAAGAATTCCCTAAGGTCTGCGTCCTCTTTAAGTAAAGATAAGTGTTGTTTCACATCCTTAAGTGTAGATTTTTGCAGCCAATCGAGGCATAATTTTCCTACACTGTATGTTGTTACTACCCCCGGATGCTGTCTTTGGACATATCGTGGGTCTGGCCTATGAATAGTAAAGCCCTGTGTTTTATTCAGGAATCTTTCTTGACAGATGTTTGTGTCTGTGGGCCAGATCAACCATTTTCTCCAATCAGGATTTGTTCTGTTGATTTGTATTATTGTGTCAACTGTAACCGCTGCCTGTGTATTGTTATTACTGGCAGGTGTTGGTACAGAAGGTGTTTTCATGTCTTTGATCTTGGCTAAACCAAGGCAAGACGTTTGTTGCACAGTGTCATTCAAAAACATTATTTGCTGAGGGACGATACAGGCTCTAAACAAAGCTTCTATCCCCTGCACTTGCCAATCTTTAGTACCCCAGACAGATTTTGTGTCTATTGTGTCTTTCCATAAGTCGAAACCATGTCTAGACAGCTGGGCAATAAATGCTGAAGAGTAAATCTGTTTTGTATTAGTTAACATAATTTTCAGTCATGTTTTGTTTACATTTTTATAGTAAAATGTTTCTGGATCAGATGTATTGTATCCTGAAAAATATGGAAACTTTTTAGCAAATGTTTTTGAACTACCTTTTGGTGGTGTAGGACAATGTTCCCATTGGTTAAACATAAACACATTTCTAGGTGTTGCAGATTTATGCAAAAAATGATGACCATAGTGGTTATAGCAATACAGCTGTTCATAGTCTGATGAACCCTCTAAATATTCATTATTAGAAAATGCAGCAGACCTTTCTAGATCAAACATTATGTCATTTACAGTTTCAAAGTCCCAATCATCAGATTAGGCACTGGATGAAACAAAATCACTTAATGAAATCTTAAATAAATGTGGAATGTTCAAATGTTCCGTAGGGCCGAAAATATCGAAATCTGTTTTGTCCCACACTATACCATCCTGTATAGGAACGGCTGTGATGTTCACTGCAGACAAGTCTCTTGTTTCACGATGGGATGATTTGTGAGGTTTCAAAAGTAAGTTCACTTCTTTTCTTTCAGTGTTCACACGGATATAACTGCCATTTATAAGCACGCTCATAGTCATAACCAAAGCTAGCCAGAGCAGAAAGAAAAATATTCCAGAAATAATCCATAGTTCAATCCATGGTGAAACCAGATAAGTCTTTCTCAAAAAATTTAAAAAGTCTTGTACTTGCTGTTTAAAAGTTTTTGATGCTGGCGACGTCTCAGGCTCACTCAGATCCTCAGAAAACGTATAAAAGTTCATGAAATAGCCAGAAGCAGTTCTGTCAATTGTTGGAATTGCATAAGGATTTGTAGAAATCGCTGGAACCAGTTGGTCACTTGTTACATTGGTGTAGACAGGTGTATTTGGACGAACTGTTACTTGAGTTTCAAGAGGGATGAGTTCCATAGCATTGTTGCTCAGTCCTTCATCTGTTACTGCTGAATTCTCGATTGTTATGAGTCTCTCAGTCTGAACCTCTTGGATAGTAGCGAGAGGAGGGCGTCTGCTACTAGGTCGGAGTCCACGAGGCCTACTATTTAGTATTGGCCACATACTGTGGTTTGATGAGGTTGATGGACACAAATCTTTTCTCCTTTTTTCCAGCAAGGGGCGGCAGAAGTACTGTTCTTGTTCCGTGTACGGCTAGGACAGGTACTGGTTGTCTGTAAGAAGGTCCAAATACCTTCTTGTCCGCAATTTTCTCTCTGACTAGATCCCCAACTTTTGGAATCCAGACAGGCCTTGCTGGGACCGCCGGTTTTTCCCCAGTGGTGGTTGGCTGCAGGAACACGTTGCTTTGTTTCGATCTTAGTTCATTTAGATCCTGTAAAACAGCCAAACGATCTTTGATATTAAAGGGTTTATTTTTCACCACTGTGCCTTTACATTCTAGATCAGGCACCCACATTCTTGTCCCATATAGGACCTCATATGGAGTGACCCCCCCTAGAGAACTTCTTGGCAAATTATTTAATGAGCGTTGGACCCCATAAAGATGTTTGACCCACCCGTCACCCGAACCTAATACCCTAGCTGTTATAGACTGCTTTATGTCCCGGTTTTTCCTTTCCACAACAGAATTTTCCTCAGGATGAAACGGAGAGGAGTACCGCAATGCAACGCCCAGACTGGCCATGGCGTCTTTGTAAGCCCGAGAGCTAAACGCAGGGCCCTGGTCAGAATGTAGCGTGCCTATTGCGTATGTGCCGATAAAGACTCGCAAATCTTTTATAACAGTTCGAGCGTCAGCCGAGCGCTGAGGCCATATCCATTGGAACCTAGAGCATGAATCCACTGCGACCATTATATATTTATAGTTTCCGTCCCTTTGCAAGGGACCGCAGTGGTCCAGGTAAACACAAGCTAATGGTTTGTCTGAAATTAACAGGGGTGTCTGCGCAGGACGTTTCACTGTGGAGACTTTCATCTGTTGGCATATTCCACATTCTAGAACATAGTTCTTGGTCTGTTTCCTAATGCCAGGCCACCAATATCTTTGTTTCAGTAAAGATACTGTTGCAGAAATGCCTGCATGGGCAGAGGCTATCCCTTCATGTGCTGCTAGGATTAGTTCTAAATTAATCTACGTTCCTTGTTTGGAATTACCCTATCCCCCACTCCAGGGATTCGAGCAAAAGGAACGTTGTTCGCATCAATTACGTAAGAGTACTTGAGTGGAAACTTTTTTGGTAACGCTGCACCACTGCCTTTGCTCATAGCATTGACAGCCAACATTATCTCACTGTCTATTCTCGTTTTTGAACGAGTGATCGCAGCTACGGAAGCCGTCTGAACAGCCCCCTTTGCGGCTTCGTCAGCCAATGAATTCCCTGAAATGTGAACGCCATCATGTTGATGACTCAGCGTGTGTATCATGTGAGCCTTTGGTAGTTCGCTTTTTAACTGAACTACTTGTTCCCACAGCGTTTTATGCTTTATTGTTCCACCTTTTGCATCTTTGAACCCATTTTCAAGCCAAGTTTGTATATATTCATTATACGACTGCACACAGTAGAAAGAATCGCACACTATTAGTGTGGGGAATTCTCGATCTGTACTTTCAAGTGCCAGTTTGAATGCTTGTAGTTCAGCTCGCTGAGCTGTACAATCTCCTAGAGATTGGGTTTTTGTGACCATAGGTCTGAAGTTGCCATCGCGCATGCGACCTTTAACGATTGCGCACGCTGCACTGTAAGCTTGCTTACTCCCTGTAGCGGGTTGTGCGGATCCGTCAGTGTAAATTATGAATTCATACTGATCGAGAGGCAGAATTTCAGTGGGCAGAGGACATTCATGTTCATATTGTAGGAACGCTTGTGTTTTTAAATCAGGATCAAAAACATATTCAACTTCTGTTGCAGCAAGAGAATTAACCCACTGTATCCATCTAGGATGTAATGCTTTAGCATTTGGAATGCTCGCTTTAGTTACCGCCTCTAAAGCCGGTACTGGGGTTACGACAATAATGCGTTTCCCTTGGGCTAGAGCTCTTTCTTTTGCTACTGCAGTTTGAACTGCTGTCAGTATTTTTTCAGTTGAAGTGAAGCGCATTTCTGCTTGTGTATACAAATGAGATTTGTATGCAATTGGTACTTTTTCACCCTCATTAAATGTTAAGTAGGTGAATCCGCATTGACCCGAAATTATTCGGATCACTAAATTGCGTTGACTTACGCGTGTTTGTAAGTGATTTGTTGCTAACATGTTAGCTTGGAGTGAACGCAAGATTTCTGTGTGTTCCTGTGTCCAATTTTTGATTGAAAAATCAGGTTTGATTAATGCGTAGAGAGGTTTAACCCTTTCTGCGTAATTTAGAATGTATGTTCTTCCAGAATTTAGGAAGGATGGATTGTAAATTTTTCAGCGTATTTGGAGGTTGGAGCAGCGCACACCTTTCTAAAAAGTTGGCTGCCAAGCTCTTTCCTTCACTTGAAAGCTCATATCCTAAAAAAAGGACATTGAGATGGGCAATTCTGGATTTTTTAAAGTTGAACTTATAGCCCTCAGAGGCGAAGCCCAATATAATGGTACTCACCCTGTTCAAGTGTTTGTCCAGGTCATCGTCTGTCAGATAGATGTCATCGACATATGACAATGCCTCATTATCATAAATTTGTAGTAACTCTGTTACCCTCGCTGAGAATAACCCCGGGCTGTCCTTGAACCCTTGTGGGAGTCGACAAAATTGACGCTGGGTCCCCATTATTGAGAAAGCTGTCAAGTACCTGCTTTCAGGTGCTATATTTTGACAAAAGAAACCATTTGAGATGTCCAATGTGGTTTTATATTTTTTACGCACAATGTTATTCATTAATGCTGTACTATGTGCATTTTGCACTGCAAATGTTTTAGAACAAGTGTTTAAGTCAAGTGTCTGTAATCCAAAACTAGACGATATGTATTGTCTGGTTTGGAGACAGGAAACAAAGGATTGTTCATTGAAGAGGTGCATGTTTCAATCACCCCTTGGTATTCAAGTTGATCTAAGATCTCCCTGACCTGTTTTTTAGCTTCTTGCTTTATTGGGTACTGCCTCTGTGCAGTAGGTTCATTTTTTAGATATATTTTATGGTGAGGTGAGTCTTCATCCCATCCTACATGATTTTTGTATAATGCTGGGGCCTGGGCAACCGCCCATTTCCTGGCATAAGTATATTTTAGGTGAATTGGAATATGGTTAGAGAAGGCAGGCATAATAATGTCTTCGCCATGTGGGCACTCCCTGACAAATTGTGGTGGCCAGTCTTTTTCTGCTAGAAGTATGTCATAGCCCCTTGAAAGTTTTTCCCAAAAGAGTGCCTTCACCTGTCTAGGTATGTCTCCCTCCATCCGGAGTGTTATTTCATATAACTTTTGTGGAGTACTAACCCTGGTGTCTACAGTCTCAACTGTAATGTACTCATTCAAGTCCACTATCTCCAGAAGTTCCTTCAGGTTCTGGCGAGCTATTGTGACTTCTGCCGCACTGTCCAGCATTGTCTGAGCCCATTCTCCATTCTTGAGTTGTGTTCTCAGTATCCTCGGCATGTCTGATCTTCAGACCTGCTACCTTCTTCTTTGAGAATTGAGGTTTTGATTTGTTTTTCGGAACGTGTTTGTCGTCTTTCGATTTCACGCGTTCTTCTCTATGTTCTGACCGTCCTCTTCTTTCCGATGTCTGTGACGATATCTGAAAGGTACGAGAGGAACGTGTATCAGTATCTTGATACCTGTCAGGTTTTTTCAAATTATCCCTATTCCTGAGGTTATACCTCCTTTCAGAGGGCTCCTTTTGAGGAGACCTACCTCGGGATTGAGAACGTTTCTCGTTTGAATTATGTTTATTAGTTTCCCACTTCTTTTTAGAAGATGCAGGAGTTTGTTTAATAGAGTCCTTCTCAGGACTTTCTGATAGTTTTGGCTTCAATGGTCTTCCACCCAAACTATCTCTGCCTAATTCTGCATAAGATTGTTCTATTATTCTGGGTAGTTCTGTTTGATGTTCTGTAACATTGAATTCCCTTAATCGTTGGCGGATCGCCACTGCTGCTGCCTCCCCTTTAATATTAGATAATATTATTGTTGAGACCTGGTCGAAATTTTTCAGTAATTTCATACCTAAATTCAGAGCGGGCTCTGCCCCGTATTCGTTTTGAATTTGATTCAGGACATCTGGTATTTCTGCAATTGATGGAACACCATGTGTTTTAGTATAGATGGCAGCAAAGACTGAGCCCCAAGTGGTGCAGTCTTCCAGTTGTGGTGTGATCCCCATTGGTAAACAGATTGTTAGGATTCTGTGTTTCTCATAAGGGCTAGTATTAGGAAATACCGCTTCTATTTGAGTAATTTTTTGAGCTATCCAGAATGGAATTTGCTCACGTTTTGTGGGCATTTTACCCATGACTGCGTATAGAGTCTGTGGTGTAATTTTTAGTGTATTCCCCTGTTGAGGGGTTTGATTTGGAATTGTCAATGGTGGTTGGACTGTGAAAGCCCACATGACATATTGGACTAGTTGTGTGTAAATTTTTATTAACTCTTGTAGTTGAGTAAGTAACTCCTCGTCTGACATTATATCAAGGTCAGGATGAGGAGTGTAGCCGGCTAGAATCGGCCATGTTGCTCCTGGTCTACCTAGTGGACCGAACCTGGTAATGTTTTTGTGATGTTTTAGGGTGCCTTTAAACCAGAGCTGATGCTCCTGGTATGTTAGTGGAATTTCAATATCCTCGAAAGGAATATATTCCTCTGGTGGTTCAACTTCTTTGTAGAAGTGAAACACTCTTGTGACTGGATTTGATTCTGGGAATACTATCCATGAATAGAATACCTCTGTCTGAAAAGATTTGTGTGCCTCTATCACGAAAACTGCTCTACCGCCTCTTGGTGGTAGGCCGTGTTTTATAAGTTTTAGAGCAATGGCTCTTCTTAAGTTTGGATGAATGTCTATAACACCCTCCTCGGTTTCATTTAAACCTGTAATGTTAAAAGCTGTTACGACTGGTTGAGCCACAGCTCCACCGTTTTCGGTGTTATTGTCCCCGTTTATGGACATTTGTTTTTGAAAAATGTAGAACAAGTTTCAAGGAAACAAAAAGATAAGGTGCACAATATTTTGGAACACTGTATCCTTCAACGTTGAACAAACCAAACAACTAATATATAGGGTTTTTTGTCCTATTTAGTTATGGCGGATATTTAACCCTACCCACTCCAGACGTCTTATATAGTATGTGAGTAGGGGTCTCTGAGAAAAAAGCAAGACTGAGTTACTCAGTATCTAGCGTTAAATTACTGCCTTACCAAACGTTGGGCACCATGTAGTGTAGTTCCTATTTCCCTAATAGGCTCTGCGCATTGGAATAATATAACCTATAGGTTTGACATAGGACTAAGGTCGGTATGTCCCTATCGAGTATATTAAACTTAATTACTTGTTCCAGCTAGCTCAGAGGCCACTAGAAACTCCTTGAGAACAAGAAGGGAGTAGTTTCTGGCAACCGAAAAACATGACAACTTTGTTTCCCTTTAGAATCGGAACACATCTCAGAGTCGTGGAAACAATAGATAACAGTTTCACTTAGTCAATCGTGCATGCTTAGTTTTCTACAGAGTTACACAGAAAGGAAAGACGGGCGTTTCAATAAAGGGGTTTTATTGAACAGTCTTGTTTCTCGTGTAAGAGATATGTGCTGTTACGATCACAAGACAGTATGCAAGATAAATAATGTACAGCGTAAGCAGTAGAAATAAATAATACTGCGCTAGCATTATCTTTTAGCATATATTCACGTACATAAATAGCATGAGCTGAAAATGCGAGTACTCATACAATGCGTCTCTAAGCTAGTTCTACCCCAATGTACCTAACCTAGTCTAGGTGTAGGGAAAGGTAAGAAGTAGGTGGAGTATTCTCTAGTCTGGTATACTAAGAGTATTTTAAGTATAGTATGCCAAGTATGCCAAGAGTCCCTCTAGGTTCTAGTCAGCTCCATACCTTGAGAATGAGAGAGGTGGGAATCTCTTGCCGGATCTGGAACTCTAACACCCCACGAAGGGAGTCAGAACACTGGAAGCTGGATCCGTCTGCGTGCAGGAATGACAGCGTCTTCTCAGTGCGTCAGGCCGGGATACCGGCTCCTCTGAAGTCGAGGTCTCCTCTAACTTGCTTGGGCGAGGGAAGGTATATTTATACCTGATAGGTGCCTCGGAATGTTAGCATTGACGTGAAGTCGGACAGAGGAAGACGTCAGGAATGAACCCTTAAGGTATAATGGTTCATACATAATAGATGAGTTCTTGGAGAAATCAATAGTCCTGTGCTAGGGGAACTCCCGAAGCTTACGGGTCTGGTTTCTAAGAACTCGTTGTGACGTTAGGGTGGACGGATGTCGGTGACCATGCCTGTATTTGGAGTGCATGGTTAATGCCTAAATAAGGACAGGGATTCTATGCCTATATAAGGGCAATGCGAATTGTGCCTATATAAGGACATGATTCAGGAAAACCTATATACCGACACCTAAAGCGGAATACAACAACGTGAGAGCTGTGCTGATGACATACTACCCTTAGTACTACAAAGACAGCAACAGGCACCAGAGTTGCAACCAACTACAGTCACAAACGTGTCAAGATCTAGCTGACCTTTACTGGGGACATTCTTCTAACTTGTATAAGGGCACAATAAACAGGCAAAGCCTCTGTAGACACCGAGGGCCTGATTCACAAAAGTAAACCTACACTTTTGTGTGAATTTACTCTTTGTTATTCACAAACTATGAGTTAATAGTAAGTTTACAAATGTGAACACTCCGCAGTTGGGGCTGATAACTAATAAGGACAGGCCTATTGTGGCATCTCGTGCGTGTGTGGTGTTCTCTGCGCCCGCGCGCACTCTTGCCTTTTGCGATTGCCTTGTGCTGTGAGGTAGTCACGAGTGATACGTTGTCGCTCGTGGCTATTTCATATGTTGCAGGCTGATGGCAACGAGCTCTGCTCGTGAGATTGTGTTGTGGTTTAAATGGGGATGGGATTGTATGTATTGGGTGAACGTCCGTTATGATGGATTCTGACCTTGTACTGACTTCTGGATATTACTGTTCCTGTGTGGAATAAAGATTTACCTTTCAACAAGAAGATAACGTCTCTTCAGAGTGTTTCTCTACAAATCTTCCTTCATGGTGGCTCGAGTGTGGAGGCCACCATGAAGGAAGATTTGCAGAAAAACCCTCTGCAAGTCACTCGTGACTACTTTACAGCACAACAAGGCAATGGCAAAAGGCGAGAGAGCGAGCGGGAGCAAAAATGCCACACACGCATGCGATGCCACATATCTCCCCCTTTTTCAATGAAACAAAAAATATATATATATATTTATAATAATAATAAATAACAAATAAAAAGAAGTTAATAATATTCACCCTACAATATAATCCTGTAACTTCTTGGGTGGGTGCCAGGACCGGACACTCCTTGCCACATCCTTGGCACTGCTACTCACACCAGAACCACAGGTAGTCTCACCAACTTGTTCCTCCACATCTAGAAACACATTGCTTCCCTGTGGGTCTGAACACGTCCTTTCTCCTTTAAACAGGGAAACCCTGTTAAAATTCCGGACTCCCCCACCATTAATCTGCACAGAATTCCTGAACACTTCAATAATTCTGACAGGATCAGACCACACGGCACAACCTTTCCCATCAGTTTTTCCCTTCTTGATACGAACCAAATCACCTATTTTAATATCCAACACGTTTGAGTTTATATCAAAGATCAACAAGTAGAAATTCGGAAAAGAACCCCACAATATGGGTCCAAATATATCAGATCCAGCCTTGTAGTCTGTGAAAATAGCACCGCATTAGCCAATATGTAGGGCAAGCGGAAAGGAACATATCTTATAAACTATCCTATGTAACCTGAAAACACAAAGGTCATTTCCGGCAGTACTTGAGGCTATAAGACAATCCAGTCCGTGTCATGATAAGCACAGCGCAACGTGAGAACCATGGTGTTTATGTATACAAGAGCACGTACACACAATGTCCACACACAGATGCTCATCCGTTCAACCAATGGAAAGGCAGTATTAATGTCTAAAGGTCATATGTGGCAGCACTTGATATCATAAAACAATTCCATCCATATTATACTGGGCACAGCGCTACGCAAAAAATGTACAATGCGTGTATGCGGAGGCATGTGGACCCAAAGTACACATTCAAATGCTCACCCGCACAACCCACGGCAGAGCAATGCCAACGTCCAAAGATCCAAGGGGCCAACCCAAAGAAAAATGACCACACTCAAAAACATCAAATGCCCCCAAACCACCATTTCCCATATAGCGACTGGGCCCACCCACATGCGGCACCAACACAAGCTTCAACATTGCAAAAGCAAGCACCCATGCCAGCACAGAATCTCAAAACCAACGCGCCACCGCGCCGCCAATCAGCTTACCTGGATAATCTCCTTCCCGATGTCCGGCAAGTACGCCCAGTGTAAAGTGTAAACCGCTCGCCATATCAAATTCAATTTAAGCGATGTTGCGTGTACGCGCCACAACGTAATGACGTCAAACCTCTCTTTCAAGCTCGCCTAGCCTCAACAGATGAGACCACGAGAATGGCCGCCATCTTATACTTTCAAAAACACCCATTCACTCAATACAAAAGTATAACAACCCAAATATAAAGGATAATTATAACTACAACCGACATAGAAATAAAGTGTAAATACACTAATACAATAAGTAACGTGGTCCGGATTATCAATAATCCCAAAGAGAAGAAAAATTAAAACAAAAAATATTTACTAAAAGAACACGAAACATCGCGATTAGAGGTGTATAATAAATTGATATCAATCTGCCTCCGATCTGAGGGGGAAGTTCCTCATTATAAGTATAACATGAGTCACCCTTAGGACAAAGAGAACATAAAAGGGCGAAGTACACCGAAAAATGACGCTCCCTGTCATGTAAATGAAATAACCGCGTCAAACAAGGTCAGCCTGACGCGCTGTGCGATGTACACATCTACTATAAGTAGAATAACCCCAAATACAATAATCTAAGATCAAAGAAAGTGGTTCACTTCCGTGACACGATGTAAATCCAGTATAATCCATAATACACCTGTCATGGGAATAGTACACCAAATGGCGTAACTCACTAGGTGGACACTCAAAAATTAACAAAATGACACCTGCCATTGCTTGGATGGTCGCTAACTGCTGTCATAGCAAAACTAAATTACATATTTAGAATCACGGTCAATCAGACAATTAAAGGGAGTATCCATTTTGCGGGTATACACTCCTCAGTTCATACACAGGAGTCAATGTATTGTGTGAATGTCTTACAAATGGCCACTATTCGAACATCCTCCAAGTCCAATGAGGATTAGAACAAGATAAATTGTAATACATGACCAAGAACACATTCGTCCCAAGGTAATGCAAATAACTACAAAGGTAGACACAGAGAGTTCGAAATGGAAGGAAAGCGAGGATAGACCAATATGCATCCAAACTGAGAGGAAAGATAAAAAGTAAACAGATATGGATATAGAGTTTAGCCATTGTTGGTCTTGAGCCACAGAACATAATGGGTCGTGGTAGTTGTCAGAAAAGGCATTAAGTTTAAAGAGAGAAATCTTACAGTAATCATAATAAAGCACATCAAAGGCAATTTACTGTAAAAAGTAATGCATCGCCCCAACGGTATTGTGGCCAAGGATAGTAGCCTTCAAACGACAAATCCATTTTGACTCTGTTTGTCTGAGTAATAGCTCCCTATTACCACCTCTCTTACTCGCAGGGACATGGTCAATACCATGAAACCAGAAGGTGACATCCTCCGGGTGTTTATTATTGTAGTGATCCGTCATGGGGTATCTGTCGTCCTTATTTCTTAATGCCCTGCGGTGCTCCTGTATACGAAGCTTAAGGCAGCGTATCGTGCTGCCTATGTATATTAGTCCGCATTTGCAGCCAAGAACATACACTATATGGGTAGTATTGCAATTAATAAAGTGCCCAATAGTGTGCATTTTGGGAGTGTTATACGAAAAGGTCTTAGTTCTATTTCTGCCCATGGACAGATGCTGCATGTACCACAGTTGTAAAAGCCATTTGGTTTGGGCGGCAGCCAAGTATCATTATTTACAGGTGTAGTAACATAACTTGGGCATAGTGAGTTCCTCAATGATACCCCCCTCCTATACGTGATAGCTGGCTTGTTATTGATACAATGCTTGAGGCCAGGGATTTCTGTCAAGAGATGCCAATTTTTTCTAAAGATATTGAATATCTTATCGCTGTGCATAGTATATTGTGTGGCAAACCTAGCATTGCCACTGGTTGTCATATCCTTCATGGCCCTGGGTTTGTCCCTAAGCGTCCACTCTCTTTTTATCTGATATATTCTAGATTCGGCTTTTTCCAAAGTCCTACAGTCATACCCTCTTCTTAGGAATCGTTTTTTCGACTCAAGGATGTTTGCCTGAAAAACACCATCCTCGCTACAATTTCTCCTAATGCATGTCATTTCTCCAAAGGGGATGTTTTTAATGACAGAACTCGAATGTGCACTGGAAGCGTGCAGAACTCCATTGCACGCTGTCTCCTTTCTATACAGTGTACTTTGTATAGTGCCAAGTTGAATGTAGAATTTGATGTCTAGAACGTTTATGCTCTCCTTGTGGAAGGACATAGTGAGTTTGATATTAAATGCATTATTGTTAAGGAAGGAGAAATATTAAGGTAACTGGTCCACAGACCCCTACCAAAGACAGATGACATCGTCTATGTACCTCCACCAGAACACAATGAATTCCGTCCAGGGGGAGGCACTCTTGCCCCAGGCATGCTTCCTCTCATACCACCCCATAAAGAGGCAGGCATAAGAGGGAGCAACTCTGGAGCCCATTGCGGTCCCCTGTATCTGTTGGAACCAGCGATTGTCATGAAGGAAGTAGTTGTTCATCAATATGGTGTTCATCATCTCAACAATCATCTCGTTATATTCGTATAGCTCAGCACCCTCCCTATCCAGGAAGGATTGCACCGACATCAGTCCATATTTCCTCTCAATGCAAGTATAAAGACTTTCGACATCAAAGGTAACAAAAATAAGTTCCTCTGACCACTGAAAGTCTTTAAATTTGACCAGAATATCTTTACTGTCCCTAACATACGATGGTAAATTGAGAACATGTTTTTGTAATCTGAGGTCTACAAATTCAGATAGTTTTTCAGTGAGTGAGCCCACCCCTGAAATAATAGGTCTTCCTGGGGGGAATTGCCCTCCCTTGTGAATTTTTGGTAAAATATATATGCAAGGGAAGGTTGGACAGTCCACCCTCAGGTATCGAATTCGTCCTCAGTGAGAAGACAGATATCTTTCCATTCATTTAGCCTTGCATTGATCATACCTGCAAGGTTGGGGATGGGATTCCCAGCCATCTCCCTATAGCACAGATTGTTACTCAATTGACGTTCTGTTTCGTTCATATAGTCAAGGCGATTCATTACCACAACACTTCTGCCTTTATCGGCCTCTCTGATTACAATGCCTGAGTCACTACGCAATATGTTAAGTGCTTGTCTTTCAGGAAAGGAAATATTCCGGCGGGTCGTCGGTGTAAATTTACTGGGTATTTCCAGATATATAGGTCTTCCGAAACTTTATTATGAAAACCATCAATATTCGAATGATAGGCACTGGAGGGTACAAATCTGGACCTGGGACGTAGTCCACTATCCATATTGGCATCCTGTGTGATATTAAAATCTTCTAATAGAGATGGAATATCATATACCCCATCTTCACTGAGTGACAATAAACATTGTACATTGCGAACATCGGCGATAGTATGTGTTCCAATTTTCTTAACCACAGGTACTTCCCCTGGCTCAAAGACCCTATTTGAAAAGTAATCTTTAAGCTTGAGTGTTCTTGTGAATTTATATAGATCTACATGGATATTTGAAAAATCCCCACTCTGAGTGGGGCAAAAATTTAGACCCATACTTAGCAATTTAATTTCATCTTCATCAAGAATTTTATTTGACAGGTTGACAATTTTCAAATCTTGATTATCAATTGTTACACCATCAGGATTGTTGACATCACATCTTATGTTGTATGGACCTTCTTGGCCCTTGTCACAGCATTCACCTTGTCGGCCGTTCCTCCCTTGGAACCTCCCCTTTGACCTCCTACCTCCCCTCCTGGTTTTGACTGGTCTTTTTTTTGTTGTAATCTGTTGCTTATACGCAACTTGGCGAGTTCCTAAAGGGATCTCTTGTGGGGTGGTATTAGATGCGGTGCTACTCTGTGATGAGACAGAAATATTACTCACTGAGCGGGTGTCATCGCTCTCATCCCTCTCTTCTCTATTTCTTTTTTTCTCATCTACTACCTGAACACTGTCAAATTTCTTCGCGAAGGTATATACTCGGCCATCGCAGTAGTCCTTATCATCTCTTTTGATTTTTCTTAACTTTTTCTCCTTAAGGTAAACCTGATGGTTATCCATAACCTGTTTCAAAATTGCATAATTCTTTTCAATTAAGTCTTTCTGTTCCATCTCATTAATTTCTTTCTCAATTGTTTCTATCTCTCCCTGAAGTTTCTCCCCCTTTTCCAAAGCATGTCTTACTAGGATTTGCATCATAGTTTGTGATGCTCCCTCTAAGTTACTTTCCCATTCTTTTTACAGGTCTTCGCTTAATTCTTCAAAGGTGGGAAAGATAAGAATTCGTAACCCTCTCGGAATTTTGTGATTGCCATTTATTGTTGGAGGGTTACTCCATCCCACCAGCGACTTGACTCTTGCTTCTTGAGCCGTTCTAATCTAAGGAATAACGTTTTGAGGCTAGCATAATTAGAAACCCCCTGTGTCACTGATTGCTTGGGAACACTTGTTCCAAAAAGATTTTGCGCCATCTCTTCACGGCCATCATTAAATCTAGGCATATTATAACAACTTGTAGCTATGGGATGAGTGCAAAAACAGTCCACAATATAGATACAAAAAGAACACTCTTCACAACGGCTGACCCAAGGTTCAGCACATCAATCCCTGTCTATGAAAAATTAAGAGTCCTGTGCATCAGCTTCCGGAACCCGCCGCCGTTGAGCTCCACTGGAAACCAGAAACAGTCAATTCTTAGAGAATGGAAGGTGCACCAGGAATGAAGTCAGAGCCATAGAAGTAAGTCCATCAAATTCCTTTATTATTCATGGTAGCAAAAAATGGGCATCAGCCAACGCGTTTCGTTCCAATGAAGGAATTACATCAGGGCTGAAACAATTTACACAAGACATAACGTAAGTCATGACGCACAATAACTAACAAAATATAACATACATATGTATTCATAAACATGTAAAAAACATGTAAAAAAATGTTAAAAAAACCACGAGAAGTAACACACATTATCCAGTTAAAATCACAACATCATAAGACGGCCCACAAATATATATAAAGTACATACAAATATATTACATATATATATACACACATATAAAATCCAAATGAAAAGAGAAAAAGGAAAACAAGAGAAATATAAAGACCCAATATTTACATTAAACCCACAGTTAACAAACATGTGGTATTGTCACCACACATACATAAAATTTTTCCGAATAAATAGATAAATGGAAATACATATTCTACATCATTCTTCAAAAAGCCAATGTTTAGGAAAAGGGGAAAAAAACAGAAGAACAACAGAATAGAGCACAGGGTGATTCAGAATTGCAATTGCAAACGTTATGCCTCATATCTCGCCTTTGTATACAGAGTGGAATATCCAACACGTTTGAGTTTATATCAAAGATCAACAAGTAGAAATTTGGAAAAGAGACCCACAATACGGGTCCAAATATATCAGATCCAGCCTTGTAGTCTGTGAAAATAGCACCGCATTAGCCAATATGTAGGGCAAGCGGAAAGGAGCGGTGGAGCTTGCTCTGTCCTAAGCTCGTTTCCCACGTCGACCACGGTGGCATACCTACACGGTATACTTCTATTTGTCCTGTCCTATGTTCAAACAATGCACAATACTCTCATCAACCTGAACTAGCTCCGTTGGTACTATAGCAAAGTACACCCTAGCTTACACAGTCCATCCCTAACTAATCTTTCTTTTCCTTGGGTGCACCGTCCCCCAGCCGACGGCGCAAATTGTACCTAGTGACTCCAGGCACAGAAGGATCAACAAAAAGAGGCTCCTGGATAGCTCGTATTTCCGGAGGAACAGCTGCATTCAGCACATCATCATTTTCCTTGTTTGTTTGCGTCCAGGTCAACCTCGCATCACTACAAGGGACAAACCGAGGTACCGTCTCGCACTCAGAGTCTCCTACTCCATCCTTCACCTACTGGTCGTAAGGCAAAGGCAAAGGGATTCTGTGACAATGGGTCGAATGAATCCAATTCTTACAGCCAGCGACCTTAACTGCAGTGCGTGTGGCCAAGAGGACTTGGATGGGCCCCTTCCAACACGGCTCCAAACTTTTCTTCCACTGGAAGTTCTTGATGAGAATAAAGTCACCAGGCTGAATGTCATGCCCGGGCTCCTCTGGTGTAGCTGGCAGGGTGTCCCGGACCTGTTGGTGAATAGAATGCAAACTTTCGGTTAACTGGCCAAGATAATCAATTAACAATGGGTACTCGATATCAGAAAACCATTGAGGGCGCGGGACACTCCAGACATTTGCCGGGCGTCCAAACACGACCTCATACGGTGACAATCCTGTCCTGGAATGAGCTGTCGCTCTGGTTGACAAAAGAGCTAATTGTAAAGCATCTGGCCATTTTAACCCTGTCGTCTCCTGAATTTTTGCCAGTTTGAGTTTGAGAGTACCATTGTACTTCACAACCAAACCTGCTGACTGTGGATGGTTGGCAGCATGAAACTTCTGCTTTATGTGCAAACCATCACAAACTAATTGAATCACTTTTGCATTAAAATGGCTTCCGTTATCACTCCAAATCAATCTGGGCAAGCCGAAACGAGGAAAGAACTCCTTCAGGAGTACCTTCGCAGTCGTTTTAGCAGTATTATCTTTGGTGGGGTAAGCCTCAACCCATTTGCTAAATGCACATACAACCACCAGAACATACTTCAAATTATTGCATCTTTCCAGTTCGATATAATCCATCTGGAGAACTTCAAAAGGAAAAGTGGGTGGTGCAAAGTTACCAGACGGTGAAGGGGTACCCTTTCCAGGATTGTGCATCATGCACACCATACAGTACTTCACTAAATGTGCAGCTGTCTTAGGAATATTATCATTTTGCCATACAGGGTCTAACAACTTGCAAATACCCTTAGCACTGATATGAGCTGGGCCATGGGCCATCGTAACCAAAGGGAGAACAGATGCATCTGGCAACATACATCTCTGCTTCCCTGACTTATCGATCCAACATCCCTCATCATTCAATTGTGCTGTACTTTCCTGCCATACCGCTAATTCTTCTACTGTGGCCTCGCTTTGTATCTCCTTTACATTCTCAAGAGTGTCCTCAAACATGACAATCTCAGGCACCCACCTAGCCGGACCTGCTACAAAAGTTCTTTTCATCTTTGTCCGGGCCGTTTCCTTAGCTGTCTGATCTGCAAAGGCATTTCCCCTACCTACATCATCGGTGATCTTCCGGTAGGCGCTACACTTTACTATGGCCAACTTCTTAGGGAGTGTCAAAGCAGACAAAAGTCTCAATATAAGGTGTCCATGCTGGATTTTGGTGCCATGGGAAGTGAGAAACCCTCTAGCAGCCCAGTCTCCCAAAATTATGGGTGACCCCGAAAGCGTACTGGCTGTCAGTATAAATATTGACAACCAGTCCCTCACTCAACTCACAAGCTCGAATTAAAGCAGCTAGCTCAGCAGCTTGCGCTGACTGATAAGGAACACAAGATGTCACTATTACTGTACGCAGTGTGGTGATAGCATAAGCCGCAGTTGTAGTGCCATCTGGTAATTTGAAACAAGAGCCATCGACATATAGTTCCCCTTGTGGGTCAGATAAGGGAACATCAGTCAGGTCTACCCGTCCTTTCGTCTCTTCTTCCGACCGGAAGACACAATCATGTGTATCGACTTCATCACTCTCGGAAGGGAGGGGGAGTAACGTGGCTGGATTCAGAGTGGCACATCTTTTAATCGTAATATGCTTAGCAATTCATAACCAGTAAGATGTGCGTTGGTGTGCTGTGTCTTTGTCTTATTCAGAAGTGTGTCCACAGTATGGGGTACCATAACTGTGAGGTCAGTATCAAGCACGAGTCCAGCTGATTGTCTGATTGAAGTGGCCACAGCCGCGACCGCTCTTAGACAATTCGGGAGGGCTCTCGCGACTGGATCAAAGACAGCAGAGAAATAAGCACACGGCTGTTGCTTATCTCCAAATTTTTGTGTTAAAACAGAAAGCGCACAACCAGCCATCTCATGGATGTACAACACAAATGGTTTGCCATAGTTTGGGGTGCCAAGTACTGGAGCCGAACAAAGCGCAGTTTTCAATCGCTCAAAAGACTGCTGACATTTGGGCATCCAAGGCAAAGGCTCATGCACTTCTTTCACTGTTAGAGCAAGCAAGGGTTTCATTAATAAAGAATAGTTAGGTATCCACTGCCGACAGTAGGAAGTGATACCTATAAAAGCACGCACATCTTTCTGAGTCTATGGAGTAGGCATCTTAACAATGGTACTGATGCGCTCAGGGGTCAACCTCCTACCCTCCTTCGACAGTAGGTGACCTCCTGTGGACAATACTGGAATTTAGAAAGGGAAACTTTATGTCCATGATGAGCCAAATGTAACAATAATTTAACTGTACTATCTTTACAACCCTGCTCTGTATCAGAAGCGATGAGCAAGTCAACAACATACTGCACCAATACATTACCTGAGGGAAGCGAAAGGGAATCCAACTGACTCTTTAAAGCCTGACTATAAATACTGGGACTCTCAGTATAGCCCTGAGGAGCTCGACAAAATCTAAAGCTCCTTCCACCTAGGGTGAACCCAAACAAATATCTACTATCTGGATGAATAGGAATACTAAAGAATGCATTTTTCAAATCAATGACAGAAAAGAATGTAGCAGTGGAAGGAATCATTGTCAAAAGCGTAGTAATATCTGGAACCACCGGAAACTGAGGAACCACTATTTTATTAACTACATGCAAATCAATCACAAAACGGTAAACATCTTCATGATCATCAGGGGAACTTGAGGGTGTCCGTTTAAGTATCGGAAGAATGGGACTATTACAGTATTAGCAGACGTCTCTTCTACTACTCCTTTCTTGATCAAGTCCTGAATAATCTGTAACAAGGCTCGTTTCCTGCTTGTGGTATTTTATACTGGGGAATACGAGGCAGAATAGCATTGCCTTTAACCTGCATCGAAACCGGTGGTATATGCAACAGCCCTACGTCTGTGTCACCTGTCGCCCACAGGGTGGGTGGCACGTCAGCAAATTCAGCAGGAAGGGGGAGAGACAGGCACTGTTTGGTACTCACACTTGGGCCCATCGTCATATAAACACCTTCCGGGAACAATAGATAGTAGCTTGTAATTTCTCCAACAAATCCAATCCCATCAAATTCTCACCACAATTAGATGTCAGCAAAAATGGGGAATCCACAGTAAAAGGACCAATAGTCAATGCAAGGGGTTTCGAAATGGGACTTACAACCGGTACGCCTGAAAAACCTACCGAAACATTAATATGGCCAGACAGGCCAGACAGGCCCCAGGGACCATGTTTCAAGAAACAGAACTTTTTGTCGCACCTGTGTCCACCAAAAATTCCTTAGTCGAACCTTGTAGTTCCGCTTTCACATAAGGCCCACGCTGGTCTACAGGTATCGGAACTGGTCCCCCACTCTGTCCCTGGCAATCCTAGTTATAAGACATCCCTGTCGCTTCATCCATATGATAGTCATCATGGTAGTACTGCCCTTTGCAAGGGTCTTCAAAATAATTATTATCCGAATGACCCTTTGATGCTGCAGCGTTCTGAGCCCTATCAGCCCCACCAGCTCCACGACCCCGTCCACGAGAACCACGTCCTCCAGGGACCGCCACCTTCTGCAAAAGCACGGGACACTCGCTACGCCAGTGACCCTCCTCCTTACAATATGCACACTGATTCGGCCCCAGAGGCGTCATGTTTGGCTGCCTACTAGCGCGTGGAAGCTGTCGGGCAGAACCACCTCGTCCTCTACCATTCCCTCTAAATGCTTGTTGCAACAACACCTTTGTCTTCAAATCCTTATGCTTTTTCTCTGCCCTTTCTTTCTCCTCATTGTCCCGATGTTCATAATATTGAGCCATATTCAAAATAACAGAAGGGGAAGAGGTGGACCAGGTACTTTCAGAAGCCTGTAAACGAGTTGCAATTTCAGGAAGTAAATTAGAAACAAACCTATTGACAAACAGCCGAACACCTCTCTCAATAGAAAGATCCTGCCCACTGTAATCCAAAAATGTATCCTCAAACCTAGTGAAAAAATCAGACACACTCTCATCTTTCTTATGTCGACAAGCCGTCAACTTGTCCCAATCTACTTTCCTCGGCGGAATAAGAGAATGCATATGTAATAATGCGGCCTGGCAAAGCAAGTATCTCTGCTCAGCGCTTATCACCTGGCTTTCTTTCCTGATCCCATGCTTTAATTTGATCTCATGTACCACCCAATTCTGCAACATGATCCTGAGTATGAACCTGCCTCCAAATATCAACCAGAACAAGAAGACCTAAAAACATTTCAATATCAGCAAGAGTCATTACCGTTGAAGAGGCGGCTTCAGTCAATTCTTTATAATAAGCAGTAGGATTTTTTTCTAGGGTCAGGCAACTGAGTCTTAAGGGGCAAAACCTCACTTCTCTTCCATGGAGTATAAACCCATTGTTCTTGAAACTCGGCCGCTCCACCAGTTCGAGTGACATTACCACGCTGATCCATTAACTCTGGTATCTCTGGGTGATATATAGGATGAACCTCTCGCATCGGAAACTGAGATACCGTGGTAGGACTCTTGTCATACAACCTACCTCTATAATCAACCAACTTGGTAATGTTCCCAAAAACATGGCCTGGGTCCAAACCACTGGCATACACATGGTCTCTAATATCGAATAAAATTTGTGGCGCATCATCCCCAAAATGTTGCTGCCAAAGGCCAATCAACGTAAAGGACATATGTTTAAGAGCATGCTGCTGTATAAAAGGCTCATAATCTTTCATCACACTCCAAACATCCTTCACACTGTAAATGGGATTACGACCCCACTGCGCGGCTTGATTAGCTACTACCTTCTTCTCTTCATCCCCCACTGCAGACCATACAATAGGGCCCATACGCTCACTAAATTTGATCAAATCTCTATCCTCAAATCCACGTATTGGCGTCTCAGCACCCAATAATGTTGGGAAATGAACCATCAAAGATGGAGAAACAACATAAGTACTGGGTAAAATCGACGCAGGTGGTTGCGCCGGGGGAGAGAGAGCTGGAGATAGGGATGCCGAAACAATAGGTGTAATAGGTGTGCTAACAGTCGCAGTTGCCACAGATGGCGAGGGCAAAGAAGGAGGAGGAGGAGGAGGAGCTGAAGCCGAAACCATCGAAACAACGGCGGCAGAAACAGGGACAGTTGGAACAGTAGTAGCAGGCTGCTGCGATGGCGAGGGGATATGGGGGCGGGGTCGGGTGTCTAATAATTCCTCCACAAAAGTGTCATTTTCCTCCTGAGCCAAATACGATTTATCAACATGCAATCGAAATCTCCTATCTTCACACTCAACTCCCTTTTCCTGTTTTTCTTTATTATATGCTACAGCTTTCTGAGTCAGTGTCTGCATCATCCCCTCCCGTGCATCTTTTTCCGCATTCAATCGTCTCTGCCTAGCTGCTTTCTGCCACGTTCTGAGGGAATCAAACACAGATTGTCTACTTTGTTTCTTAAATAACTGTTCCTGTAAATACCCAATCTTTTGTTCATCAAAAGTGCCCGTCAACGGCCACTGCAACTCGGCATTGTCTCTAGTATATTTGTGCCATAATGTACTAAACATAATAGGGCCAGGACCATGCTTCACATACATATCAAAATTTGGAGTGCCTTCTGGAGGCGCCGGGTGAGCTTCTTCCAATCGAGCATCTGCAGAACAACAGCGACAGCACAAAGAGAACAATTTACTGATCCCAGGCATTCTCAAAAGAAAACAAGTTCACCTTATGCCTGGGAAAGCAATTGCAAATGCTTTTACCCCAAACACGGTCCTCAGACCGTACCAAATTCAGACCAAAATGGTACCATATCCACAAAGAACTAAAACAAACTCACCTGATACATGCAGGTCAAGCGAACTAATTCTCCAGGGCCGACTCTTCAGACCAAACGGTCAGATCCAAGGGTTTTGCCATCATGGACTCCAGTCAGGATGACCACTGGGCGAGGCACCGTCCGGCAGGACAGAAGGGGCAGCTGCGAGCAATCAATGCTCCTTATACAGGGATCCCTGAACCGTAAGTGTGACCCGACGATGGCCTCGACCTCCCCCCCCTGTCTGCGGAAGGGGATGGGTCACTCACTCAAAGGAGTCCCTGTTCGGGCGCCAACTGAAGGAAGTGATCCGATTCGCGTCACCTGGGTCACACAAGACCACCTCTCAGCCTTCCATACCAAATGAAGAGTCGGTCAGACAGTAGAGAATACAAACCAAATATCTATTTATTTCAGGTGCACTCAGAGTGGAGCCCAGTCTGCCCAGTCGCTATGAGTGCTGCAGAGGGACTGACATCAGCAAGCATAGAGATACAATATGTACATTTCAAAGCCATTGAAGGCACGCCCATAATGGAATTTTCCAAGCAGATGCAGCTAAACAATGAAGTACAGAGTATAAGTTTCGATTCTAAGGCCGGGCACACACTATCTACTACTCAAGGTCGTTCTGCCCGTGCCTGCCACTAGACAAGTGGGAGAAGGCCTCTATCTAGTGGGAAAGGTATGCGCTAATAAGAACAGTCTATTCATTAGAGAAGCAAAACCCAACCTCGGGGAAGAGAAACTTAACAGAGGCCTTTTCTCAGAATCCACGAAGAGTTAGTTTTGATTATGACTCAAAATGGCACCCAAATAGAAAATGGTGCCGCGAATGCTAACTTACACACAATTATGCATAAACGAAATCATTTCTATACTAACAATTATTATATATATATATTTTTTTCGTTTCATTGAAAAAGGGGGGAGGTGTGTGGAATCTCGTGCATGTGTGGCGTTCTCTGCACCCGCACGCATCTCGCCTTTTGCCATTGCCTTGTTGTGCTGTGAAGTAGTCACGAGTGACAATACATTGTCACTCGTGGCTATTTCATATGTTGCAGGTTGATGGGCAATGAGCTCTGCTCGTGAGATTGTGTTGTGGTTTAAATGGGGATGGGATTGTATATATTGTGTGAACGTCCGTTATGATGGATTCTGACCTTGCACTGACTTCTGGATATTACTGTTTCTGTGTGGAAAAAGATTTACCTTTCAACAAGAAGATAACGTCTCTTCAGAGTGTTTTTCTACAAATCTTCCTTCATGGTGGCCTCCACACCTATCTTTTAATGTACAGAGTTTTCCACCCCGACTGTGGAGTCTCTGCAATCTTTAACTTACTATTAACCCATATTTTTTGATTGCCAAAAAAAGAATAAACTTACACAAAAGTGTAACTATCATTTGTAAATCAGGCCCTGACTGCCTATCTCTGGGACACTGGGTGAAATTTATATGTGTTGCTGAACATACAAAAGCTTTATCTATGCAATTGAGGGAATCTTCAATCATCCCTGTAAAGTTATCTTTAAACCACCCAACTTTTGACCAGGCTCATAGAAGTTTAAATTATGCTGGCAAAATATATGGAATTTCAGAATTTCACAGTTTTTGAAATTCACAAAATTTCTCAAAATTTTGCTTCTGCAATTTTCCATAATTTTTACGAGACTGACTTGTACAGAAAAAGTCTTGCCATGAGATATTTTCTGATTGAACCAGTCTTCAATCTATAACTCATGTTACTTTTTAAGGGAGATATGCACTTGCATGAAAAAAGTCACACAAAGTTCTGGTACACAAAATTTCACTCTAAAAGTGTGATTCTGTATAATTTTCTCAAATGTTTATGAAAAGAATTCTACAATTTCACACACCCTACTTTTGCTCTAAGTGACTGGCCATATATAATTTAGGGCCTGATTACGAGTTTGGCAGATGGGATACTCTAAACACACAACAAGGAAGTAAGACTATTAATGCTAGATCGCTGAAAATTAATAAGGTCCCAGGGAGAATACCCAGGTATATAAAACTGCCCTCACACACAGCAAGCTGTGTCATGCTTCATCATAGGGCTGCTAACACACCTCCTCATTAGCCAACGTTGGAGGTGGAGCAATAGGGAGGGGGAAGACAATACAACACATAAAGAAAATGCAAAACATGGGATCAAAATATGTGAATAAAGGTGCAGAAATAGTGAGTAAAACTGGATCACGGGATATCCTCATTCCAAATTTAATTATGGACTCCCTAGTCCAGAGTTAAAAGAAAGGGGCCACAAATATGACCAGTGGATGAAGGTGAGGTGAATTATAATGAATCACCTACCCCTCCACTCTGCAAACAAATGTCGACATGTTTCAGCCGAATCAAAGGATTCAATGAATCATTACCCCGGCTTTCTTCAGGACTTCACATGAAAGAAAAGATCCCAAAAGAACTAACCCTAGCTCCTCAGTCCAGGAGTAGGGAATAGACACCCCTTATTGAGGAATACTACCTACTCATGTGTAGGGATGATTTCCATGGGGAACCTGCAATAAAACCCATAAAAACAAGTATCAAGTGACATAGTGTTGACTTTCGTGTAAAAGGTGACAACAAGTAACCTGGGTAGTGCACCCGGACCCATTAAAAACAAACAGCGATCAAGCGGTGGGCGTTATCACAACGCTTTCGGACATAACCTATCAAGTTAGCCTCATAGCGTAAGTGGAAATACCACACACGTCCCACTAGGTGCCATTACACCCTATAACATAATATTAGGTCATTGTACCCTTTGGCAAGTTTAAGAGATCCAACCATCACTGCTCAGGAGAAAAGGTAGACACACAACCAAGTACTTGCTCTCACCGAGTATATTGAAGTTCAACACTCGAACTGACAGGGGAGTGAGAACAACTCTCTGTAGTCAAACTCTGTAAGACACAATAAATTGGATTTAGAATATACACACCATACAACCATCGGTATCAGGGATGGTCCAGTGGCCATACTCCATATCAGCATCGTGATCTGACATCGTAATAATAGTTATGCAAATAAAACGAGCACCCCCGGTCAGCCCATTACGAGCGGTATCAAAACGCCCATAAAAAACCCTGGGGCAATCTCTTCACTATCTGCCCCCTCAAATCTACACTTACTACATGAAGACGAGTATTTGCCCATCGGGACCGGGACAACCTCGTCACTGACTGCCCCCTCGGATCTGCACTTACTGCATCAAGGTGAGTTGTTTGCCCCCAAACGGTCCCTCCCGTCGCCGCGTAGGTCACCGGCAACGCTGATCTGCAAATGTTTTAAAGTTGTGTCTCCCTAGGCTACGCAAGGCTATGCATGTACGTTGGACGCCTCCATTGGCTGGTGTTACGTGGCCGGGGAGGACAACTAGACCGCTGCCCGTCAAACCCCATGATGGTAGAGGAAAAATGTAACGCTCTATCTGCGCGTATGCATGGGAGAAAAACTATCCCTGGATCGGCTATGATTGTACAAATACCTGCAATCCCTAATCGTATTAGGTGCCATATATATAATATTTAGGGATTAAAGGATTAAATGGAGGGGCCCCTTCTCAACCACTCTTGACCCGTGCAAAACCTCCTCTATTCTACTAGTATTTTTAGAAGTGTATAAGCGGATGAAATGGGTAAAAGAAAATTAAATTAAATTAAAATCTTTACCATAACATTCATCGGGAAACCCTTAACGAAGTGACGTCATCACAAAGTGAAATACAACCATCGCTCTTAATGTCAGGGTACATAATCCTGGTTACTAGCTGCAATCAGAGTGATGGATACCTCAATAAGCGGGCTGCCCTACAATAAAGGAAGGTAAGGACACTTGTAAGGGCCCAAGATAGGAAGGCATCCGTCTGCACAATGTGGGAACCCAGTCTAAACCGCTAAAGCAAAAGCGAGGCCAATATCCAGGGAGGCAAGGTGTAATATGACCACCCACTCGTATACACCACTTCGGGGTCCCTCCATGGTCTTAAAAACTCCAGAATGGTCACTCATAAATTATTTAGAGTTGACCAAGGGATCTCATCGTTGAGCCCCTCAACATGGCTCCGGACTCTAAAAATCCACTTTTGTTCTCTTAGGAAGAGGGCATGATCCGGATTACGTGTGGTACTGATATTTGGCTTATCCAGAATCGTCCATTGGAAATCTTCGGCCATGTGCCCTCTCTCCTTAAAGTGGCTGGTCAGTCGGCTCACTGTTCTCTGGCACCTAAATGTCGACCGATGTTCCATGATTCTTATCTTCACCTTTCTTGTCGTCATGCCGATGTAAACAAGATTGCATGAACATTTCAGCATATATATGACATTGGAGCTATTACAATTAGTATGCTGTCGTTGCTCCCACGGATACTTCAATCCTACATCCTCAAATTTGGTGTTAGTAGTGAGATGACACACGTCACAACCACCACATTTAAAATGTCCTAAGATAGGGGGAAGAGGTGTCTGTGTGTTCTCCATCGTGGAGGGATGGCAGTGTCTGGTAGGGAACACTCTCGGTCTAGTATGTACCAGCTGGTCCCTGATGTTTTGACTCCGTTTAAATGAAAAGAGTGGTTTTTCCAAAGCCAGGCCATACTAATTGTAATAGCTCCAATGTCGTATATATGCTGAAATGTTCATGCAATCTTGTTTACATCAGCATGACGAGAAGAAAGGTGAAGATAAGAATCATGGAACATCGGTCAACATTTAGGTGCCAGAGAACAGTGAGCCGACTGACCAGCCACTTTAAGGAGAGAGGGCACGTGGCCGAAGATTTCCAATGGACGATTCTGGATAAGCCAAATATCAGTACCACACGTAATCCGGATCATTCCCTCTTCCTAAGAGAACAAAAGTGGATTTTTAGAGTCCGGAGCCATGTTGAGGGGCTCAACGATGAGATCCCTTGGTCAACTCTAAATAATTTATGAGTGACCATTCTGGAGTTTTTAAGACCATGGAGGGACCCCGAAGTGGTGTATACGAGTGGGTGGTCATATTACACCTTGCCTCCCTGGATATTGGCCTCCCTTTTGCTTTAGCGGTTTAGACTGGGTTCCCACATTGTGCAGATGGATGCCTTCCTATCTTGGGCCCTTACAAGTGTCCTTACCTTCCTTTATTGTAGGGCAGCCCGCTTATTGAGGTATCCATCACTCTGATTGCGGCTAGTAACCAGGATTATGTACCCTGACATTAAGAGCGATGGTTGTATTTCACTTTGTGATGACGTCACTTCGTTAAGGGTTTCCCGATGAATGTTATGGTAAAGATTTTAATTTAATTTAATTTTCTTTTACCCATTTCATCCGCTTATACACTTCTAAAAATACTAGTAGAATAGAGGAGGTTTTGCACGGGTCAAGAGTGGTTGAGAAGGGGCCCCTCCATTTAATCCTTTAATCCCTAAATATTATATATATGGCACCTAATACGATTAGGGATTGCGGGTATTTGTACAATCATAGCCGATCCAGGGATAGTTTTTCTCCCATGCATACACGCAGATAGAGCGTTACATTTTTCCTCTACCATCATGGGGTTTGACGGGCAGCGGTCTAGTTGTCCTCCCCGGCCACGTAACACCAGCCAATGGAGGCGTCCAACGTACGTGCGTAGCCTTGCGTAGCCTAGGGAGACACAACTTTAAAACATATGCAGATCAGCGTTGCCGGTGACCTACGCGGCGACGGGAGGGACCGTTTGGGGGCAAACAACTCACCTTGATGCAGTAAGTGCAGATCCGAGGGGGCAGTCAGTGACGAGGATGTCCCGGTCCCGATGGGCAAATACTCGTCTTCATGTAGTAAGTGTAGATTTGAGGGGGCAGATAGTGACGAGATTGCCCCGGGGTTTTTTATGGGCGTTTTCATACCGCTCGTAATGGGCTTACCGGGGGTGCTCGTTTCATTTGCATAACTATTATTACGATGTCAGATCACGATGCTGATATGGAGTATGGCCACTGGACCATCCCTGATACCGATGGTTGTATGGTGTGTATATTCTAAATCCAATTTATTGTGTCTTACAGAGTTTGACTACAGGGATTTGTTCTCACTCCCCCGTCAGTTCGAGTGTTGAACTTCAATATACTCGGTGAGAGCAAGTACTTGGTTGTGTGTCTACCTTTTCTCCCGAGCAGTGATGGTTGGATCTCTTAAACTTACCAAAGGGTACAATGACCTAATATTATGTTATAGGGTGTAATGGCACCTAGTGGGACGTGTGTGGTATTTCCACTTACGCTATGAGGCTAACTTGATAGGTTATGTCCGAAAGCGTTGTGATAACGCCCACCGCTTGATCGCTGTTTGTTTTTAATGTGTCCGGGTGCACTACCCAGGTTACTTGTTGTCACCTTTTACACGAAAGTCAACACTATGTCACTTGATACTTGTTTTTATGGGTTTTATTGCAGGTTCCCCATGGAAATCATCCCTACACATGAGTAGGTAGTTTCCTCAATAAGGGGTGTCTATTCCCTACTCCTGGACTGAGGAGCTAGGGTTAGTTCTTTTGCGATCTTTTCTTTCATGTGAAGTCCTGAAGAAAGCCGGGTAATGATTCATTGAATCCTTTGATTCGGCTGAAACATGTCGACATTTGTTTGCAGAGTGGAGGAGTAGGTGATTCATTATAATTCACCTCACCTTCAACCACTGGTCATATTTGTGGCCCCTTTCTTTAACTCTGGACTAGGGAGTCCATAATTAAATTTGGAATGAGGATATCCCTTGATCCAGTTTTACTCACTATTTCTGCACCTTTATTCACATATTTTGATCCCATGTTTTGCATTTTCTTTATGTGTTGTATTGTCTTCCCCCTCCCTATTGCTCCACCTCCAACGTTGGCTAACGAGGAGGTGTGTTAGCAGCCCTATGATGAAGCATGACACAGCTTGCTGTGTGTGAGGGCAGTTTTATATACCTGGGTATTCTCCCTGGGACCTTATTAATTTTTAGTGATCTAGCATTAATAGTCTTACTCCCTTGTTGTGTGTTTATGGCATTATAGGAGGTTGAAGTGGGACTTATATTCCTCCAACCCCGTCATATCTTTTTGTTTGTTTAAGATTGGATACTCTGTCACAAACTTGATGGATATCCCATCTGCTGTATTACAAGTTCCATGGGATATAATGGAATTGTAATATGGCGACTGAATATCCTTCACGTTTGTTACACAGTAACTCTGTCCACCAAACTCGTAATCAGGCCCTAAATATTTACCAATTAACAATTCTTTTTATAGAGTGGATTTAAGGAGAACTTCAAAACCTGTGCATATTGTTTTTTAAATCCAGTCAGGTGTAGAATCAGCTTACTATCCAGAAGCACTTTACAACACACAAATGGGCTATATATTTCCTAAACTTCCTGGGGGAAAACACTGAACATCTGTACACATCCTCCTAAAATTTTCAGTCCAACTAGCTCAAAGTGTTTGAAAGTGCTGGGGGGAAGGGGGCGCTAGAGATCCCACCGCAAGATGGCCACACTTTAGTGCCGCGCCACTGGTCGTGAGCCTTAATCCATCATTTATCCTGCCATTCGGCCTCTATCCTGCCGGCGAAAGAAGAACAAGGCACACAAAAGACAAGCCTATGCTGCGTGCTATGAAATTTGTCACAGATATTAACAGACAGACGTATATGTCTAACGCCAGATGAACTGTATGAAACGCCACAGAGCCCAAAATGGCAGCGACTACCTGACTTAGAAAACACAATAAGATGATGAACGGAGTGCTGAAACTTTTAAAACACTCACCCCCAGTCACAGATATGGGTTTAATCCATCATCATTCTTCTGCTCACTAAGCCACCCCAGTTTGGACCCAGCCATGTGCAAATCAGTCTTGGCCCTGTGCCTCATGGGAACTGTCCAGCCCGAACTGCCAGATTTAGGCCCAGATCTCTGTACGGGGGTGTATGTATGACATTGATCTGCATTCTGTCCATCAATTGTTGTTTTTGCATTTGTCACCCCGAATGGGACGGGTATGCCCAGACGTGGGTCCTGTGTTCTCCATGCCACTGGAGTCAAGCTATCTTGGCTGATGAGGGGTGAAACCCCGAAACCGGTCCTAGGATGCTTGTTTCCAGTCCAGGGAGGACCTGTCCTGGGAGTTCAGGCTGGACTGTTCCCATTGGGCACAGGGTCAAGACTGATTTGCATATGGCTGGGTCCAAACTAGAATGGCATGGGGAGCAAAAAACGATGGATTTAGGCCAAGATCTCTGTACTGGGGTGAATGTATGACATTCATCTGCATTCTGTCCATCAATTGTTGTTTTTGCATTTGTCACCCCGAGTGGGACGGGTATGCCCAGACGTGGGTCCCGTTTTCTCCATGCCACTGGAGTCAAGCCATCCTGCCTGATGAGGGGTGAAACCCTGAAACCGGTCTTGGATGGTAGCTTCCAGTCCAGGGAGGACCGGGCCTGGCAGTTCGGGCTGGACTGTTCCTATTGGGCGCAGGGTCAAGACTAATTTGCATATGGCTGGGTTCAAACAGGAATGGCATGGGGAGCAAAAAAAGATGGATTTAGGCCCAGATCTCTGTACTGGATTGAATGTATGACATTGATCTGCATTCTGTCCATCAATTGTTGTTTTTGCATTTGTCACCCCGAATGGGACGGGTATGCCCAGACGTGGGTCCTGTGCTCTCCATGCCACTGGAGTCAAGCTATCCTGGCTGATGAGGGGTGAAACCCCGAAACCGGTCCTAGGATGCTTGTTTCCAGTCCAGGGAGGACCTGGCCTGGCAGTTCGGGCTGGACTGTTTCTATTGGGCGCAGGGTCAAGACTGATTTGCATGTGGCTGGGTTCAAACTGGAATGGCATGGGGAGCAAAAAAACGATGGATTTAGGCCCAGATCTCTGAACTGGGGTGAATATATGACATTGATCTGCATTCTGAGCCTTCAATTTCTGTTTTTGCAAGCGACTGCCTGACTGCCATGAAACTGCAGCTCTAAAATATGTGAGATAAATAACGCCGCTACGACAGAGTCTGTCGGGCATTACCTGGGACGCCGGAGTACGCTGAGAGGGCTCTCGGCTGCCAACCAAGAAGAGTGAGTGGGCTCGGCGGCATGGGGCTGATGCTGGCCATTGGAGGTATGGCTGTGAGGCGACTGGCGAGTATGACTGGCCCTTCGCCCACACAGGTTGCGGTGGCTGAGAAGATACTGCCCTGCGGGAAGAAGCCTGCGTGCAACCGAGGCATGGAGTGCCAAAACAAAAGGCCAAAGGCTGAAAGACATCCTGAGCGACGCAAGCCTGCCCGCAGGCTGCTGAAAGGCCTTGGCGTCTCTGGGGAGCAGCACTACATAGGGATACGGCTTGTGGTGCTAACGCCAGTTTGAGACCTGAGGAGGAAGCTGTTCTACTGAAACAACAGGTGAGAGCATTTGATTACCATAACACACAGAGCATTGACACTGGCAGCCGAGGGCCGTGAGGCCTCATTTGCGAAGCACAGCAGTGCAGATCGGCACAAAAAGACTGGGAGCTGGTGAAGGGCCCCAACGCTCCTCTCAAACAGCACGCGCCAAAAGCATGGACCGCAGGTCTGATGAGAATGCTTAAGACCCGTGGGGGACATTGTTCAACTAAGAAACCTGCGGCTAATCCAGGGCCCCTTGCCTGTCTCTCAATCAATCAATCAATCAGGGAATTGTAAGTGCACTACTCCCCCGGGAGTGTCTCAAGGCGCTGGGGGGTGGGGGGAGGTACGCAGCTCCGTTCAGTTGAACAGCCAGGTCTTGAGTGTCTTCCTGAAGACGTTCAGGTAGGGGGCGCGTCTGATGTCGGTCGGGAGCTCGTTCCTGGTCTTGGCCGTGATGTAGGAGAAGGCTCTTCCTCCTGTTCTGGCTCTGCAGATGCGCAGTGTTTCGGTGAGGGCGAGGTTGGCGGATCTGAGGTTTCTTTTGGGTATGTGGAAGGAGATTCTCTCGTTGAGGTATTGGGGACCGGTGTTGTGGAGGCATTTGTAGGCGTGGGTGAGTATCTTGAAGGTGACTCTCTTCTCGACGGGGAGCCAGTGGAGGTTCCATAGGTGTTGGGTGATGTGTTCGTGTCGAGGGATGCCGAGGACGAGTCAGGCTGCGGTGTTCTGTATTATCTGAAGCTTGCGGAGTAGAGATTTGTTGATCCGACATGTAGGGCGTTTCCGTAGTACAGTCTGCTGGTTATGAGTGCATGGTTGACGGTCTTCCTTGACTCGGGGAGGATCCATTTGAAGGTCTTGCGGAGGATGCGGAGGGTGTGAAGTAGCTGGAGGCGACGGCGTTGACCTGTCTGTTCATAGAGAGGGAGGAGTTGAGTACGAGGCAGAGGTTTCGGGCGTGGTCCGTGGGAGTCAGGGGGCTGGCGAGGACGGTGGGCCACCAGGTGTTGTCCCATGCTGATGGGGAGGTTCTGAGGATGAGGACTTCTGTCTTCTCCGAGTTGAGCTTCAGGCAGCTGTTGCTCATCCAGGATGCAACGTCCTGCATTCCTTCCTGGAAGTTGAGTCTGGTGGTGGTGGGGTCCTTGGTGAGGGAGAGGATGAGCTGGGTGTCATCGGCGTAGGACACTATGCTGAGGCTGTGCTGTCTGGCGATGGCAGCAAGGGGGGCCATGTAGATGTTGAAGAGGGTAGGACTGAGCGAAGATCCCTGGGGTACTGCGCAGCTGATTTCCATGGGTTCGGAGAGGAAGGGTGGCAGTCTGATTCTTTGGGTTCTGCCGGTGAGGAATGAGCGGATCCAGTCGAGGGCGGTTTCTTGTATGCCGGCGTCATGGAGTCTGGTGATGAGTGTGTGGTGGGAGACTGTGTCGAATGCTGCTGAGAGGTCGAGTAGGATCAGGGCCACGGTGTGTCCTTGGTTGAGTAGGGTGCGGATGTCGTCTGTGGCGGCGAATAGGGCGGTCTTGGTGCTGTGGTTGCTGCGGAATCCGGATTAGGAGGGGTCAAAGATGGAGTTGTCTTCGATGAACCTTGTTAGTTGTGCATTGATGGTCTTCTCGGCGACTTTTGCTGCGAAGGGGAGGAGAGAGATGGGCCGGTAGTTTTTGGGGTTCGTGGGATCCGCTGAGGGTTTCTTGAGCAGGGGTCTGTCTTCTGCGCGTTTCCAGTCATCGGGGAATGTGCCGGTCTTGATAGTGGCGTTGATGGTGCGTCGTAGTTCTGGCGCGATGGTGGTGGTGGCTCTGTGGTAGATGTGCATAGGGCAGGGGTCTGTGGGGGCCCCCGAGTGGTAGCTTTTCATGGTTGAGGTGGTCTCTTTGGTTGTGACCAGTGTCCAGGAGGAGATGGTGGGCTGGCTGGCGTTGCCGGGGGAGGGAGTGGTTGCGGAGTCCGGTGTCCGGTCGTTGAAGTGGTCGTAGAGGCTCTTGGTTTTCAGATGAAAGTAAGATCCGAGCTTGTCGCAGAGGTCCTGGGAAGGGGTGATGTCCGTGGTTTCGCTGGGGGGCTTGGTGAATTCCTGGATGACGCTGAAGAGTTCCTTGGAGTTGCTGGAGTTGGCGAGGATTTTGTTTTGGTTGAAGGACCTTTTGGTGCTTCTGATGCATTGGTGGTATTCCGTCATGGCGTTTTTGTAGGCGGTGTGGTCCTCAGATGTTTTGCTGTTTCTCTAGTTTTTTTCGCAACGTCTGCAGGTGCGTCTTGCTTCTTGGAGGTCGGTGTTGAACCAGGTGGCCTTCCTGGGGCGCTGTCTGTCGGGATTGCGTAGGGGTGCGAGCTTATCTGCGCAGTTGGAGATCCATTTGTGCAGTTCTCTGGCTGCGAGGTTGGCGTCGGTCGCGGGGGTGGGGGTGTCGCGGTTGAGGGTGGAGTTGAGCTGATCCTCAGTGACTATGTTCCAGTTCCTTCACGGAGGGCGCGGAGCAGGTTTAGGGGGCTTTGGTTTGTCGACGAGGAAGTGTACGCAGTGGTGGTCCGTCCATGGGGGTTGCGTGGTGTGCCTGAAGTGGATGTTGTTTCCTCCTGTGAAGATGGGGTCGAGGGTGTGTCCTGCCTTGTGGTTAGGCGTGGTGACGAGCTGTTTTAGTCCGATGTTGGCGTGGTTGTCCAGGAGGGTGGTGGAGTTGAGGTCGCTGGGGTTGTCGAGGTGGAAGTTCAGGTCTCTGATGAGTATGTAGTCCATGGAGGCGATGGTGTGGGGTGCGATGAGGTCGGTGATGGTGGTGGCGAAAGGGGCGCGGAGGCCGGGGGGTCTGTATGCGAGGGTGCCGCGGAGTGTGGTTCTAGGGCAGAAAGGCAAAACTGGCACAGGGCACAACAAATTAAGTACAAGGCAAAAATGAGGGGCAAATTAAGTACAAGGCAAAAGCGAGGGGCAAACAAACAACAAATTAAGTGTCCGTAGGCGCCTACAGAGGCCTCCCCCTTGACGCGCACCGCAAGCGTACCGCAAGCTCTTCAAAAGGTGAACAGGGGACCCTCTGCTTTGGAGTAGGCAGACTCGCTTCTGCTACTCAGGGCGATTTACATTCAGGGGGCCTACTTTACTGCAGCGAGCCATTGCTGTGCTGCATACCACGAATATTGCCTATGAGCTTCCCAGGCCGCCCTGACTATGTACACCACTATGACATGCTGATACATGAGATCTGTACTGAACTACAGACAGGCTGTAGGGTGAGGGATGCTTGTTTCCGGTTCAGGGAAGACCTGGCTTGGCAGTTTGGTCTGGACTGTTTCCATGAGGCACAGGGTCAAGACTGATTTGCATATAGCTGGGTCTGAACTGAGGTGGCGAAGTGAGCTAAAGAATGATGATGGATTCAACCCAGATCTGTGACTGGGGGTGAGTGTCTGAAAAGTTTCAGCGCTCCATCCATCATCTTCTTGTGTTTGCTTTGTTCGCCCTAAGTTGGCAGGGTATGCCCAGACGTGGGTCTCTTGCTCACTTTGCCACTGGATTCAAGCTAGCCTGGCTGATGAAGGGTGTTACCCAGAAACCAGTCCCAGGATGCCTGTTTCCGGTTCAGGGAAGACCTGGCTTGGCAGTTTGGTCTGGACTGTTCCCATGAGGCACAGGGTCAAGACTGATTTGCATATAGCTGGATCTGAACTGAGGTGGCGAAGTGAGCTAAAGAATGATGATGGATTCAACCCAGATCTATGACTGGGGGTGAGTGTCTAAAACATTTCAGCGCTCCGTCCATCATCTCCTTGTGTTTGCTTTGTTCACCCTAAGTTGGCAGGGTATGCCCAGACGTGGGTTCCTTGCTCACTTTGGGACTGGATTCAAGTTAGCCTGGCTGATGAAGGGTGTTACCCAGAAACCGGTCCCAGCATGCTTGTTTCCGGTTCAGGGAAGACTTGGCTTGGCAGTTCGGTCTGGACTGTTGCCATGAGGCACAGGGTCAAGACTGATTTGCATATAGCTGGGTCTGAACTGAGGTGGCGAAGTGAGCTAAAGAATGATGATGGATTCAACCCAGATCTGTGACTGGGGGTGAGTGTCTGAAAAGTTTCAGCACTCCGTCCATCATCTCCTTGTGTTTGCTTTGAGGGAAGAGATCAACAATATTTTGTACTACCACATGTTGCATAACATGCCGTACAGCACGACTTGAACTTATACGACTTGAACTTATACCACACTACAATGACCCAACCACCTGGACGTATATCCCTTTTAACTTGTAAGAGAGCTCAATAATCCTATAAAACATGTCAGGTACTAGCCTACCTGGAGAGGTACCACATTAAAATCGCCATCCTCCAAGAGACGCACTTGACACAACTCACAGAGAACACGGTGGCGGTTCAGCTTGCCTCCTACTCCTCATACTCTAGGGTTGTGTTAATACTAATAAAAAAAGGGGTGCCTTTTACTGTCACTCACACTGAGACTGATGACCAAGGCAGATACGCAATAATACAGGGAAACCTGTGTGGCACATTAGTGACCCTAGTGAACACTTTTGGGCCCAACACTGATGACCCCGACTTTTACACACAACTATGGAACAGATTGCACCCTACTGCCATTGTATGGGGTGGTGACCTAAATACGTACCTAGATCCATTGCGGGATAAATCAGCACAACTGGATTGGCATGGAAAAAAATCCACCAGGATCCTGGGTGAGGGCATGGAGGAGCATGGACTAGTAGACATATGGAGATTATGTAACCCGGACATGTGGGAGGGCACGTTCGCCTCCTTGGTGCATGGTTCATGGTTCCGCCTGGACTACTGGCTAGTGACCCGGGAGGTGAACACCTGGACAGAAGATGTGCGACATCTTGCAAAAATATTGTCTGTCCATGCGCCGGTTAAGCTGGCAGTGTCAATACCTATGTATATTCCCCCAAAATTTGCATGGAAGTTTCAGGAATCAGAGCTGCTGGACCAGGTGTACAGGGAGAGCTTGCGATCCGCCATCATAGAATATTTTGAAAAAAAAGATGGACTCTGTGTAGGGTCAGGCCAACTCTGGGAAGCATTTCAGGTCACAATTAGGGGGGTTGCATAAGTATGCGAGCTGGAGTCTTGCGAGACATCCATACGCAATTGCATAAGATAGAAAACATACTGTGGACACTGGAGCGCAACAATGAAACTACACTCCGTCCTAGTACCCTTGCTACCATTAGAGAACAAATCACAAAGTACAACGATATGGCTGAGAGCAAGCTGCAGATACCTCTCTAGGCGCCATGGGGTTAGGACATAAGAGGACGGGGGCCGTCCGTGACGTAGCCTGGCCACTAGACTTAAGTCCACCTGGGCACCTAGCCACATTGCCAAAATCACTGACTCCATGCAGGAAGACAGATATAGCACACAGGCAATTCCATCCACCTTTTCGGACTTCACGAGTCTCTATACCACCAGAGGCTCGGCCACAACGGTAGAGATCGCTGAGTACCTGGAAAATGTGGCCCTCGGGCAGCTGTCCCTAGGCCAGCGAGAGCATCTTGTGCAGCCTGTCACAGAACAGGAGGTACAAGAGGCTATAAGCTTGCTTCCCAATGGCAAGGAACCAAGCCAAGATGGCCTGATGGGTGAATTTTATAAAGGATTTGCCAACCTGCTGGCACTGCACCTTCATGCATCGCATGAAGCGGAATATACTAGGCAAGTACTTTCCCCCTCTCTCCATGAAGCCCTCATTATCACGTTATCAAAGCCCGACAAGCAACCTGAATACTGTGAGTCCTACTGACAGCTATCGCTGCTAAACACTGATGCCAAAATACTGGCGAAAATACTGCCCATTAGGCTCCAACCAAAGATGAAGAATCTGGTCCTGCCGGACCAATCTGGCTTTATACCTACCTGCTCCACAACACACAATTTGCGAACGCTATTCACACTGCTGTACCAGCTTGACCCATCCATGGAAGCGGAAGTGGTACTATTGGATGCCGCTAAAGCCTTTGACTCTATCGAGTGGACGTATATGTTCACAATACTGAGTCGCATGGGGATGCCCAAGGCTTTTCTCAGATGGGTGTGCCTGATGTACACCGACCTGGTGGCACGGGTATGTATCAATGCACACACACCGTGGGTGCTGCCTGTGCACAGGGGCACGCGACAGGGATGCCTCTTGTCCCCAATTTTGTTCACACTCGCTCTTGAAACTTTAGCGTGCGTGCTCCATCAAAGGCACGCAGTTCTGCGCTTTTGGCTGCATCCCATCAGTGTCTCCCTCTATTCGGGTGATATGGTGTTGTACGTCTGCAACCCCCACACTACACTTTAGCCATACTCTGAGAATATACACGATTTGAGTAGTATTCCGCCCTCAGTATCAACAGGGCAAAATCAGTTGTATTTCCCTTGACCCTGAGCATGCAATTGAACCCACTGGACTTCCCCCTGGAATGGAGTACAGATGCCGTTAAATATTTAGGGGTCCGGATCCACAGAGACCTAGACCTGGTGATCCGTGAGAACGATGGGAGGGCAGTGATGAAGCTTGAGGAGCAAGTGACCAGAGGGTCCAAGATGCCATTCTCTCTGGGAGACAGAGTGGCGATCATGAAAATGAGAGTGCTCCCCAGATTCCTACACCTTTTTACTAACATTCCCATAGTGCTGCCTCAACACTTCTTCAAACTGTATGGTCGCACATGATCACATTAGCTTGGGCTGGAAAACAGCCCAGGATCAGTTGCAACATACTGACACTCCCATATGCACAAGGAGGTTTCGGTGCACCAGACCTATATATCTATTACATGTGTGCCCAGGTGCAATTTTCACATTATTGGTATAGTCCACATGTGTACACACCACACTTGGCAGTAGAGGCCGATAACCCACACCCCATTCCACTCCATGCCATCTTGCCACACAGATGTGCCTAGAGGGGAAAATAATACTATTAACTGCATCACAAACATAGTTGTTTTCTCAGAGAAAGTTGGAACAAACTTAATATTAAATTCAGCTATTCCCAAAAGTGAAGCAAGTTCCTTCTTATTGTCCAGTATTGGCATTACCTTGATACAGTTAATAAACTCCTTCTTAAGTTTTAATCCACTCTTAGACAACGTGTATCCCAATAAATCAAGTTCTCCTTTGTGAAAGTTACATTTATTTACCTTGAGGGTCAAACCTTTATCCTTTAATTTGGTCAAGACTGCCCTTAATCTGATATTATGTTCTTCCAATGTATCACCAGATAATAAAATATCATCTTGATAAATCTTCACTCCTGCCAAATCCCTCAAAATGTTGTTCATGGCCCTTTAGAAGACTGAAGTCACTGAAACCAGCCCGAACAGCATTCTTCTAAATCTATATGTTCCATTAATTGTGATAAAAGCTGTGTAGTCCATGAATCCTTGTGTAGTACCCACTCATTAATCCCTGGGAAGGGAAATCTGTCCACTGCCACTGACTTGTTCAATTCCAAAATGTTATCACATACTACAGCAGCAGATGTATGGCGCATGCTGTAAAGAATAATCTTCTTTCACATTTTGACACAAATTGTTTTTTTTTTATTCTTGCCTCTGTTACACAGTAGGCCCCTGCACAAACTTTTTACAGTGCTTACTGCGTGCACAATGTAGCATTGTTTTGGGTTTTAATCTCTAGCCAGTAAAATACTAGGGACTTTTTTCGTCAGGAATTATTGTTTGAGGATAATCATAAAGTAATGGACTGGCCAAACAATCATTTATTAACTGGTATTGACATGTTACAATAGTTTGGAGTGTCTAAATCTACATTACCTTCTTGATTAAGCATTGTTAAGCATTGGAGTGCCCAGTCTCGCTACCTTGAGAGCGTTAAGTGCTAGAAGGGAGTACTGATTATACTGTTTGGAACTTAATAGTCCTGTGGCCTCATGCCACCACTGGTAAACAATTTTAATTATTTAAATTGGAGTTCAGTACCCCTGAATGCCCTTGGATACGAATTTGGTTCTCACACCTGTTATGCATGTTATGTTATGTGTATTTGTAAAGGGTGCTATCACCCCGCGATGGAATCCTAGCGCTGAGCAGGAGTGTGCCTAGCCCTGCCTGGAGTAGGTTGGTTAATTGAAAAGCCAGATCTTCAGCTTCTTGCAGAATTCAACAAGAGAGGCTCTGATATGGATTGGGAGGTTGTTCCATTTTTTAAGATCGATGTAAGAGAACCTATGTCCTGTGTATGCATGGGATATGTGCAAGTAGGAGTCCTGTGAACTAAGGTGTCTAAGCGGTTGGTGGAAGGAGATACGACTGTTCAGGTAGGTGAGGCCTAAGCTGTGTAGTGCTTTGAATGTGTGAATGAGGAGTTTGAAATTAGCATTTTTGTGTACCAGGAGCCAATGGAGCTTTGTGTGGGAGTTGAGGATGAGTCTGGCTGCCGAAGTTTTGGGTGGTTTGTAGTCCTCTGGTGAGTTCTTTGTGATCCCGGTGTAGAGGGTGCTCCAGCAGCCCAGCTTGCTAGTGACTAGGGCTAGTTTGATGTTTTTCCTGGTGTTGTTTCAAAGCCATTTAGACATTTTCATGCAGGATGCAATGACGTCGTTGACTTTTGCAGTCATGTTCAGTTTGCTGTCAATAATGATTCTGATGTTTCTGGTGTAGGTGATGGATGTAGGTCTGGGTCTGAGTTCCCCAGCCACCAGTTTAAGTACATGGAGAGGTGTTCTTGCCAAAGATCACTACTTTTGTCTTGTGGGTGTTGAGCTTGAGACCATTGGCTTTCATCCAGCTAATCACTCTGGTCATGCAGACAGTGAACTCCTTTATTTTTTTGGGGGGCCTTGTCCAAAAGAGACAGTATGATTTGTGTGTCGTCAGTCTAGAAGAGAATGTTGATGTGTAAGTGGATGATGTTAACCAGAGGGATCATATATGTGTTGAAGAGGGTGGGGCTGAGCGATGAACCTTGAGGCACTCCACAGATCAATTTGCGGGTGTGAGAAATTGGGTTGTTGTTTGAGGGAGGTGAAACGATACTCCAGCAACAGCCACAATCCTTGTTAGGGTGAACCACAAAATGCCCCTAAATTAATCTGTGCTTAACCCAGTGGTAGCGTGACACAAAAGCAGTCAGGCTTAACTTAGAGGTAATGTGTAAAGTATTCATGTAGCACTTAAACAGCAATAAAATGAAAACACAAAACAAGAAAAATCCCACACCATTTTTAGAAACAAAATAGAGTAAATTGTAATGAATTATTTGACACCAAAACAACAACAATTCAATCAGTAGAGCCGAAGATAAGCAATTTCAAAGATTTAAGGTAAGTATAGCACCTAACAGCACAAAGCGCCACCCGTGGTGATCTGGTCATGCGATACCGGGTGCGAGTCACAAGTTCAAGCCAGATGCTTAGGATCAGAAAATGTAAACTTTCTAAAAGTAGAATTTTCAGAATAGTGCCTTAAAATCTGACTTTACCATTAAAGAGGCTTTTAACTTATAATTACTCAGACACCAAACATGACTTTCTGACCTACTCCCAACCAAAAGTTATAACTTATTAAATGTAATAAAGTAGCCTAATGTTATTCCATGGGAGAGGTAGGCCTTTGCAAAGTGAAAAACAAATTTGTGAGTGTTTCACTACCAGGACATGTGAAACTAATGCACCCTGCAATATAGGCTGTTTAGGGCCTACCCTAGGGTTGACTTATATGTTTTAAAAAGCAAGGTTAAGGCCTGGCAAAAGGTTTTTTTGCCAGATCAACATGGCAGTTTAGAACTGCACACACAGAATGCAATGGCAGGCCTGGAACGTGTTTTAAAAGGCTACTTAAGTGTGTGGCACAATCAGTGCTGCAGGCCAACTACTAGAATTTAATTTACAGGCTCTGGGAACCTCTAGCACCAAAGTGCTAGAGACTTACAAGTAAATTTAATGTTCCAATTCGATGTAAGGCTATTTTACTATGTTTAAAGATGAGAACGCAAGCACTTTAGCACTGGTTAGCAGTGGTAAAGTGTGCAGAGTCCTAAAGGCCAACAAAAATGGTTTCAGAAAACAGGAGGGTTAAGGCCAAGTTTTGGTGATGACCCTTTAGAGAGTGTTAGATCCAAAAATGGGCCATCTGGGATTCAAGATATTCCAATTCAGTGTAAGGAACAATACTCTTGAGGTGCTCCCTTTCATAGCAATCTCTGTCTACATGTTACTTGTGAACCCAAAGAATTCTTAATAGGAAATCCATAATATGCACTCCTGTATTTCAATAATTGCTCTTGCTTCTGCATAGTTTGGGTGCTGCTAAAGTTTATCCTCTTGCCCTTAAGGATATTGCAGAAATACATAAATCCAGCCACCTACATTATTTTTAATCTGTGATGACTCTCCTTTCATATACATATTAAATGAGAGGCATTAAATCTGCCCCAGCCACCATCAAGAGCTCTTCAATGTCTTGAAATAACCAAGTAAGGAGCCATGATTCTGCTCAAGCTCTGTTATCCCATGGTGCGACTGAGGTGCAAAAATGTCCAGAGTCTAGGAGGCATTGCAATCAAGTCAAATGATCAAAGAAGAACTATTCAACCCAAGAAAATTTGTCAAGATAATGTCTGCAGGATAAACACAATCCTCACATTGTTCCACTACTCTCCACACTGGCTACAATCGTTGAACAGGCCTGCTGTCACCCTGCATAGGCATGGCAGAAATCAGCCCGTAAGACTTACCCTCCCTGTGGCAGAACACAGGACAAAAAAGAGCCAACACGCCACTCAATTTAAGGCAGCACATTTGGGCCTCGCGTAGGATATGAGCACAGAACAGAGCCCCCGCAAGACCCGTACCTAATCACTACACGCAGGCTTAATATTGCTACTTGGAGCCCATTTTGAGAGTTTTAAAACTTTTTATTGATAAGACAGTTGAAGGTTTTTCCTTTACTGAAGCCAATTCTCAGATCATGCCCTTTGAGGTCTGGCAGGAGAAAGATTAAGCTGTCTGCCACAGCAATTGTAATCCCTTAAAAAAGAATTAACAAGCATTGGCATAGCCAATAGGTCTCGCCTTTGGGACCTTATAAGTTTAGCCATGCAGCAGATTATCCCCTATTAGCATGCCCACAGTTTTTTCACCCCGCTTTTCTCAGTCACCACAGGTGAAATCCCCCCCAGCAGCTGGCTTATGAAATAATGCGAGGGGAGGCCCCCAACAAGCTGAATGCGCCCCCAGCTGGAGACAAATGTATGCAAATGAGATGCACAAACAAAGACGATGGGACAGAGACATATCTGCAATTCCAGCAAAATGCTGCCTGCAGCTAGGAGATGAGCAGCTTTGATAAAATGGTAACAAAAGGCACCTTTTACCCGCCAGTTTGTTTCACACTGCAACGGATCCCTTTCCGTGTATCCCATCATAGCCTAGAAGGGGGATTCTGTGTGATTTCGTTGCGTTAATACTTACATGAAATAGATGCTTTTTCCTCAGACTGCTTCTTATTTTCACTTGTTCTGCCACCGCATTCTGGTGTATTTGCGTGCACCTTTCACATGCTGTGAGTTTTTTTCAAAACCGAGTAATATGGACCCACCTGGCACCTTACACTGGGGAAACACACTGTGTGCAATGAGCTTCGTTCGCTTGGGTTTCTGAAGAGAAGGGGAGCCAAACAATGTAGCAGCCGCACTCAGCTGTAAAGGCCACGAAGGGAACTAAAAACAGACAACACAAACGTAAACACGCCAGTATTGGATATCGAAGCACACACGTCCTATCATACCATCTGCAACATGCTGTACAAAGTTGGCGTTGTAATTGAATTGTTTTGATTTGTGCACATTGCCATAGCAAACAAATAGTTTCAATATGTAGGCACGGCCTCCCAGAAAATGTTTTAAATTAGTCGTCCACTCTTTCGAAAATATGACTTCAATTGCCTTTAAAAAATGAGCGAAACCCGAAGCATGACTAGCCCTTGTCAAGGCGGCATTCTTTCATGACAGGTGCGTGTGGCGTGTGTCCCAGAATCTGAAGCGGGGTCTGCCCGTGCCCGCTGTGCCGGAGGAAAGCTCCGGGTTCAAACAAACAAATATTGCAGATACGAGCCCCTGATGCACGGACGTAAACACGACGCGTGCACATTTAAGTGCAAACGAGCGACGTGCTGCAGTTTAAATACAATGTCAATTTTAAAACATCTACATTCCTGACTATTCTCCCTCGCAAGTTGGTTTAAAAAATAAGCATTCTTATGCCAAATTCATGTATAGGTTGTCTACAAATGTTACTACGAAATAATCAGTGGATTGAGCATGAGGCCATTTTATGTTTGTGAAAGCAACAAAAAAGGCATTGGAGCCTTTTAAAAACGTGATTAATTTCGTTGCCTTGAAAATTAGGGGCACTTTATAGAATTTTTATTTCTGTAAAACAAATGCTACTGGGTAGACGAGGAAAGCATTGTGTGTTTAACACATATTTTGAAACGTAAACATGGGCTTAAAAAAGTGGTCTTTAATCTTGATTGCACAGACCAACCAAATATGGGTTCAATCATTTCCTGCAATTGCTTTAGACACATTATTTAAAACAAGCCCACACAAAACAACAAGCGCGGCCGCTAAAGTGAAAGCGACCGCGGTATGTTTAATTAGTAACCTGATCCACGACGAGACGACGAGGAATGCAGCTGCCACCCTGTGCACCGCTGCTCACTCCCGAGAGCAAAACGCTGTGGGAGTGAACCTTTGGAGAAGAGGTGGGACATGCACCCGCCTTTGACCATTTGCGTGCTTTCATTATTGAAAGACACACGCAAAGGCCAATCCAATGTGTGGGAGGAGTCAGACTCACACGGAGAAGTTTGGAGTGCATTTGGAGTGCTCACAAGAAGCCTCCCATAGAGCATCGCATGCGCGCTGCGCTAGGCTCGACCTAAAAAGCAATATAGAGAGAGGGCCTTTGGTTCTGCTCCTTTGCTCTTCCTCTTTATCGACATTTGATTGGCAAGTGGTTTGTTAGCTGGTCTATAAAGTAGTTCCATTTCTTGTAACAGACAGAGGTATTGCTGTTGCAGACCCAGACTCAAGTCCAGTAGGAACTGGTCCGGCAGGGTGTAACTACATGCCAAATACAGGAGAAGGGGTTTCACATTATGAACTCTGTGACAATCACCACAGGAAGGGGTTTCACATTTTTTAACACCAAGAGAAATTCATTTACATATGTCCAGTTCAGAAGCCAGAGGATTATTGTTATCATTGTGTTTATTTGTGATTTTATGTTTAGAAATTCGTTGGTGTGAATTAAAACATTTTTTTCTCATTTAAAGGTAAGAACACTGGGATAACATTGGTTTATTAAATGATAATATGTACTTTGCAAAGTTCAGAGTTTTCAACTCAGACCACTTTGCTAAGTAAGCCTTGAACTGCTCTTCCTCACTTCCATGAGTGTCAAATTCTAAAATGGATATACTTTGTGTTCAGTTTGGTTCCAATAGTAAAGTGGCACTAGGACACCAGCAGGAAACTAGAAGTAAACCACCCCATTTGTCACTATTGGAGTCAAGTAATCCTTGGTTGCCCTGAGACACCCATCTTCTCACAAGAAATACAATGGAGATGTGTTATTGCCCACTGGTGCAGAAGAAGCAAGCCCTGTTACTGTCATCTCTTCCATCCCCCTTGCTGTGGCACCAAAATCTCCAACAACAGCACTGCTGGTTGTTGCTGCAAAAAAACAGCACTAAGTTACAAATAGCAGCAGCAGAATTGCTGAAAGCATTGTGGCATGATGTGCTGCTTCATCTAAAAGTAATTAAGTGGCAGTATATGGAGTAAGCTGGTGTATATGACTTTCGGACCAGCTCCCAACCAAAAGTTATCACTTAGTAAATGTAATAATGTAGCCTAATGTTATCCCATGAAGAGGTAACATGTTGCATGTTGCAGTGAAAAAGTAAATGGCCAAGCTGCTCTGTGCTCCCTACCTCTCATCCAGCATTGATAACATCAGGTATTATTGTGACTGCTGTCAGACTTCCACTAGAGCTACTGCCCCTCCATCCCAGTGGGGAAGATGGGGTGAATGAGGTTTATGCTACTCTCTCCTGGTTTATCTAATGCAAGAGTATAGCTCTCTTTGGTGCATGTGCCAGTACTTGCTTTTTGGCACCTGCAGAGTTTAGTGATTATTCCTGTTGGTCAATAGTCTGTTTCCATCACGCTCACTGCATCGCACTTGCACATTGAGCATGAAGGGAATATTTCTTCACACACAAACTATGTGCATGCACACGCAGGGAGGATGAAATGGATTTAGCGGTTGTGCACTTAGACCACTATCAGACAGGAAAACAGCTGCTAGAACCTGCTAGTGATTTGTTACTGTGATGCCAGAGGCACAGTACTGCAGCAGAGAGTGAGTATCTGCGAGTGATAAGAGGTTCCAAACGAGGGAGCTGAGACTCTGTTTACTCTTGTAACTGGTGCTTGGTGACAACAGTAAACACAACTGGTTGTGCCCATGTTGTGGGTGGGTGTCAGTTATCCATGAGGGTGGTAGCCTGCACAGCAGTTTCTTGGCAAGGGTCCTTGAAAGTAAATAAATTGACATTTTGGCCCATTATTGCTGCATCTAATGTCTGAGCAGCCTCATTAGAGAAAGCATCCTGTCAAGACTGAGAGCACAAGAGGTGGACAAAATTTAGAAACGATTGCGTCAGGAACCTTATGCCTTCAGTCATGGCAAAAATAAAATCACAAGGGGAAGTGATAAAGCTGTTACGGTAAAAAAACGAAAAGACCATAAATATCGACAGAATTCCCACACTCCTCACAGACTAGCAGTCCAGCATTACACTCCTCACAGACTAGCAGTCCAGCATTACACTCCTCACAGACTACCAGTCCGGCATTACACTTCTCTCAGACTAGCAGTTCAGCACTACACTCCTCGTAGACTAGCCGTCCAGCATTACACTCCTCACAGGCTAGCAGTCCAGCATTACACTCCTCACAGACTAGCAGTCCAGCATTACACTCCTCACACACTAGCAGTCCAGCATTACACTCCTCACACACTAGCAGTCCAGCATTACACTCCTCACAGACTAGCAGTGCAGCATTACACTCCTCACAGACTAGCAGTCCAGCATTACACTCCTCACAGACTAGCAGTCCAGCATTGCACTCCTCACAGACTAGCAGTCCTGCATTACACTCCTCACAGACTAGCAGTCCAGCAATGCACTCCTCACAGACTAGCAGTCCAGCACTACACTCCTCGCAGACTAGCAGTCCAGCATTACACTCCTCACAGACTAGCAGTCCAGCATTACACCCCTTATATACCAACAGGCTTGCACTTCTGACATCACTCCCACACCTGACAAACCCCTTTCAGATAAGTAGTCAAACACTACTGACAGTACTCACACTCCTCAGAGTAACAGTCTAACATTACTGACAGCACTCACACCCCTCACAGACTATCAGCTTCTCTTTACCGACAGCATTCTAATACCCCTCACAGACCACCAGCGCTGGGATGTAAAAGTTGATCTGCAGGCTCTGAGGAGTGTGCATCTCTGCCTTGAGCTCAACAGCACCAGTTCTGTAGGTTTTTGACTTTCGCTTCAGCCCACAAGACAATCATACATGTGCGCTTAGGGCTACCTGTGTCATGCATTGCGACCCAAAACGGGGTCCTGTAGAATGGAGGAACACACCATGTCCACCACCCTATTAACTGAGCATGACCACTGTCTTCTCACCGGGCTGCTGAGAACTTGACAGTGGCCGCAGCAACAAGAAGATAGTGGTAGAACAGTATTTAGGGCCTCATTTATGAGTTCCTACTGGCATTATTGCCCCGCCGAAACGTCACTTTTTTGACGTTCCAGTGGCGCAATGTACCACTGGCATATTTATAAGGCCACGCAAAGCCATGTTACGTGGCTTTTCATGGCCTTATAAATATATGTCCCTTTCACACAGAAAACTGCGTTAAAGGGGCGTTCCATGGGTGTTGCTGGGGGCGTTCCCAGCAACATCTATGGCTTTTTGACACTGCCCCAGATTTACGAGAAATCGTAAGTCTGAGACAGCGCCAAAAACTTACGCCTCCCTAGGTGAGGCGTAAGGGAGGCACAACGAGGAGAACTTTCTTTATTTCTCCTTGTTTTTCCTCTTTCTATGTGTGCTGCATTCTACAGCACACATAGAAAGAGGAAAAAGCCTCTTGTGATTGTTTTTGTGTAGGAAGGTTCCCCTTCCTGCACAAAAATAATTATCCCCGCAACGCAGGCACCCTTGCATCAAGGTGCAAAGGTTTCTGCATTGGCGCACGGCAGCCCATTGTGCGCCGAAGCAGGGAAAAAGGACACGAATGCGCCGTATCTATAGATGACATGTGTTACTACTGTGTTTAGATATGCGTGGAGTGCCTGTACATGTGACTGTGGCTATCCAAGAATCCATTTTGAGGTCCTAAATCCAAATAGTACCTAACATGGAGGCCAGAGAGAGGCCTTGGCAGCAATGGGAATTGCTGAGCTCCTCCTGGACACTCATGAGATGTTTTTAGTGGATCAGACTCTAGGGTGTCGCATAGAGAAGACAGAGGAGTCCTTTGAAGCTCTGTTTTTCTGTAAAAGGGCCAGCCCCACAGGTTAACATGTAATTAAGAGGGACAGCATATTTCTCTTTTGTTCACTCAGTTCGTGTCTTCCCTGGATGAAAATGCACAAAAGCTGCTTTGAAACCACCATAATAGCTGACACCATATTGCTTCATCTACTGCTATTTTGCCTTTTGTATTGTGACATGTTATACAGTGCCTCTCCTGAGCTCTCGTTTCTCACGTTTTCAGCCTCACTCCAGTGCTTGTCACTGCTAAGCAATCATTCACAAAAGACTAACTCAGCGTCTTGAAGTTTACATTGGTTGCATCCTTCTCAAGGCCCTTATTTGTTCTTCTCATGAGAACGCTGTGCACCAGTCAATCGAAGTTTTGGTTTATGTCACTTGTACTGTAATTTGAAGCAATTTATGAAGAAATCTATAATAGACATGCAAATTGGGGAGGGGTTAGCATTAGATGCTCATTGCTATAGAAAGGATATGCTCTCGCTTTGCAAAACAACGTTGTACTTAGCTTGTTTTGCTGAATAAACTTGTCCAGAGTTCAGTGTTTGAGTATTATCGCCTTATCTTCAATGCTTGACAGCAGCCTCCAAAATCTATCCCACCTACCTGCTGACACATTTATATGAAGACTATGGCTGGACCACCCTGGGAAGGAATAAGGAAAAGCCAGTAACTGACTGAAACTGGTCCCAGAGTGGACAGCTGGAATGCACAAACACTGTTTGAAACATTATGTTAACGATGTGACATAAACTTCCAGCAAGTTTGACAAAGTGTTTCGACCAGAATCTGGGGTCGCACACTAGTAGTGACCGAGAAATTCTCTTGTGCTCCATGGTTGGAATATTGGCTGCCAACTTCACTTGCCAGGTTTGGGACCAGGCAAATGGGACGTTCTGCAGGAAGCCTGCCAGGAGAAGCTGCCTTGGCTTGAATAGAAAGAAGGTGATGAGCGACTGCTCAAGATTATTGGAGTGTATTGGAGGTCCCATTGCATGTGGAAAATACTGCCTAGAAGAGAGAAAGTGTGAAGGAGCTGAGGTGGCGACAAATAAAGAATGCTGCTGCAACCTGAGTAAGACCTCCACTGCTCACGCCAAAGAGTGAGGTGTAGGCGACCCAGATATCCCTATAGTGTATGCTGTGAAGTTTGAGTGCCCATGATTGTGAGGCATTCCTGAAGATTAACTACGAGCTTTGTGGGGTATTTCGGTTAGAAAAACCAGTGCCTAAAAGTGTTAGGTACAGACACTAGTGCCACACAGTGGTTTCATTCATCTGACAGGCATCCCTCTCACCAGAGAGGACATTGATTGATACCTGACTATCACAACTGTGACCCTGGGTGGGCTATTGGTTCGGGGTGAGGCATATGTTTCGGTCCAGTGGCTCCAGCGAAGCAAGACACACTGGACCACAAGCAGTGTGACTTCAGCATATCCTCTCCACTAGCGAGACTGGCGCTGCCAAGGATCACCTGACTGTGTGCACGTGCGCATACACAGTGGGCTGCAAAGATATTGGATGGGCCAGGGCAAAGACCAGATGAATCTTGCTCCATGGGCTGTACGTCAAAAAACACCATCTCAAGTGGTGCTGGCCCACTGGCTCATGTAGGCCAAGTCTACACACCGCAAACATAATCAAGGACATAGAAGGGACTGTGCAATTTCTTATTTAGAAATATATAGAAAGGGAGGAAACCATCATCCCATTGAAAGGGATGGATGAGGTTATGGTAAGCAGTAGTCCAGGCGATGGTTGACAGCATTTAGATTATGTTATAACAGACCCACGAATGACATCCGCACACACACACGTTCATACACTCACCTATTATGCAAAGTGTCACTATCCACTATGCAAATTATCTTACTGCCTTCATATGGCTTGTTTCTGTGGTTAAGCTCCTCAGTAAAAGAGAAGGGTGCTTTGAGAAGTGCAGACTTCAATAGGAATGTCTACTACAGAAAGGGGCATAGTTATCATAGGGTTGCATTGCTTTTGCACCACACAACGGGGTGCAAAAGCAACACAACCCTTAAGTTTGAATTAACAAGCCACGCAAGGCCACCTTGCGAGCCCTGAGGGGCTTGATAAACCCAGAGTAACCTAACGCAGAGCAAATCGCTGAGTTGCGTTACTCTGCCCTGGGGAGACGTCCCATGGGTGGAGCGTGGGTGTTCCCACGCATCCACTCATGGATTCTGAAGCATTCCTAGATTTACCAATACTGGTAGACCTGAGAATGTATCAGAATGCTACGCCTTCCCAGGGAAGACGTAACGAGGATGGCAAGGCGTAACGAGAAGAAATATATTTATTTCTCCTCGTTACTTCCTCTTTCTATGGGGAATATTCTCATGGACTCATCGCCGAGTTAGCGGCACTTTATCGCAGCCAAAGTGGTGATAAATTCATCGCACCATTCACAAGCTGGTGCTAACAGCCGATATCACCAATAGTCCTGCGATAGCAGCCGCAAAAAACATCACCACGGATGACACCGGCAACTAACGCTAATGGGATGCAGAGTAGGCGTTTTCGTGCAAAAACCCGCGGAAACACCACTTCGCAACATTCCCAACGACCAGCCAGAACGGCGATAAGAATCAAAAACATGCGATAAGGCGCATTAGCAGTATGGAATTAACACCTGCTCCTACCTGGTGTTAAGTCGGACGACAACCTGCACCATAAAAGGGAGCCCAGCCCACAGCCACACCAGAAGAACAACAGATGCCATGGAGCTACTGATCATGTAGCTCGGAGCACCAAGAGGGCCACAACACCCACTGCCACCACCGCCAGGACCCCCCCACCCGGACTACCACAGAGGCAGCACAGACAAAGACACCAGACCTTCCGAAATCGCACCAGCCTGGGAGACTTAACGCCAGAGGAAGCCATTGCCCACTACAGGCTCAAAAGGACAACCATCCTACGCATCCTGACCATCTTTGCCCACAGGCTGACGGTACCAACACAGCAGAGAACCAACATCCCTCCGCAGACAAAGCTGCTGGCCGTGCTGCACCTGTTGGCCTCTGGGACCTTCCAACCAACAACTGTCAGAGTCGGAGGAGTCTCACAGCCAGCCCTGTCAAAGTTCCTCCCACCTGTCCTGGATGCCATCATCAGCTTGGTACCCCAGCAACTTTACTTCCCATACACTGCGCAGGAACAGCTGGAGATCAAGCAAGGCTAATACGCCATAGCTGGCTTCCCCCACGTCTTGGGGGCAATCGACTGCACACATGTACTCCTCGTGCCCCCTGCCACCACTGCACACAATTACCGCAACAGGAAACACACACATTCCATCAATGTGCAGGCAATAGTGGACTACCGGGGACTCTTCACCAATGTCGTCGCCAACTACCCAGGCAGTGTGCATGATTCCTTCATCTTCCGACAGTCCATCATCAACCAGCGCTTTCAGGATGCCACCTATGGGAATGCACTGCTCGTCGGTAAGTACCAACGGAACCCACCACACACCTCAACACCACATCCAGACAACTCACAACTCTGGGAATGCACACGTCACAAAATCACATACAACATGACAACCAACATCCCCACATTCCAAATACGACAACACTACTACTGTGGCAACCTGGGCTAGCCATCTACACAAGCCATCAACGGCATGGCACCTCAGCCACACAATAGCAGAATGTGGGGAGAGGTGGGAACCCGGCATGTGCGAAGGAGTCAAGTGACCCATGAATAAGAATGCACACAATGGCAAGTGTGGAGTGGATGTGCTGGACAGACCGCAGTATGCAGACCACAGACACTTCCATGTCCACATACACTGCTGGTGCCTGGAGTGCACCGGACAGCGGACGCAACCATGTCACCTCAGGCAGTGGGTTAGACCTGGGACATGTAGCTGTGTCGTACCCCCCTGTAGGCGTTGCCGGAGTGGGCTGGCGTACGGCAGTCCAGCGTAGGGGTGTGGATGATCACCCCGGGGCTCTGGGCGTGGTTAAGTGTTGGGCATGCCAATTTGGTACCTGATGCGTGTGTCTTTGTTGTGGTGTCGGCGCCACCCGTCCCACAATGGACAAAGTTGCAATGTAACATGCCCCCGAGTGCGGACTCGGACGAAGGGATTGATGAATGAGCGCAAGCCCGCTCGGGGTCCGGGATCATACATGCCAACTGTTGTGTGTGTATCGCTATTACCGCAGCATGAGCCAAAGGTCTTGCCTCAACCACATCGCGACTTCGGCCAGCCATGTACTCCACATCTGTGTCCGCCCTATCCTTGCCATAGGCCTACACACACGTGGCCGGCCACCTACAACATCACAGTGTCGTTGTCAGGCTTGTGGACTTGCGCAGACAGGCATGACAATGGTGTGCCGTAGGAGTGCAGGTGATGCAAGCGCGCAGCGCACACGAGGACATAGGCTCGGGGGGAGGGTGGAGCAGCAGTGAGGCTACGTAATGCACATTGATGGCGCTCATTTGCTACTAGCAGTACATGTCAAACCGGAATCACTATGACACACATATCACATGCCAATGAACTAGTGAGCCTGCCAACACATCATGCAGAACCAACTATTAACTCATGTCTCTCTGCACTGTCACAGGTGATCAGGGATATGCACTCTGCCCTTGGATGATGACACCCCCCCGAGCCCCGAACACACAGGCCCAGAGGCAGTACAATGCGGCCCACAAACGCACCAGGGGCATCTGGAACGCACATTTGGCGTGTTGAAGTCACGTTTCAGGTGCCTGGACATCACAGGTGGGAGGCTCCTGTACAGCCCAGTCATCATGTGCAAGATGATCGTTGCATGTTGTGTGTTGCACAACATATGTGTACGCACCAATGCCCCATGGTTACGTGTGCCAGATGCACCGGACGATGATGAGGAAGATGAGGCAGGTGGACCACACCCCACTGCAGCTGCAGCAGGAATAGCGCATAGGAACAACATCATTAACAATTTCTTCACATGAGGACGTCACATTGTGTCAGTGCTTGGCAATCATGAGACAGTGCAAAATGACCACAGGCACAGCATGTGCACATAAAGTCAATGCAACACACATTCCCTGAGTATCTGTATGTGTGCTGCTGTGTGGCACGGGGATCAGGGACATGTTCCAGAGTCATTGTGGGTGTGCAGTGTGCTGAACTTAATTGTGTGTGTGTGCCATTGTGCACATCTCCCACTATCCCCCAGTCCCTGGTCGGTACTGACCCTGTTGATGTTGTGTCAGGTCATGTTGAGCAGTGTCCTGATCCCCAACTCCTGGCACCGTATCCCGACTGATGACTGTGGCCACCATTTCTCACTGTCATCCAGCTCCTGGTGTGCCGCTGATCCCCCACCTCCAATCTGCGTTGCTGCTTTGAAGTTGGCATAGTGTTTCTTCTTGGTTTTGCCCTTCACATCATTCCAGCACCTCTTGACCTCTTCCATTGTCCTCCTCGACACTCCGACTGCATTCACGTTGTTCACGATGTACTGCCATGTTTCCGTTTGTGTTGCAGATGACACAGTGGAGGTGACGTACAGTTGTTGGTTGTGTTCTGTCTCCTCCGTGACGATGATCTGGTTTTCCTGCGGACTGAACCCGTCTCCCTCTTCCTCTTCTCCTTGCCCTTCCCCGGCCCCGGGGTTCCTGGCTGGTCGTCTGTGGGGCTGGTGGGGTTCGCTTTGTCCTGTGCACTCGGTCCGGGTGCGTCCATGGTGGTACGCAGTTGCATTTATTTGTCCTTTTTTTTTCTCTGCTTTTATAGTGCATTCTCACACATGGCGCGTGGGAATCGCAGGCCTGTTGCTGGTTTTTGCTGATTTTTGTATCGCCATTGGGGTCTTCGCACCTTTTTTCGCGTTGGGGTTTCGCATTTTTTCGGCGTCGCGTTGATTTTAACACGGGCATTTGTCGCGTTATCGTGGGGCTATCGCATGGTGCCGCCGGGTTGTGAATGCTGAATTAACACGGTGTTATTTTCCCGCGATGGACTGCGATGTGAGAAGTTGCGTTAAGCGATTTTGGCGATAGTTAACATGCGATCTTGGGAATATCCCCCTATGTGTCCTGAATCCTGCAGCACACATAGAAAGAGGAAACTGTCTCAGAGGTGCCCCTTCCTTACACATAAACAATCCTGCTTACAACACAGGCACCCTGTCACCATGGTGCAAGGGTGCCTGCATTGGCGAGAGATTCAGCACAATGTGCTCCCAGTGCTGGGAAAAGACAGAAATGTGCTGTATTATGTTAAATGCAGCGCATCCCTGCCTTTCCCTGCCACATAGGACAGCAAGGTGACTTGCTGCACTGCGCTGCGTGACTTTTTGTTAAATATGTCCCATAATATTTAGAACGAGCAGCTACAGCCAGACGATTTATGCCGGCTACATTTCGGAGAAATAGAACCAGATTATAAATGGATGAGAGGAGGCGGCTGTGGTGTGTGTCTGGCTCTAAAAGCTTCTGGCCCTCTCTCCCTCCCCGAGCAGCTGTTCCTTGTGTTTATTTCCAGGCTCTTATTAATGTCGGGCTTGTATTCAAGGTTACAGCATGAGCGCTGCACGCCCTGGGCACAGGGAGAGCACGTGCACAGAGCAAGGGAGATGTGAACTCGCCCTTACAAGGACCATTAGAAGGATCAGCACTAACAGATATGATTCAAGCTATTTAATTCATGTTTGGAGGAAAGATAAGCATCCTTGCAACACCCTGTTAAATTTGGTCATTTTTCTTTATTCTTTAGTTGGAGGCAAGGGTAAATTTGAAGAATAACAATTCTAATTCCAGTATATTTTTCTGCTTGGTTATAAAGATTTTCACTGCTTAATGTTTAAAAAAAAACAATTGTTCATTCACAAAATCTGAAATATGCAGATTCTCCTTTCCTTTCACACTCGATACTCTGAAACACACTCACACACTCTCACTCAATCTTAGTCACCCTCAATCACTCACAAGCACACCCACAAACACAAACCCACAAATGCACAGAAAAACAAAATTTTTATTTACCTTGCTTCCTTTGCTGACAAACTCCAAGGCTCCATGGCAGTAGCAGAGCAGGAATGTGGTGCTGGACATTTGAACCAGCAAGCCCTGATTCCCAAAGAGGAGCCAGGCTGAGCTGCTAGCCAGGTTTGAAAAGGGGCAGACCCTCCTCAGTCTCTCTACCAGCTTCTTGATGGGACTGGAAACACAGCCCTATAAGAAGCAGGGACAGTGCTAGGGATCCTGACCCTGCTGCTCCATGTGGCTTTCCATTGGCCTTAGGTATGCTCTGATGTGCACCTTTACCAGTGCTTAATTTGAGCTGGTGGTTGCCTGTGGGGGCCACCAAAACTCATTTCTGGGTACCAGCACTTATTTTTACCATCTTTAGACTTTCACCCAGAGCAAAAGAGAGAAAAACACAAAAGAGAGAATGAAAGAAGTAGAGAAGGAGAGAAACAATGACAAAGAGAGAAAGCAGTGATGAGAAAAAGCCAGCAAGAGTGAGAAAAAGGGCCAGGGAGTGTCTGGTGGTGAATAAAAGAAGCATGAGGTGGAATCAAGACTATGCAGCCTTGATATTTGGCACCCTCAATATTCATGACACTTGCCACGTTTCTGAGCAAAACTTTGGGACCTAGGACTTATTGTTTAACACATTAAACAGTGGCCCTGATAGACACATTTTAGCAGATATACTGTGCTGCTTGTGGCATGTGCAATATGCCCGCTAAATAAAATGGATTGTGTGTGTGTGAGGGGATCATAGTTGAACTACATCCCTCAGACATGCACAATACAGACATCCATCTACAGAGTGCTGTATTTTAAACAGCACTCTGTAGCTGGTTCATGCATCAGCCCACACCCGGCCCCCTCCTGCTATCAGGAGTCTGGAGACATGGCCAAGAGGGCTGATCTACGCACTGGCACTGTTCAGTTACATAATTAGCAGCTGTGTCAAGGAGCAGTAAGTGGCGCCTCACAAAAGCCAGAGCTGAGCCTTGAAGCCCTTGATAAGGAGACAGCATTGCACTGCACCACACCATACCCTAATCTCACTTCACTTGGCGCACACCAACTGATGCAGCACATCCGTTCATCCCACATCTCTTCAGACCACACCACACAAAAAATAATAAACTTCATACACGCACCACACATGCACACCCAACAGAGTGCCACAAGTCAGATCTGCCCTCTGTTTTACTTTTTCTGTTCATTTTTCTGCCCTCTGTTTTGCCTTTGCTGCTCGTTTTACTGCTTTCTGTTTTGCCCTCTTCTGCTCTGTTTTGCCTTTCTGCTCTCCGTTTTACCTTTTCTGCTTGTTTTTCTGCCCTCTGCTTTGCCTTTCTGCTCATTTATCTGCCCTCTGTTTTGCCTTTTCTGATAGATTTTTCTTCTCCCTGTTTTGCCTTTTCTGATAGATTTTTCTGCTCTCTGTTTTGCCTTTACTTCTCCTTTTGCTGCCCTTTGTTTTGCCCTCTTCTGCTCTGTTTTGCCTTTTCTGCTCATATTTTTGCCCTCTGTTTTGCCTTTTCTGCTCGTTTGCTCATTTCTTCCCTCTTCCCGCCATTTTCCTCCTCCCCCCACCCAGCACTCCGCGCTCCCCCCCAGGACCTACTTAATGGAGGCCGCAGTGCGACCCCATTGAGCAGCTCCCCCTGCAACAATTCTCCTGTCCAGCTTGCCCGCAGTCCGCTACCCTTTGCTGCCTGTTTACCTTCTGCCCTCTGTTTGCGCCTCTTCTGCTCGTTCCTTGCTCTGTTTTGCCTTTACTGCTCATTTTTCTGCCCTCTGTTTGCCTTTTCTGCTTGTTTTTCTGCCCTCTGTTTTGCCTTTTCTGCTTGTTTTTTCTGGCCACCACTTTGCCTTTTCTGCTCGCTTTTCTGCCCTCTGTTTTGCCCTCTGTTGCTCTGTTTTGCCTTTTCTGCTCGTTTTTCTGCCCTCTGTTTTGCCTTTTCTGCTCATTATTCTGCCCTCTGTTTGTCCTTTTCTGCTCTGTTTTGCCTTTTCTGCTCTTCTTTCTTCCCTCTGTTTTGCCTTTTCTGCTAGTTTTTTTGCCCTCTGTTTTGCCTTTTCTGCTCGCTCGTTTTTCTGCCTTCTGTTTTGCCTTTTTCTGCTTGTTTCTTCCCTCCAGCCCTGCCAAGTACCACGCATTAGGCATTAGACTAACGCATTTCAGTGTGGTGGTCCGCATCACCGCACTGAAATGCGAAGTCACGCATAATAGTGCCTCCTTAGCGCTAAGTAAATCATGCACCAATACTATTACTGAAAAACGAAAGCTGGTCTCGTCTGGAGTGGCAGCGCTCCATGCGCGCTGCTTCCGGCATGCTTGGGCGCAAGTCTGCAGCTATAAGCTGCTACAATGTAACAGAATTTACCCACACGCGCCGCAGGGTGATTAATGACTATACATTCATGAGTCATGATGCTGCGGCGCGAGTGGTGAGCGTGCGGCTACAGTTTAAACAAACTAGTGGCAGGCTGCCGGCAGTGGCAATGGCAGCATGACCAAGTTGTGCCGTGGTTATATTATCAAACACAGACCCAACCGGCAGCGCTCAGCTGACCTCTGCACGGACTGGGGCTGCCGCTGGAGTTGTTCCTCAGCAGCCCCTCCAGCTGCCGTTGAGCCACACAGTCATGCCAGAGCCGGTGTTTGCTGCATCGTTGCGGCAAGGTGCGTTGCAAAGTTAGTGAGGTATCTTTCTCTGATTAACATGTGTTTTAGAAATGTTATTATTAGCGCTAGCGCGCCGTTGGTCCGACTACCTGCTTTTTAGTACGATTCAGCTTGGATAATTGCAGCCATGATAGAGCGGGTCCAGGAAAACTAGGCCGGTGGTGTAGGTGAGCTATAATCACTTGGCGTAATGGGGCTCTGCAAGAGTGGCTGTCTATTCGCCCTATGCCTCCAGAATACAGTAGTAGTGGGAGCAAAAAGGTCTGCATTGAGCAGGGGCCGCTGAAGTCAGTCAGCGGAGAAGGCATTGAACATCCTGATCGTTTGGCTGGCAGCTGAAGAGATCCGTGCTGGGGCCTCTCACATCCTGTTTGGGAGACTCGGCCCGCGTCCACGTGGGACAGAGAGGCCCTGGACTCCAGAGGGCACAGCAGGATATGTTTGTCCGTGGTGCCGCCACTTACATGCAACCACATGGATGAGTCCTCTATCTGTCTGATCTGAACAGCGCGGAGGGGCCGAGAGTGACGCGCATAGGACTCCCACAGTCCAAAGGCAGGTCGTCAGCTGCCGGTCACCATCCGGCACAGCGTCAGGTGAGTGCACAAAAATGAATGTAATTCCTCAAATGGTAATTATGATAATTGTGTAAAAAGGAATTTGCAAGTCGGCAAATATTAAAGTGGTTTACTGTTATCAAACTGTATTGGTAGTAATTTGCTTCCTAATTGACACCTATGAGACGGCTTGCACATTGAAGCATGATCTGGGCCCAGGTCATAGGGTGGTGACGAGTTGCTATGGAAACCAGCCTGGGCCCAGCGAAGTTGTTTAGTGTGTTTCAGGTTTCAATAACACAGAACCTTCTCCCGGTCCAGCCAGCACTCAGCTCTTTACTCCTTCTGAAGTTTATCAGCCTGACAGCCCTGTGATTTTAGACACACAGGCTAGCTTTCACTATTATCAGCTCTCAGCCAAGTGCAGAGGAATTGGGGCAAAACGTTTTCTGGGTAACATGTTTTTCTTTTTACAATTTTATATAGCGTCACCTCAATCCAAAGCTGTTGAACCTCTTTAATGAGCACTAATTACATTACACAGGCCCTCATTCACATTATTTTTTCCCCAACATTAAATTCAATTGGAAAGGAACCTCGACTGCAAACAGTGCCAGGCTACAACCCTACCAGGAAAGATAAGAGGCACAATTTAGCAAAGACTTTAATTCCCCAATCTGTAGGTCAAGCAAGCATAACCAATCCCTTAAAGAACCCTTCTGGTTCCTACAAAGCACACAACTCTATAGATGCAATGCTCCTGGGATCTGGCTCCTGACCTAGCAGTCCTGAGTGACAAAATCATCACAGCTACATGCCAGCATCTACTGTTCTGGAGACTTGACTCGAGCTCAGTGATGACAGCTGGTGCAGCAGGCACCATTAGCTGGAGGGACAGTCCGGACCCCAGAGTCACATTCCAGGCCTGCCTGAGGTATGTCTGGCTACTAGTGACTGCTGCCTTTACCAAAGATCTAGCCGTTTGAAACAGTTTAAAGTCTCAGCAATATAGTGAGTAATTCAGTATTCAATACAGAAAAAATCACGTTAGAAATGCGAAATCCGTTAGTGGCCTTCCATTACAGGGATTTTACAGCGCTCTCTAGGTCTTTTGTAAGCCTTCACTGCTCAGAAGTGGGTAGTTTCCGCTATTTATCTCTTTACATGGACATTATTCCTCGGTTACATTTGTGAGATACAGTTACTCAAGGTGTCACACGTTTGGAACTACAATGTCAGACATAAATGTAATTATTCATTGGAAATGTTGCATATAAACAATCTGAAAACTTGCCATGTGAGTGTAATTTCTGTTATTTATATGTTTTCCTCGTCTTTATTGCTTGATTTTTCTCGCGCGAAAGTGTCACTCATAGTAGTTGAATGTCACTCATAATTACACTGAAATTCTGAAAATGTCACACCTAACCAATCTGAAACCTTGGCAGCTATGTCCCTCTTCCCACCGCTTCCTCAAGACCTGGCTGTTCGATGGAGACCTCGCACCAGACCGTCCAGATTCCCCCTAGGGGTGACAGTGCTGGCATCTACAAATGCTGATTGATTGATCCATTGACCACATTTCAGCTGACAGCAGCTGTCTATGGATGCTACCAGATTTCTGTTTTTTTCTGAACCTAATAAGAATGGGTGTCTTGAGGGGAGTGGGGCCTGAATATTGAGATGGGAATGTCGTTATACCTTAATCTCATAGCCAAAATATTGAGGACAAAAATATTGATAGGTAAACATGTACAGATTTTCTATACCTAACTCCACATATGTTCTTTTGCGACATATTTATTCTCATGGTACATTAAAGTGGAGTTAGTGGTATTTCTATATCTCCTTATATCCACTAACTTTTCTATATTTTTGTCCTCAACTTTTTGGCTATGATATTAAGGTATAATTATATCCCTACTCGATATTCCAGACTACAACCTCCTGAAACGGGTATCGTCCTGTCCTCTTCGCACACCCGCATATTATTATGGAATTTGAGGTCCATAGCACCTAAGATTCCCTTTGCACAATAGCTACTGGTAATTAACCTCCTAGTAACTTTGTATTATGTAATTGGGAGATAGTAAGGAGCCCCAGAGGTGGACCTTTAGGACTGGAAAGATAGAAAGTCACCCATATGCCGTGGGCAGGGGAACCAAATGTATTCTCCACGTGGCAGTAAACTAAGGGCCTCATTTACTATATTTTGACGCATGGCAGCGCAGCATGCCTCCCTGCTGCGCTGACGTGCATCAAAATAAAAGGGCAGGAAAGCGCTGTATCTACAAGATATGGCGCATTCCTGTCCATCCCCCCTGCGCCGATGCACAAACAGCAGCGGTGCGCCAGCGCAGACACCCTTGCGCTATGGTGCAAGAGTGCCTGTGCTGCAGGGATGATTGTTGATGTGCAGGAAGTGACACCATCCTGCACAAAAGCAATCATTAATGTCATTTTGCTCCTTCTGTGTGTGTTGCAGAATGCACACACATAGAAAGAGCAAATAAAAAGGAGAAATAAACGTATTTCTCCTTGTTGCGCCACTCCTACGCCTCCCAAGGGTAGGCGTAGGATTCTGACGCATTCCCAGGTTTACAACACTTTGTAAGTCCGAGAATGTTTCAGGTTCCACGGATGTTGCATGGGAACACCCACAGCAACACCCATGGAACGCCCCTTTCATGCAGAGTAATCCATGAAAGTGGCCCACGCAGGATGACTTTACGTGGCCTTGTAAATATGGGCAGGCACACTGCGCCGCCGGTGCGTCTAAAAAAAAAGTGACGCACCGGCGGCACGATGGGCTTGTAAATGAGGCCCTAAGAGGCTAGAGTCGAGGGGACTAGGTAAGGAAATCCGAAGACAAGGAGCCTTGAAAGACAGAGAAGCACTGAACCAGGAAGATGGAGGTTATGAACATCGGAGAATTCAGCTGGTGGGAACTAGGAAACAACGGATAAGGGGACACAGTAATTGAGAACATGGGGATAGACAATTTGAGATCAGACAGAGGAGAAAAATGGAGCAGAGATCATTAGAAATCACTGACTCTGAGGCAACTCTTCGGGGCAGCAATCAGGAAAATCAATTTGGTTCCAGATACTGTGAAACCAAGACAAAAGCAGGCCATAGTACACTACCAACTACTGTGTGGCAAATCATGGCTAATGGGCCTTTTTGCAAAGCACTAAAGACTCACCAGCACAGAGACCGCTTTAATCGGGTGACACTGAAAAGGACTGTCGTAGAGGGGGGATATGTATTCTTGTCATTGCTACAGGCCTGTGCACACGTCTGTCTAAGTTGTCAGGTATACTTTGTATCATACGTTCAACCACAAGAAAATACAATTAACATAACATATATTGAACATCACAATAAACAGGGAGAAGATTTGTGTGTTTCTTTTTATTCCTGAATGGTTGCCCAGCCAACACGTGTTTCGTCTGGGGAAGTACCCGAGACTTCTTCAGGGCTTAAGGCAGTGGAAAGGAGATATTAGATCTCTCTGCCGGTTGTACTTCCGTCCCGGCTGGCTATTGGAAGTGAGTGTTACTTGGTATGTAGGACGGATCCGGAATAAGGACCGTGAATTAAGAGAGTATCGTGCGCGGTCGCAGCGTCTGGGACCGGAAGTCTTCCAGACGCTGCGACCGCGCACAATACTACAGCATACCCGCTGCTCACAGTGAAGCACCCTTGTCTCTCTTAATTCACGGTCCTTATTCCGGACCCGCCCTACATGCCAAGTAACACTCACTTCCAATAGCCAGCCGGGACGGAAGTACAACCGACAGAGAGATCCAATATCTCCTTTCCACTGCCTTAAGCCCTGAAGAAGTCTTGGGGTACTTCCCCAGACGAAACACGTGTTGGCTGGGCAACCGTTCAGGAATAAAGAAGAAACACACAAAACTTCTCCCTGTTTATTGTGATGTTCAATATATGTCATGTCAATGTATTTTCTTGTGGTTGAACGTATGATACAAAGTATACCTGACAACTTAGACAGACGTGTTCACAGGCCTGTAGCAATCCTTAGGACCTTTGGTCTTTAACGTAGGGGGTTCAGGGTTAACCCCCTCCTGTCAGCACCGCCCCCCGACAGCGAGAACCGAACTCACGTACACTTGTTGCAGGCGCCATCCACTACCACATATTTCCAAAACCCTGTCTCTCTATGTAATCTTGTCATCCTGTGGCCAGTTTTTTAGGCATCTAGACGGTCTGGAGCAGTCTGGACCTGCTTGGTGGTCGTGCTATAAAAGACATATAACACAACCTAATATAACATAACTTTTTTTCTGTATCATGTTATAGCGCTCCTAAAAACAACGAAACTGTTAGTCGTACATGATCATTAGTGGTGGCAGGAAGTAATTGGCGAAAAGAGCGGCGCAATGTGTCATCGGTTAGTTGCCTGGTCGTCTGTAATAAAATACAAACTATACCAGCTGTCAGCAGTGCGCGGTAAGTGCTGCAACTCATGCACAGAAAGAAAGGGAGAAGGATTTTCTGGACTTGGGGAGAAATAAAATGCAAGAAAGTCCAAAGGCGACCTGAACGAAATTGGATGAAATTCAACTAGAGTGGATTTATAGCCAAGCTGTGGGCTAAAGATACTTCCAGGGCACATAACTACAGAACCTCAGGGATGGTTCAGGTTCTGTGGTTTTTATGTTCGTTTATCTTCATAACCTGCAACAGTTTTGCGGCTTCGTTTAAATTTGAGGCGAAAATACACGCGGCTTTAAAAAAGACATTTCTTATAAGGAGTGTGTGTCTGTGTTAACCTTAATACACTCATGTGCAGCTGCAATTGTCACTCCCTTCAACTGTTTATTTTTGCGATTTCGGCAAAGGGGTTAGCTTGGCAAGTAATACATTCCTGCTCTGAACTATGTCCCAAATCGCTCAGAGTGAGCAGGTGAGGCAAACGAGAGCAGCAGCTGTTTTGGACACTGACCCCGATATGAATTTCTAAAATTCTTACATTTATTTCATTCCTTTTGCCCATACTTCCTTCAGTCATTTGCCCTTCTGCTCTTCATACTTCTTTCTGTATTTTTTAATCTAGGTTGAATCTCTTCTTTCCCTCCTTTCTCTACACTTTTCCATCTATCCATCCATCTTTCTGCCTTTTCCATCCATCCATATTTCCATCTTCTTATTTTTATCTATCCTTCCTTTTCTCTTTTGTTCCTTTACTTTTCAACCATCATTCATCCATCCATCCTACCTTCCTTCTTTTCATCACTATCCATTCTATCCATCTATTCATCCTTCTCTCCACCCATCCTTCATCCATCTCTCCATACATTCATCACCCATCCTTCTCGCCATTCATCCATCCTTCTCTGCCTTCGTCCATCCATTCTCTCATCATCCTTTTCATCATTTCTCCAACTCTTCTTCACTCCTTTTCCTCCCACTGCAAGAGATCATCTTTATGAGCATCTTGGAGACCAAATTGAAAGGAGCCACAAATAGCATCTTAAATGTTTCATGGTACCTTGAGCTGTTCAGTTACACCCACCTCCACTCAAGCTGATAAAGTGGGGGGTTAACAATGCCCCTCAGCTTTCAGCAACGTTTTGCATGTTACCATACGCACACATATGTTTGAGATAGTCCTATGATTAAAAATATACATGTAGAAGATAATAGTGCGGAGTGTTGATTGAGGCAAGTGCACATTCGAATGTGGCATTACGGCCAGAGCTGCCGACTTTGGAGCTGGTGAACCAGGTTCGAGTCTCGGAGTCGACTCAACATTCTGTGATTCTGGGCAAATCACTTAATCTCCCCGTGCCTACCACAAATCAATGTGTCCTTGTGTAATGTAACTGGTGCTCATGTAAAGCCTCCAATACCTTCGGGTCGAGCTCCCGCTATATAAAACTGCTAAAATTAAAAAATGCAGAAGTGATACAGGAATCACGCACCACATGTGTGTGGATTACATAACACTGGGCCACACCTTCAATAGCTAGGTCGGCAGCTAATACTTTCACTTGCTGATACCTCCTTCTACATCCTTTTACTACCTGATCTCATGATCCGTTCTTTCTGACAGTCATGATCAGTCGTTGGGTAGTATATTTACTAAAGTTTTTTGCAGGTAGCCGATTGACCCAATGCAATGCAAAACAGCCCAGTAAGCATGGTGCAAAATTGTGTTGCTCTGGGTAAACGCCATTGAACACATTAGTAAATCTATGCACCTTTCTTCTACTAAAGCTTGTTCAATCTCCATAGAGCCCTCTTTTCTTTTACCCATCCCACTGTTCTAACACCTTCGAAACTCCTCCCTGCCCTGGCTAAACGTTCTACAAATGCAATACAGGCTTAATGACAATCCCCATGCCTTGGGGAATATCACTATCACTAGCACTAACAAAACTATAATTGGCAAAGTCAATAAATCTGTCCTTAGCAAGCCTGAAATGGTTTTTATTTTTTTGTAAACTTGCAGTAGAAATTAAAAGTGCAAAAGTAATAAAAAGGAACAAGCTGAAGTTGTTTGCACATGCTTAAAAAAAACTTAAAGTAAAAAATGACAAATTGCAAGAAAATAAAAAAAATAAGTGAAAACAGAAACCAAAGGCCTACCAGCCCTAGTACTGAAGTGTACTACCTTCTAGACATATGTGCACGTGTGGAAGAGCAAAATGGCATCACTCACAGTGACGAGAGAATGGCTAAAGTAGGCTGACTCACTACAACATGATGTAGGCTAGGAAAAAAAATGAGAGTGACACTTGAACAGACCACTGAACAGAACTCTAACATCTGTATGTTCCTGTAGCACCTAGGCATTTTTAGCGTTTCAAGTGTGCCTATGTATGGCATTTGCATAATTAGAATGTCACTGTGTGTAACACGGCAAACACAATAAGATGATGGACGGATGCTGAAACTTTTCAGACAATCACCCCACTCATTATTAGATCTGGGTTGAATCCATCATCGTTTATTTGTTCACTTCACCACCCCAGTTCAGACCCAGCCATATACAAATCAGTCATCCCCTCCCAACTTAGGGCGACCAAAGCAAACACAATAAGATGATGGACGTAGCGCTGAACCTTATCAGACACTCACCCCCAGTCATTATTAGATCTGGGTTAAAAGTTGAAAAGTTTCAGCAATCCGTCCATCATCTCCTTGTGTTTGCTTTGTTCGCCCTACGTTAGCAGGGTATGCCCAGATGTGGGTCTCTTGCTTACTTTGCCACTGGATTCAAGCTTTCCTGGCTGTTGAGAGGTGTTACCCCGAAACCGGTCCCAGGATGCGTCTTTCCGGTCCAGGGAAGGCCTGGCTTGGCAGTTTGGGCTGGACTGTTACCATGGGGAACAGGGTAAAGACTGGTTTGAATATGGCTGGGTCTGAACTGGGGTGGTGAAGTGAGCAAAAGAGATGGATTTAACCCAGATCTAATAGTAACTGGGAGTGAGTGTCTGAAAAGTTTTAGATCCCCTGAAAGAGGTGGGCGGAGAGTTACGGGGGGACATGGCGACCAGCTAGCGTGCCGGTCGCGAGCGCGCTCATCTCCGACTCCTAACAACATGAGCTAACGCTGTCAGATCCCGGAAACTCACCTCGGGTTTCTCTTTCTTTTGTGGTTTTGCCGACTCTTCTGGCTATACGCGAGGACAGGCGTGTGGCCGTCCGCATTGGCTTACGGGGGCTTGCGTGCACAGCTGGCAGAGTCAGCACACACCAGCTGGCACTGCAGCCTGTGACAACACCAGCCGCCATTGGATCTGCGAGGGGGAGACACATGCCAGCCATATGACCCCAAAGAGAAGCAGCACATAAAAAGACAAAGAGCCAAACATCGGCTAAAACTACCTGTATGACGGGGAGTGCAGGAACTCAAACAAAAGGGAAACAAACAACTGATTCTTCAGAGATAACACCGGTTGTGCCTTTTGCCGTTTACATCGGGCCAGGTAAAAACAGATATGCTTTAAGGAACGCTGTGTTTGGGGTGCTGCAAGTACAGGGAAAAGGGAATAACGATAAAAGCCAGAATTTAGAAGGGGTAACTATGTCTCCCACCATGGTTACTCGTACAAACACTCAATCTCAGGCCCCACCCCAAGTAGGGAGTCAATCTGTACTCCCGAAAGGAGTCAAATTATTACAGGCATCAACAAATATTTCAGGTGGGAAGGTTAAAATCACCCCCTTCACTAAGATCATATTTTAAAATCAAAGAGACAGAATTACACAGCAATACGGCTAAACCAGCCTGTATAAGCGGTATAAACTATATGGAACCTCCTCTGGATATGGATATTCCTAAAATTTTACCTCATAGGGACAAAGACCTTCCCCTCTCTAACCAGTTTTTAGTACTTTCTGAAGACCCCTATGTTGATAAACTGTCAATAGTAGGGGCACAAATGACTTCTGGCGCAGAAAACATGATTATTTCTAAGAATACAGAGATTGCAGACACAGACATGAGTCATATTCTGCTCTCTCTTTCTAAAGACATCAAAGAAAAATTTGCAATTTCTGATAGAAATCAAGCAAAAATTCAGGAGGCTTGTGAAAACCTAGAGATAAAAATGGAGGACATCACAAAAAGATTATCCACGATGGAAGCCTCAAATGGGGCACTGCAAGAGGAGGTGAAGTGTAACTATAAAGAGATCCAAGCTCCAAAAACTGGAGAAAATGAACTCAGAGATAAGTTGCAGTTGTTAGAAAAGAATTCTAGAAGAAATCATTTAAGGCTCCAAAATATTCCCGAGGGCACAGAGGGTGATAATGTAAAAAGTTTTGTGATTGATTTGCTTAAGGAAAGCATCCCGGAAATGTCAGGTGTTGATTTGGACCAGGCTTTTGAGTGTTGCTATGCAACTGCGGTACGCAAGATGGCAGTCACAGTGGATCTGTGACTCCTGTAGTGATAAATTGAGTCTAGCTGTTGTTTTGCTTAACGCTCAGGTAGGAGCCAATTGTTATTTAACATGTATTTCTTAGGTCTGGCCACATTTATTGTATATGTTTTTAATTTAAAGCCTTTGGGTTTTTGCACTGTTTTAGGTGTATCTGAACCTCTTTGTGGTCTATCTAGGTAGACCTCTGATGCCAATAAAAAAGCCGGTTGGCCTGGTTTAAAACATGCAAATGCATTGTCAAAGGCAGTAGGCATTTCCTATTGATTGTGATTAGCTTGACCAGAGTCTGTAGGCCTCTGCTCATCACAAAGAGTTCACGTTAATGTAATAGGCCTATTGTCAGGTATTGATAATTTAGGGTCTGCAGGCATGCAAACTGTTACATGGTCCCTTAAAGATATCTGGAACAGAGAAATTTGTGGAGTTCCCCACTGTGACATTTGTTTAACTTACATGATTTGAACTTGGCTATCTGTGAGGCAAAGGCCCATCTTTAGATTTTTATTTCCACCAAAAGCTCATCCACTGTTTAGAATACTATTGTGCCAGTTGTATATTATGCACATCCTCTGAACATTATTGTCATTTTATGGTATGTAGCTGTGTGTGCATTTGATTACTTTTTCATAATAAAAGTTAAAGCACTGACTGAACATTGATTTATCCAGTGTTTTTATTTGGGTCAATATGTGTTGCCTAATTCTGAGTTTAATCCCATATCACGTACCTGAGAGAGCCTTAGACTGCTCTCTCATCACTACCTAGTGAGCTAAGTGCAGAATGTGTATGCTTAATTTACAACATGGACTGACAATAGTGTGGGTTACAGAGGACACCGATAGTAAACTACGTCAATTGATACAATTGACGCCTAGTAAATTCTGGATGCTCTTGGGCCCCAAATCAGTACTTACATGATGTTTTCTAGGCATTTTTGACTGAAATCTGCTAATCCATGCAGAGCATGCCAGTTCCTATAATGTAATTTACATACTCCAAAATAAACAGCATGAATTAAATCAACTGAGGGCCTAACAAGGAACTATTTTACATAAATGATATCACAAACATTACGAGCAACAGCTTATAGTACAACACTAAAAAACATAACAAATCAATGTAATGTACTATCAAACGGGATACAAACACAACAACAAAATACATATGTCAATGGGTATGTGATGTAACGTACATTGAAGGTTTGGAAGTTGAATGGTCAAGTTTACAGAAAAGAGGCCAATCAAGAGACTTAGCATTAGCAATCCTGGGATCTACATGGGAGTTTTAGATCCTACATCTTGTGAGGGGGTTAAGGGTCTTTCTTTTCTTCAGGATGGTTTTGAGTTGGTGAGGCATAAGATTCCTTTATCCTTATGTGGGCAGGCTGCTGGGGAGTTTTTCTATTTCTGGCCTGGGATTTCCGTCTGGTGCTTGAGTCATTACAAAAATCTCTCCTTGAAACACTGGAGAAGGCCAATTTGCAATTTTTGACTTGGAAGGTTTTCTTTTTATTTGCTATCACCTCAGACAGGAGGTTGGGGGGATTGGATCTCTATCTTATGGGTCTCCTTACTCGAGAAACGTTTCAGACAGGCTGGTGCTGAGAATTGGTCCAAACTTTAAACCTAAAGTGGATTCTCCTTTCGTGAACGTCCAGGGTTGATATTAAGAGAGTAGGTCACAGCCTTCTCTTCTGATTAACCATTGCCTCTTCCTTTGGAGTCAGGAGAGCGAGTCTCGTTTATATCAAGAGTGTTTCTTCTTTCAGGAGGTTGAAAAATGTGTTTGTTACTTACGGTCCTTTCAGGAAAGGATGAAAATCTTCAATTCAATTGTCAGATAGATGGGTGAGATCTACAATTGCTTGGGCTTACAGTGAAAAGGATGTCCCCTGCCCAGGCAAAATTCAGGGGAGGTCTACACGAGGCATGCCTGCTTCTTGGGCAGAGGTTCAGGGAAGATTACATTTGGAAAATTGCAGGGAAACAATGTGGGCATCACCTTCAACTTTTCTTAAACATTATTGAATCCAATATGGGGGTTAGGATCGTGGTGATTTAGGTTACTAGGTTCTTCCATTAGCTCTGAAGTAGATTTTTGGGGGGAACACTTCATTAAAGTTGGCACTTTGGCATTTATTTGTTTGATGTGGATATTTTTTGTTCCGCTTCAAGCTGTTAGTTGGTTCAGGCAACCCTCAAAGCTTTGGCATTCCTCATTTGGTATAGGACTGCAGCAAGAATGTTCATGAGGAAGAAATGCTATAATTGCTTACCAGAAATTCCATTACTCCAAGTTATTTCTTCCTTGTTGCAGTCAGTTACTCCCTTCCCAAATCACCCAGCTCTTGAGACAGTAATCTGTGGCCTTGGTTTGTTGTTGGGGAAGAGCTTGAGATAAGAGAATGAACAAGTAAAGGGACGGCTGTCCCCTTTATAGGAGGGGAAGGGGTCCCTTTTCTTTTGTGAAGGTGATACGGACAAGGGACTAGTAATTATGAGTATGAGAGACCCATTTGGTATAGCTATAGGACTGGAAGGAGTATTTGGAATAGGAATGTAATGAGGTAGGAATAACGCTGAGTAATGCAATTACCAGTAAGTAATTACAGAATTAACCCCACTGACCCCACGTTTTGTCTTCAATGCAGCACCTACCCAACCTTGACCAATATCGTTGCTCATCAATAAAGACCAGTGACGCCATTGTCAGATTTTTGTATTTAATTATGACGTATTCATGCATCGCCTTAAAAGCACATTCTTCTGTTGTGTGCTTTTTAGTGTATGAAATATGCCCATAAACAAGGAAGTCAGAGGACAATTCCACATATATGAGGATGGAGTGTACCTTCTTTGTGCAATAGAAAAACAACATTATGCTCTGTTAAGTGCCACTCAACCTTAAAGAGAAAAACATCTCCAAAGGGCCACGGGGGAGTGTGAAAGCATCTCTCTAAAACCCGGCTTCCTGCCTAGTCAGACTGAAGATTCACACAATCTCCTTCAGCACTGGGGATAATTCTGAGCTGTAGGATGCTGCATTTCACACCTGCCGACAGCAATTAACAGCTGCCAGCTGGGCTCCAGGAGCTTCTGAGCAGCGGCAGCGGAAGTGCAGACACGTGCGGGCACAGACTGCAACGTGAGATGGAAAAATGAGCACATATTAGGCAGCGCTGGAAGATTGAAGACCTGCCAAAGTTAATGTGACAGGCTTCCATCCGGCTGAAACATTGGTCACGCGTCCTACCCTGTGCGTGCTCGGTAGTGGCTTGGCGCTAATTCACAGAAGCCCTTCCCAGAACATGGTAAGAGGTCCAGGAAGGTTTCGCAGGACCGCACCTGTGTAACTGGTGGGTGGCTGATGTGTCGCCTGGCCTGTAACTGGCAGCACAGATGTCAGACTGACAGCCTAACCCAAGGAGTCAGGAGAAAGTTAGGCTGCACCTGCACAGCAGCCAGTCACGTGGGCCTGACCTCTATGCACAGTCCTCCACCTTGAAGTACGTCTGAAGAGAGGACTCATAAAGCTTTCACTGCAGCCGCCTCTGGGGAACTGCAGAACCTGAGCTCTCCAATGAGGTCTTCCTGAATCCCAGAGATACACTGCTATGTGTTAAGGAAATTCCAAGCTTAGCACACCCCTTTGCAAAATGTTAAAGCAGCAGATTGTATGAAGTCCTATAGTCAGGGCACAAGTCCTAAAAAAAGAAGTGGGGGACTCTCCAAGTTAGGTGGTGTCACAGGAAGTGACATCACGACAGGAAGTGACATCACGACAGGAAGTGACATCACAACAGGAAGTGACATCACATGTGCAGGAGATCTATCATTTGCACGTATTGCAAGATTTAACAATTGAAGCTACTCAGTGCTTAAGCCTGTGACTTAAGGTCCCTGTTGGATGTTGGCAGCACAGCAGGTTGCCTTTAATGACTGCTTTGAGACCTTTCAAAAGTGATCATTTTTAACCCTAAACTTAGAAACATCTATGCTTCCTTGCCCTAACGACAATTCCACTAAGGAACTAAGAGGAAAGTCAATTGGAAAGGTGATGCATGATGTGCGGAGGAGAATTGGTCAAGAGCAAAGTAAAAGATGCAGTTCCTCAAGCTATGTTACGCGCTTGTAAAGTGCAGCTGCACAAAATGGGTTGAAATGATTCCCATGCAAGGTAGGTATGGTGTATTTCAGTTAGGATGGTCTTCCATGTTGCAAAGTGATGGGATAATAGTGCATAACTCGAATTATTACAAATAGCTGCCAAGTTTTCAGGATGGTTATGTGTAAGGCTCCCGATTTTACGGATTTTTTACAGATAAATACAGACAGAAAACAATGTGTTTTCTGTCTGCATTTATTTTTAAAAGTGGATAAATACAGAAAATTGTCTTATTTTTAAGTGACTCTGTGCTGTCTTTCATGAATTATAGGCCAGCAGCTAGACAGCATGGAAATTAAAAAACAGGATGACATTTCTTTCAATAATGGCATATGTCAACATACATTTATGGTATAATGCTAGTATTTACAGTGGATGTATTGTTATGTAATATTTGCCAGCTTAAATAGCTAAAACACGACAGACAGCAAAGTATGAGTGCGTGTCTATCAGGTAAATAAATTTTGAAATGTACAGTTTGACAACTTCATTTATACGCAAAGCACAAAATAAATATGGATGAATACAGATAAAATGGGCAAAAGATAAATATGGATAAATACAGATGGAAATGTTAAAAAAATAAATACCATAAAACCGGGAGCCCTACTTATGTGTGACATATCCATGGTTTCAGTGTGTATGTGTGACACTTAGAGTGACACTTTCCACTCAGAGAAAACCAAGCTACAAAGTGCAAAGCAATAGATATCAGTCATTGCACCTTATTCAGCAATGAGAAGCTCTACAATATTTTGAAACTGCTGCAAAACACCTGAAATAAAAAGTTGCGTTTCATACCATGTTCACACATTCAAATGAAATCTATAGTTGTGAGAAATTGGAGAGCAAATACTGATAGCCTACACATGCTTCAAGCAAGGAAAATGTAACTTTCTAAAAGCCAGCCAATTAAAAGCGATGGTAAAGTACCTATGCTTCATGGGAGGGTTGAACAAGATTGGCAAGTCGAGACACAAGTACTGACCACACATCTTACTCTTCAGATTTGTGTTGCTTTCTCCATCATGCGCTTTCTTCACCTTCTGAACACTCCTGCACTCTGTGTTGCTCTCTCTCTGTGTGCTTTCCCTTGCAAATCCCTGTCTTGCTCATTTCTCCCCTGCCCTATTACTGTATTTCTCTCCCTCTCAAGTGCTTCTCTCCCCTTCAAACCTCCCTTGCCCCATGATCTCTGTTCCTCCCTATCCGTTCTGTGCTTCTCCCCCAGGAAGATGCTCCGTCTGCTCTGTGTTGCTCTCTTCCTCGTGTGCTTCCCCCTGCAAACTCCCTCCATGCTTTGTGTTACTCTCTCCCCCCTCTGTGTGCTTCTCTACCCTGAAAACACCCCCTTCCCCGCACTCCTTGTTGCCCTCTTCCTTTTGTGGTCCCCAAAACCTGTTTTGCTCTCTGCCTCGTGTGCTTCCACTGCAATCACCCCTGTGACCCATGTTCTCCCCTCCTGGAAAACACCTCCCCTGCTCCGTGTTGGTCTGGTTTTGAAGGCACATATTATCGCTCACACAACACAACACCAGAGTCCCACAGATGGCTAAGCATTGCCACCTCAGCACGACATCCACATTGTTACCTGTAAACCCTCGCCCCACAACAAAAGGACAACTTGGACACATTCCCTGATGTCATCACGCACAAGACACCAAAGTCTAAGTGTTGGCACCTCCACAGCATGTTCTCTCAGCAACACTCATTAGAATCATTCTCAATAATACTAGCAATGGATAACATTGTACCTCTGTAGAAGAAAACAAATGACAGGGTCTTCATCTATACTCAAAGGAGGCAGGCTAAATGAAGATGGACAAGGTGAGAGAAAGGGCTATGTGGATGGAGGGTGAGCGGGGAGGGGGCCTCTGCCCATCCCACAATTACATAACCCTATTCTTCCCTCAGAACTTCCTCTCCCTCATCGTTCCCTCCTCATCTCTTCCGCCCTCTCCACCCTTCTACTGTCGGCCTTCCCTCCTATCCTCTGCCAAAAAGCCCTTCCTTACACTCTCCCCTTAGAACATGATCAATCAGAGAAACTATATAACCTCTTTCACAACGAGTATCTTTACAACTTCTGCCCACTCTGCCTATAAACAGATGTCACTGCAGGACCCTCTAATATCAAGGGAGAACTAAATAAGCACAATACCTTTATAAACACTCCCTTACTATCATAATACCACTATTGTTATTGCACAGTTGTATGGAATGGCAGACCACCATCCTGGTACGCCACTTAAGTTTTCTCTGTCTTCACCCTGAGCTGACCTGGTCACTTAACAGTAAGCCAGTGACCCGCTGGGTCAAGGCAGATCTTAAGAAGTGTCAGTCTCTCCCATTGAATGTAATGGGCAGGATAACCCTTTATAAAGTGATGGTCCTGCGGAGATTCCTCGACCTTTTCCAAAATATCCCACTGAAGATACCCCACCACTGGTTTCGCGAAGAGAGAAAGACAAACTATTAAAATGGCAGAGAAAGAAAGAGGTCAATGGAGTGAGACAGCGCAAAGGAAAGCAAGTGAAATGCAAATAATGAACGAAGGAAAAAGGAAGCAGGCAGGAAAAAGGGTACAAATGAAGACAGAAAATAAGGAAAAAAGGTGTAAGAAAAGGAAGGAAGAAAATAAAGAATGAAGGGTGGAAAGATCAAAGAGGGGAAAAAGAAAAGGAGGGAAAGAAGGAAAGCAGACAAATATAATGAAATAAAGAAGAAATGTGAGATGAAAGGATGGGTGATTGAAGAAAAGAAAGAAAGAATTAATGAATGTAAGGAATACAAAAAGAAGAGATATAAAGGTGTGAAAGTATGCCAGGAGCAACATAAGAATAAACTGATAGAAAGAAGGATAGAAAGCTAGAAAAAGGACTGATGGAATGAGAGAAGAATAGACAAAAGGAACAAAAGAATGAAATACATACAAAAATAAAAGAAAGATGATGGAAAGAAGGAACGAAAGAGGCATCAAAAGAAAGAAAGAAGATGGAAAGGATGAATGAAATACACACAAAAACAAAAGAAAGATGATGGACAGAAGAAACGAAAGAAGCATGAAAAGAAAGAAAGAAGATGGAAAGGATGAATGAAATAGTGAAGAAGAAATCTGTATTGTCTGATTAATACAAATCATTACAATTAAGGAATATATAAAATGCATTGGTTCTTAGAATAGATATAAAAGGTAATTATAATACCAGAGCTAATTAAAAAGATCCTCAAATTCAAGATAATTATATTACAAATATTGAGGTGTTTTAGGGATAATGTGCCGAACTGGATCATTGATATCGCATAAACACATCATTAAAATAACATTTCATTCTACTGTTTACATTTAGTGTTCTTAGAATTACATTTCCTTATTAAACTGAGCTTTTCTATAAATACATAAAGACTTTTCGTGCAGACAGTTCATAGCTTCGCTTTTCTGTAGTTTATATATATATATTTTTTTTTTAACTTAATCTTTAAAGTGCCATTGTGCTTTTTCTCCAGACTGAACTATATTTGTTAGAGCCATATTTCATGAGATATATAATATTCAGAGTTGAACTATAAAGTGCCTCCATGTTATTTCTAAACTGAACTATATTTGTTGGCGTCATATTTCATGAAGCATAAAGTGCAGAACAATGTTGCTGCAAAGATTGTAAAGATTTAGGAATCTAAAGAATGCTTCCGTGCTTTCTTATCCGAAAACGCAACTCTATTTCTAAAAGTCTCATTTCTTAAGTCTTTGGATACGGAGCCATTGTGCTGCAAGAATTGTGGTGCGTTCCGAGCCAAAGGCTAATAGGTGCTTCAGTACAGGTTTCTCCAAGCTAAATTGCATTTGTTAATATCCCATTCGATAGGTCGGCGAACACTGTAAACTAACTCTGTACTTGATCGTGTTCTGCCCTGCTCTTGCACTATAGCCTCAGCTCCGACGCCAGGTAAAATGGCAGTTAGCCATTTGTGCCCTCCCAATCTTCGTGATGCCGGGCCATATTTTCCGGTATCTGGTGCCCTCTTGCGTACTCTCATCGTACCACAATGAGGCCGTAAAGTTAGAAGCACCCCTTGTTGAATAGGGTCGGACTCGAAACAAAGACACTAACTTAAAAATGGCCAAGAAAATAGCAAATCATCCCCGCTCCGTCCCGGCCTCCCTGTCACGGACACTGCAGAGCTCAGGCGCCATCAGCTGCTCCCTTACCTTGTGATCGACTGTACAAAACCGTAGATGGACGGGTAAGTCAACGGCCGCCATCTAAGAAAGTTAGGGGCGGCCGTGCGGGCAAGTAACGCCATCATAACAGTCCAGCTTTTGAGCAGGGGGGACGGCGTCCACCCGGTAAAATAAGTGGGGGGACGCCGTCCACCCGCGTGGTCCCCCGACTCGTGCCCTGCCTATAGTCAGAAGGCCCGATTCACAAAGGTAAAGTGAGACGAAAGTCTAACTTTATGACTTTTGGTATTCACAAAGAGCATTTACTACTCGTAAATGCCATTTGTGAATACCGAAAGTCACAAAGTTCAACTTTTGGTATTGGTAGCTATGGAGAGCAGCCTTCAGGCTAAGTCTTGAAGGAGTGTAAAGCTGTTTGTTTTACCAGTCTATAATCTCATGAATGACCAAATGAAAGGAGAACCACACCAGGTATATATATATAAAATATATGTATTTATTACTAAACACTACCCACTAGTCTCTTTATGAGGCTAGAGGTCGAAATACACAAGTTACAAGTTAAATAGCACAGTAAATAAGCACAATATACGATTAGCCCTAGGGGCGTACCAAACCATACATTAAGAAAGTGGTATAAGAACCACGACTTGACTAGACACAAGGCCTAGAGCCTGTAGAATCGCTAGGACCCCAAGGAACCACCCAAGGTAGTGACACAGGGGACCCACGGGGGACGTGTGCAGTGTGTGAACACAGCCGCGAGCTCCGTTAGCGTCTATGGGGAAAGTCTATGCGGTTAGAGTTTTAAAGTTTAGGGACACTTCAGAGTGGACTAGGAACAAACCCTTTTGGACTTAGAGAGTTCTAGGGCCAACACCCACGGGAGCACCGGAGTACTCGTGTTACCTCACCCAGGGAAGCCGGGTGCATAGGTGTCAAATGGTGTCGGGCCGCGCCGTCGTTTTCAATGGCCGCTTGCTGGTAGGTGCTGCTGCCGGGAAGATGCGAAGTGTCCGAAGAGATCCAAGCCTGGATCGAGGATGAGAAGAACCTGAAAGCTGAGGGGACAGAGTCTAGGTCACAAGCCAGTGACCAGGGGCACGATAGTCGAATGCCCAGCGATGTCCGGTGCTTCAAGTTCAAACAGGTGAAGATTGTCTCTGCAGCCACGAGGACCAGGAGGCATCGACGACAACCAGGAGCTGGATTCGAGTTGTCCCACAAAGGTAGAAGCTTGCTGCGCTGTTGGTGCCCGGATTGGAACCAGCAAGCCTTGGCAACAGCAACCCACGTAGAAAGAGAACAAAGGCTTCGGTGTGGACCAGCGAGGTCCGAGGGACTCCCCAAGTGAGGGAGAGTCAGGGCAGGCCTGGAGCAACCAGGAAGGCCAGTTGAAATCAGAGATGTCCTTCTGAGGGACCCACAAGTCGATGGACAAGGGATCGCGAAGGGACCTCGAGCAGAATCACAAAATGGCGGCCCACAGGTCACTCGGAGTGACCAGGCCAGCAATCTTCGGTGAATTCACTGCTTGGGGACGGGGCTACACGTAACCCGAAGCACAGCCTCTAGGATTGACCAAAAGCTTCGGCACTTGCAAATGTGCACGGTGTCCAGGGGTTCCGGTTCCACGGTACCCACGAGGGCTACGGGTCTCAGCTTTGCTGGGGACTCGGGTCGGCCTCTGGGAAGTCTGGAAATCCACCTCCTGGGTTGCAGGGTTGTTGGCATCTGGCGGGAGCTTCAGAGATGCAGACCGGACAGATGCATCTTTGGTGCCTGCCAAGCAGGGGAGTAACTCCTTTACTCCAAGGCAGATTCTTCAGTCATCTGGCGTTTTACAGATCATCGAAGGTCCAGGATTCAGTTTCAGAGTTTCGTCCAGGGATATCTAAAGTCCTGTTGCCAGGGGTTCCTATCTTATACCCAAGGAAGGGGTTGGACTAACTCAGGGGACCCACCTATGGGAGGGTTTGGAAAGAGGGGTGGCTACACCCATTTCCTTTGTCCAGTTTCGTGCCAGAGCAGGGGCTGGTAGCCCCTGCAACTGGTTTGAACTGGGCTATGCACAGGGACACCAAATGTGCCCCCAGTGCAGGACTTCAAAGCACTCAGAGAGTGCACCCACCCAGCCCCAATACACTAAAGCCTGTCTGGGAGGTGGTAACACCTCCCTGTGACAGGAAACCTATTGTTCAGGCCTCCCCTGCCGGAGTTTCGGTCAGCAGTGGGACGCCAGACTCGTGTCTGTGGCTGCAGCATCCACTTTTGTGATGCCAGGGCTCTGTTTAGCTGGTACCGGGTATACCGGTGCTGTCATGTCTCTCCCTCTAGAAGGGTGGGATCATACTCCCACACCAGTTACTGGTGTGGGGGTATGATTCCAAGGTGTTTGACAACAAACACGACATGTTTCCGTGCAGCCATCCCAAAGTTAGCATTTACCGTTGAGATATAATGCACTTAAGAGTATATGGTCAGGCTGCACTCACAGGCAACCCCGGAGGATAGATTCCGAAGGCTGCAGAGGGGCTCTGCTCATGCATGGGCACCCTCTCAAATAAAACCAAGCACCCTGCCTTCAGGATTGATAAGGCCTGCCATAGGGGTGACTGATAGGTTTATATGTGCAGTGATGGGGTGAGATATAGTGAACCTATATCTCAGTAAGGGGTGCATGCACCACCTCACTCAGGCTGCTGTAGCAGTCCTGTGGTGTCATGTTGGAAGGCTTCCCAGGGGTGGCATAATACATGCTGCAGCCCCTGGTAGGCCTCTGGGGTACCTATGCCCTGGTTACATAGTATACCATATACTAGCGACTTATAAGGGCACCCCAGAATCCAATCTGAAGTGTACCTAAGGCACTAGGAATCCATTATAAAGAGAAATCAGATAAACTGGGGCCCTGAATAGCAGGGTCCCAGTCCAACTAAGTCGAAAACCAGCAAAACACCAGGAAAAAAGTGGGGGCAACCATGCAGTCAGATTCCACCTTCCTACATAACCCCCCCCCCAAACGAAAGGAGATAAGGCTAACCTTGCCCAGTTGAGCCTTTATTTACTAAGTGGCCTTATAAGGAAGTACCTGCACTAGCATGGTTACCCCCTGGCTTATGGTCCACAAAGCAATCCCTAACCCCAAGGGGATGGGAGGATCTCCACCATTTGGAGTCACTACCTGTGGTGTGTTTTGGCATAGTAAAAGGCTGGTGGGGTTTCTGAGTAGAGAAGTGAGGCCCTGATAAAGTTGGCCTCAGCTTCCTCAGATCACTAGCCACCATGGAGGCCTTACTTTCCATGACTAAGTTGGGTCTAGCCTTAAGGGTCAACCTTTGGCTGCCTACAGCTGGGGGTTGGGTCCCTTTGGTTGGAACACTGGAGGGACATGGCAGGATTGGAACCTTTTGGTCCCAGGTTTGCCTTTGCCCAGCAGAGTCCATCTGGGGGAGGTCCCTACACAAGGGTAAGGAGGACCCCTCAGTGGGCTGAGGAATTTTCACCTGGCTAGGGCTACTAGACTGGGTGCCCCTAATCTGCTCATGGGGGGGGGGTTCCTCTGGACAGGGGGCCCTGAGGGGTCCACTGACCTCCCTGACCTCTGCAGCCCTGGGCTGACTGAGGCAGGGTAGAGAGGGGCAGGTTACCTGCTCCAGACTGGGTACCACCTTAGAAGGGTCCCCTGGCATCAGAGGTGTTGCCAGGACAGGCCTGACTACCTCTGGGGCAGTTCCTTCGCTAGGGGTAGGATCAGTTCCCTGAGGAGGCTGCCCCTTACCTATAGTCTGGGGGGAGGAAGACTTTTCTTCCACCCTTGTGCTCTCTTTTGGAGGAGAGTGGGCCATTTTTTCAGGCTCCATCACTTCAAAATTTCCCTGGGGTTGGGCTGTGGCCCTCACAGCCTCACTAACTCTCTCAGGGACGCCCAGCACTCAGATGGGCTTGGTGTTCAACTTCAGCCCAGGCTGAAATTTCCAGATCATTGCCCATCAGGCAATCTACAGGCAAGTTGGGGGACACTGCCACTCTTTTTGGGCCTGTGACCCCTTCCCAGCTGAGATTGACTATGGCCATGGGGTGATCTGTTCTGACACCATCAATGTTGGTCACCTGGTATTTAAACTCAGGTAAAAGCTGGTGAGGGGGGACTAGTTTCCCTGCCACCATGGTGACACTAGCCCCTGTGTCCCTGAATGCCACAGCTTTCTGACCATTAATCAGTGGCTCCAGTCTGTACCTGCCCAATGCATTGGGACCCATGGTAAAAGTGGCAAATCCTATACCACCATCAGAGTCAGAGGAGTCTGGTGAGGGGGCCTTTCTAAATTAGGGCCCACCTCTGTTCCCATTGCAAAAGCACCTAACTTTTGGGTGCACTACTCCCAACTGGGGGATTACTACTGGTAGTACCAGGAGGGGTGGTAGTATTAGCTCGAGGAACATTTTCTTTATTGCCAATCCTGGGGCAACTGGGATCAGTCTTCCAGTGTCCAGGCTTTTTACAGACATGGCAATATGGTTTCTTTTCAGGAGAGGAAGGAGTTTGGGACCCAGCCCCAGAAGAGGACTTTTGGGGCCCTGTAGTGGACTTATCCTTAGATTTATCCCCACCTTTCTCTTGGGACTTGGTAGAATCTTTCTTCTGGTCACCACCCTGATTCTTAGGCCTTACCCTGGTTCTGACCCATTTGTCTGCCTTCTTTCCGAATTCTTGGGCAGAGGTCAGATCAGAGTCCACCAGGTACTGGTGTAATAGCTGGTTTTGACAATTATTAAGGATCTGTTCCCTCATAATCAAATTGTACAATCCTACAAAGTCATGCACCTTGCTGCCAATTATCGGACATTCCAGAGCCTTAGTAGCACAATCTACAAAGTCAACCCAGTCTTGAGTCTGAGCCTTTTGAGTGTCTCTGAACTTCAACCTATACTGTTCAGTGGTTAGGCCAAACCCATCAATCAGAGCACTCTTCAAGACTTTGTAATTGTCAGCATCCTCTTCTCTAACAGTGAGGAGCTTATCTCTACCTTTGTCTGCAAAGGAGAGCCACAAGATTGCTGCCCACTGCTCCTGGGGGACCCTCTGAACTTTACAGGCCCTTTCCAGTGCAGTAATCCATTTGTGGATGTCATCCCCACTCTGGTAGGGAGGGACAATCTTGCTTAGGTTTCTATGGTCATGAGACCTTTCCCTACCACTAGGCAAGTTGCTGCCACCATGGGACTCTAGTCCCAACCTTCTTCTGGTTTTCTGAAGCTCTAGGGACTCCCTATCTGTAGCCAACTGCTCTCTTCTGATTCTAAGCTGAGCTTCTTCATACTTGAGCAGTCTCTCTTTCCTGTCATGAGAGGATTACCTCCTATGAGAGGAAACAGAGGTCCCTATTGAGGTGTCAGAATGGTTAGACTCCTGAGAAGGAGATCTTAACCTTCTAGGCACACTCTCAACTCTTCCTGGTGGGACAAAGGGGAGGCCATTCTGGTCCTCCTCCTCATCTGCAGGAGGAGCTGGATTTTCCAGGGTAAGATCATTGTCATCTTCCTGGCCAGCTTCAGAGGTTAGGTCATGGGTATTTTCACCCCTTGGCCCTTCCTCATTTGCTGCCCCACCCACTCTGCCTACCCCTTCAGACCCTGAGGTCTTCTTGAGATCATCCAACAGCAGTACCTCTATGAGGCGTTGGGTGTTTGCAGTTTTTCCTGTCTTCAATTTCCTAGCATTACACAATGCTCTCAATTCGAAGAATTGGAGGTTGTCATACTGGGATGGTGGAAGCCCATTGGCTTCTGGCAGGGACCCACTGGTTCCTGGCCTTGAAGACATCACTAGTGAGGTGTGGTGTATGCACTACCTACTCTAGTGTGGCCTACTAAACTCTCTTGAGTTGTAGAAAGGGTGTGCTAAGCCCTTGACACACAACTCTAAGTTCAGTAGAACTCACTGTTATTTTTAAGCTTGAATTATATGTACCTCAGGTACCTTTTAGTGGTTTTCAGTTAGTCACTCACTTGAGAATATCTGGTTAAACAAAGGCAAGCTTGAATCCAACCGCTGCACACCAATGTGAGAAGTTGGCCTGGTATATGCTGTCCACTAGTTATAGTGGGCACCTTGCACCAGTCCAAAAGACCTTTATTGATGATAGGTTTAAGACAACCTTATTTGAAAGCTATCCTAGTGGTAGCTATGGAGAGCAGCCTTCAGGCTAAGTCTTGAAGGAGTGTAAAGCTGTTTGTTTTACCAGTCTATAATCTCATGAATGACCAAATGAAAGGAGAACCACACCAGGTATATATATAAAATATATGTATGTATTACTAAACACTACCCACTGGTCTCTTTATGAGGCTAGAGGTCGAAATACACAAGTTACAAGTTAAATAGCACAGTAAATAAGCACAATATACGATTAGCCCTAGGGGCGTACCAAACCATATATTAAGAAAGTGGTATAAGAACCATGACTTGACTAGACACAAGGCCTAGAGCCTGTAGAATCGCTGGGACCCCAAGGAACCACCCAAGGTAGTGACACAGGGGACCCACGGGGACGTGTGCAGTGTGTGAACACAGCCGCGAGCTCCGTTAGCGTCTATGGGGAAAGTCGCGATTAGAGTTTTAAAGTTTAGGGACACTTCGGAGTGGACTAGGAACAAACCCTTTTGGACTTAGAGGGTTCTAGGGCCAACACCCACGGTAGCACCGGAATACTCGTGTTACCTCACCCAGGGAAGCCGGGTGCATAGGTGTCAAATGGTGTCGGGCCGCGCCGTCGTTTTCAATGGCCGCTTGCTGGAAGGTGCTGCTGCCGGGAAGATGCGAAGTGTCCGAAGAGATCCAAGCCTGGATTGAGGATGAGAAGAACCTGAAAGCAGAGGGGAGAGAGTCTAGGTCACTAGCCAGTGACCAGGGGCACGATAGTCGAATGCCCACCGATGTCGGGTGCTTCAAGTTCGAAAAGGTGAAGATTGTCTCTGCAGCCACGAGGACCAGGAGGCGTCGACGACAACCAAGAGCTGGATTCGAGCTGTCCCACAAAGCTAAAAGCTTGCTGCGCTGTCGGTGCCCGGATTGGAACCAACAAGCCTTGGCAACAGCAACCCACGCAGAAAAAGAACAAAGGCTTCGGTGTGGACCAGCAAGGTCTGAGGGACTCCCCAAGTGAGGGAGAGTCACGGCAGGCCTGGAGCAACCAGGAAGGCCCATTGAAATCAGAGATGTCCTTCTGAGGGACCCACAAGTCGACGGACAAGGGATCACAAAGGGACCTCAAGCGGAATCACAAAATGGCAGCCCACGGGTCACTCGGAGTGACCAGGCCAGCAATCTTTGGTGGATTCACTGCTCGGGGTAAGGGCTACAAGTAACCCAGGGGTTCCGGTTCCACGGTACCCACGAGGGCTACGGGTCTCAGCTTTGCTGGGGACTTGGGTCGGCCTCTGGGAAGTCTGGAAATCCATCTCCTGGGTTGCAGGGTTGTCGGCGTCCGGCGAGAGCTTCGGAGATGCAGACCGGACAGATGCGTCTTTGGTGCCTGCCAAGCAGGGGAGTAACTCCTTTACTCCAAGGGAGATTCTTCAGTCATCTGGCGTTTAACAGATTGTCGAAGGTCCAGGATTCAGTTTCAGAGTTTCGTCCAGGGATATCTAAAGTCCTGTTGCCAGGGGTTCCTATCTTATACCCAAGGAAGGGGTTGGACTAACTCAGGGGACCCACATATGGGAGGGTTTGGAAAGAGGGGTGGCTACACCCATTTCCTTTGTCCAGTTTCGCGCCAGAGCATGGGCTGGTAGCCCCTGCAACTGGTTTGAACTGGGCTATGCACAGGGACACCAAATGTGCCCCCAGTGCAGGACTTCAAAGCACTCAGAGAGTGCACCCACCCAGCCCCAATACACTAAAGCCTGTCTGGGAGGTGGTAACACCTCCCTGTGACAGGAAACCTATTGTCCAGGCCTCCCCTGCCGGAGTTTCGGTCAGCAGTGGGAGGCCAGACTCGTGTCTGTGGCTGCAGCATCCATTTTGTGATGCCAGTGCTCTGTTTAGCTGGTACTGGGTATACAGGTGCTGTCATGTCTCTCCCTCTAGAAGGGTGGGATCATACTCCCACACCAGTTACTGGTGTGGGGGTATGATTCCAAGGTGTTTGACACCAAACACGACATGTTTCCGTGCAGCCATCCCAAAGTTAGCATTTACAGTTGAGATATAATGCACTTAAGAGTATATGGTCAGGCTGCACTCACAGACAACCCCGCAGGATAGATTCCGAAGGCTGCAGAGGGGCTCTGCTCATGCATGGGCACCCTCTCACATAAAACCAAGCACCCTGCCTTCAGGATTGATAAGGCCTGCCATAGGGGTGACTGATAGGTTTATATGTGCAGTGATGGGGTGAGATATAGTGAACCTATATCTCAGTAAGGGGTGCATGCACCACCTCACTCAGGCTGCTGTAGCAGTCCTGTGGTGTCATTTTGGAAGGCTTCCCAGGGGTGGCATAATACATGCTGCAGCCCCTGGTAGGCCTCTGGGGTACCTATGCCCTGGGTACATAGTATACCATATACTAGGGTCTTATAAGGGCACCCCAGAATCCAATCTGAAGTGTACCTAAGGCACTAGGAATCCATTTTAAAGAGAAAGCAGATAAACTGGGGCCCTGAATAGCAGGGTCCCAGTCCAACTAAGTTGAAAACCAGCAAAACACCAGGAAAAAAGTGGGGGCAACCATGCAGTCAGATTCCACCTTCCTACACTACAGAACTGACTTCCATGCAAGCAAGCAAATTCTTAGAAAGAGCCGATCCCGAGGTTAGACAGGGGTCTGGTTTGACCAAAGCACAAGATGAGCCATCAAAGAATTGGCATGTAAATCACACGAAAAATGTAATATAAAAATATGATTTATTTATGTTTTATATAGCGCAAATTTGACCAGAAGGTATCAGAGCGCTTTACATGAGCACCAGTTGCATTACAGACGGACACATTTATTTTGTTAGGTCCGGGGTGATTAAATGATTTGCCCAGAATCACAGGATGTTGTGCGTCCCTGTCGAGACTCGAACCCGGTTCCCTGGCTTTGCGGTCGACCGCTCTAGTCTAGGCCACAACCAGTTAAAATGCTAAAGAGTATTTCTTCAACATTTGCAAATCTTTCATTGCAGTACATTGGATTATTTCAATAAAATGATTGACATTTTTTTAAACAATTTCTAAAAATAAACGTAGAAACATTTAATAACACTTCTGTGCCCTGAAGTGGTTGCCATCAGTTTGTCATGTGCACTATTTTGTGGACATTTTTGTCCTAATATGTGAAGCAACGTTATTGCCTATTTAAGAATGTAGGAGTGACCTTTTTATTTATTGCACATAGGGAATAAAAATCAGTAGCACCACAATCTTTGGGAAAACGAAAAATGGCATAGGCATAAAAGGCACAAAACTATTGCGAAAAGGCAAGGCGCAAAGAGTGTATCATTTCAGCGTGCCCAAGTACTTTACATCTAGATCTATTGGCTTTGCCAATGCTTGTTGTCAGAGTGCTTGACGTCTCTAGATTATATAAACATCCTCTCTAGTTTAGCATGGAGAGGGTTTTTTTTTTTTGTAAATCTGTTTTTATTTTCACAAGGAAACCATAGAGAGGGTCTATACATACACAGCATATGGCCCACAACCCTATGTGGGCCGGCCGCGTTGTTTAAGGGAGGCATGGGAGACTTTGGTGACGAATATCTATGTAAGTGTTACACAGCAAGTCGCCTACAACCCATGGTGGGCCGGCCGCGTATTACAAAAGGCACAGCATAAGACTGCAATGTGGAGGAGTTTCAAGACCCATATTCAACATGAGTAATACCATAACAAGGAAAAGGGAAAAAAAGGAGGCGAAGAGCCCGTGAAACAGGGCAGAGGGAAGTTAACGAGTAGAGAGTGATGAGAGGGCAGAAAAACCAAGAAGGAGAAAGAGAGCTAAGACAAGAGGGCAAAGACAGATAGAGCGAAACTGGGGGAAAGAGTCGCATTGCTTGTGGTTCCAAATAGTAGGGGTCAAGGCAATTGCGAGGAGGAGAAGAGTGGCGGGCTGTGGGGGGATAGGAGGGGGGCAATGGCTTTCAATAATCAAGTCACCGTCTGAGGCGCAGAGGGTTTTTTTAAAGGTCAGGATTTTGAAAGGATGAAGGAGTGGCATAACCCATCCTATTCTGGAAGATGGCAGATTTGTCTGTGAAGTTTCTTTATGATCCAGGGAAGACTCTTTATTATGATTTGTAATTATTGTGATTAGAGACTGTGCAATGTTGTTTGAGGTTGCGGTCCATTAGGAAGAATATGAAGAGGGCTGTGGGGCAATGGTGGTGGGGTGGGGGGGTCTTTGTCTTTTTCCCAGCAGAGATTGAAAAATCTCCCAGGAAAATTTGATCACGAGAAGGTGCATTGATCAGTGATATAATAATCACTGAATCAATATTTGCTGCTGCATATCTCAACCCATAGTCACCAAAGCATCCCCCTCCCACTTCTGGCAATCTACTGCAGAGCCAATTATATTTCTAGGGTGCAATACTTTTCTAGTTGGGCCCCAACCCTGATCACCAATGTGGACTAACACTGGTAAAGGGAGTGTATTTCTTTCGAGTAAATCATGTACTTGAGGCTCCTTAGTGAGTAGGCACTGTTGCATTACAGTTGTCTCTCCACAAACATAATATACACAGTTTCATTGGTCAATTCATGCGCTCCATTCGCTTCACTCTTCTTTATATCTTTTTTCTATTGGTTAGTTCCACAGCTGGTGTTATTTTCACTTCAGAAGTCTGTGACTCATTTGGCCCAGCTCATTTTTTTCATTATAGAAACATGTGTTCCTACAATGACGCATAAGGGGAGGAATTATGCTTTACACAAGAACCACAGAAGGAAAGCTTTCATCCATGCACTGGTACCCCTTCACAGCAGAGGGCCCACTGATTGTTTACTGCATTGTTTTAATGTCAAGTCTGCTGTCTCTGCATCAGGTCTGCACAGGTCTGGTATTGAAACTTACTGGATAGGTGTGTTCTGTGTCACTCACTCCATGTGGCCCGAGAGGGCTCTTACAGTCACAGACCCTTGCTCACTGGGGTTGGTGAAACACTTGGGTGAGATCCTCCAGAGACATACACACCCTGCCTCAAGGGTTTTCAGAGTGATCCAGTCCTTAAGACTGATTTTACAGCAGCTGATGACCATTCTTCAAAGGTCACAGCTCCAGCACAGTATTTGGTTTTAAGTCACTTTTTAGTCTTGTACCGATGCTAGAATGATTCCCCTTGCATATACCCCACTTTTATCTTTTTTATCTTTTCATCTTCCAGGGTCTTTATTTCAAGACACAGTATGAAACATGCATTATTTCGTACTTCTACATTGATACCTACCTATCCTTCCTTCTAACATTTCTCCGCTGATCCCTGCTCATGCCCCGGCTCACTTTAGTAACCTTCGTCAGAGACAGCTCGATTATGCCGGATGCTGTAGCTTCCCAAAATGGTCCTAATGGTAATAATGATTCATGTGCCAAAATGCAAAGTGTACTCCTGGGTAGAAAAGGTATGTGGGTGTCTTTGGTGGACTTGTACAAAATTGAGTGAGCTTTGCACTAAACATTGACTTGCCCATGGGTGAAGACAATAAATCTTGTTTACTCCATACATGCTTTCTCCAATAGCTTTGTCCTATATGACCTGCCCTGTTGGCTTGTTTCACAGGTTTGTGCCATGTCAGGTGTTATCTTCTCTTTCAGGCATTTGCTGAATCCTTTGACCTCAAATTGTCCACCTCTCTGTAACAACATTATCTTTAGAAGTGAAGAAGAATCTCCTCTTGGTTCGAGAACACTGCATAAACTTCTGACAGCAGTATTCTTTCTGTTTCTGCATAAACTTCTGACAGCAGTATTCTTTCTGTTTCTTTCTCCATGACTAAGGCTGCTTTATCTTTCTGGCATCAAGCTTTTGCCAGGAGGATTGCCTGGTGAAGAATCCTGTTTTCTCCTGAACACCCAGTAAAATGTAGGTCCAAAATACAGTTCCATGTGGAATATGACAAAAAACGGAATTTGTGTATGAAGCTATGTATACAAAATGCATCAAGATGTAGAAACAAAGCAGCAGTCAAACAGGTGACGGAAAGTGACAGACGCTGTGGAATAGACAACAGGTTGGCAGCACATGAGCATTGGATTTTCCAGGATAAAATTGACTGGTGTTATTTGACCTACTAGAAAGTGATCCAGAGCCACATAGCAGAAGAAAACTAAGAGCAACATTGCTACACTGAGCTAAATCAGGATTCGGGTTCACGTGGACAGAGAGTGAAAATAAGTTGGCCACATAACTGGAAACTGGGCTCTAGTGAGAGCCACTTAAATTAACTTTTCATGTTGTATTTACTTATTGATGGGATTGGGACAATGTTTTTTCTTCTTTGGGAATGTCAGGGCTTGAAGGCCTTTTTAATGCCAGAATGTGATTATTTTTTCTTCGTTGGGAATGTCGGGGCTTGGAGGCCTTTTTAATGGCAGCATGTGGAGGGTCCCTCAAGTTCTTTTTAAATGGAAAATAATGCATGTGCTGACCATTCACAGTTATATAATTTAATTTCAGTGGGCTAAATACCCCTGCAACACGGTCTGGAGTGTATGCCCTTTGGGATTCACAGAAAGAAGATAGTGTCTGGTTGCAAGAGACCCTCTTAAAACAACTAGAGACTTTAGAAGATTCTCTTCTAGATTATCCTATTCAGTTTCATGCCACAGCACCAACTAAAACATGTGTGATGCAATTCCGGTGTGGTATGTGTTGGGAAAGATAGTTCTAGAAACTATCTGACAAACCTGGATGATATTCATTCATCAAGGTCAAAATAGATAGGGGATTGTTTACAGTCACAGCATTGTATGCCTCAAATTCTGGCCAAGACCTTTTTACACAAAACATATTATGCTAACTGAAAGGGACAGCTGTTCTGGTGGGAGCACGTCAACCATGTAAGCAACAGGAAGCTGGAGAGGTCAGGACTTCTAAGGTGGCTGCATCTGAAGTCGTAGAAAACCTAGATCACGTGGACTTGGTGGCTTGATGAGAACTTTACACTTGACTGAGAAGGCTTACACCTGCTATCAGATGCAAAAGGCTCCTACTCTAGGACGGACAGGGTGAATCCTTAGATGCAGTAAGAGAGGCCGATCATAGCTTTCATTGCACTCATCAGATCACTGACTGATTACACTTACCTTACATACCATAACAACCCCACAGAAAGATAGGAGATGGCAAAGAGAAGGCATATTTTGCAATACACAGACAACAGAGACAAAATTGGGTATGTGATCAATGGTTATTGGAATTTAATGACACCCTAGATGCACCCATTGCAGTATTCTGGGATGCCCTCAAAACAGTGCTTATAGGGAAATTGATAGCTGTTGCCACATCTGTCAAACGAAATAGGCATTTAATCCAAAATAAGTTATAACTGGAACTGAAACAAACTGAAGGTACACACAAAAAGATAGGCGACAAATGGAAATTTGTCAATTAAAGCTTAAACACGTTAGTATTCAACAGGTTAGAAAGTGACTTAGTAGCACTGAAGTGCAAAGTCTGTGAAACTGATAACAAGGCACGAATATTACATGCTAATGCTATCACAGGGAAAGTAACGGACCAAGTATGGTTGGGAAAATAGACCGAGAAACATCCGATTCATATGGCCAGGTATTTGCTGAGTACCCGCCCCACCCTGACACTCCACCCTTCCCGTGGGCCCTCGTGGGCCCGCCCCCCTGGCATAGATCAGACAAGACACTAGTACTCGTTTTCTAAGATAAAGCAGAGCTTTATCTAATATAGGGAATTGTACACAGACACTTTATAATCCCCAAACAGACAAAAGGAGTTTTTTTTAAAGAAGCAGAGGTTGGCTGAGCAGAAAGAGGCCATATCAGCCTCTACAACAGAAACTATAGTTCTGGTAGCAATTAAGAGAACCAAATTGCTTACGGCCCCCGGACCTGACGGTTTTCCAGGAGAATTGTAAAAAGGCTCAGTGTGATGCACATTGATGGCTTTGTCCCTTCTCTGGCTAATGAAGTCAAATCAGTGTGCATGTGGATTGATGTCTATCTTAATTTGTCCATGTTAACTGAACATACAGAAAAATCCACCAGCAATAGTCTTCACTCCTTAAAAAAACTAAAACCCTTTAAGCAACCAAAAGACTTGCAGGGCAAGCACTAGTACCGGACCATGGGATTCCCATCCTGTCAGCTCTTCATCCTTCTTAACTCGAATCGAAACCGTGCCACATATTGCTATCAGACGAACTTCAGAAATACGAAGACAGATGTCCAGTTCTAAAAGATCTGCATTAGTTCCCCATAAAAGTCAGAACAAAATTCGAGGTGGGAAGCATCACCTTTAATGTCCTGCACTATCACCGTCTGGAATCCCTTTGTCCATCCCTCAAAATCTCTAGCCGCAACAAAAGCTTGAGGAGCCCTGAGAATCTAGGACTGGAAAGCAAATTCAAAACTCACAAGGCCGCTACTCCAGACTTTTCAAGAGTGGTCCCTTTCTGTCGGGATTTCCTACTGGAGACTTCAGAAACACTGATTCAATTCTGCAAAAAGTTAAAAATGCACCTGTTTCTTCAACTATGATTTAAGAAGTTCCACTATCCACCTTATTAATCAATTCTCCACTTTTTTATTATTATCTTTGCTACCCCCAATCATGTATACTTTTCTGTCCTTCACCAATCCCTAATAAATTCATTTATTTGAAATCCAGTTCAATTAATTTTCATTCGTGCAGCCGGTGGTCCCCATGGCTGGTTATAGCATTCACATTGGAGTCCATACGTCTTTTCTTGGGGGTGGTGCAGACGTTGTGATAAATGAGAAGATAAACTCAGTTTTGCTTAAGGACTTTGTTTATTCAACACTCAATTGTGTTTTTTACAAACTGTTTTTATATTATATATGGTCAACATTCCCTTCCTTCCTGAGTTCTACCTGTTTCTCTTCTGTCACCCACTTGTTTCCCCTCTACTTCTCTTTTCACCCCTTGCCATAACTATTCTTCCTCCTAACTCTGCCCCACTACATATGTTTTAGAGAGCTTCGCCTACTAACCACCTTACTTTTCCTTCCTCGTGCTCCTTAGTTCTTCATCTCTGCTACTCGATTTTATTCCCTACTCATTGTGTTATTCTTAGCCACGTGTATGCTGCTATATTCAATTCACTCACTTTAATTTTTGGCACAAGCATTAATCCCTCGTATTAGAAGAATACTAAAATATGCATTTTGTGTGTTTCTCAACAGACGGTATCTCAGAATAAAAATGGCGAAAATATTCCACAGCCAAAATATAACAAAAATGTCAATTACCAGAATATTTTCAAGGTATTTGTATATAAGTATAGATTTACTATTGTTAACTCTAATTCCACGTACATTAACGATATAAATATCTTTACGGTACACAGCTGTGGAGATAGGCAGGCGCGCAACGCCCATTGGGCTCAAAGGAGCCCGGTTCTCCAGCTGCGAGGTCGACCACTCTAGCCTAGGCCACATCCTCTCCCTTAAATTGACCCTATATACTTACCTTCACGATATTCTGGTAGTCAGTATTTGTGCCTCGGTATTTTAGCAGGTGTATATTAAAACCTCGATATTCTGGTAGTAAACTTTCAATATTATATGTGAGGGTTCTCTCTAAAGGATGCCCGCACCTTAGTTTTTGTTGTCAAGTAACGCGAGCTGGCACCGTTGGTAGGGGCATATTATCAACGGCCAGCGATAATTATCGCTGGCCATTCTCAGCGTGAGAATTGTTATCGCCGGCTATCACTGATAATTATCGCCATGCTAGCGCTGTATTAACAACGCATAGCGCAATGGTGATAATTATTCCTGCGATAGCTTGTTTTCCATGGAACATCGCTGGTTTTCCAGCGATGTTCCATGTAAAACGGCGATAACCTTGCTGATACGACCCTGTGGTCGTATCAGCATAATCCACCTCCAATATAAAGTATAGGTAAGTCAGCATTTTTGCAGACGTTAGTTTTTAGCGAAAACCGCGGTTTTCGCTAAAAACTAACGTCTGCAAAATGCCTAGGCCTCCTTGTAAATATCGCGATGTGCACATCAGCGATATTTACAAGGTTGTTCTGCCCAGTGACGCCCACTTTGCATCTCATTAGAGATGCAGAGGGAGGCGTCGGGTAAAGGGTGCTAACATGCGCTAATGCATGTTATCACCCTCTTGTTAATAGGGCGAAAACATTATCTCGGCTTTTTTGGCTTTTAAAGCCAAAAAAGCGGAGATAAGGCCCTTGATAATATGCCCCGTAGTTTTTCATAAAAATGCAAAATAAGGAAATAGATTTCAAGAAGATTTGGTCATTTTCCGGAATAAACTCTATTCACAGATTGCACTATGAATCCCTAAGATTTTCTTAAGAAGAGAACGTTAACTTGTTTGATAAAGTCAAGTACTGACTTGCAGTTATATCCAGACAACCCGACTGATTGGGAGCCACTAAACAGATAAGAGGTTATGACATCATGTTTGGTTGCGTGACACTGCGCTCTTGAGCCAGTAAGATAAACGCAGCAATTAAGGTGATCCAATAAATCATGCAGTTTGCCCTTTGCTTGGAATCCATCACTCCGGTTTTATTTTCCCCATGAGGTGTTTTTTCTGCAGCACTCACCGGCGTTAATGCTTCCGCCTTTCCTGCGCTATAACCACAGACGCTTGAACTCTGCCTCATTACCAGTAAGGTTGATGCAAACGACCCGACTCTGTTATTACCACTGACTCCAGAGCGAATACAGATACATTTTACTGACCGCCCCCCTCCAGCCGCTCCCCCCGCCCTGCCCCCCTTAACTTGCGTTCATAAACAGCGCCTGTACTGTGTGACAACACAGTGTCGCGGTATGTTCACAAGGGCATTTAATAACAAGCATTTGCAATGCAATAGGTCTCGCGTTTGCGAGAGTTTTAGCTATTGGCATTGTAAATAACAATGCCTTTTATTTATGTGTTTTGAAAACCTGCAAGCGGTGCGTAAACATGCACTTTGTACTTATAGTCCTTGCTCAGGAGAAGCATGGCTGACAGTAAAAGAGGCGCAGTTCCTGCCAAACTTGCTTCTTATGAGCAACTACTAAAAGTACCAAGTGCGTGTTTACGAACAACTTGCAGGTTTTCAAAACACATACATAAAAGGCATTGTCATTTACAATGCCAATAACTCAAACTCTTGCAAATGCGAGACCTATTGCACAGAATAGATAGAAAGGAAGATAGAGAAGGGTAGGTAGTTTGTGCAGGAAGGGGTGAATGAACTCTAGACAGAGGAGCAGAAAGAGTGTGTGAGAAAGAAGGGGAAAACCAGCCATAGATGCATAGAGGGGAGGACCTGTGTATGCAGAAGACACCCTAAGAAGAGGAGAGCATCGGTTTGAGGGACAGAAACCTTCAAAAGGCATGGGAAAGAAATTGTGCTTAGTATGTGTGAGCAGGCAGTATAGAGAGTAGATAGGGAGTATGAGGGATGAGAGGGGCAGTGGGATTGCGAGATGAGAGAGAGTGAGGCAGTAGACATTTGTTTTACGTGCTGGTGGTGTCCAAGGTTTTTCTCAGAAGCCTGCACCAAAGAATGTCAAGGCTGCATTGGCTTGATTCCACCTCATGTCTATTTCTTCCACCACATTACACTCTCTGCCCCTTTATTTCACTCTTACGATGCTTTTCAACCCCTGCTTTTCAATCCTCTGGTGTTTTTCTATTGTTAATTTTGTGCAGTTTTATATAGCTTGACCTTTACACACAGGAATAAGTGCACTTAACATGAGCACCAGATTACATTTTTTGTAAGCATGTGGATATTATGTGATTTGCCCAAGATCAAAGGATGCTGAGCAACGCCGGGACTTGGATCACATTCCTCAGTTCCGAAATTGGCAGCTCTGGCCTTTATTCATCATCTCTTCCCCCACTAGTCTTGCTCTAGGTCAATGTCTGATGGGTAAAAGTACATGCCGGTTCCCAAAAATGAGTGCTGGTGGGCAACACCTGCAAACACTGCCTCGGTGAATTTAGTAAGACAATTATACGTTAGTTGTGGTAAAGCCAGCTGGTCACTGCTGTCTGGGATTCATCCTCAGACGAGGTGAGTGGTGACACATAGCTTCCCGTACTGGAAACCCTCACCCCCTCAGATGGACCACATGTAGCAGCACCGCAGGGAGGCAAGCTCTGAAGACCAGGCCCTTAAAGAGTTTAAATGGTACTCAGACCTAGATATGCATGTGCACTGCGCGTGCCTTATGAATGATCACACTCCGGTATTTAGCTGTGTACAGAAGTGCCATATTGAACCACAATCATGACAACTTTGTTAGTATAACCAATAATATAAGAAAGGCAACAGCCTTATGCTCCGTTTATCCATAATTATGAGAGGCGCTCCAAATCTTCTGCAAAATACATGAAAATGTACAGAAATGTATTTAATATTTTGTGGGAAAGAAAGGTAAAATCTGCGATGAATATATATTTGAAATCTGTGGCAATGACCGCGAAAGTGGATAGTAAACAATTTTGCTAAATAATGATTAAAATAAAATAGAGCAAGCTAGTAGTTATATTTATTTTTATTATTCCTGAATGTTTTGGACGCAAGCTTATTAACAAGCACTAAGTAATTGCATGGAATAGAGAGCATCGCTACTGGAGCAACGCGGGGATTCTGTATCGCAGAAGGAACAGCATCTTTCTGTAACTGGAAGTGTGAAGAACGAGCGTCACTACAGAAGCATCTACAAGTATCCCAGAAAGCGCCAATGAAAACTGTTTAAAAATATATGTAGCTGGGATTCTCCCAAATGTAGGGGGTGTTCCCCAATTTGTCCATTCTCTTATGTCATCTTTCAGTCTTTAAAAACAGCAGTCAGCGGAGCCGAGAAGCCAAATAATATCAGAAGAAATCACTAGTTATGGTTTGTTTTGAAGTTAACTTCAACTATATAAATTTTAGAACGAGATTTCCACACAACCTTCTAAAGGTAAATGAATGCATGAATAAACTACATTTAAATATGCAAAAGCACACCTGCAGGAAACAAAAACACGATTCCTGTTACAAGCATGCCACAACAGAAGACGGTTCAAATATGAAACTTGTCATGAGAGCTTGATTACAGATTAGAATAAAACCCTACCGACTGGGGTGGTGGCCGACTGTTGCCCTCAGGGATCGCCACAGGGAAATTAATTACCTCTGCATGCACGGCGGGACAAGAGTGCACAGTAAACACGCCAAGAATCATCCCCGGTCAGCGCAGCTCAGTTTTAAAGGCACAGGCAAACACAGCGCTATTTAAGACAAGTTTAGAATAACTAGAGCAAAGCTGCGGGGTGGAATCACAGGGAGCGTCGAATAGGACTACAGCACCCGGCAAGCCATTCATATTTGCTACACGCCATACGTCATCCTTACACTGACTCCGTAGCCAAAAAGAAATGGCAATAGGAACTAAACAAACAGAATGTCCTTCACTGGAAAAATAAAAGTACGCCGCCACAATGGCGGCAGCACTAAGGGAACAATGGTTTGGGGGAATGAGAGGACATGAAAGCAGGATGGGAGAGAAGCCGGGGAGGGGGTCGAACAAATGGAGCAGGAGGTGTACAGTACGGACAGTGCAACATGAGCAATGTGCACTTTGCAACATAAAACAAGCTCATATTGCAAATGCACCTGACATATCGGTATTTATTTACTGGGCAACAAGAGAATGGGAAACGCCTCAGACACAGTTGAAGGAGAGAAATACTCGCATAGCCCACCTCCGCCCTGAGAAACACTTTCATTTTAAACAAGCATTGGCGCGCGCTGTGGTGGGGGAGAGGGAGGAGCGGGAGAGCAAGTGACGCGCGGCCGTGAAAGTGACACGGCCGCGCGGCTGCTAGACGCGCTCTGTGGTGAGGGAGGGGAGGAGGGTTGTAAAGGAAAGCCAGATGGCCTGGAGCATGCGAGGAATGCGCGCGTTACTGTGCGCGTACTCGCATGCTCTAGGCCAGGACAAAAAAAAGCGGTCGCATTTCTGAAAGCCACTACTAAATGTCTCGCCAGACCAGCGCATGCGCTGGCTCAGGCGAGACCTAAAAAAATAGCGCAGTCTAGTATCGCTGGCTCAACTATCTGTGCAATGAGTTTGCTGAGTTTCAGGATTATACTGTGCATTTACTGGATGTCTTAAACCACTTAAACCGTTTCAACTGGGGATCTCGACTTAACATTTTTAAACATTTTTTCGGCTCTGGTTAAGGGTTGGTGTTGAAAATAGCACGAAACACGGAATTTCGGATCTCATCACCTTATTTGGCAAGATGGGGACTGCACGATGGAACCCCAAGCAGCAGATTTAAGGCATATTTCTACAGTTTACTCTCCCCACACGTTTACCTCCTTTGGGAGCCATTCCACAGCCCTGTCCTTCCCTCAAGAGGCTCACCCTGTACCTCTTCTTCTGTCAGTGGCGTGACGCAAGTTGAAGTGGTCCCCATGCAGAATGTGGAGAGGGGCACCAGAGTCTGCCATATCTTAAAGAGAGTCATCGGCCTTGGCCAAACGGCTGGGGGCCCGTGCAGGGCTGGGGCCCTTCTGCGCCGCAGGGGCCTGCTTACGCCCCTGCCTTTCTGTCAGCTTCCCTCCTCACATTCTCCGTTCCTCTCTCCTATTACATAGTATCATGGGCGTAATTTATTGGCCACCAGGGGTTCCTTGCAACCCTTGGCACTTTGCGACCCCTGGCCTCTGTGGTGGCAAAGGCAATGCCAAGAACAGAAGGTATACAGTGCCCTGATGAGCCCGGTTTTACTTTCTGCATCTCCCACTGCAAGCTGATATTAGACTTTTAATTCTGTTAAATAAATAACAATGAGAAGCAAGTACTAACTGTTTTATTGGCTTGTGACTCCATTTGGAGGTTGTCATCCATTAAAACCCCCAGATTGCGTACTGTTCTAACTGGAACCAGTGGTTTGTCCGTAGGGGTGAATCTGAACTCAGACAGCAGAGGCCGCATCATTTTGGCCGAAGAACAGTATACAACCTCCGTTTTTCCTCCATTAAATTGTAGGGAGTTTGTCCTGAGCCAGTTGGAGGTCTGATACATGCACTCCTGAAATGTTTCTATAGATACTGCTTGATTTCCTTCCATGGAAAACACCAATTGTTTGTCGTCCGCGTAATTGACTAGATCTATTCCAAAAGATTTAATAATGGGGATCAGAGGGCGCAGGTAGATGTTGAATAGAATAGGGCTTATTGCCGAGCCCTGTGGCACCCCGTGATGCACAGGTGTTTTTGGAGATGTAAACGGTGGGATGGTCACTACCTGTTGTCTGCCCGTCAAATATGATTGCAGCCACTTCAGTGCCCGTCCTCTCACTCCTATATTCTCTAGTCTTTCAAGCAGTATCTTATGATTCACTGTGTCGAATGCGGCCAACATGTCTAGTAACACTAGTACAGATGGATTACCATTGTCGGCACGCATTCTCAGGTTGTCCAGTACAGTCACCAGGGCTGTTTCAGTTCCGTGCCCTGGTGGAAACCCAAATTGGTCCTTATCTAGCAAATGGTTTTCTTCTAGATATGAGGACAGGGATTTACTATCTGCCCTCTCCAGAATTTTTACTGGATATGGTAGGAGAGATATCGGTCTAAAGCTCATTGGGCTTTTAGGATCCAGAGACGGTTTCTTAAGCAGCGGAGTCACCACTGCCTGCTTCCAAGCTACAGGAACAGTTCCTTTTTCCAGTGACTGACAGAAAATCTGTCGCAGCAAGGGGAATAGTTCTAACTGAAACTCTTTCCATATCCCATGTGGAAGAGGGTCTAGAGGGGAGCCCGAGGATACACTTCGGGCAAGGCTGTTGAATGTATCCTCAGTAAGAGTTTGAAAGCACTCTAAAGCAGGTGACTGACGGCTATGAAATGCCTCTGCCTGTTGCTCTTCTACTAATGTCTGAGATGGTTCCTTTTCCTCATCCAGACAACTGTTGTTGTTGGTATTTAAACCCCCACCAATCTTATTAATCTTCTCATCAAAATGGGCAGCGATATCATCGCAAAGTTTCTGCGTCGCGTCCACCTTATTTCCCATACAAGCTGGATTGGATAGGTCCTTTATAATATTAAAGAGCATTTTTGTACTATTAGGCGCCTGCAAGATGGTTTTGGCATAGTACTCTGCTTTGGACCTAGAGATGGCTTCCTTATACGAGGCCTGCAGCAGTTTCAGCTCTTTTTATCTGACTCCACATACGACCTTCTCCATTTCCTCTCAGCCTGTTTGCGTTTTTTCCGGATCAGTTTTAACTCCTCACTATACCAGGGGGCTGAGTGTTTCTTTCTGTTCTTCAGCCTTTTGCTGGAACCAACTGATCTAGGGTACAGTTTATGTAGTCATAGTAGATTTGATAGTTTTTTTCCACAGAATTAGTAGAGACAAAAGAATTCTGTTCTGGGAATGTCGGGTATTGTCTATTTTTACTAGCTTAGCCCATTCTCTACCCTTGCGGTAAGTTACTGACCGGTTTGTGTTATTAACTAAGCTAGGCAATGTTATCCTAAAATGGATTAAAAAATGATCAGTCCAACATTGAGGTAATACCTCAATCACCTCTGTCTCACTTCGATTGGCAAACAGAAGATCCAGGGTGTGCCCTCCCTGATGAGTCGGCTGATGCACCAATTGGTGCAGGTTAAGGCTCTCACAGATTTGCCTCAAGTCTCTAAGAGGGGGCCCTAAGTTCCCATTGTCCCAGAGATTGAAATCCCCCAATATGATCATCCTTGAATGTGTTAGGGTCAGGTTAATGAGGGTATCAAACAGGACTTGATATTGGGTGTTTAGATTTGGGGGCCTATAGCATATTATTCCTGTTAGTACCTTTCCTCTTGCCTCTTGCAGTGAGAAGCCTAGTAGTTCAATGCCCTCGACATCGTCGACGTGTAGCGGGGTAAAATCCCATTTCTCTTTAAAGATCATCCCGACCCCCTCCCTCCCTAATAGCCTGGGTTTATGAAAAATGTTATAACCTTCTGGACATGCGAATCCTAGCTCTACCGTGGAGTCACTATTAGTCCAGGTTTCAGTTAGAAACAAGACATCTAAATCAAGGCACTCTAGCATAGTTGACACCTCTTGGTGATGTTTCACTAAGGACCTGCTGTTGATCAGGCCACATTTTATTCTGCCCGGGGTCTGGGCGTCTACAGCAGTGTTGTTGTCAATAGCCATGACTTCCTGTGACCCCCCGACTTCCCTCTCACCTATATGGAGAAGTTGTTCCCTGGAATAGCATATTCTATCGTGTCCTGGAGTAGAATTGGCAGCGTGGCTGGCGCTCAGCGCGATCGGAGCGCGGACGGGCGCAGATGGGCTTGCCTCTGGAGCGCCTCCGGCGCGCCAGTGGTGCGCCCGCTGCGCACGCGCGCTGCACGCTTGCATCACCCTTTCTAAATAGGGAGGCGTTTGCTGAGCGACCAACCAACTAGCGCGCTAACCAAGATGGCGCTGACTAGGAAATGCAAGTGCCGGTAGGCTAATTCCCACCTGGCAGCAGAATGCGAGATTTTTTAAAAGTGCAAGTAAGTGGAGTTGATATTCTTTAAAAAGTCTAAAAAGTAGTTTCAGCAAATTGAAATACGACAATACAATCCCCCAGTTCCCTAAGCCCCACGTAACATCAGCATAAAAAATATTTAAAAGAAAGATGCTTTCCAACATGAACAAGCGTGCAGCAAAATCGCGTTTAGGCTGGTAGTCTTAAGTGTTCTAGGTTGTGCGCGCTTGCATCACCCTTCCTAAATAGGGAGGCGTGTGCTGAGCGACCAACCAACTAGCGCGCTAACCAAGATGGCGCTGACTAGGAAATGCAAGTGCCGGTAGGCTAATTCCCACCTGGCAGCAGAATGCAAGATTTTTTTAAAGTGCAACTAAGTGGAGTTGATATTCTTTAAAAAGTCTAAAAAGTAGTTTCAGCAAATCGAAATATGACAATACAATCCCCCAGTTCCCTAAGCCCCACGTAACATCAGCATAAAAAATATTTAAAAGAAAGATGCTTTCCAACATGAACAAGCGTGCAGCAAAATCGCGTTTAGGCTGGTAGTCTTAAGTGTATTAACTATGATAAGGAATAAGTTAGTAGCGTAGTTCACATTCAAAATACGGTTTACATGAATTAATACAGGTGGATAAAAGCAGTATTGTTTTTTAGGTGTCTTCCTGCAATTTATCAGCATATTTTATTTTTAGGTGTATACATTAGAGGAACCAATAATTTGTGGCTATTTGTGATTTAAATAATTTGGGCTCCTAGTGTTTCCTCTTTGAACAAACCCATACGTTTTCATGCAGTAAAAAAGAAAAGTACGTAATGTTTCCAACATGTGAGCACTCTATTTAAAATATAGACATTGGTCTATTTTAGTAGCTGTGGGCCAGATGTACGACAGTTAAAAGGGTTGTATCATGTGCCAAACCTATTTTGCGAGTCAATAACCTTTTACCGACTCACCAAATAGGTTTTGTGTGCCAAGGGCATCCCTTCCTAATAGCGAGTTGCAGGGGGTGTAAGATTGTTTTGCAACCGCAAAAGTGGTCGCAAAACAAACGCAATTACCACCAATTTCAAATTGGTGGTAAGCCAGTCGCAAAAGGTAAGGGGTCCCCAGGGTGCCCTTTTCCCTTTGTGATTGGCAGCGAAAATGTTTTTTAGGAGCAGGCAGTGGTCCCTTGTACCACTGCCTGCTTTTAAACAAGCATTTGCAATGCAATAGGTCTCGCATTAACAAGAGTTTAAGCTATTGGCAATGCAATAGCTTAAACTCTCGCAAATGCGAGACCTATTGCATTGCAAATATTTGTTTTTTTACTAGCGCCCATGCGGCGCTTTCACATTCATGAAGGCCGAGCCCCTTTCTTTAAACAAGCCGCGTCTAAAGAAAGGGGCGTGTCCGACATTAAAGTGAAACCGCGGCATGGGGGCTTTGACAAAAAAACATCTGTTTGTCAAGTTGACAAACATGGTTTTTTTTTGGGTAAAAGCACCCATGCCGCACTTTCACTTTAATGTTGGCCGCGTACCTTTCTTTAGACGCGGTTTGTGTAAAGAAAGGGGCGCAGCCTCTATGAATGTGAAAGCACCGCATGGGCGATAGTAAACAAAATAAATAAATAAATAAGCGGGCTGCTAAATGCAGACCGCGCTGCTAAAATAAATAAATAAATAAAAAACACAGTTGCTATAGTTAAAGCGGACCGCCATTAGTAAAAATTAAAATAAAAGCGTGCGGCGTGCTGCGTTGTAGTGGGTGGAATAGGGGAAGAGCATTAAATAAAATAGTGCTCCCGACTTATAAAGCAGACCATGTAACAACACCAGTAAAAGATCCAGTCATTATGGAAGGTAACAAATGCAGACAAGGGAGTACCAAGGAGGGACTAACAAGGTTAATTACGACTCGGAAGCCAGCGTTTATGAAGGACAATAACACAAGCCAGTTAAAAATATGGGTGGAGAGTGGGCGGGGCTTCAAAGCCATACTTCACTACAGCATGCCTCGCAGCAGCGCATGCGCTGCCCAGGCTCGACCTAAAAACGAAACTGAAACGTTTCATTTTTATTTTTTAAAGGCATCCTGTTTTCCTTTGAGGAAAACGGGCTGCATTTAGAAAAAAACAAACTGCTTTATTGAAAAAGCAGTCACAGACATGGTGGTCTGCTGACCCCAGCAGGCTACTATCCCTGTGAGTGTCGGCCATTCCCAATAGGTCGCAAAATGTGACCTGCCTGATGAATATTAATAAGGCAGGTCCTTGGTGTCTCATTTGGGAATCGCAAACAGTGTCTCAGACACTGTTGTACACCAGTGTCTGCAACTCGCAATTTGCAAGTGGCAAAAAAATGCAAATTGCAAGTCGCAAACACTGAGGGTCGTACATCTGGCCCTATGTTTTTGAATATTGTCACGTGCACCTGACAACTATTTTTAGAAGCCTCCCATTCTAGGAGTGGCGAGGAAGCCATACCCTCATTATCTGCAAAGTAATATATCAATATTTCCTACAGTGTTTCCCTGAAAACATTATATTCTATTGACTGCGGCTGTAATCTCAAGGTTGGATTGGGAGCGGCAATTCTACCCCACGCAGGGCTCACCTCGACTAGGTTGTAGCCAGAGTGTCCTACCTAAGTAGGTGGTGTGAAATATTTATAGTTGTACACTCTCATTAAACACAATTCGATCAAATCTGACATGTAGACTATGTGGATGTGAGTAGTAGGGGAATTCTTTGTGTTGCTCATTTTTCACATTCCAGGCATCTACTAGCGACCCAATCTAGTACCCAAGATGCAAGACCATTAGCTTCTCAGTGTGAGGATGTACCAGAGAGGAGGGGTGAGAGTGATCGAGGATGACATCAAGTACACTATTAAAATCCTCATCCAGGAACCATGGGTGGTAATCTACTCTACCAATTTTGCATTCAGCAAGATTAAAAATAGGGGTTGATTAGTGTTTGGTGCATATAGGCTGCCCAAGGGAACATTCATCTCGGCAGTCTTTAACTAATGTATACCTGCCCTCAGGATTGATAAGCTCAACCTCTCTAATAAATGGGGTCCCTCCCTGGACGCACCCAGATTGATACCCCTCTAGCTAAGGAGGAGTACAAAGTACCAAATCATTGACTTCTCCAGCTACAACAAAGTCTGTCTCCTTAAAAAGAATCCAGATGTGTCTCTTGGAGAAAAACGATGTTGGCCCCCTCCTCCTCAGCTGTACATGGATCCTGTGACAAATGTATGCTGAATCAAGGCCCCTGATATTCCAGGTTATGAAGGTATATTTACCTTGTGTCCCCAAATTATTTTTGTATAGTGCTGAAAGATAAGTGTACGTACTGACCTAGACCTTTGGTGGGAACATGGCGGCCATGTAAATAGAGCATGTATAGTGAGGCAAAAGAGCAGGCCCCTCCCCCATCAATGAAATCATACCCCAAAAACTTCTCAATCAGTGACCAAACTGTCATCCAACCAAACAAGATAAACTGAAACAACAAAATATAGCATTAAGTGGAAAAACGAGTAAATGTTGGTGAATGAATGTGGCACCAGCTGGGGGGGTAATAGTAGCTGAAAACGTCATATAGGTTGACATTGAGCCACACTCCAGCCCAAAGCGCACTTTCTATTGATTGATGAAGTAGTTTAGGAGTGCAGCAGACAAGATGGGAGGAATGGGGGAAGGGAGGGAGATATGGGACCAAGGAGTTTTACTGCCACTCCGTCAGAGATAAATAAAAAATAATATAAATGGGATCCATATGCCAGCCCCTAAAACGAAGGAGGACATACAATAGGTTCCCTCTGAAAACAGAAGCAAACATTACAATATGAAGAGCCTCTCATAATCATGTTTTGCATGTCTTCAGTATTAAAGGCAGGACAGCCATACACATTCAGAAAGATACTTAGTAATACCAATTGGGAGGGGTTCAAAGGAGATCATCTGCTGTTTGAGAGGGAACTATTAGAACCTAATTGGAACTGACTGAGGAGGCCAACTTGGATACTGCTGCATCAGAGTCATAATTGGAAGAATGTCCCAGGGCATCCTGCATGGCAGCAGCAGATTCTAGGGTCACTATATGGTCCTCCTGGGCACTGACTCTGGAAGGCACCAGGTGTGTGGTGAACAATGGATCCTCCTCGCACCACACCTGGGTATAGAGCATCCATCGGCATATCCCGCTGTTGGTCCACTGGTCCATCTTGAAATTGTTCTGCCCAGGTCCAGGCTTGATCAGGGTCTGTGAAAATTTACATGCATTGGTCTGCAATGTCCTGAACTCAAGCTGGAACGGAAGGGCATATTTCAGATTGAGGTTTCTCAGCTTTTTTTCCACTCATAAAAAAGGAGGCTGTACATTGCTGGATTGCCAGTGTGAAATATGGGAAAATCATAACCCTGGAGGAGCTACGAACAGTGGGCCCTTAGAGCCAGCAGGTGGCTTCTTGGACAGGACCTGGTGGACGTGTTCCGCCATGAACAGGGTGGATGAGCCTTGTGGGATTATCCCACGCTGGAGCCAGGTTTCAATATAAAGAGTTGCGATTGCTCCTTCTGTATCTTATATTCAAGTTGTTTCTTCGGGCACTGCCCTCTGCATCTTCAGCCCGGCCCTCCAAGCATTTGAGTAGTTTTGTAAGTTCCAACATCTACTTTTCCATGTCCGAAGTGCGTGGGGTGCAAGCCTTTAGCGGCGTTTCATTTTGATGAAGCCTCTCTTTCAATTTATGATGTTCTTCCCGTAATAGTCCATGATCAAGTGCCACTGTGTCTTTTTTGGATTCAAGTGCAGTACTGATGTCGTGGATCGTGACTAGGATCAGGTCCAATTTATCGGGTACCACAGTGTTGGCATCTTTGTACTGTGGAGACAGTTGTAGTTCTGAGATGACTACTCAGGGGCTGAAATGTCCTCTATTCTTCCCTCCTGTTGAGCCAGGGCTCTAATAACTCTGTGTCAATCCATTCCAGACTAGGGCAGTATCAATCGAGGAACAGAAGCCAGAAATATACCCTTTGAGACTATTAACATCAATGTGCTTGATGCAACAGCCCGACTGATGCCCCTTGGAGCCACCAGCAAATGGGGACAGTACAAGCAGCTATATAAGGTAAGCTCTTAGCACTTCATTGCAGGTACAAAAAATTGGCAAACCGCAATGATCATACAGCAGGTGATCATACAGCAGGCCAGCAGCGATGGTGGTAAGGTCACATTGTGCACCTGGGAAACTTTGGTAATACGAAAGTCTGAGCAGAGAAGAATAGGTCCGGGTTGCACTCCAGGATCGCTGTTCCCCTTCCATCTGAAACAACAGCCTGCCAGGTGCCCCATGTAAATGGGTATTCTGAAGGGGTCAGCACGAGTAGCTGCAAATGACAGACTGATGAATGTGGGTGTTCAAAAAGATAATAGCTGAGGGCAGAGAGATCGGGGTTGAAACCTTTACAACCAGGCCAAAATACCTGCTCCATCCCCGTTTCCAGGTGAGGATCTGTAAAAGTCATCCTGTCCCCCACCACATCCAGGCAGCAGCTTCCCTCTTTAGTCAAAAACAGATGATTAGGCAGCGTCTGGGCCCAGACTAAGGCCCAGTCACCACAGTGGTGGCCTAGCAGTCTGAAAGAGTCACAGATCACATTTCCACTGTGACAGGTGGCCCCATGTGGGGGGCCTCAACAGAGCCATGCCTGCCAGCAGGGCACAACTGGGAGGAGAACAATCCCAGAATGCTCCCTGCAATACGCGGGCCTCGCCAAGGGTGCTCAGTGGGTCCTCCAGGGAAAGAGAGCCGCAGACAAGGCACTGTGGTGCAGGGGAACCAGAAGGACATGCGGGACCCTAGGTGACATCTTGCCTGAAGTCTCTCGGCCTCTCCAGAGGTCCCAGGCAGACAACTGAGGGCCCTGATCGAACACAGGCAGTGCAGATACTTCTGCCACAAGGGTTGAGATCCCACTGCCAACGACGAGCACTCACCTACACCGGCGGCTCCAGGGGCCAAAATCACCAGCAGGCGATCCCTTGCAGATCAGAAACATGGATTCAGCACTCCTACCATCCTCAAATATAGCCAAGTGCAGCAGATGTCATGGTGCCTCAGATCAAGGCCCGAACAATTACCCAAGCTGCAATAAGAACCTTAGACCAAACAGCTCCCCCCTCCATCTCTACGCTGCCCATTTCAGTTAGTCGGTGTTACGGTTTGTGCTCCGCAGGCTCCTCACATCAGGTGCCACCGGATTACGGGGCTGGGTGAGGGAACCTGTTCAAAACGCTGCCGCCATGTTGGGTGGTCGGCCATGCCCCCTTTAATATCATTAACATAGTGCACTGCCCTCAGAGGAACCTAATTTTAGATGGAAATTTCTGGTGTGCCACGTATGTATGTGCGGTCTATATATATTTTTCTGTGAAAAGAGATTGAGAACTATGTCAAACTTGATAGTGATAGCACCCCTTATAAATAACGTTCAGAGTACAGAGAGAATGTTTCTGGCAATTTGCAAGATATGTAACAAAGCTATTATGACCTGTTTCTGATGTTACCAATTTTGGAATATGACAATTATGGCCCCTGGGGAAAAGCGTGTCACAGACTAGTCTTTCCCTGGGGGATTTGTGCCCAAAAACAGGACATGGGTGGGGATAGGTAGTTTGGGGGGAAGGGGCGGGTGAAAAGGGAAAATATATAAGGGTCGGAAGAGACGTGATCTGCCTCTTCCGGACCCTGTGCATCACCAGGGGGAGGGTTAGGCAGAAGAAATAAGTTTGTCCGCCCGCCCACCCCACATTTTCAGGTGGTTATGGGATCAGAGGACTTGTTTTGTGTTACAGCATTTTGCCAAAGTTAGGACAGGTTGCAGGGGATGTAGGGGAAAGTCTTGGGGGGGTGGAGAGTCACATGCAGGCTCTTACACACCCTCGGGGGGAAGAAGAACGGAGCACAGGTGAAAAAGCAGTGTGGGGTACCTTGTCGAGTGAGGAGTGAGTTCAGGGGAGGGTGTTTGGGAGATAAAGAAAGAGAGCCAGGGGAGGCGGCAAGAACGGAAGGATTGGATCAGGGAAAGATGGAACAAGGTATGACGTTTGGGGAATGGAAGTTGGTGAGATGTGAGTGGCCGCGTGATGTATGGGGGATCGTGCCTTAGTTACAAAGTTGATGTTACTGTTTAATAAAGTTAAAATGTGCAACTATGTCCTAATAAATGGCCTTTTACGCTAATCATGGGTCATGAGTGTTTTTGTGGTTTCAGGATTTGAGTTGTTTCCACCAGAATGGTAACACGTGGCCTGCAGGTTATACAAATATATTGGCAGTAGGTGCATTAGCCCACAATAATATGTTAATAGAATATGTTAATTCAAAAACTATATGAAAACGGAATGCTGGTTCCAAATCAAAATGCTATTCATGGAAACAAAACAATGTGATTTACATGATTATGAACTGGTATTTAATTTGTCTCATGGGTTTTCTGAACTATCTATGAGTTACTAAGACAGCATCTAGCTATATTAACCTGGCAATGAGCGTGTGCACGAACGCATTTTATCTATATTTACAATTTTGTGATTAAAATACTTTGAGGTATATTACCTGCTTCCAAGGCGACAAGAGGGGCACAATATACACAAACAGGAAAGCTGTGGGTGCTTTCAGTGTCACTGTAATTTCTGTGGGCAGTGTATTGTGCCTGCACAAAACAATATTGGAACAGCAGCTGTCATCACGATTAGAAGGCGAAGCCAAGTCAACATGTTGTTTTTCTTTGATATTGCCACCTCCGATAAGCCAGGCTCTTGTCTCGGATATACTGATAATCGATCTGCTAGCGGCTTACTCCCCATAAACATAAATTACCAATCAACACTGGTTCAACAGTCAGCCGTGACGTGGTACCATGCTAAAGCTCACTGCACATACCAACACTCTGGGCCAATCTCAAGCTGTGTACATCTTTCCTTGGTATCTTATATTATATCTGGGTATCTCATATTATATCTTTCCTTTCCATTACAAGAAAGGGGCAGGCACGGCTTTAGACAGACCACAGCAGTGATTTTGAAATAAGTTGGAAAACACTGTTTACACATGTTGTATTGTAACATTTGTATATTGCTTACTACCCCTGTGCGTGCCAATGATGTACATATATATAGCGCCGGGACCGCCACCTCCCCGGGGCTTTATTCATTATGCGCGGGGGCATGCGGCCCACCCGCAGCCCCGGGGACCGCCACCTCCCTGGGGCGATCCTTTATTATGGGTGGGGGGGGCCTTACGGGCCCCCAAGCCCCGGGGACCGCCACCTCCCCGGGGCGATCCTTTATACAGGTGGGGGGGCCTTACGGGCCCCCCCAAGCCCCAGGGATCGCCACCTCCCCGGGGCTTAAATTTAATTAAAGAAGTGTGGGGGGACTCCTGCCCTCCCCACACACTGCCCGGGGGACTGCCACCTCCCCGGGGCACTAATTATGTTAATGTGGGGGTCCATTGTGAACCCCCGAGGACCACCACCTCCCAGGCATTAAATATGTTAAAAGGGGGGCTGCCCCGCTGCCTGGAGCTCTCTATGCCCCTGGGGACTGCCACCCCCCAGGGCCGGCTCCAGCAATGTCCCAGAGTGCCCACCCCTGGGACATTGCAGTTTGCTATGACAGGACGGGAGCATGGCTCCCGTCCTGTCATAGCAAACACTGCAGCTCCCCTTGTCCAAAAGCAATGCCGGCTCCTGCAGGAGGCGGGGAGCTGGCTGGGACCACGGGGGCATTGGGGCTCCCACCGCGGTCCCCAAAATGAGGCCAGGCCCCGGGTGATGGGGTCCCCTGGGCCAAAAGTGGCTCAGGAGGGGGGCCACTTGGCCCCCTCCCTTTTAATTTTTTTTTTTTTTTTAAATGGAAGGCCGGCCCCGGGGGATGGGATCCCCGGGGCCATAATTGGCCTCAGTGGCCCCCCTCTGAAATTTAAAATGAAATAAAGGCTGGCCAGGCCCCGGGGGATGGGGTCCCCGGGGCCAATAGAGGCCCAGGGAAGGGGGGCCAAGCAACCCCCCTTCCAAAAAGAAATTTTTGCCGGGCCCCGGGGGATGGGGTCCCCAGGGCAAAAATCGGCCTGGGAAGGGGGTCCCCATGGCCCCCCTCCCCTTTAAAAAATAAAAAAAGGAAAAGCCTAGCCCCGGGGGATAGGGTCCCCGGGGCCGTAATCAGCCTCAGGAGGGGGGCCTCGCGCCCCCCTCCTTTTCAATAAAAAAAACAGGTCCCGGGGGATGGGGTCCCCGGGGCCCAAAAGGCTCAAGAGAAGGGGGTACACACAGCCCCCTTCTTAAAATAAAATACGGCAACTCGCCGGAGGCCCCGCCCCCTCCCCCTCCCTGCACGACTCTGCAAACGCGCCTCCTGGTGCGCTCTGCATTGGGGGATTAAGTCCCCGTCGCTACTGAGGGTCCCTGGGGGCCAACTAGCCCACCAGGTACCTCCAGTAAGCCCCACACAGTGGGATTGCTGAGAGGTGGTCCGAGGCCACGCCCCTTTTTACACCAGTGATGCCACTGACCATGTCATGAGTGATGTAATATGTGACGTCATCAGCAGTGCATTGCAGGGGCGCGAGTTATAGTTAGCTCAACTAACTATAACGGCCAAATTTCTCTGGTTTTGTATGAGTGAAATGTCCAACTAACTATAACGTCCCTGAAACCTGTGTTTTTTTCAGTGAATATATATATATATATATATATATATATGTATATATATATATATATATATATAGTTGGAAAGTGGTTTATTAGTAGGTGCAGGTAGGTACCTACAACTAGTAATAACACTAGAATTACAAATAAAGTTCAGTCAAGTCTCAACCCTTGGTAGATTGGCTGCGGGCAGACAGGTTTAACTTAGGAGACAGGTGTGTAAAGCATTTAATATCACCAAAACAGTAAATAAGACACAAAACACAATAAAAATCCAAAACTAATTTATAAAAATAGGGAATATTTTTATCTTTAAAATGACACCAAAATGACAATCCAATGTAGGGAACAGGAGACATGAATTTTTAAAGATTAAATGTTAGGTTAAAATGGTCTAAACATGCCATCTTTTTTAATTGAGTATGAACACTAGTCAAAATTAAAAAATATGTGTGATAGATGTTCATAACTCAATTTTAACTTATGGAGAGTTTAGTTTACTCTTTTTCACACTACGGGGCTTAGATGGTAGACAGATGTCATCTTTATTTACACATCTCACTCTTTTATTTAATTTTCTATATGAGTTTAGAGTTAGGTCACATTTGGTTTCTGTCAAGAAAGTGCCGATGATGACAGAGTGAGCAAACTGGTGAGTGCCAAACAGTAGCTCCATGGATGGTGCTTACGTGAGGCACTTTCTGACCCACCTCACATTTTTTATAAAAAATTTTAATAAAATATTCTTATCTTGCTAGCCCATTTTGAGACTATTGGCTGATGGGTTTTTGACCTGATTTGGGTGGTTGATGAGTTTTTAATATGATTAACACATATAGATGGGCGTGACTAGATAAATAGGCATAGCCTCACCAAGGAGTAAGACATAATACCCATTTGGTAGAAAGTGATTGAAATCGGCATGTGTTTTTTATAACCATGTCTTGTTTTTTTGAATTTCGTGAGTGGAGGGCGTCCTGGTTATAATTCCCTCTTATGCTCCTCATTTTGACAGTTGCGCTGGGCCGGAGCCAAGTCAAAGTTTCAGGCCGACCACGATGGAGCGCGAGTCGGATACGTCGAGTGGTTTGGGCCAGTCAAGTGTTTACCTTCTCACTTAGGCCTTCATTATGATGTCGGGCAGACTGCCACCGACAGGCCGGCGGTGGCACTCCGCCTGACATCCAGGTCCGAATGCCAGATTATGATACCAGCGGTTGGAGCACAGAGGGCTGGGGGAAAGATCGCTCCTCTGACAGGCTCAAGGAGCCTGTCGGGGCGGCGGTCAGACAGTAATCCCTACAATGAAGGTGGTGCCTGCGCAGGAATCTCCATAGGGATTACGATGTCCATTTCTGACAGCTTTTTCATTGCTGTCCCACCGCCATGGAAAGGCTGTTGGAAAGGGACTTTGGGGGCACCTAGCAGGGCCCCCGTATCCCGTGGGCTACTGCTATGTGGCCAGGGGGGCACATGTTGTGCCCCCCTAAACATTCATGCACCATGTGCCAGACACCACATTGGCTTCGACAATCCAGCTTTCAGTTTGATGATGGGGGCCTGCTGCAGTACAATGCCTCAGTGAGTCCTGAAGGTCTTTGTCTTCGTCGTCGACGACGAAGAGCTCCAGAGCTTTCAGCGGGGCAAACCTGCAAGTCAGGCCAAGTTGCGGTTCGACATCGCCAGCTTCACTTTCATTGTCGAGGTCCGTGGACTTATGGAGCTTTTTCCCAAAAGTTGTCCAAAAGTTCTCATACTGCCAGAGCTTCTTCTGGAAGGTCTGTTGAGGGTCTTTGAGGATCCACAACACCAGCCAAGGGTTCAGAAGCTCTGATTTGCCTCTTGGGGGTTTGGGACTACAATTACCACAATGCACCTGGTCAAATCCAGTAAAGTCCAGATGAAAGCTGGTCAGCTGGACTTGTCTTTGTTGCTGGTGACTTCTTCAAGCACTTTTTCTCCTGTTGCTGATTAGGAAGTCCTCATCTTGATCTTTGAAGCCAGGCAAAGTCGTCTCTTTTTAAAGCCGTGAGCATGCAGCAGGTGTAGTCCTTATGAGTGCAGTCCTCTCTTTGTGGAGACCAAGGGTTCAACAGGGCAGTCTTTTTTCTGATGTTTCCAAGCAGGGATCTGAGGTGTTGGGGGTGCAGTAAGTGGCGTTGGACCTAGTTCCTTTACTATCTGTCTTTCTCCCTTTGAAGACCAGTTTGGCTAGCAAGCCCCCTTCCTATCCTGGCATCTGCAGCAACAGATCTCCTCCCACCAGATGGTTTATTTGTTTCAGCCCAGGCCACTTCACAACTAATCAAGAGCAGCTTGGCTCAGCCTGTCAAAGGCTGGCCAATCGGACGAAGCTGCTACAGGGCTGCTTTTGCTAACTTCAGGAAAGCAAGTTCTATAACTACATTCCTGCCATAGTTATAATAAATCTACTCCTGGCAAGTTGTTGGATTTATTGTAACTATTATTTTGATACTTTGAATTATTGGTCTAGCTCACTTCTGTCAAACGTTAGGCTTTATTAAAGTTTAATAGAGACTTCCTATGTTAGCCTATGGAGCTAGCAATTGGCAGTTTTTCCCTTACCAAGGCATATAAAACATCTTTTACAATATCTCTGCTTTTTATAACAAGGCACCTAGGGCATACCTTAGGGGTGACATATGTAATAAAAAGGTAGTTTTAGACTGTGGAAGTTCTTTTACTTCCAAAGTCCAATTTAGACACCGATTTATTTTAAAAGCAGCCAGCAAAGCAGGGCTGGCTTTAAAATGACAGCAGACACCACAGCAGTGCACACTTAAGTGCATTAAATCCACTGGAGTCTCTAAACCTACATGCCCTACCATATACTAGGGACTTACAGGTAGGTTGTCAAAAACAATTGCAATTACACCTAATTACCATATACCTTTTAAACAGAGCACTGGCCCTGGGGCTGGTTAGCAGAGCCCAGGGCACAATCACAGTCAGTAACCACCAATATCAGTCAACAAATGGGGATGATCAGGGCAAAAGGATGACATTCTCACATCTATCTATCTATCTACCTATCTATCTGTCTTACTATCTATCTATCTCAATATGTATGTAAATGAAACATAAAAAGTATTGACAATTTAATTACAAAACATTAAATAAATTACCAAATAAATAAAATATAAAAATATCACTTACAAAAAATATTATAGAAATTAATAAACAAATATATATGAGCAAGTAATATATAATTAAAAAAAAATAAACACATAATATTAAAAACTATGTTTAACCAATACTAGGAAAAGTATTGAAGTCTTTGAATATTGGCTATACTATTCCACTCCAGTTTATGCAACAGTAGTGAAAGTGTTGGACTTTGGATGGGTAACAATTATGATTCCCACTCCAAATAGCACAACAGCATGGAAAGTGTTGGACTTCGGACGGGTTAAATTTACTATTCCCATTCCAAACAGCACAACAGTAGGGAGAGCGTTTGACTTTGGAGGGGTAAGATTTACCATTCCCTCTCCAATCTGTGCAACAATAGGTAAAGCTTTACATTTCGGAGAGAGAAGATTTACTATTCCCACTCCAGTCTATGCAACAGTAGGTAAAGTATTTGACTTTGGAGGGGTTAGATTTACTATTTCCAATCTAGTCTAAGCAACAGTAGGGAAAGCTTTGGACTTCCAAGGGGAAGATTTACTACTCCCACTCCAGTCAACACAATAGTACAATAGTACAGAAAGTGTTGGATTTCAGAGGGGTTACATTGACTATTTCCATTCCAGTCTAAGCAACAGTAAGAAAGTACTTCACTTCAAACACATTCCATCAATCAATCAATCAATCAGTAATCTTATAAAGCATGACTACTCACCCGTGATGGTCTCAAGGCGCTGAGTGGGGGGTGGGTCTGCAGTTCAGTCAAAGACCCAGGTTTTGAGGTCCTTCCTGAATTGCGGCAGTGATGGTTATTGCCTGAGATGCAGAGGCAGGGAGTTCCAGGAGGTAGGAGAGTTCCAGAGGCAGGTTTGCAAGGAGGTAGGAGAAGGATCTTCCTCCAGCTGTGGTCTTGTGGATCCATGGGATGGTAGCCAGTTGGGCAGAGCGGAGATGTCTGGTGGGAGTATAGAAGGAGATGCGGTGGTTGAGGTATGCAGGTCCGGCGTTGTGGAGGGCTTTGTAGGCATGCGTGAGAAGCTTGAAGGTGATTCTTTTGTTGACAGGTCTGCAGTTTTTTGGGGAGTTTCTGGGTGGTGCTCGTGTAGAGTGCACTGTCGTAGCCGAGTCTGCTTCTGACGAGCGCATGGGTGACTTTTTTTATGGACTCGGTGGGGGATCCACTTGAAGATCTTATGAAGGAGGTGGAGTGTGTGGAAGCAGGAGGACAAAACGGCATTTATTTGGTGTTTCATTGAGAGTGAGTCCAGGATGAGGTTGAGGTTTTGTGCATGGTCCCTGGGTGTGGGGGGATTACATATTTGAATAACCCTATTAATTTAGAAAGAATATTAAACTCTTAATATAAACATTATTAACATAAAAATACTTATATATATTAAAAAGGTTAAAAACAATTAAATAATTTACATAGTTAATAAACCATTAAATAATGAATTATCAATTTTAATAAATTGTTATTTAATTAAGACTTAATTAACTCACCACCCTATACCCCTACAAACCTAGCAGACCACACCTAAAATCTAACTAAAATAAATAAGTATAGCACAATTTACATAATTGATAATCAATTAAATAATTATTAACAATTAATAATACATTTAAAATAAATACTTAATTATCTTACCCGCTATACCCCTAAAAACCCAGCAGCCTGCACCTAAAACATAACAAAGATAAACAGGTCTGGCACAGTTTACATAACTGATAATCAATTAAATAATAGATTAACAATTAATAATTGTTAAGTAATTATTGCTTAAAACATAACTAAAATATATAAGTATTACATAATATACATAATGAATAATTATTTATATAATTATTAAGACATTCATAATTAATTGTTAATTAATTATTACTTGCTTAACTTCCCACACTTTACCCATCCAAACCTAGCAACCCGCACCTAAAATGTAATTAAAATACATAAGTATACCACAATTTATCTAATTGATAATTAATGAAATAATCAACAATGAATAATTATTTGACAAATAATTATTTGTTAATTAATTATCACTTGATTAACTTACACTCTATACCCCTGCAAAACCAGCAGCCCACACCTACAACATAACAAAAATATCATTACACAATTTACATAATTAATAATCAATTAAATAATTATTAATAAACTAACAATTACTTGTTAATTATTACTTAACTTCCCACCCTGTAGCCCTACAAACCTATCAACCTCCACCTAAAATATAACTAAAATAAGAAGTATTACATAATTTACATTATTAATACCAATCACATAATTAACAAAACATTATAAATTAATTATTGATTAGTTTTTGCTTAATTAAAATCTCACCATATCTCCCTACAAACCCAACAGCTATAAATTCTTATTAACAATTAAATTAAAAATACTAAATCACTTAAAATAACAAACTATAATAAAACAAATTATTAACACACACAAACAATAGTAACATATAAAACTAAAATATGAACTAAAGCACATTAAAATAACTTACAACAATATTTTTTACAACTATATTATGGAAAACAATATTAAAAACAATGATATTCCTAAAAACAGTATTACATACCTAAAAAACGATATTCTTCACAACTATATTTTTGCATCATGATATTTTTTTCAGATATTTGTGACTTCTGATATTTACAACTAGATATTTTGTCCAAACACTGCTCGGGGTATACTGAGATATTTGAGCATGCTGGCTACACTTACCGAGGCAGAAGGTCTTGCAGGGGTGCAATTACACCCAACTTTCAGGGGTGGTTAACTCTTCAGTCAGAGGAGTGGGAGAAGCATTTTAAGCAATGCAGGCGGAGATATCTTTATAGCCAATATGAGGGAAAGAAGTGCCAAACTGCAGTTCAAACGTATTAGAAAAACACAATCTTATTATGAGTGACAGACTGGAGTCCGTATTTATCCCTAGATTCCTGACTTAGGCTCAGTTGTTGGTGGCAGGCCTACTTGCTGAGGCCATATTGTTGATGGCCGGTGTTTGATCCATGTACTGCATATGGATATTTCGATTTGTTATGTGTTTATTTTACTGTGGTTAGATATCATTCATTATTTGACTTTGAGATATTGTCCAATTGAGTATGAGTCAAAGTCAGATGAGTTTTCATAATTAAGTATGATTTGTTTATTATCTGCTTAACAGATGAAGGAGCAGATTGGGTGCAATACAGAGCTAAGGTAAATGTTAAAGAGGGGGTAAAGATGTTTGGTACATTAGTCGTGGATTAATGTAGGTGACATGAAAGGAGCAGTGAGATGATGATCTGTCTGACAGAAAAGATGCTATCTGCTTCAGTTATGTGCCCTGCCCTCTGATGTTGTCAAGTCTCTTTAGATGCTTGGGATGGTGAACAGTATCAAAGGCAAGGGAGAGTTCAAGTGATAGGTGTGCCGGTACTCCAGTTTTAATCCACTGTTGTTTTAAAATCATCCCATGTGGAAGTCACTGCTGCTTCTGTGCCTCAGCCATACTAGAATCTGTTTTGTGATCTTAAAGCAGGTTATTTTCTTTGAATGTATATGTTCTAAGGCAGATCTTTCGATCGTTCTATCTTTTTGACTAAAAAACAGTCTGTTATTGGCCAGCGGTTAGAAGGATCTCTTGGCTCAAAGCCTGTTTGGTTTAGGGAGGGTGTTATGCAAGACAGTTAGAGTTCCTTTGGAAAAATACCTATATTCAATGAGTTGTTGACTGTTCTGACTGGATTGGCTGCAGAGCTAGTCATTGGCATGGGTCTGCAGGCAATTCTGCTGGCCCACAGGCATTTGCAACATTGATGAACAACTGATGAACCCTTGAGGAAATTAAAGGTGAGCGCCTGTAGATGTTTTTCTGTTTTGTTATCTGGTAAACTGTATTGAGTTTCTTGAATTGTGGTTAAGGAGGGGGAAAGGATGCAGGAAGAGTCAAATTGGTGAATGAGACTTAATGCAGGTTCGCCCTCCAAACAGCAAGGGCCAGTTGTGAGGAGGCCTGCAGGTATACTGCAAAGGAATCTGGATGCTGTAAGGTACTACCACTTCAGGTATTATCAGTAGTGGCTAGTGTGTGGGCGGAATGGAGGGGCGGGGTGGAGGGGACGTTGGGGAGGCGGGAAGGAGGGAGGGAAACGGACAACAAATAAACATTACATTTTTTTTTAAAACTTACCTTCTGCCTGCCGCTCTTTTCCAGGTCCTCGCTGCAGCACAGGCTCTGGATGCGGTCTCCTTCATCCTCCTGGTGCTCTCCTCGGCGCTGACTCGGGCGGAAAGGGAAGGACTTCCTCTCTTGTACAATGCAAAACCAACCAATTCTGGAGCTGCACCGCAGCGCCAGGATTGGTTGAAGCAGGCTAACCCAGCACTCATTTTGAGGCTGGGGGCTTGTGGCTGCAACCCACAGCTGTTTCTCAGCCTTGGGATTGCAGGCTCTGAAGTGTGCAGGTCAGATTGGCTGGCTCTGGACAGCCGGCCAATCTGACAGCCGGCCAATCTGACATGTGCACTGGCAGGGGGCTGCATTAATAGTGCAATTGCACTAATCAGCCCCGCACCCTGCCATCGCGCTGTAACAGCATGAGCCTTGGCTACATTAATAAAATGGTATTTATTACCATTTTATTAATGTGTGTGCCAGCAGCACTCGCAAAAGGTGGGGCGACGGTCCACCGCCATAACGGAGGAACCGCCCCTGGGATTATGGCTGGCGGACCCTTTTTCCTCTGAAATCTTCTAGCGGAGCTGTTGTTTGTGACCTTGAGGTCTCTCATCAGGTCTCACCAGATCTCTAATCAAATCTTCTGCCCCATGTTAAGGGTTACGTGGTTATTCTCATCTCTACAGCCTGTAGGTAAGCTGTCCAGGATATAGGGCAGGTGTCCCTTGAGCAAGGCAGCCACCAAGTCACAAGGAGTGTTGACTTTTACTGGTTCCAGTCAGCTTTCCTTGCTACCAACTCATCGTTCTTGTAAAGAAAAGAAAACAAAACATCCAAGCTACTCACCATTTAGAGGGTGAGGAGCAGCTATTCCTGCATGTGTGCACTGTGTAGAGATGGACAATGATTGGAAATAATGTATATTTACGTCAATGATTATACATTGAGACACAAATATGCACTTGTTTAGTATCCACAAAATAGCATATTTATAGGAGTCAAGTAAACATAAATTGGCAACAGAAACGCTGCAGCTACAAATAAGCCACCACTCCTCCAGTAAATCCAGTACCGCCATTCGAGTGTCGGCTGGAACTGTGTGACCAATCACTTATCCCAATTCTGTACATATAGTTTTTCAGTATTTCTTATTTTACTACTATGATCTCTCAAGCAACCCTTTCTGAATTCATCCCTCATGTATCCTAAACCTCATTTTACTACTAGAGTTTCCCTAATTCCTTTCTAGAGACTTGTCCTTCCTCCATCTCTCCTTTTACTCATCCCGGGCCTCATCTTACTACCATGATCTCCTAAAAAACACTTTCTAGACTCTTCCCTCTTCTATCCCTCCATCATCCGATTCAATTCAACTAACAGACTCACATGTCCACCACTCAAATTAACACATATTTCCCTACACTAACCCACCACTAATCCCCTTTGGATTCCGGAGCAGCGAGCTGCTCGCCGAAAAGCACTTTAATGCCTCGCCAGGGGTCTTACTACTATGATCTCCCAAATAACACCTTCTAGACTCTTCCCTCTTCTATCCCTCCATTGTACTATTCAAACCAACTAACAGACCCACATGTCTGCTCAAATTAACATATATTTCCCTATACTAACCCACCACTAATCCTTTCTTGGTTCCGGAGTAGCATGCTACCCACCAAATTGCGCTTTGACACCTCATCAGGGGTTGTAAGCGCCATATAAATGCAATTACAATAACAATATGTTTAGTGAAAAGACCGTAAGATAAGCCATTTTAATTTAGAAAAAACATATTGCCAGAACATGCTTTTTTACTGAGAATTTTCCCTGTGGGGTGTGCAGTCATGTTGCCATGTTCTGAGTGCTTGACTGTGACTCACTTATATCCCAGTTTTTTATTTTGGCTCTAGGCTTGCACAATTATAACATGTGCAGAGGCCTACCCCTGTTCCTGGCACAAATAAAGTCATGCAACTGTCTTTTGTCCTGGAGGGATACACCAATTGTGCTCTCATTTTGCTGACAGTGTACTACCACCCCTGTCACGGGTTTAGCATGTACAGCGGTGGTGGCAGAAAACCGTGTTTTGTGAATCAACAGTCATGATCAGACCTTCTATCTGTGTAGCCGCCACACTTTTGTGAACTTCTGCATCAATGTGTAACCTAGATCCTAGTACTAACATCCAAGTGGATTGTGTGTGTTTGTGGCTTGTGTAGTACATGCAATATGTGCATGAGTGAGCCAGAGTAATGAAGGCCTGCAGGTCCCATTTTGGAAAAAATGTAAGCGGGGTTCACATGACAACTGACTTGCCTCTTGGTTCACTACTAGCCAAGGCCACTGGAATTATGTGGCAGATGAGGACCAAATTATGTAGCAGTGTTGACTAAATTATGCATCAAGAAAAGGCAAATTACGCTGCGTAATGCAGAACATTTTGTGATAGTACTACCTCATTATTTTGTCATTTTTACACATGGTAAGACTGTCTCTGAAATATTTCACCTTATTAATACCAATTTAACATCTAAATACAGCATTAGGCAACTGAAATAGGACCATTCAATCTTTGTGAAGGGCCCTCCAGAGCGCAGGAATACGTATTTCCATGTTTTTTTAGAAAATTTTGATCCGTTTGACCTAGAAACTATTTTCTAGCCTGCTCCTGTGCACAAGATGTAGGTGAGATTATTGTCACAGACAGTGGAAGAGTATTGCTGTCATTCCTGAAAATGGAGGGAGGTGACATGGCTCCTTTCAAAATTCACTTAAGCAGCTCCTGCTGAGTGGAGCTGCTGATTAGTTTTCCTATGGTACTATCATTTGGTAGGTGTCCGGGTGGACTCTCATCTTTGTTGTTCAGGGTGAGAGAGATCTTTTAGGTGCAGAAACTTCATGCCTCTTTGGGCCTCTGTTGTGAGTACTCCAAACTAGAGACTACCCTGCTGTGGAGAGCATCACTCTACACAAAGGCTCTGTCTGGACTGGAGAATAGCCTAGAGAGGACACTTGACAGAAGAACCACCACGAACCTGTTTTGATATTTCAGACAGAGAAACCACATTCCTTATCTGCTTTGACTGCATAAAAGTGGGAGCTACTTACATCATTGTTGCTGCAGTTCCAAGTCCTTTCACCAAGGAAGAGAGTAAGCTGCAGCATACTTTAAGTACTGCTGCACAACAACCAGAACTGGTGTCTGAGTGACAGCCAGCTTCCGAGAGGAGAGGGTACATCAACTAGAGTCTTTACTTGCTGGAAGAGTGATACCCCTAATCTGAAGCGCCTGGAAACCAGCCTGCCTGCTGAGAGAGTGAAAGAGTCAGTAAAGCCGCAGGAGGTGTGACTGTCTATGTAGTGCCAAAAAATGCCAGACTCTAGTGTGGAGGGTCTACCAGGAGAAAGAAGACTGCAGAAAACAATCTGCGACTCTGCGAGTCCAAAGAGGGTGGGTGCAGTTTCTCCAGAAGTGCAGTTCCAAGAGGGAATCACGGGCAAGCAGCTAACCTTGCAATAGGAACAATTACGGTTGACCTTGCTGCTTAAATCAAGAGCTTTGCCCATGGTGAATGTAGTCACCAAAACCCATAGCTGTTCCTGTGGCTGAAGTCTCTACACAAGCCAAAAACTATGTCCATTGTGGACGTCACTGTTGTAGCCAAGACTTGTGCACATAACAGCCACCACTGCATTATGTAGAAAGTGCATACAATGGCTGCTAGCATGCTGTTGTGACACACATGTAAGTGGTGGCTCATCTGCTGCCCAGTGACCCAGAAGCAGGTCTGATGCCTGCCATGAGCCCTGACTTCCATTACCTACATTCTGCGAATGACTCACAGCTCCAGCTTTAACTGTCACATCCTGCTGCAGCCTTCCAAGACTGAGGGCCACTCCAGCAACCATGGCATCTCATCCTAGAAGCGGAAACGATCGGAGACACAAGATGCTGAAATGCATAGAGACCTGCATTATGGTGAGGATGTATCTCAGAAAATTTACTAAACTGAGCACAACCATTATTAAACTGGGGTACCTGCACCTGAGCCTTGATTAATGTCTCTCCAAACTAACCTAAAAGGGACCTGCTTAGACTCACAAGAGGAGGGAGTCATGTGAAAGAGAGAAGAGGAAGACAGTAATGACAGTATCCCAAGGTGCAGTAGCCTAAGTGGCAGTGCATGGTATTGTACCTGCGGCAGTTTACCATTTTAAGCATGTCTATTAACGTATGTTTCTTATTCAAATAAAGCACTGGGTTGGACAAACAGATATTGCTCTGCTGGGTGATCTAAGTCCTGAGTTTCCATACCCCTACACTACCTCCCTGAGAAGTGTGTGAATGCCCCAAAGTGCTACCACTGAGGGTCAATTGCTAAAGGGGTTGTACGTGGTCCAGTTTGTGTAGCCAAAGTAGTACAGACTCTGGGACATCCAAGGTAAACCGCCCCTGCCCCCACTGCTGAGGCGCAGTATCCCCTGCTTGCCCCATGTCCCTTGAACTGGGTCTGACACATGCCCTCTCCCAGAAAAGATATGTATTCAGAGTGACCAACTATAAACTCTATGTCACCTAAGTCTAAATAGTCAATGTAATTCACGTAATACTACGTTTTTAATGGGAGTCAAGGGCACAATGGGTTGAGGTAGGAATGGTGCAAGAGGCACTAAAGGCATTGAAGGAAAAGCATGAAAACAAAGACTTTTCAAATAAAACTAATACTGTTTACAAAAAACACTTCACAACGTTTGGATAATCACCAGTATATACAACACATGACATAACTCCCATAATTCCTTGTGTTATTCTTGAAGCGTTAATGTGCTGAAGTTAATGTATAGTGCTATGATAAGCACCATATTGAATGTTTCAATACTTCTGAAATGTACTTTTTAGGTCTGGCTAGTGCCATACCTTGTGTGATCAACACAAGAAAGCTTTAAAACACACAACTGTCAGAGAGACTTTGGCTACTACCACATGTTTACCTAGATTACAGCATTTGATTGGACAGAACATGTGTGGTGCTGCCGAGAAAGAGTGCAGTGCTTGTTGCACTTCTATTGCCTCCAGAGTGATGTTCCCTCACCTAATATGGCTACCCCATTGAAACGCCATAATGTGGCACTGTGCAAGACGAAGACCCCTCTACAATGATGTGATAGTATTGGCTAATAATATTACTCTGTGAGCCAACAACAGTATAACTGGTAAAAGTATTGGTGAATAGGGCTTCCCAACAAGGGATATCCCCCATCCAAAATGGTTGTTATGTCCAGTGTGATGTTGCAGAGTCATCTGAACCTCTTTATTTTTTCTTCCACATTTGCATTAGTGACATTCAAAACAAAAAATTTTGTTTGCCCAACCTTCCTTGCATTCCAGAAGTGCTGGTCACTTCAGCATTAGCCTGCGGTCCTGCGTTGCAGCAGCCTCATCCTATTCCCTCCTCCTACACCAACCTACAACCTCACTTCACTCTCCTCAACTTCACTGGCCTCTTCATAGACTGCTCCCATCTCACACATCAGCTGTGGCCGCAGCACGCTATCCCCTCCAATACCATCCCCTGCAGAACCGTATTGCTATTCAGGCCAACAGGGCCCGGATGTTCGTCTACATCATGGCTTCAGAAACAGCAAAAACAGCATGTCTGGCCACAGGTGACCCCCACCTCGCTGCACAGTGGCTGTTATGAAGGCCAGTGGGACTCAGTGCGGGGCCAACAAGTACCTCTTGAGCTGTAAATTCTTTCCCCACCTGCACCTCACCCTTAGCCTGCAGTACCAGTCATCTCCCACACCAGATCACAACCAAAGTTGCAGTGCTTCGTTAGCCTGTTGTGCTGCTCCCCATCTTGCTGCCTTCACCTGCTTTCACCATTCCCCCAAGACTGATCCCGGCATCCACACCAGCCCGCACAGGCCCAGCTCAATCTCCTTTCCCATGCCATCCCACAGTCTCAGTACACTCTCCCCTCTTGCATTACCCCTGTAGTTACGGATGGAACTGAATAAAAATCTAGTACTACGGGAAGGACAGATATTCTGTGACTGCATTTGTAGAAGTGTGCATGTTCACAGGTGTTTGGTAGTTTAATGTGTGCTGTGTTACAGGTGTGGTTTAGACGTGCTGAGTGATGGTGAGTGGTGTAAGTGCAGAGTGAGCAGTGTGAGTGCAGGGTGAAAGAAATGCCTGTGTAAGTGCAGGGTGAGAGGTGTGAGTGCATGGTGAGTGGTGTGCCCGAGTGAGAACTCAGTGACCAGCTAGCTCTTGTGAGTGGATGAGGAAAGTAAAAGGTGAGCCTGTGTGAGTGGAGGATGACTCGTGAACCTGTGTGAGTGTAGTGTGAGCTGTGTGAATGCAGGATGATGCATCCCTTTACACTCTAAGTAATTCACCTTATCCATAGCAGTTGGCAAGTGGGGATTCTGGTGTAATTTGAACTGTGGTTATTGAAACTGATCCTGCAACAAAATGTCAGCCTTTTGGACATGTCAAAAGTTACTTTTCTAGAGGTGGAAGAGTCAATGAAGGCCAGACTCAGATGCTGAGCTCTGGATGTGGAAAAAGTCCTCTTGGGACTTCCGGCCAAGACTTCTTGTGAATTCTGCCACCCACGCCTCATATCAGTCACTTCCACCTTCATCTAGTGGCTAAATTGTGCACCGTAAAAACAGGAAACCTGGGGGCATATTTACAAGCCCCTATTGCCATCAGAACGTCACTTTCAGTGATGTTGTGATGGCGAAAGGGGCCTCGCTTTATTTACAAGGCAGCGTTAAGCCATTTAACGTGGCTTAACACTGCCTTGTAAATAAGGCTTCCTTTCACGCTATGCTAGCGTGAAACGGTAGGGCAATGGGTGTTGCTGTGGGTGTTCCACCGCAACACCCATTGATTCTGACCTTGTCCCCTATTTACAAGGGAGGCGTAAATAGGAGGCAGCGCCAGAATTAAGACCAGGGAAAACCTGGTCTTACCCTGGCGCAACGAGGAGAAATGTTTCATTTCTCCTCGTTTTTGCTGACAACTAACTTGCCTCTTGGTTCACTACTAGCCAGGGTCTCTGGAATTATGCGGCAGAGGAGGACCAAATTATGCAGCAGTGTTGACTAAATTATGCATAAAAAAGGCAAATTATGCGGCATAATGGGGCACATTTTGTGATAGTATTACCTCATTATTTTGTCATTTTTACACATGGTAACACAGTCTCTGAAAGAGTTCACTTTATGAACACCAATTTAAAATCTAAATACAGCACTAAGCAACTGAAATACAACCATTCAACCTTTGCGAAGGTGCTTCCAGAGCGCAGGAACACATATCGCCATGTTTTTAGTAAATTTTGATCCATTTGAACTAGAAACTATTTTTTATGTCAAAATCTACAGATTATGCAGCAGACAAAGGATTATGTGGCAAATTCGTCAAATCCAATATTATTTGAAAAGCGCTTGAATTGCATAATTCCAGTGGCCCTGCTAATAGCATCATGATCGGAGGCATGAATGTTTCAAAGTTTACGCTTGGAAACTGTGAATATTGATAAATGACAGTCAATGCAGACATGCATTTTAGTGTACTTAAGTGAAACGCTTCCATGTTAAAGAAATATAGGGGCATATTAGCAAGACCGGCGATAAAATTATCGCCGTTTTAGCGGCAGGAAACTGCCGCTAAAACGGCGATAATGGGCTTGCTAATATGCGTTATGGAATTCAATAGAAGCCCAGGTTAGATGTCCTGCACATCTAACCTGGGCTTCTATTGAATTCCATAACGCATATTAGCAAGCCCATTATCGCCGTTTTAGCGGCAGTTTCCTGCCGCTAAAACGGCGATAATTTTATCGCCGGTCTTGCTAATATGCCCCATACTTTTTTGAAATGTGAGTCTTTGGCAGATTTTTAAATGATGAATTATATACCACGTAGAGGGCTCAGTTCCTGTTTTGAAGTTTAGAGGCAAACCAGGCCAGTGGCTGGGCACTTTGTATTATTGTGCTACATACAGTGCTTTAAATGGGCCGGTACTGTCCGGTACGGAGTACCGGCACTCTTTTATTTTGAGAGGGAGAGTACCGGCACTTCTCGAGCGTGACGTAATACATTTAATTGGAGAGTACCGGCACTTCTCAGAAACAAGCAGGTACTCTGGTATAGAGTACCTGCACTTCTATTTTCCATTTCAAGCACTGGCTACATAGCCACCTTTGCATTGTAAATGAAATCCAGTCATCCTTTCTCCCACTGTGGCAGCAACAGTCCATAACAAGTGTGCGGACAGCAGGGGGACGGGGAGCAATCACAATACACAAAGACCCATTAAGAGATAAATGGTCTTTTGAAGACCTGCGAAGTACTTTGGTTGAGTGGTCAGCCCCTGCTTAGCCCCAGCCCACTGACAGCTTACAAACTGCCTGTGCACTCCACAGCCCGGGGTACGGCAGATGACGGGGGCGGGGACTAAAGCCCTTTCAGCCTGATGGGCGTTGAGCGCCCGGAGTCTAGGGATGCAAAGTGTAAGCTGTCAGACTAAATTCCAGTGTACATCTGTGAATTGAAAATCAATATTTTGATTTGCAAAGTCAGCTGCGCTGGCTTTGAAAATGCAAAAAAGTTTTGTCAATCTGGCCCTAAAAAGCATAATACACAACACATAACTTATAATAGGTGTACACCTATACTAACTTATAGTATAGGTGTAAATGATTGTTTTTGTCCTATTTGACAATGTGAGTCCTGAGCAAGTACAGACCACAATTTTCCCCCAAGCACATTTTGTCAGGCAGTACCTAACAAAATTGGTGCAGGTAACAAAGGTCCCTATTTCAAGTTTTGCAGTTCAGTGTGAGACAACACATATGGTTTTCCATTCAGTTAAACCAAAAATCATTGTGTCCCTCATTCCAACCTACAAAAACTCATGAATGAGGAGGTAAATTTACTTCAGGGTAAAACCAAAAGATGTGGTAACAGTTTTCCCACAAGGTGATTTCATCTTTCAGTATTTCTAAGGAAATCGAAGAGAAGATCGTAATAAATATCAATCAATCAAATTAGCTTTATTCGTCAGATATATCATCAAAGCATGATACAAAGAAGAATTCTTAAAACACATATATAAACACAATTAAAAACCCCCATTGCTGTTAAAATTATAAAAAATCTGTCCTCTTAGCTAATGAAATTCAATAAAACAAATTTAAAACATCTGAGTATATTAATGCTTTAAAACCCTGGGTATTTTACAATTCATCATACTATTAACCACAAGGGCGCAAGTATTTACATTGCTAGCATGCCAGACCATACCAGACAGTACCACTGCATCTATCATGCGGGTGGCCAGCTTCATGAGTTCTTATACAGAAGGCAAATACAGAAACAAATGCAGACCTTCACCCTACGAGAAGTACCTGAGATCTAATGGCCCATATCCATCCCAGAAATGTTGCCAAGGCAATGACGATAGGTGTTAAAGTTTCCGAGCACAGTAATCTTAGCGCAACGTCATTCCTTCTGGTGCCCAGTAATCTACAAATTGGTGTCAGCCACACTCGGCGTGCGGCGGCATAAGCTGGGCAAACAAACAGCAGGTGGGCCAGGGACTCCAATTGGGCGTGACAAGTGGGACAGGATTCGTCGCCTAGAATACCCCATCTTGCTGTGAATGACCTTACTGGTAATGAGCCTATCCTGAATTGGAAGTATAACTTCCGATCATGCGGCTTGGTTATAGTATCCCAGTACTGTTCCAACTTTGGGGATGGCTTTACATCTAGGAAACTTCCCGTGAGTGAAGAAGAGTCACTATTCCTATAAATGTCATGGGTCACCCAATCCCAGTACTTTTCTTTTAAAGTCGCTTTAGGGGGGAACGGGGTACTTGCTGGGTTCTCCCATAGTCCTGCCATACCAATACTTGTTAGGGATACTCTAACCTCCTGCAGCCATTTTATTTTATTGAAACGGTCTGCTCTGATTAGATCCTTGAGACCTGCAGCATAGCATGCCAGTTCTGGTGTGGACCAGATTCTCCGAGAATAAAGTAGGGGACACAGTCTAGCTATGTCAGCCAGTGCCTTCCTACCTAGGTCATGAAGCAGTGGGCGTACTGGGGTGCTTTGCGGGAGGTTAGTGATCTTATGCAAGAACCTGTTTTCTGCTGCAGTTAATTTGGATAGATTCTCGAACCCCCAAAGCTCAGCCCCATATAAGGCGGAGTTAACAACTTTCATGTTATATATTTGCAGGACTGGGCAAACTGGTTTAGTAAGGGAGGTGTTAAACTCAATTTGCAAGGTTCCAGCCAGTTGCCGATGCTTCAACGAAGCCATATCAAGCTGCCGATTCCACCTCATATCCCTCTGCATGATAACCCCCAAGTATGTAAAGTCGGTTACCTGTTCTAAGGGCCGCTTATTTAACACTATGCCTCCTCTAAATGCTCTATGAGGGTTAAAAGACATGAATTTCGTTTTTTACACGTTCATTTCCAGGCCCCGTAGATGGCAAAACTCCTCAAAGAGTAGCAGAGCTCGTTGGAGGCCTCTCGGTGTTTTTGAGATAATCAACGTGTCATCCGCGAACATTACAATGGGAATTCTAACACCAGCTAGAGCTGGGGCATCAGTGGGGGTAGACTCCAGGAATTTTGCAATCCCGTTGATAAACAGAGAAAATAATGTGGGTGCCATTACGCAACCTTGGCGCACACCTTTCTCTATGGGAAAGGGATTCGTAACAGTGCCCTGCGAGCCCCATCGAATTTGGGCATAATTGTCCTCATGAAGTCTGGCAATAAGGGATAACAATTTGGGGGATATCCCCATCTCTTGCAGTACTACCCATAGTTTGCTATGGGACACGAGGTCAAAAGCTGACTTAAGGTCCACAAAGGCAGCGTACAAGCTACCCTTGTCCAAGATCACCGTCTTCCAATACAGCAAAATGAAACGAAATACCTGGTCGACAGTACTGGTGCATGCCCGAAAGCCAGCCTGAAGAGGAGATAAAATGCCCTGCTCGTCTATCCAGTCCTGGACCTTATTTAAAACTAACCGTCCCATAATCTTTTGGAGGGAGTCTATTAGGCTAATTGTCCTATAGTTTCCAGGGTGGGATTTATCCCCTTTTTTAAAAACGGGAATAATCTCAGCCCCTTTCCAGGAGTCTGGGACTGGTGCACCCTTTGCAATTGCATTAGCCAGCAGCACAATATACCGACACCATTTGGACCTATCAAAAAGGAATATGTCCGCCGGGATTCCATCTGGGCCCGGTGCTTTTCCTCTCATTACTGCTCCCAAGGCAAGGCTGACATCCGCCTCGTCGAAAGCCGAACCATGATAGTACGAGTGAGGGAACTCCTCCACCCCAATGTCATCTAAACTACGGGCATATTGGGGTTTAAAATGGATAACCCATTGATCCTGACTTACATGATTTTGCGGCTGTGATGGCTGGCCACCCCTGTCCCACTTTACTATGTTCCAGAACTGTTTAGAACTTTTACTTGCACATGCCCGTTTGAGGTCCTGCCATCTGTCACGTCCCATAATTTCTTGGCCTTCTCCTGGGCTCTCCTGTAAGTTTGCCTTGCAAACCGGACTTTGCCGGGGTCCCCTTCTCTGATCACGTCCCCTAAGGATCTGAGTGCCGCTTTGCAATCTTCGTTAAACCACTGGCACGTTTTCTTCGGATGTATGCCCCTAGCCTTACTTTGCTTAACAAAGTGAGTGCGTAGCCGGGCAAAAAATGTATCATGAATGCCAATTACGGGCTCAAAATATACAGGATTGACCATATGCGCCTCCAACTCAGAAGTTGTGCCATCAATATCTACGGAAATGTTATCTAGGACATCAGGTTTCTCAAGTATATTAACCCATTTTAGTCGTCTCATGTCATTTGTGGGAACCACATCGAGAGTGAGCAATTCACTGCCTGGCTGAGTAAGTTCTCTCTATAGATCAAAGGACGCACACAGGGGGTTATGGTCGCTCTCTAACCGCTCTCTTACAACCATATCCCTAAGAGCGTGCCATAGCTGCAAGTTGGTCAGTAGATAGTCTATGCGGCTAGCACTATAACCATTATTAAATGTGCTAGCCCCATGTCTATCAGATGGGGATCTTCCGTTTGCCGCCCGTAGGTCTTTCTCCAGACAGATGGAATTTATTTGAATTGCCACATCCGACCATTTTTTTATGGGTACTAATTCTAGTTTTGGGATGCCCCACTGAGCATCTTCCTCATCAGTAAGATTACATTTCTCGTTTGTAAGGGGCTCAAAAGACACATTAAGATCACCAGTGATTAGGACGTTAGAGCCCCTGGAATACCGGTCTAATAGAACATCGAGAGCTGCTATAACTTCCGACTTTTTCCCATTTGTCCCTCTCGCATAGACATTATAAATATCGACTACCTCTTGCTGACCCCACTTCAACCTGATTGTAAGAATATGCTTGCTCTGAGACTAGAGTATCTGGATATCAAAGCCAATCGTTTGACGGACCCAGATTGATAAACCCCCTGAGGGTCGGCCTTTTCCCCCACTAGTAGCTGGAATATGATAGTTTAGGTAGCCTGTGCGGTAGAGTGGATCCACCAGCCAGGTTTCCTGAAAAAGACAAATGTCAAAGTGCTCGATGAAGGTGTACCAATCGGGAGATGTAACCTTTGTCCTCAGCCCAGCTATATTCCAAGACATCACGGATATCCCAGATGTAGTATAGAAGCCTAGCCTTTGCCCATTAGGAGTATTAGAAGAAACACCGCTAGGGACCCCCAATCCTTTTTGTAAAAGGGGTGTTGTCAGTATGTTCCTAGGCACCGTATCGAGGGTGTTGCACGGGAGCTGTGTAATAGAGAGGGTATGAGAGGGGGTTTTCCTACAAGGTGAAGAAGCAACATGAGGTCCCAGATGGCTTTAGGACTTGCTCACCAGTCAATCGTTTGCCTCCAGAGAAGAGGATCCTGCTAAACAAGGTGGTAGTTGCCCAAGTGATCGCCCATAAGGATTAGTAGGTGAAAACCGCCTAAACTGGATAGACGTACTTTCTGGAGGGCATATGCGGAATTCCAGGGCAAGGAGATTTTCAGCGAGGACAGGCCCCTTTAACGTGAGCTCAATACAATCTGATGGTTGGGTTCGGGAAGTGAGTCTATGTGCTCTGGTGATGTCTTCCCGAATGACTGAACGGCATCCCCTAACATAACGAATTCAATGGATAACTTTGTTAGTCAGGGAATCTACGCTTTCATTGCCGTTTCTAGCATCATATTTAGGTACATTAACCATATAGTTTTTAGGAGCTTGAAACAAGTTGGGACTGGACAAGTCAGCCGGTCGCTGTTTTGGGCTATATAAAGAATTTTCTATCCTAGGTGTAGGTGAAGGTTTGCTGTAGGTACGATGTGCCTGTATTGATGCTGAACTTATACTGGGCACATTTGAACGCTTTGACCACGCGGGGGCTGTCGCTACCTTGTGAGATGTAACAGGAGGGAGGGGCTGGATAGGAACCTTGTTACAGGAGCCCTTATCTATAGTACCTGTCTCGCGTACAAGGTAATTTACCTGGCTAGATTGGGGTGGCTGTCTTGACTTGGGATGTATATTCTCAGAGTGGAGAGAATCCTTTTGCAATAAAAGATTGACCATGGAGGTAAGGCCCTCGATCATTGTTCGCATGATCTCTACTTCTAATCTAAGGATGTTAATAAGACGATGGGTTTCCTAGGGTTCAGTGGTGGAACTTGTACCTAGCTGTGTACTAGGGGATTGTGGGAGCCCAGGGGGTGGTGAGGGAGAGGGGTGTAACAACATGTCCACCCTATCACCCTCGGGCGGATCTGCTAAAAGTGAAAACCTGTTAGAACAGGAGATAACAGGTCCCAACTGTTTGAGATTGCTGCCTAGGGACTTGTTGGGAACCTGGCATCCCCTCCCCATATCTGATTTTTCCTCCCTTTGGGGTGCCGGACCTCCTTTTCTAGCAGGCTTATGGAACATGGCTGGTATAACTAGCTGGCGACCAGGGCTAGGGTTGGAAGATTGTGTAGGGCGTTGGGGAGATTCAGTTCTATCAGGCTGCGTGGATGAGTCACCCTCTAAAATGCCCTCACATTCACTAATGAGGGTGTCTATCTGATCTAAAACACAATTGCTGCCTGGATGTTTCTGCGTCTTCCTGGCCTTTTTCCCCTTATTGTCCCTCACAATACTTCCCCCACCACCCCCACCTCCACTTCCCTCCATAGATTTTCTTTTTCCCATTCTTATGGGCTTCAGGTTAATAACAGCTAGGAACAACCCAGCCTTACCAAATATATGCAGAAGCTCAGTACTAGCAATAATCAGATGTTAATCTGAATACACTCATACACAAACATAAGATGGTTTCAAACTGTAAGTTCGGTATTTAGGGTCCGAACTTGTCTGGGGAACATCAGGGTCAAACAGTACCTGGTCAATAACACAGTAGGCAGTGTGTAGCCAAGCTAAGATGTGGCGCGGTCCCCAATCCGTGAGCCAGATGAAAGAGGGATGGCCCTGCCCTGCCTCTTCCTGACAATGACGGGCAAGGACGGGCCCACCCTTGGCCCGGGCGCGGCCCGCGCAGCGAGAGCAGTGGCAGGGCTTTAACCGCCTCCTGGCGCGAACAGGGCATGTCAGTGGCGTCCTCGCCGCGATGCAGGCTGGGACCTGGTGTTCCTGGGCCCCCACGAGTGCAGCAACAACTGGCTCGGTCTCCCGCGCAGCGGGAGCAGTGGCAGGGCTTTAAGTGCCTCCTGGCGTGAACAGGGCACGTCAGCGGCGTCCTCGCCGCGATGCAGGCTGGGACCTGGCGTTCCTGGGCCCCCACGAGTGCAGCAACCACTGGCTCGGTCTCCTCAGGTTAATCAAATGTACACAATTATTCAACAGTTTGAACAATACTTTCTCTTTAAACAGTAATCCAGTAGTATACATGAATCACAATACAAAAGAACAATTTGAATCAAGTCGATTTAATTCCAAAGACCTAATTCTTGACTCGTAAAACAGAGTTACATTTCACAGATGGTCATAACATTCCTAGAGCCTAGCTGTGTAGGCTAGCTTTGTGGGTACATCCCAATGCATTTCGGGCTTCCAGTGAGCCCTTCGTCAGGGGAATCATATAAAAGAACTCTAAATCCTCAACAGAAAGTCCGGGAAATCCCTGACTCAAAGAATCACCGATTAATCCTCGCATTCGTGCTCAAAGCCGTTTAATGGTAAAATGAAAATCGTAATCTCCGACAGGAGCCGAAAATAAATATCATTAATATGATTTCACAAAATGTTATGCTGCACAATACAGTGATCTGATCATTTTCATCATTAATTTAAATTTCCAGTGAGCACACCTATATATTGTGTTTCATTTCAACCCTACTAAATAATTTGTTCCCTTAAAACTTCAGTGTTAAACTGCAAAAGGCCTCATTTGAAATTGTTAAGGCTCGTACACATTTAAAATATTTGTACAATTTATAAAGTGAGAAGTAGATAGTTTTTATATTAGTGTCTTTTAACAAAACCTCTGAAGAAGTATGCTCTTGTCACTCTCCTTTGTTCCTCTGCTGTCATTAGTTTCAAGTTACAAAATTCTTCCATTTTGTGTCTTGTCAAACACTAACACAGCTATGCATAATAATTTTAAAAAAATAGTAGGAATTGTTAGAAAAAGTTGTTCATTGTGTTTATGGTTTAATTACACATAACAAATGACTCTGCCAGATAAGTGTTTGAACATAGAGGCTGCAAGAGAAAGGTGCCATCACTCTCCTGCTGGTCTTCTCTTCTTCCATGAAATGAGGGGGGCTACTGCGCCTCCCGCGCCCTTGTTTCAGTGCCTCTGCTCACATCCCAAGATCCCAAGGGCCTCATTTATGAGGTTTTACTGTAGGGCAGCGCCGCAGGCCTCCCTGCTGCGCTGCCCTACCGTAAAAGAGAAGGGCAGGAATGCGCCATATCTATGAGATACGGCACATTCCTGTCCTTTTCCCCTGCGCCAGCGCACAATGGGCTGCCGTGCGCCAACGCAGGCACCTTTGCACCATGGTGCAAAAGTTCTTGCGTTGAGGGGATGATTGTTTTTGTGCAGGAAGGGAAACCTTCCTGCACAAAAGCAGTCACCAGAGGCTTTTTCCTTGTGTGTCTATGTGTGCTGAATGCAGCACACATAGAAAAAGGAAAAACGAGGGGAAATAAAGCTATTTCTCCTCATTGTGCCTGTAAGTTTTTGGCGCTACCTCAGATTTACGATTTCTTGTAAATATGGGGCAGTGTCAAAATGCCATGGGTGTTGATGGGAACGCCCCCAGCAACACCCATTACACGCCCCTTTAACGCAGAAAACTGGATTAAAGGGGACAATATTTACGAGGCAGCATTAAGCCAAAAAAGTGGCTTAGGGCTGCCTCGTAAATATGGAGCAGGCTCCTGCGCCACGGAACGTCACAAAAAGTGACGTTCCGAAGGCGCAAGGGTCCTCATAAATGAGGCCCCAAATGTGAATCAGAACGGGCAAGGAGCAGAATTGTTTCTGCACAATTGAGAGAAGCATTTTACCCATTGCACAAGCGCGGATGTAGTTCCGTGAAGCTGCAGATTGGCACCTGCTGCTTCAGGTTCTCATCTTTTTGATTTTGACTCTGTTGAGATTTCACTTACAAAAGGGTTGCAGCTTCGCACTATTTTTGGTAAGACAATTATTATGCCAACGAGTTCGCCAATCATCCCCTGAGCAATTTACATCTTTTAACTACCAGAATAGTCTCGCAGCATCACCCTCCCAGGATACCCGCTAACCATTATGTTTCTTTCTTTCCCATGCTCGAATCCTTTTATTGTGCAATAGTGTGCTGTTCATAGTCCTCAGACTTGCTCCGTCAATCTTCTTCAATCACATGACATTTCTTAATTCGCTCCCACACTATGCCATTTGTGGAGAAAAGACTTTGTCCCTCATTTAGGACTGTACGGGTAGATCGACAGCACACTGCTTTGGTGGAGGACCTGACCTCTGCCCACCTCTGATGGAGGACCGCCCGCTGTATTTAGAGATCCCCAACTGCTTAGCTAGGATCTCTTCTGTGAAAGTTAATCCTCTTATGCGGAGTATGTACTTTCATCAAAGCTGAATGTTGAGCCACCATGTTGTTTCGGCTTGCTTGCCAGAATATTTTTTCTTGCACAGGCTAACCTCCAAAGCGAGTGTTTGTTTGTGAAGGATAAAATAAACAGTGGTCCAAAATCACAGAAAGTTTTCTCCCTGCATGTGGGGGTTATTGCTTGTTTTCCCTGATTGGATCAGTCATAGTTCACAATATTTCTGCCCTAAATAGTGGGGCTGGAGGCAGGGTCGGATTGGTAACGCGGGCACTCGGCAATGCCCGAGGGGCCGGTCCCTGAATTCCAGCTGTGGACTGCTTTTTTGGGCAGCCTGTGGGGGGGGGGTGATTTGGGCCGCTTCTGTGTTGTTCGGATGCCGCCAGCGGTCCAGTGGGTGCCTGAGTGGCCTTTCTGGAGGTAGATGGGTGTCCATTATCTCCCTTTTATCAACAGGCAGAGGTGTCACTCTCTTTCTCCCGCTGGGCCGGCCCATTAATGTATGCATATTGAGCGGGGCAGGGGGCCTGAGCAAAAGTGGCCTCACTTGTTTTCAGGTGTGTTTCACCAGTGTAAACTAATCTGTGCATTTTTTTACCCCCCCCCCCTTTTTTTTTAATAAAATTTCGCCGAAGCAGTGTTTTGCGGAAAGGCAATATGCAAATATGGGCCACTCTTTTATTTTGCGCGCCCGGGCCGATTTTTAATCCCAATCCAACCCTGGCTGGAGGGTGAGCACCACTGTGAGTCAGCAGCTCAGTGAAAGAAGGGCTGCCGGGTCAAGGTTTTCCAACCGTGGAGTCTGGTGAGACACTGGGATAGGAATCCTGGTGGTTCTCTCACCTCTAAAGGAAGGGAGGGAGTAGAGTTTGGTGATCAGAGCTCTACCAGTTTATCGCTGTTTGCTTGGTTTGGCAGACTTTAAATATGCCCTAAATGATGATTTTGGCAATACCTACCTAAAAGTATAACAAATTTCACACATCCAGTTGAAAGGCACATGATTATGCAAAGTTATCTCTCACTACTCTCCACTCCATTCCATATCTCATCATCTTGTGCAGGAAAATAGGCATATTGGGTAATTTTCCGTACTTACATTTCACCAGGTAAAACTATGCCTCATTCAGAGTGGAAATACTCATAATGAAGCAGTAATACTGCATCTTGTAATTACCATACTCCACATTGTTGGAATACATAATTTGCCAATACTGCATCATTTGTTTGGGGTCCGCAGTGGAGCCCCATAGTGGGAAATCTCAGGAGCTGGTTTGTGAATTATCCCTCACATACATACAGCATGAAAATTTAAATGGTGAGAAAAATAAATGAACACATTCACATACACACACACAAACACACACACTGTTCATTAAATATCTAGTTTTTCCTGTCCTGCAAAGATATGGTAATGCTGCAAATTTAGTACATTATGGAAAATCCTCTTTGATTACCTTCCAGAGGGATACTTACATTCATACTCGATCTAGGAAAGGATTCATTCATTGCCCAGATAACCTGCAGTAAGACCTATACAATGGCAAGGCAGCAGATCCGGTGCTATTGGCCTGATCCACATAATTTGAGACTGTTGATCATGCGAATGTAGCAAACGCTATCCCAAGTGTATATAATGTATACAGCTTTGACCTGATGGTGCCAATCCTTTAGTCAGGGCGTTCTTCTGCAGCAGGCATATCATCTATTACATCAACATTGTTCATTCTCACAATGGGTTACCTTTCTTACAATTGTTTTCACATAATCTGTGACCTTTAAACCCATTAAGGAAATCAAATGGGGTTGTCTACAAATAACTATGTGGACAAACTCAACTTAGAGGGTTGCCCTTATTTTTAAGTGATCTGTGACATTTAAATGCAATAATGAAATCATTTGGATCATTTGGGATGTCTAAACGTAACTATGCAGACAATGTTCAACTTAGAGCCAACCTTTCTTATAGCCATGAAGGCAGTAAGGGAAGATTAAACAGTGGACTACAGCGACTGGGTGGATCCATGGATAAAAGTAAGACTGAACACATCCAAAACAGAGGTTGTACTTTAGAAAATAAACCAATTTAGATCTCCCCAGAGTTGCCTCTCCTATCTAAGGCACTGCATCTCCTCAAACTGCAACGATTGGAAAGAACCTGAAAGCTATTTTAGACCAAGCTCTATCTATGGAACCCAAGTGGTTGCAGTTGTCATAGCTGTTTTCTGCCTTCAATCCATAAGACACATATTTGCATACCAGGTGTGTCGCTGCCTCTATTACCACACATTAATTAGTCTAATGGATCCTGTCTGGGTCTCCTTGACTACCTAATTTATCAGGAACAAGAGCACCAAAATGTTGCAGCATGGCAATTATCAAGCACATTGCAAAGACAATATATTAGCTCAGTTATTATGTTGTTATTCTGGCTTCTGGTGGTACAGAATATTCACTTCATGATCTCTAGTAACTCAGAGAATCTATAGACAAGTGCAATAGGAAACCACAGCGCCATAAAGCTTCTGCTAAAAATTATGATGATGCTTGTGATCCACAAAGGAGGCCACACAAACTCCACTTTAGCAGCAAACATTTGGAATCCTCTGCCATGCTTCCTGCAAACTATTGTTGTCAAAGGTCAAATTAGGAACACTTACATTGTAGAAATTCTTCTTATAATACAGTACTAGTTGCATGAATTTACCCTTAGCTGTTTCTCAATTGCTCTCTAGTGCACAGTGGAGTATTGAAGATTGAATTCTCAATAAGAAAATAACAACCCAAAATAGCATAACTTTGAAATAGTCCCACCCTATCCCATTCTGATTCCCACTTTTACAAAGATGTATTGGATATAAGTGATAGGAATCAATGTCACAGGTGAATATGACATACAGCCAGATATCATCAGTGTATGACTGAACCTTCAAATGAGAATCAGAAAACAGACACAAAAAGAGAGGGGAAAATAGACATTCAATATGACAGGAAAAACAGGGGAGCCCTGATGGAAAACCCCAAGTTGGGGAGAGTTCATTGGAAAGCAAAGGACCATGTAAATTCTGCTCATCATTACTTGTTTTGGTTAGTTGGTTTTGGTTGTATGTGATAATGTAGTGTACAGAAATATGTGACATAAATATTGTATCCTAAATTTTATTTACAAAAATATAATCCCATTGGATGTTGATGTTCTATTATTAAGTCCAATGAAACAATATTTATGTAGACAATAATAAGGACACAATGGGGCCTATCCACAAAGATAAAATAAAGAAGACCAACATATTTTTATAAAGTAGAATTTTAAATATGAAACATTATATTAACATGAAAAATATAATTATTTTTTAAAATATTTAAAAAACATCCACATATAATCTAAACATTTATTAAAAAATGTATAACTTACAAACATAAAATATAATACATACTTAAAATAAATGCAACAGAGCATATGTAAATAAATACAATGAAAAATGTAAAAACCAAATAAGAATTAAGAATAATTAAAACAGTGTTTAAAAAACAATATAAAAACATATAAATATAAAACCTAAAAAAAAATTTAATAAAAATTGTATTGCTCCATAAAAAATAAAATGATGCAATATTTTTTTAAAAATTAAGATACATTTTAAAATTAAATCATGAAAATATATGTTTAAAAAGTTTTTGAATATCCATTAAAAAAATTAGACTTAAAAGTGTCAAATTCGCTATTTCCCCTCCAAACTAAGCAACAGTGGGGAAAGTGTTGAACTTTGGAGGGACAGATCTACCACTTCAACCTGAGTAATGGTGGCGAAAGTGTTGGAATTTGGAGGTGCCAGATTTACTATTCCCACTCGAACCTAATCAACAGTGGGGAACGTGTTGAACTTTGGAATTTAAACAATCCTAAATGTAGAAAAAATAAATAAACATAAAGTATATGTAAACAAATTTATAAAAGTATATGTTTTAACATTATACAATTTATATTAATAATTAAACATTGAAACTACGGAATTAACAATAAGGATTATAAAAAACAATATTCTAAAATGTATTTACCACTTAAAAACATAAATAAAATATCAATTTAAAATGTTTCTCATGCACCTACCCGAAAAATCCAACAACCACAAAAACAAATTAAAATAATACTTGCTAAAAACAATGCTCATTCTATTGAAAAATAATATCACTATAAAATTTGTTATTATATGAATAACTAAACATTAGAGAATACATTAATGTACAAATTATTAAAAACAATTCAATGATGTACATAATTAATAATCAAATTAAGACATTAAATGCTATAAAATAAATGAACTATAAACAAAAAAATTAAAAAAACTTTCCTTCCTGTCGCTCTACAAACCCAACAACTCGCCAATATTTAAACAAATTCACATAAAATAAAAAAAACCACTAAGTGCCACATTACGATGTCAGGCGGAAAGCCTCCGCCCGACAGTCGAATTTCCTAGACCGCGTCAGAACCCTTCCGACCGACTCGGTCGGTTTACAATCCGCCCGACCGATTACGATGTTCCTGAAAATAGACTTTCAGGAGAAAGACACATTCACAGGAAATAAGAGTAAATCACACATAGTCCTTGAGATAGGTGGGTCTCTCCCTGGTACGTGTTCCTACAGATGGTAACTTTGTAGGCAAACCCTGCTCCTCTACTCCATTGTGTTCAGAGTTTATGATTTGTTCAGTCCCAATACACGCAGAAGCACACCCTCTTCCCCCAACATGCAATGCACATTTCGCCAAACGAGACATACTCCACATCTCACCATTTTCTTGACTTCAACAACTCAGAATAGTCCCATGAACTTGGACCCTCCATTTACAGACCACCTGGGTCGCGTGACATAAACATACTCCCCTACCTGCCATGACCTATGAACAGCACCATGTTTAGAATCAAAGCATTTTTTGTACTCCTTTTGATGCTCCACCACTCTATCCCTATTGGGATACACCATTTTCCTCTCCCAATTCAACCATTTAGGATTGAGTTTGGAACCTACCATGCATCCTTTCAAACTATGAAAGCGAGAAGTTTTGTCAAAATTTTGGGAGTGGTGGGGTGTGCCCACAATTTCTCTCTCAACAGTTTTCTGAGAGATACTCTGTTTACCACAGCAACTTGGGCAGAACCAAGCAGGGGTCTCCAACCTTTTCTGTACTGAGAGCTACTTATGTTCAATGAAACGCATTGAGAGCTGCTAATATTATTAGTGTAGTATAATCTCAATTTTCTTATATGTATATTAATTTAACCAAGCAAAAGCTTTCTAATTTAATAAGCTGGGCTGCACACAGGTGAGCTACTCAGAGGTAGCAGGAGAGCTACAGTAGCTCACGAGCTACTGGTTGGAGAACCCTGAATTCCACCAAACCATTTGCCTGAGGAGAATACAGTACAGTGCGTTGATGCTCAAAAGACAAATCTTAAAGGAAACATCTCATCTCCTCAGACACAAACTGGACCCCATTATCAGTAACAATGATCTTTGGTATCCCTTCACAAGTAAACACATATTTTAGAATTCTATTACACTTGTGGTGGTGATAGAGTTTGTAAAACAAGCAGTTACCCACTCGGACATATAGTCCACCAGCACAAAAACAAACCTTTCCCCAGGAGACAGCAAATTGAAAGGCCTAACAATGTCCAGACCCAATTTACACCAAGGCTCATCTGGTACCTCCACAGGGGACAAAGGTACAGTTCTCACCACCTTAGATTTGTCAGTTCCTGCACACAACCAACAGTCTCTCACAAAGCTTTCCGTCTGTCTGTCAAGGCCTGGCCATCAATAACTCTCCCTTAATCTCCCTTTAGTGAGATTGCGGCCTAGATGTCCCTCATGTGCTAAGTTCATTATCTTACTTCTCAAACCAACAGGTGGAATCAGGCGGTCACCCCTGAGCAGTTACCACCCAGAATAGTTGACTCCTCCTTCACTCCCCATTACTTTTTCTCCTCCTCTGACAAAAACCTACGATCAGGCCAACCTTCTACACTGTGTTTTTTCACCACCCCCCAGGTTGCATCTTGTTCACATTCTTCATTCCATTCTGTTTCATTTAAAGCTGACTCCATCACCCACATCACCGGAATCTCAATTTCCAAAGATGCTTTTACCTCCAAAGGTAGTCTAGAGAGACAATCTGCAGCAGCATTGCGAAAACCAAGTAAATACTCCACTTTGAAATTAAAATTGAGTACACCTTCAACCCATCTCTTGATCCTGGGGGTTACTCTCTCTGAATATTTACATGCAAAGACTTGCACCAAAGATTTGTGGTCAGAACTCAAAGTGAAAGGCAGACCCCAGAGAAAAAATTTAAAGTGATGGATTGCCCAAACACATGCAAATGCCTCACACTCAGTAACAGAATATCTCTCCTCAGCTCCCTTGAGAGAGCGTGAGGCAAATGCTATAACTTTTTCTTCACTATCCGCAGTTTAGGCTAAGACTGCACCCAGCCCTCTGAGGCTACTATCCGTTGTTAAGGTGGTTTTCTTGGTTACGTCAAAATGTCGCAGGCTGGGTATACCTCCAATTATTTCATTAACTTTCAAAAAAGCCGCTTCACACTCAGCCAACCTTTCAAACTTGGTGCCCTTCTTCATCATGGCTCTCAATAGCAAATCCCTGAACAAATTTAGAGTAGTATTCGGCCAGTCCAAGGAATGACCGAACACCCCCTTCGTCTAGTGATGGACTCTGTTAAGTTTACCTTGGGCCCGATACCTTCCCCTGAGATAGTGTGCCCAAGGTAAGATACAGTGCCCACTCTAAATTTGCACTTCTCACATTTTAATGTGAGTCCACTGTCCCTTAATCTCACTACAACCTGATTCAAAAGTGACATCATGGCTTGCTCTGTCCTTGCCATATACCAGGATGTCATCCTGGAAGAATAAAACATTGCTGACTCACTCTATGACTCCCTTCATTAACCTCTGAAAACATGCTGCCACCTAAGCCAAACCAAAAGGCATTCTTTTAAACCTGAAAGCTCCCACAGGTGTCACGAAAGATGTGAGATGGTGTGAGTCTTTATGCAAAACCACCTGGTGGTACGCTGCGGAAAGATCCATCACACTGAATACCTGGGCCCCATTTAACATAGACAATGTCTCTGTAATGTTGGTAAGGGGCTGACGGTCCACCCAAATACACTGATTGAAGTCTCTGAGGTCTACAAACATTCTCAATTTGGGCCCATTGTCCTTGGGTGCGAGAACCACTGGGGCCAACCATTCTGATGATTCGATCTCTTCCACCACATCCAGTTGTTTCAATCTATCCAATTCTTCTTCAAGGGGCCCAACATAAGGTTGGGAACCTTCCAAACTTTATGAGCTGCAGGTTTAGGGCTGGTCTTGAGGATGATCTTGTGCTCAAATCCCCTCAGAGACTCTAAACCTTCCTTAAAAACTTCAGGAAAGTCTTCAACCACATCTTCATCTTCACCAACATTGGCAATAAGCATGACTTGGTCTCTGGCATTGGGATTTAGAGTAATCCATAAAATCCCTAAAAGATTGTCTCAAAGTTTAGCCACATATACTTTCCCTACTGTTTCACGACCCTTAAAACTTATCTTCATTATAGTGTAACCAATAAGATTAATTTTCACACCACCATAGCCACCAGGGGATATTTCTTGAGCATACAATTGTATATTTTTCATTCCCAAAGATGCACTCAAGTTTTTGTCACCAATGAGAGTGAAGGGGAACCAGAGTCTACAAGAACAGTGATCTCTTTGTCATTGACAAGTATCTGCCACTCTGGCATTACAACACAGCCAACATCCACATCTTCACTCGTCTGATATACACCACTGGTTTGATCTTGTAAAACACAAAGTATAGCCTGCTGATGTACCTCTGGCTGGTCATCAATGTGATGCACTTTAGTATTTTGACACACTCTTGCCAGGTGTCCTCATTTGTCACAGATAGATTTCTGGCATAGCAATTGGAGCTGTTGACTGTTGGATAAATGATTGGGATTACCACACCTAAAACATTTAATTCTTTTCATCTCATTTGTTTTCACAACATCCTTTGTTTCCTTAATGGCATTATGTGGTATGGCTATTGTTCCACGTTTCAGAATGCTCTTATGTCATACACTTGTCACTTGTAGAATGTTTACCATGTCATAGGGAATGTTAGTTTTTAGGATGCTTATTTTCAGTTGGACTTCATGTGAGCTGGACGTGTCTGCTGTCACCAGTGGGCTCATTCCTGGTACTTCAAATAAAAGGAGTATTTTTGTATTTCCTGACTCTGCCACTTTATTTCAATGGCGACGAGTTGGAGTGCCGGCCCACTGTGACCTTCGTTTCGTTTTTTTTTCTTTTCAATTGGTGAATTGCTTTCGTTCCTGGGGAGAGTTTGCCGTGAGTGCTTGTGGCAGTTTGAAATCTCCCGTGTACCTGTTCCTGCCTGCTCGTGTCTAGGTGGCAGTTGGAGATTCCTCGCGCATCTGTGCCCGCTTGCTCGCGCTTACCTTCTTTTGGTGGGTACCTCGCGCAGCATCTCGAGTTCTTCTTCAGCTTGTCCATGTGTTCACGTCATCTCGTAAAGGCGTCGTATTCAAGCTCCACTTTCCTTTGAAATTGACGTCCAGCACGTTTCTGGCAGCCATCTTGAGTTGTATCTTCTTGGAGTGGTTGGCAGTCGTCATTCCAGCTTTGGAGAACAAGCTCGATTTCCTGAAGAAAGCTACGTTCATTACGCTGTGGCGGCCATCTTTAGTGTTCTTTCTCAAACCTTTTATTCATCGAGTTGCTTTTATTCGGTCTGTGCCACGGATGTTTCCTCTTCTTCTTTTCTGCGTGTGTCTTTATTTTCAGTGACACACACACTTTTGCTGTTTTGCCTGCTGCATTCAGAGGAAACTTTTGAGGAGGTAATTTGCTACAAATTTGGTGGTACAGTGTCGATGTTCTTTTCTGCTTCACAGTGATGTGCACACTTTGAGATTGCATGTCTACAGTGATGTGCACACTAGAACTTTGCATGTCTTAATTCTACAGCGATGTGCACACTAAGACTCTGGGGTCGATTCCGATTCGGGCCGGAAATTTCTCCGACCGAGCCGGACCCGGAGAGATTTCCGACCGAATCGGACCCGTGCAGTCCGACCGAACGAGTACGATGCGTCCGTATGTTATCGGACTCGAAGTCGGTCGGACTCCCATTGAAGTCAATGGGAGCCGGTCGTACAACGCGTACGCGGGCTCCCATTGACTCAATGGGTGCGAAGTCGGACAAGTGCGCCCCTACAGCGGGTACGCGGCGAAGCGACTCGCGCCGTACACGCACAGGTAGGGGGACCCATGGGTCCCCCTGTGTGCGACTCGCGCGGCTACTGCAGTACAGGGGGTCCGACACGGACCCCCAAAGTACAGCTCCGACAGCTCTTTCGAGCCGGAGTTCGCGGCTCGGTCGGACTGCTCGCGGCGCGCATCGTACTTACCCGGCTGGGGAACGTCTCCATTGCACGGTGCGAGTCGAGTCCGAGCGAGTCGGTCGGAGCGGTTCGAGCCGGGAGCGAGTCGGTCGGAGCGGTCGGGACGCCCGGACGAGTCGGTCGGCGAATTCGCATCGTACTCGCTCGGCCGGACCCGCGTACGGTTCGGTCGGGAAACAGGGCTCCGAATCGGATCCGGTAAAGCCGAATCCGATTCGGAGCTCTACCGCCGAGATCGGAATCGGCCCCTCTGTTTTTTATTTTAGTTTTAGTTTTATTTTTATTTTTCCTCTCTTCTGTTATTATCTAATGTTCTAGAATTTTAAAGTGTGCTGCATTTTTGTATTTGTACATTATGGCTAATTCACAAGTAGGCAATCCACCTGCTATTTTCTTACAGGTACCTGGTAAGCCACCACTGTTATGGAAAAAGTGTTTCAAGACCTTTGAAAATTATTTACTCGCTATTGATGGTAGTGATTTTTCAGCGGGTAGGAAGAAAGCTATTTTATTCAGTTATTTGGGAACGGCAGCTATTGAAATATATGAAAATCTTCCTCCTATTGCTGCACCGAGTGGTGAAGGTGAAGGGTGGGATGTTTTTAAAGAGGCTGTTTACAGACTTGAAAAGCAGTTTGTGGATGAACCGAATGTTATGATCGAAAGACACAGCTTTCATAAAAGGAAGCAATTTTCAGAGGAATCAGTAGAGGAGTATGTAGCAGCTTGAAGAGTGCTAGCTGCCAACTGTGAATTTGGTGCAAATGTTGATAATTGTATAAGAGATCAATTTGTTTTTAATTGTGACTCCAAGAAAATTCAAGAAAGACTTTTAGCATGTCGCAATCCCACTTTAGCTGAAGTTTTAGATTTAGCTAAGGGGATTGAGAGATCCATTCAGTCTGCTAAAGTGTTAACAGCTGAAGGGTCTGCTTCATCTTCCTCCCCTGTGTGTGCTGTTCAGGCTATGAAGAAAGTTGTAAAAACGGAAAGTTTTAAAAATGGTAAACTTAGTTGTTTTAGATGTGGTTCCAAGGATCATTTAGCAAATTGCGCAGAGTGTCCTGCTTTAAAGAGAAAATGTAACAAATGTAATAAGTATGGCCATTTTCAGAGTGTTTGTAAAGCTTCTAGGTTTGTGTCTAAACCATCTGTTAATTCTGTGAATGAGATTTGTGACAAGGTCGGGAATTTACTTCTCACAGTGTATGATTCTTCTGTTAACTTTGGAGTCAACAATATTGGCTCTGGGTTTAAAGCACCTCTTGGTGAGGTTCACATTGGAAAAGTTAATTTGGAAGTGATGGCGGACTCTGGTTCTCCCATTACCATCATTAATGATGAGTTCTTTTATTGCAATTGGTCTAAAGTCAATTTGGAAAAAACATATCAATCCCAAGGCCTTCGGTGATTTTGAAATTGATATGGTGGGATATTTTAAGGAAAATTTGCAGTTCCAAGGACGTAATGTTTTCACCAAAATGTATGTTGCCAAGAAGGGTAAGAACATTGTGGGTTGGTATGACTTGGGTAAGTTAGGAATCATTCTTTGTCCTGGCACTGATTGTCCCATCAGGTTGAGGGATTTGTCTGTGAGTTCTGTGTGTTTACAGAATTTGGAAGTTGAAAGTATTATTGCTAAACATAACGCAGCTTTCAAAGACAAGGTGGGGGAAGTGAAAGGTTTCTCTCATATCATCAAACTTAAAAAAATGCTGTTCCTGTGCAACATAAAGTTCGCATGGTACCTTTGGGTGTTCGCCAAATGTTAAAATCTCATTTAGACATGTTGTGTGCGGATGGCATTATTGAATCCACTGATAGCTCTGAGTGGGTTTCTGCCATTGTTATTACTCTCAAAAGATAAAAATTTGAGGTTGTGTGTTGACCTTAGGTCTTTAAATAAAAATATCATTATTGATACTCATCCCTTACCAAGAATTCAGGAGTTGCTGGCTGCTGTCAATGGTGCGAAGTTCTTTTCAGTGATTGATCTCAAATCCGCTTATCATCAAGTGTGTTTACAGAATTTGGAAGTTGAAAGTATTATTGCTAAACATAACGCAGCTTTCAAAGACAAGGTGGGGGAAGTGAAAGGTTTCTCGCATATCATCAAACTTAAAAAAAATGCTGTTCCTGTGCAACATAAAGTTCGCATGGTACCTTTGGGTGTTCGCCAAATGTTAAAATCTCATTTAGACATGTTGTGTGCGGATGGCATTATTGAATCCACTGATAGCTCTGAGTGGGTTTCTGCCATTGTTATTACTCTCAAAAAAGATAAAAATTTGAGGTTGTGTGTTGACCTTAGGTCTTTAAATAAAAATATCATTATTGATACTCATCCCTTACCAAGAATTCAGGAGTTGCTGGCTGCTGTCAATGGTGCGAAGTTCTTTTCAGTGATTGATCTCAAATCCGCTTATCATCAAGTGGTTTTGGATGAGAAATCCAGAGATCTCACTGCTTTTGTCACACCTTTTGGTCTTTATAGGTTTTTAAGAATGCCGTTCGGCTTGGCATCAGCGGCCAGCGTTTTTCAAAAGCTAGTTGAAACTTTATTTCAGGGATTAAAAGGAGTTCAGGCCTTTCAGGACGACATCCTTATTTTTGCTAAAACCAGTGCTGAACCCAACAATTTATTGGATTCTGTTTTAGGCTTTTTGGAAAATAGAGGCATGACAGTTACTAAGGCGAAGTGCAAGTTTTTGGTGGATGAAATTGACTATTTGGGGCACAGAATCACCAGTGAAGGTATTTTTCCCAAGGTTGATCTTGTTAATACTCTCAACAATGCCAGCAAACCGTACAATAAGGATTCTCTTCGGTCTTTTTTAGGTTTAGGAGAATACTACGCTAGGTTTGTGAGAGGGTATGCCTTAGTTGTTGAACCTTTGAGGCAACGGTTAAAGAAAGGAGTTTCTTTTGTTTGGACGGCAGAGCATGATGAAGCATTTGATCAAGTCAAGAGGTTAGTTATACAAGCTCCTGGTCTTAATACGTTTGATCCTGAAGGTGATTCTTTTGTAACGGTTGATGCGAGTGCTATTGGTTTGGGTGCTGTTTTCACTCAGTTTGTGGGTGGCAAAGAAAGGGTCATTTCATTTATTTCCATAGCCATTAGAGGTGCTGAGTTACACTATAGCACTATAGAGAAGGAAGCACTGGCTTGTATCTGAGCGGTTGAAAAGTTTTTAAAAAAATTGTGGGGCCGACCTTTTGTTTTGGTTACTGACCACAAACCCTTAGTCTACATGATGGATGGTGTTCGTTCAGGGAATGCTTCTTCTAGACTTATCATACTCATAGCCAGGCTCCAAGAATTTAATTTTCAGATTAGACACATTTCTGGTGGCAAAAATCTAATGGCTGATTGTTTATCTAGATTGCCTCCTAAAGAGAGTGGAGATGTTTCTGTTACAGATCAGCATGAGTGTGTGGTTGCTATGGTCGATGTTCTTAGTTCGTGCAATGCTGTTATATCAGAGAGTGAGTGGTTAAGCCTGGTGGCTAAAGATGAAGGTCTGCTCAAAGTTAAGCAATATGTTGTGAATGGTTGGCCTCCAAGCAGAAATATTGATCCAGACTTGCGTAGTTTTGAGCAGGATTTATTTGTTCCTCCCATCGGTATCAGAGGTAAGCTTGTTGAGTTGGCGCATTCTGGGCATCCTGGTGTGTCCAATACAAAAAAAATTCTTAGGCAACACTACTGGTGGCCTGGGATGGATGCTTGTATGGAAGTTCATGTTGACAAGTGTAAAGTTTGTGTTCTTTCTGATAAGCATTGGAAAGTTTCTGCTGAATCTTCAAGTTTGCATGAAGCTCCACAGGCACCTTGGGAGAAGATTTCTATTGATTTTTCGGGTCAGTTTAATTGTCTGGGCAGACTTAACAGATTTTTAATTGTTGTTGTGGATAATTTTTCTAAATGGATTTACTACACTTTTGTGGAGCATCCCAACACAGAGGAAGTTATCAAATTTTTGGATTATATTTTTCACGTGGAGGGTCCTCCTAGAATTTTGATGTCTGACAATGGTGTACAATTTGTTTCTTACGAAATGTTGTCATTTTTTAAGAAATTTGGTATTGTTTCAGAGAGAGCACCTCTGTATTGCCATAAAGCAAATGGCCAAGTTGAGAGGGCTAACAGATCTTTAAGGAGGGCATCCAAACTGCGTTGGAGAGTAATTTGGACATTTTCAGTTTTCTTAAGGAAAAGTTGTGGAGCTACCACACTACTCCACATTCAGTTACAGGAATTTCCCCTTATTTTCTTATGAGGGGAGACTAGGTTTGACAGCTGTTACACCTGAATTTTGTAATTCCAAAAGTAATGTTTCTCTTGATACAGCAATTGCTAGAGCAAAAGAGAATAATGTCAAGGCACAAGTCAAGGGAAAGTTGTATCATGATTCTTGTCATAGAGTCAAAGCTAAAGTTATCAAAGAAGGAGACTGGGTTCGCATAGTCAAACCAGTTTTACAGCACAAAGGTTCTTCCAAATTCTCTGATCCTGTTCAAGTCAATAAAGTTTCTAATTCTGCTGTTTTGTTAAAGGACAGAGGGTGGTGGAACAAAGGCTCAGTTGTGGTTCTCAAATCTGGGCAGGAGAAAATGTTTGAACCAATAGAGGAGGATTCCGATGTGTGGTTTGGTGATAACAACACAAATTCACCTTCCTTGAAAACAGGTTCACAAGCTGAAATTTCGGGAGGTAAGGATATGGAATTTCAAGTTAATTCTTCTCTTGAGAAGAATGGAGGTTTGACATCTTCAACGGAAGCTACCACCGATAAAGATAAAGTTTCCACTTCATCTCACAAGAGGAATGTGAAGTTTCCTAGGAAATTTGAAGATTATGTTTTGGATTAGTTTCTTTCTGTTTTGTTACTATCTTTACTTTTGTTTTGTTTATTTTTGAAAGGGGCATGTGGTATGGCTATTGTTCCACATTTCAGAATGCTCTTATGTCATACACTTGTCACTTGTAGAATGTTTACCATGTCATAGGGAATGTTAGTTTTTAGGATGCTTATTTTCAGTTGGACTTCATGTGAGCTGTCACCAGTGGGCTCATTCCTGGCACTTCAAATAAAAGGAGTATTTTTGTATTTCCTGACTCTGCCACTTTATTTCACATTACCTTTGCTTTTAGCGCCAGAGCTATTACACTTGATACTGGTAGTTCCTACTTTATGTACCATAACATGACACTCGTCATCTTTTTCAGTACTTAACGTGAGGTGAGCTACACTCTCACCAGAAGTAGCGGGTCTATCCTGCATCTCCTTGACCTACCCTGTTCTGTGTTCCATACTTTCCACTATATCCATTGCATCTCTCAAAGTGGGGTTTTTCATGAGCAATTTCTCCTGTACCCTGGGGTCATTAGTACAGCATACCAATTGATCTCTAATTAATGACTCTGTTAAATTACCAAACTCACAAGTGCATGCTAAACTCTTGAGTGATGCTATATAATTGCCCATTTTCTCTGTCTTGTTCTGAGTCCTCGCAAAAAATTTGTGTCTCTCCATAACTACATTGATCCTAGGACCAAAGTGTTTCTCCAACATCATCATAGACATCACAAAAATATCATCAGGGTCCCCTTCCACATTTCCTATGGTGATCTCGTCCAGACTTTCATAAATGTTACGCCCCTCAATACCTAGATTATGCAATAAAACTCCTTGTTTTCTTGCTGCTGAGAATTTTTCTCCTTCAATCGCAATTTAAATAAGAGTCAAATAGTTTTTCCCACTTCTTCTATGGTAGTATTGGATCACCTGCTTCTGAGAGAAATTGCGGAGGCAGAGTTATACTTCCTGCTGCCATTGCTTGCACGAATAGTCAACTTGGATCCTCAAAATATTTAATTAATACAACAGTCTAAAATAACTAACTGAAATAATGTTACCACAATAAGTTAACAAAGAGAATTAAAATACCCACTGTAACTAGCTGTGTTCAGACAAAGGGTGAACAGACAGTCTTCAAATGTTGCTGTGCTTTGGCAGAGATAAAAAAGAATGAGTGAAGAAAGGAAAAAAACCTAAAAAAAAACCAGAAAAACCTTACTTACGTAGCTGTAGGTGTACCAGTTTATCTATGGGTGGTAAAGCTAATTTTATCATCTCCTCTCCAACAGTGGGTAAAAAGGGGAAAAACTGTTCCCATGTGCAACTGCCCAAAATTATTAACAACACTGTTTAGCACACCAGTGTTTTATAACTTTTATGTGCCAGTGAACTACTTCCTGGTCACGTTCATCAGCCGGCAAATGAGCTTGCTTCCTTTCCAAAGAGAGCTCGGGAGACACGCTGATACCAGCTTCGCGCAGTTGCTCTAACTAAACGCATACGTCAGCCTGGGCTCACACAGCACCAATGATGAGTCTGGCAGCCGCTCACGCAAGGAGCATGCATCAACCTCAGCACGCTCTGCACACACATGGCTACTGTCCACGCCAGCTACGGTAAGGGTACTGTTTATTTTCAAATCCCTGGTCTCCTCGTGACTTTGGCTCATGATAAATGCTAAAAGTGCCTGTTTATAAGCAAAATAAAATAAAATATCCATAATTTTCCTCACGCACAGCACAGCAGAAATGGCACCGTTGGCTGCCAAATGTCCAACAGACACAACTAAATCAAAGTCACCAGAACCAACTCACTGCCTATATAAGAGTTAAGGTTCTTTTAAATTTCCAAGGAAGTGCAACTTCATGCGCTGGGTTCTTCGGTGGATGCCTCAACTCGTCACCAGTGTTAAGAGAACACTTACGCAGTAGAAAAGTTCAGTTCTCTGTATTGCATCCACCATGTAACAGCACAGCTCACAATGCCAGCTCTTCTCTACCAACTGTCCTCGCTTCCCCACAGTGCATTCCATATGATGTATACAAAACTCCAATACCTACATCATAATGTAGGCCAGGAACATGCTTTCAGATAACAGGCCACAACAAGAACGTTATTATTCAGAAGGGTATGCTGGCGCTATAGAATCAGTGGGAATAACCAAAATCTAGGCAAAGGCCAAAGAAAGAGTTCAGAACAGAATGATTCTAAGTGATTTGCACAAAGATTAATTGTTGTCAAGTTAACTGATCCAGAAAAGGAACAAAATCCATGTCTTGGCAACAAGGAAACAGAACAAATCACCAACAGAATACCAAAAATGTGCCTCCAAATGCATCTAATCTCACTCTAACTTCCCACAATCATAATTTTGCACAATGATGTCCAACCTCCTAGTGCACTGCCAATTCAAAAGGCAAAGTTCGACTAAACACAACTACCAAATAAATGAATAAATAAACTTTATTTTCCTAGCATGGTAAGACTCCCTAGAGAGACTGGCCCACTTTTTGATGAAGATAGACAGTGCCTCCTGCCACCTATTCCTGGACTGTTGAACACTAGTAAAAATAACTAGCTTTGGTAAAGCTAAAAGGTTTGTCTTGTGCTTTGAATCATGCCTGAGACATTTAAAAAAATCCTGCTGCAATAAAAAAAAACTAAAAGTATTACTTTGTTTATTCAATGAATCCATGAGCTAAAGAATTTAATGTGTGATGATTGAGAGTACTTTTGAGATGTCAAATTGTATTCCATTGCGAGCACTCCATAGGAAACGGAATGATACACCCAACAGCCAGCAGCATGTGGTGACAGGCAAATACCCCTCTGGGTGGAGCCAGCCCATGCTATGCATGCTTTAAAGTTTTGGCAACAATAGGTAAGTAGGTAACTGCACTGACAGGACAGACCTACAAAGGAAAGAAAGAATATATTTAATACATATTTTATATACTTTCATATTTTATATATATATTTTTGAATTTAGAGGATTTGTAATCCCTATAGGATTTGTAATCAGTCCCTTGTCTGTCGGGGCTGAAGCCTACGTGGATGTATGTGTAAAACAGGAGATCTGGTTCTCCAGCTCTAAATTAGATTATCCAGTTGTATCAGATTGAAAAGCTTTTTAGAAACGCTCAAGGATAGGTTTTGTGGCTGCACAATAGATTAGGACAACGATGTGTGGACACATTAATGCCCTCATCAGGCAGAGTAATCTCCCCTCACAGGCACTAATGGGATTCTACCATTAGCATTATTCACAAAATGCATTGCCCGCAGGCCAATGTCGCATGAAAACATGTGTTCATTTTGTTCTGCTGATTTACAGAGGTAGGTGTCCCTGAGCCCGATTACAGCCAATGGCTGCATTTAGAAAATAGAAAGTTGCGAAAGCGGCAACCTCACTGCACGATATCACAGACAGTGGTAAGTCTGTGTTATTATGTTACAACCTACAGTTCTCTGGGTATTGTAGTGTTATTTACTTTGATTGAACTAATGAGACTAGTACACCTGATAGCAAATATTGTAGGTTAAAAGTCTTTGAATGAAAACAGTACCTGCACAGTGAATCTGGTTTAAACTCGAGGTCAGACTCATGTTCCACAAAACAATATAAATCAATCAAATCTGTTAAAGTAATTCAAATGGCATACACTTCACACAAACCAATTGAATAACAATAAGATCATTTTTCAATTCACTGTTGTGTTAAGTAAACCTTCCTAAATAGAACATTTTGGAAAGAAAAAAATCTTAGGGGCATATTATCAAGAACGGCGTTAAAATTATCGCCGGTTTAGCGGCAGAAAACTGCTGCTAAAGCGGCGATAATGGGCTTGATAATATGCTCTGGAGAATTCCAATAGAAGCCCATGTTCACACCAGAACATGGGCTTCTATTGGAATTCTCCAGGGCATATTATCAAGCCCATTATCGCCGCTTTAGCGGCAGTTTTCTGCCGCTAAACCGGCGATAATTTTTAACGCCGTTCTTGATAATATGCCCCTTAATTCCTTAATGTTCAAAAAACGTTGGCAGAGTGCAATGACCTTTAGAACCGACCTATCTTTTAACCCCGGGTTCTCAAACTTTTATCCCATGTACCTTCAACAACTTCAGCAAAGCAGTGCCATAATTCTACTACTTCGTGTCAGGAGCAGTAGATTGGTTATGATTAAGGCTCCCTGTTTTCCGTTTTTACTGATTTTTACAGATAAATACAGTCAGAAAACCATTTATTTTCCTGTCTGTATTTATTTTTAGATGTGGATAAAAACGGACATTGGATTTTTTTTTTGAGTGATTCAAAATGCTGTCAGCCATGACTGCCAGGCCAATAGCTGTGCAGATTAACAGGTAAGGGGTTAAAAAAAAGGAATTTTAGTAAAGGAGTAGATATGCACAACCTTGATAAAAATGTTTTCATATTAGTGCATTGATTTATCATCTGAGGGTGTTCATATCATTGAAATATATTAGGCATTCAAGCATGCCTGCACATATATTGGTTAAATAAATGTGGAAATATACTAGTTTCAACCTCATTTTTTCCCGAAACCCAAAATAAATATGGATAAAAACAGATAGCATTAGTAAAAAATAAATATGGATAAATACAGTCGGAAATGTCAAAACAATAAATACCATAAAACCGGGAGCCCTAGTTATGATCAGGGAATTGAATTATTTCTTGGGCCCTGTGGCTCAGCAAGCACAGGACACTTTTGAGTGTCCAGTACGGTATCAAGTATGACGGAGGGGCCCAGAATGAGCACTTAAGAAAGTATTATGAAGGTAATGTTTGATTGTGAATTCACAGTGATGCAATACATGACTTAACTTATATTGAAGGTCAATGTCCTATCATTGAAGTTACTTTTAGCTTATTAATGAAGGTCAATGTACAATCATTGAAGTTAATTTTCAAACATAAGTCTTTTATTTATAAATAATAAATGCAATGGAAGGGAGTATGATCAACGAGATGAGTACGTTTAATAACCAATGTATAGAAACATTAGATCCCCTAATAGGAACAGAATGGTAACAGAATGGGATGTTCATGATCAGTGGAAGAGAACAGTTCATCATCATAGGATACAACTTGGGGCCAATGGCCAAAGCAAATCTGTGGGCAAGGCAAGGATGAATCCCAGCTTCAAACTAATTCCCTTAATTAATGAGATTCTAACTCGAGAAAAATGTATCCAGTACAGGGATTCTTTAGTAAGTGGTCCTTTTGATCTGAGGGACATAAGGAGTATTTGGTTACTAATGGATTAACAGTTGATATGGATGTGGGACATAAATATATCCTTAGTGAAAGTCTGTGCAGGCAAAAGATGGATGGCTTAGTCACCAAGGCATCTGCAGCCTCACTTGGTATCACAAGCACCAACCCACAGAGGCAAACAGTTTGGATACCCACTAGTTTCTTCAAGGATGCTACTTTGAATGCAGTGACAGCTTCACAAGGACCTTTCTATGCGTAGTTGTGTCTTACTCCATGGTTAGGTGTGAGTTACATGTGACTATCCAGGCTTTATTTACAAAGCATTTTCAATAACTAGATGTATTTTACTCCAGGCTTAGGTGTTACTTATTCATGAATTTCCTTGAGTAAGTCATTTTTACTCAAGGTTTTTGTAAGTAAGCTTGTCTTACTACTAAAACTTACTCACAGGAAATGTTTTGCGGATCTGGCCTGCATTTTCAGGTTTGACACTTAAGCATGTTGTATGGTACAACTAATCATAAATGGATTTGTGAATTAGGGGCTCAGTGTCAAGTTGAAATCAACTGTTCTTTAATTGATCCAAAGAAACACAGCAGCACAATGGTATCCATAGCAAGAGAAATTAACTTTGGGACAGTATATAGTGATGCTCCAAACTTCAGTTTCTTGCATCTCGGTGTAGGCCGAGTATATACAGAGGAAGGTGGACTCTGAAATCTTCAGATACTACAGGATGGAGATTTTGATCACTACACACTGGTTATATATTCTTCCTAGGGATTCCTTCCACTGAGGCAGATAATGGATATGGTCACTGTACCCTCAGAGCTCCTTGGCACTTGAACCTTCTGGGACCTTGCAGTGGAGCTACAGGTCCATCTGTTGCAGATGGACAGCAGCAGGTAGAAAGATGTAACCTTCATCTTTAAGGTAAGCTCCTCCCAATGGGCTACTGGAGGCAGTCAGATTCTCCAGCTTCTGGAGCTTGATTCCAACTGCTTTTGGTAATAGGCAGCTATGGTAGATATTGTCCTCAATTGGCCTCCATAAAGTATCACAGTCTTATAGATGAGATGAAAATGAAGCAGCGTCCACTTATCTAGGCCAAGTATATATTCAAAAAGATAGCAGCTGAGCAAAGTGGAATGTCCATTCTCTAGGTATCATCGAATGGTGGGTCCCTGCATTTGCAAGGCATGATCAGTGGGTGATACTTTCCTTCACACCTTGAAGCGTCAGGGCACTGACCCAATTAGGTGGCAGGCTTGCATTGATATCCACAGCCCAAGACCAGCAGTTTCTTAGGAATGGCTCGAATACAGCGGAGGAGATTTTAGCTTCTTCTGCTGATAAGGTGTGAAGCTGCACACGGGTGGTAGAGCTAGTTCGAAAAGGCAAATGTGGATTCCCTCTATTTTATATATACAGGACACTGGTAATTTGTCAACAGAGGCTGGGCTAAAGGTCGATATGGTGATGAAGGGGGGGAGGGGCAGTTGAAGGATCTGAGAATAGGTAGGTCTTCTGATTTTTTGGGGGGTGGGATTCCCAAACCTGGGACTTCCAGATAAGTACAAGATATCCCTTTGGTTGTCCCGGCTCCTCAGCCATACCCTGATACTTATACCTATCCTACTCTCTGTAGATTCATAAATAGAAAGTGAAGGATCTCAGAACTGGTTAACATAATCAAGTTTAGATTGGGAAACAGTAGTTCCCGCCAATGGAATAGGCCAGGCAAGGTCTATACAAACACTATCAACTCCACTGTCACCCATTATTGTACTGGTATTGAGCATGGGGTAGTACCTACCCAACTATCTAAAAATGTAGACACTCTTTGGGTGCACATCCTATTTTGCTGCGGCCTTTACCCCATTAGAGGGCAATTAAACCTTTAAAAAATACTTCACTGCTAGTGGTACCCTGCCCTGCTTCACATGGCAATAACAAATTCACAATGACCTTGCTGGAAGCTCAGCGGAAATTGAAATTCTTAATAACACCTGAACTTCATGTGATTTGGAGGTCAGAAAAAAAGTTCAACTTGGCTTCACCCCATCTTCTAAAAGCAACTTTTTGCTGGGTTTCTGTTAAGCATACAGCTGAATGCCTGACAAGCCTTAACTGTTTGTCATAATTTCTCTTACAGACTATTGGGTGAAACTGATGAAACTAAAACTTAGTATGACTTCTAAATCAAAGCTGACTTTTTTTCTGCAAGTTGACAGAAGTTTGGGGTGTGCGCTATTTGCGCCCGCCACGCTTGCGGGTCGATTCACCCCGCCATCCTAATGTGGCGGGGGGAAATGGGAGCCAGATGGCGGAGGGACCGCCACCGCCGGCCCGGCGGTGGCGGTCCCTCCGCTATCGTAATGAGCCCCAAAGTGTGGACGATGAGTGGCCGCAATTGAATTTGGAAAAGCTCCAACCTTTCTATTAATGTTTTTTTATTTTATTTATATGTGTTTGAGAATTAAATAAAATGTGTCATCATTTGTGTATTTGTATCCGAGGACACTCACTGAATAATTATTAGGATGAATGCTTTTTGTCTGCATTTTTTGTATCATTTTACAGTACAACTCATTGACAATGCTTAGGCCGGGGTCACCGGCTTCCAGTAATGACTCAGTGGGGGTCCCCGGATTCCAATAATGATTCTGTGGGGGCCCCAGGTTCTAGTAATGATTAAGTGGTGAGTCCACAGAAGTTAAAAGGTTGAGAACCACTGGTCTAAGGTATATTATTTGCATTATTTGGCGTGTTCTTTACTAGGTTACTTGTGTTTAGCCTGGCACGGATGGGTGAGCACGTGGTTCTGGGTTTGACGGCCTGCAAGATGTACTGCATGTCCCTTGTGTGTATTTTATTGGTTTCTTTTTGGTCTCACATGTTATGAAATACTGTAAGTATGATGAGATTAATGCATACTTATTTTTGATGTATTATTGGTATTGTAATATGTCACGAGACTTTGTTTTTTGGTGGGGGAAGGTACCATAATCAATTGTTTTTGATTAGTATCTGATGCTATTTATTTTTAGCCCTGAGGAATTCGGAAGCAGCTGTGCCCCTACGACGAAAAACGTGTTGGCTGTTTTGGGTGCATATGCCTTCTGTGGTGACTAGAAAGCTTTACCTCTGTGCATGAACTGATGTAATGAAATATGGACTAAAGGAAGTACTTATGGATCCAATAAAAGACAACAGAAACAACACTACTATTTGGATATTTAATTTATGTTACTTTGAGTGCTCAGGACAATTTTTGTATAGACATAGGAGGTATTTTCATGACATAGATTGAAATCAAGAGTGGGATTCTGGAGTCAGGAGGTGCACCCTTTTTGCCATGTGGCTTTCCAGGCTATAGAAGACTGACAGCTTTGGCAGTGATAACTTTCATAGTGGAAAGGTAGGTTTTTTAACCCACCTCTTCAAGGGAGAAGCGCCAACCTGCCTTTCACATTTTTAAAGTGATCTTCCAATACCCTGCAGCCAGATCCTCCACCCATCGGTGTGCTACATAGATGATGCAAGTGTATACCATTTTATCTATGTAGAGGATGCATGTTTGGAGCATGTGTGGCACAGGTGAAATCTATTTTGTATTTAAACATTCATATGGTTTGTAAGAAGGAGGATTGCAGTGGGCCCATATAGCAGGTGTGAAGTGCAGGACTCTCCACAGAACATTCCAGGGATCCCTTGTAGTGGGTCAAACTGAAATGTATCAAGGAGAAGAGACAGAGGGTCGCTTTGAAGCTAGAGAGCTCCTCCATGCCCTGTCTTGGCCCATTGTCCTTTGGAAGAGCTACGTCCCCCACAAGTTAACAGGTAGCCTATCTTGCTTTCCTGTGCTCTTGTTTTGGATTACTCCGTCTAGAGACTCTCAACTGTACCCCACCTTCCTGTTCACATCTCGTGACAAAGACCTTGGCTGAAAGAGTTGGAATGGAATGAGTAAAAGAGGCAGTACTGCCCAGAAATGGTCTTAAAGTTGACTGTCGGAATACACTGCTGTCTACAATTTTATTTTAATGATGGAGGAGAAACTTCCAGCCAATATGACAAGGATTCTAGGGTCTCTACACCAATGTCAACAAGAAATTCTCTGTGCTCCAGTCATGGTTCACATTTGTGACCATAAACCTGTAAGGTGTTCTTACACGAGGAAGACGCTGCTCCGATGAGGTTTGGACTGGCTGGAGATGTCTGCTGTGCAGTGTAGGAATGATCTGCACCATTCAACAAGGATGAGGAGTTACCAAGGTCCTACCACAGTGCGACCAGTCATTGTACCCCAAGTGGATCGAGGGTACCTAGGAAACTCAAGTCTGTCAGAGTTCGCCTACAACATCTGAATGCTACAGTCCCAAAAAGAGATAAGCTAAAGTACCGGTGGGCAGCCGCATTAATGGAGAGTGCCAATGGAGGAGCCAAGTATTCATCAGGGGTTGGCACCTACCTGTTTGGGTGCCAGGTTTTATGTCGGGGACTAGGAGAACTCCCAAGCTGAACAATTCACTGAGGCCTGACCACTGCTACCCCACAGGCAACTCTTTGACTGGTTCTGGGGCTTCCTTCACTCATCAGAGAAGAACTGCGCAGATGCCATAAATACCGATTCCACACCAACTAGTCTGGCTGAGGTGAGGTCCCCACTCAAAGAACCCCAGAGAGCATGCAGTGCACTTCATGCTAGTACTGTGGTCCCACCAAGATGTTCAGTCTTTGCTGGTGCAGCCTGCACCACAAACATTTCGATAACAAAAATAGGAGAGCAAGGCACTTATCACCACAAAATGTGAATAGCTGAAACAGACACCCAACATATCTGGTCAGCCTCCCAGGAGTTGCAAGCCTAAAACAAACTACCACGGGGAGCCCCAGAGTCTAAGGGGGAGATTGTGGCATGAAAAAATCATACAAAGTTGTCCCACAGGAGTAACCTAGGATACTTCCCACAGTAATCTCTGAAGAGTAATATCACTGCTTCCTTTTTGATTTATTGCTTCTGAACAATTTATGTACAGTACTACATTGTGTATGATTAGGTAAAGTACTCTGTCTTTTTAAAAGATTAAGCACTACCTGGACATTCTGTTATTGACTTGTGTTAATTTGTTTATTGAGTAATGAGTCTTTAACCCCACACCCCCTCCATGAGAAAGCATTGAATGGCTCAACATCACTACTCTTAGGGTCAAGTGCTAAAGTAGTGTACATCATGCTTAGCTTTGCATTCAATAGTAAGGTTCAGCCCCAAGATACCAATGGTAAATTACTCTAATTGACACAATCTTAGCCCAGTAACCTTTACTTCCCTGAGACTCCCAAAAAAGTTCCCACAATTAGCATTTGGCAAAATGCTGGCTGGTGCAGTGATTGGAATACTGAGATACAGGAAAATTCAAGATTTAATTAGGGTGTGAGTGTCACCACCTATTTATCACACTTTTTTCGTGGGCAGCACACTACTCTGGAACCCAAGATTAGTAGTAAGTAGGTTAGTATGAATTTCTTTCTTTTCTTTTTCTTGTGCATTAGTTGTGTTAGGTGTGTGCTTTTGATTTATAAGTGTTTAGTAGTTTGGGGGTAGGGATATAATGATAGGAATGGATTTAAAAAGGGGAATTTAGAGTAGAGATAGAAAGATAGGAATGGATTTGAAAGGGGAAGTACTACGTTTTTTGTAAGTAGTGCTTGTGCTTGTTAGTTGGGTGGTATGGCTAAAAAGGAGGGGTAAAAGTCTGAGATGAATGTGAGTTCATAGTAATCAAAAAGGATTGGAATGAGACAGGGAGGAAGGATGGGAAGAATGGAAATATTATTAATTTTTTTTCTAGATAGCAAAATTAAATAATTTTTACATACAGATGTGGTTCACAGGTTTGTCATCTATCTAGATAGGTAAGTGGGCTACCGCCCTTGACACTGAGATCACTTTTGTACTAGTTTGTTGGACCCAGTGGTCGAAGTGGGGGAAAAGAAGTAGGGGAACTGTGGGCGGAGAATCAGAGGGTGGGAATAGAATAACCCGTGGATTGGGTCAGTGGGATGAGTCAGAGGTGTGGCAGAAAGAGCAAAATATCCCAATTTTTAGTATTTGTTTCCCATTTCACTAACCGGTTACAGCTTATTACGTTATTTAATTTAACCAATGGATACACGTTTATTTAAGGTTTAATATGAGTTATTGACAATAAAATACATTCACAAAGTGGGTTACGTTTCCAATCACAGAATGCCCCAAATATCCTTAAAAGTGGAATCGCAAGCCATTTGTCTCCCTGCCATGGAGTTTCTGTCATCAGCACTTCTCCCTTTTTTTCACAAGAGCAGTTCAAACATGAATGTTTTCCACATAATTATGGCTCTGCCATATTTGCCACATAATACATCATCTGCTGCACAATCTGACGATTTTAACTAATAAATTGTTTATAGCTCAAACGGATCAAACGTTACTAAAAAATGTGACTTGTGCTGCTGTGAAGTGAAGGGCCCTTTGCAAAGGTTGACTGGTCACCTTTCTCCCTGCTGCAGTTGTATGTTCCACTGGTACTAATAAGGAAAAATCTTTGCAGAGACTGTTAGCATGTGTAAAAATGTCAAAATAATAAAGTATCAGAAAATTTACAGCACCACTAATACCAGTGTAGGGTGTCAGAGCACTTTACATCACACATATTACACAGAGACAATCAATCATACATGTGTAAATCACTGTATAGGAAATGTTACTTAAGACAAAGGACTACAAGGTGTAGGAGTCACATGACAACCATACTAGTAGGCAGCATAGTTAAATAGTGATTGGTCTGGAGAAACACAAACTCAGAATTTAAAACGTAATACCATTGTTGGGGGTTCTCTTTAATAATCAGAATTGATTTCTACCCAAATGAACCCATTTTTACAACATTAGGATAATCAAAGACTGGGGAAAAAACCATAACGCTCTAATTTATACCTTGCAGTTTGCATGCAGTTCTTACATGACAGTTAATAGCTCACTGTTCTATGTTAGGATTTTAACTTATTAACTGCAAGTAACAATAGGGTCTCTCTGACAAAAGCAGTAACCCACTGACCTATTTACATTATGTGCACTTTGTGATCTGCATGGTACATATTCTTAGCAGCAGGCACATTAACCCTCTGCGCATCCTTTCCATGAGTCAAAACGTCCACTAGACAAAACACCATCTCTCTCTACTAAGAACATTAATCACTGGAGTTATCATGACATTTTTATTGTTGCCGAAAATTGTTGGAGGCCAGGAACGAGGCAGCAAGTGCTTTAAAAACCATATTATACTTGCAAACACGACGCCCCCACCTGAAGTCAGTGCCAGCCGCGGTCCGTGAAGGTAACAGCGGTGGGGCGAGGTAAGGGGGGATTTCGAGGGACGATGCAGAGGGAAAATTAATTATTTATTTAATTTTCCCTCGGCATTGTCCCTCGAAATCCCCCCTTACCTGGCCCCTCCGCCCCACCGCTGTTACCTGCACAGACCGCGGCTGGTCAGCGCCTGGTGCGGTCGCACTGCCCTAGAGCCACCCTGCTCATGGGTCCTGTGACCTCAGTGACAGAGTCACTGTCACTCAATGGTGTGCTGCTTCATAGGCCTGCCTGCAAGACTGGAGGTGAACTTCAGAATGAATTGTGGCGGACAGGCCTTGAAGGTTTACCCACACTTGCCACTGCTAGGGTCCACCTGCTGGTGCTAAGACACCAGGGCTTTTAAGATCTTGCAGGCCTAATAAGGTCTAGCATGGGAATGTGCTCCCTCAGGGGGAGTGGTCTGGTAGGCTGGTCATGAAGGCTGAACATGGTTCCCCAGTTCCAAATTCAGCAGCTCTGACCATAGTGCCACATCCTCTCCCCCACTGAACACCATACTGCCCCACTGAGAGAAACTTGCACTGCACTGACCCACTATAAACACCTGGATGTGACTCAATTCAAATTACGCACAAGGCAAGAGCAATATGCTGCCTAAAAAAAATTAACATCCTAGAAAAAGCAAACACTCATAGGGAATGCAAGATTAAGTAAAGCATGGGAAATGTAAGCAGGAACAACATGGTTACCTTTTTCTTTTTACACTCATTATTGAGAAATTAGGGGCCGATTACGATGGCGGTCGGAAAACCATTCCGCCCGCCGTGGCAATGGGCAAAGACCGCCCGCATGGCCTGCGGCACCACCGCCGATCACATTACGATTGACCGCTGGAAAAATCCGATCGCCGCGGTCGGAACCCAAGAAACACCGGCGGTGCACGTGCAGAAAATGCGAAATACCCTCCAAGGCGGTCGGATCCACTGCGGAAAGCTCACAACCCCCCGATACACAAGCGAAATTCCCATGAGTGCAATTATGATCTTACCGCGGTGCCAGCGGTACGACCGCTTGTTTCCGACCGCCGCGATTGACAGCAATGATGAATGGGAGAGCTGGAGGAATGACCATTGCAGTCCGACCGAGGCGTCCGCGCGGAAATAGTAATGGCGGTCGGAAGCAACTACACCACAAAACCACCAAATGTGGCTGTGTATCTGGCTCAGCCAATGAAAACAGCCAACACACCCCATTGACACATGCCCCTGGCAAATAAGAACTACAAATCCCAGCCCAACACAGACAACACACCTGACATGAATATTCAGTTGGGACCCACCCACATAGCAGAGCATAAAACCAGCCCCTGCATGACCACAATTCTTTGCACAACTCCAGAACAGAAGGGCCCAACAACATCACACAAAGGATAGGCAACCCTGCACACATCACACCATCACAAACACACACACACCACACACATCACCACCACCACCACGACCACCACCTGCACACCTGCACTCTTAACCACTCAGCACATCACACACCATGGCACATAAGATGCCCAAATTCACTGATGGTGAGTTGTCAGTCATGGTGGATTAGATAATAAGAGTTGAGCCATATATTTTAGGAAGCAGGGTCCAACAGACCCCATCAGCCAGGCAAAATCAAATGTGGCAAAGGATAGTTGACAGAGTCAGTGCTGTAGGGCAAGTTCCACGCAACCGGAAGGAGATCAGGAAGAGGTGGACTGACCTCAAGAGCAAGGTCAAGGAGAAGAACAGCAAGAACCGTGAGCTGGCAAACCGAACTGGCAGTGGCCCTCCCATTCCACCAAGAACATTCAACGCATGGGAGGAGAAGGTGCTTGGCATACTGCACCCAGAGAGTTGCACTGGAATTGAGGGGGGAATGGAGGCTGGTAAGTACCAACAAAAGTCTGCCATAACACTGCTATGTAGTAGCTTGCACAACTAAAAAGCAACACCTCCTAGGCCCAAATGTACTCATGTCCACCACACTACCCCCAAACAGGTCTCACAGATCCCACAAGAACTCCCTCTCATTCACCACAAAGGTACATAACAATATTTACATGGGGGCACATGTACTGGCAGCCAGCACTACAACTCCCAACAGGTACCCTTGTCCCACAGCTGAGCAGGATGGAGCATCCCCCACACCCCCAAGCATGGGCAGCCATTTCCCTCCAATGTGTAACTTCACAGGTAGTTAGCCATCTCAACAGGGAGGGGTCTTTGGGGCTGTGAAGTCTGCACTACAACTCCCAACAGGCCCCCTTGTCCCACAGCTCAGCAGGATGGAGCATTCCCCACGCCCACAAGCATGGGGCAGCCATCGCATTGCTCTCCCAAAACTTACACGTAGGTAGTGACTGCATGTACCCCGCCATCCTCATCTAAATGCATGTAGCCACATAACAACATCAGCACTAACATGTCAGCCAACTTGGCATAGTTCTCAATGCCACATCCAGTGTGCAGACATCTAAGTGCACGTAACTGTCATATATTTTGAACTCATACTCACCAAGTCACAAGTGAAACAAATGCATCCCACAATTGTGCACAGCAGAGAATGCAATGTGGAAGTGCCATGGTGTCTGAGCATGAACGCCCATCTCAACACCAAACATGCATGGTCTACATGGAAAAAAGGGAAGTACATGTGATTCCAAAGCTATGTATAACATGACAATGGTTCCTACTAGCTCTGTTGAAATAGATAACATGAACAGCTAAATGAAAAGACGCACAACAGAAAATTGATGTCACGCAATTAGGTAGATGAGGACATGTCCGTGTATTAACACTATCTGTAAACTGCACCAAGTATCAATTCCCAACGGACACCATGGACTTAAAAGGTATGTACCTCAACGTCATGACATGGTGCACAGCATATAGCAGGCATACAAAGTAATTGCATTGTAAAGTGTGTGTTGTATCAAATGTCTCAAACAATTGTCTAACATCAAGCTTGTTGTGTGCAACTCAATCACCATATCACCTCTGTTCAACAGGAGATCAACAACTAACTGCAGAGGATGACACCAACATGCGGAGCCAGTCTCCCCCCCTGGAACGTGGACTCTCGGATGCAGATTCCCCAACATTCTCGGACGAGGATTCTCAAGCTGGCCCCTCTGGTGTGGCAGGGACTAACATGTCTCAAGCCCTCATTGTCCCCACCACCACCACCACGGCAAGAACAACCATGCTGCCCCCTGCCACTACGACCTGTGTGTGCTCCACCACCACCAACGCAAGAACAACTGTGCTGCCTTCTGCCACTACGACCTGTGTGGCCTCCACCACCACCATCACCACTGCTGCCTGCAACACACACCCTGCCACGGTGGTTACCAACACCACCACACAATCCCAGCATGACAGGGAGAGTGTGCCAGTGCGTCGGGGGACTATGCCACAGGTCCGTGTCAGGAGGGCAGGTGGGAGTACAACTGGGGCAGAGACACAGGAGGACAATGACCCTGAATCCCTGGCCACCATTGGAAGAGTTCTTGGTGCCTACCAAGAGAACCATGGAGTAATGGGCCAGCTTGCTGAAGCCATGCATGAGATCCGCCTGCTGCAGCAGTCCATGGACACACGGATGGGCCAACTTGTTGACCTTGTTGGCCAGCTAGTGGGTGTCCTGAGGGACAGACTCCCAGCCCCAAGTGCCGGTCCACCCCCCTCCAGTGGATTGCCTGCTGTGCAGCCCAACATTCCAGCTGCAGCCACAGAGAGGGGTGTGCAGGAGGAGAGTGAGTTCTCAGACACCACTGACCCTGCAGCAGATGCCCCCCCTCCCAAACACACCAGGGGCCGACCGAGAATCCACAGGGGAGGATTTGGTGGCAGGCCACCATACCAACGCCACTCACAGAGCCAGCCATGATGGTATCTTGTTGTTCCCCTTTGCATTGACTATGTTGACTATTCTTGCCCACATTGCCATGTTGATGGCCTGAGTCTGTTGGACTGTGTGACTTCAGCTTTGTGGTGACTACACTATTTGTCTCAACTACCATGACTGACAACTCATTTATTCACTGTTCACATTTATGTACATATCCCCGTCACTTGCACAAAAACTAATTCCAAATAAACACTCTTCACATACCTATGTCTGTGTGAGCTACATGTTTATTCCAGTATGTACAATGACAAATCAGAATTCAATGTTCCAACAGCTGTGAAGCAGAGGAGGCATTCAGAGGGTGAATGAACCTAGAAAGACACAAGAGAATGACATTTACTCATCAGGTGACGCCTTCACAGCAGAAATACAACACTAGGCATAAAGGTACAAAAACAAGCACCACTAGCAATGGTCAACAACCTCAACATACACATGATGTACCTGGATACACATACCCTGTGCCACACACATCATCCCTCATCACACACACAACAACAGCCAGCAGTTAGAGTTATCTAAGCCTTGATAGTAACATCCAAGCAAACACACAATGTCACTTGTCGACAAAGTCACTTACATTCAAGGGAAGTAGTTGGCAATGAGCTGTCGACGCAGGTCAACACCTTCCTCTTCACCACTATCGTCCGCACTGGAAGTGTGTGGGTGTGCAGGAGGGGGCATCTGCTGCTCATCGTCATCCATGATCAGCGGAACGGCTTTGCGCAAGGCAAGGTTGTGTAGCATGCAGCATGCTACAACTATCCGGCACACCTTTAGTGGGGAATACAACAGTGCACCTCCGCTCTTGTCCAGGCACCGGAATCGGGACTTCAGTAGGCCAAAGGTGCGCTCCACCACACGTCGAGTCCTACCATGTGCCTCGTTGTAGCTGACTTCACCCGGGGTACTTGGATTCCGCAGTGGGCTCAGCAACCATGGCCTGTTGGGATACGCTGAGTCACCTAGGTGTGACATACACAGAGAAATGTTGTGATACAAACAGTTGACGAGAACAGCATGTCACACACAGCACACTACTTGACTCAGTGTACTCACCTACAAGCCATGCACGCTCTGGATGTAGATTTTCCATCAGCCGGGGTACAATGCTGTTCCGCAGGATGTAGGAGTCATGGGCGGAGTCAGCAAATCGCGCACAAACATGGCTAATGATCATATCAGCTTGGCATACCACCTGCACATTTATGGAATGGTAGTGCTTCCTGTTCCTATACACCTGCTCACGTGCCTGTGGTGGGACAAGGGCAATGTGTGTGCCGTCAATGGAACCAACTACATGAGGAATGTGGCCAAGGGCATAAAAACAGCCTTCACAGCAGGCAAATCTGCTGTATTTGGGAATCGTATGTATTGGTCCTTGTATAGCATCATTGCGGACACCACATCCCAGAGCACCATGCTGAATGTTGGTTGCGACATCCCACCGGCGGTGGCCACCGTGTATTGGAAAGAGCCCGTAGCGAAGAAATGCAGCGCTGCCATGATCTTCACGGTTGGGGATAGGGCAGTTGGATATGTGCGTTGAGGCCTCAGATGGGGCTCCAACTGAGCACACAGCTCTTGCAGTGTAACGCGATCCAGACGAAATTTCTTGATGATGTCCACATCCTCCATGTCCACCAGGACTGTGAAAGTCCGGTGCACATTTGGTCGTCGCCTACATGAAATGGGAGAGGACTAATGTTATTCAAATTACACAATGAGATGTGTCCGACTTCTCACATCGTGACTCACGCAGCAGAAACAATGAACGTACTCCAACAATTGCTGAATCCACAACTCAGATGCAGAGAGACATTCACCACATGTGTGTTTACAAGGGGTCATGTTGTACATACTGACTACCAGACAAACATATTCAGAGGTTGTGAATGGTACACCAATACATCTGGTGGCCCCAGGCCTAGGAGTAGGTGACACAGCACAGGTATGAGACAGTAACACTGCTGACTCATATGTAGCTGCTTTACCTGCCACACCTTCTTGCTTAAGTTGCACAGACCACTAGTTATCATCACAATGTGCACAGTGTGTGTAAGCTGAGCACATATCCTACTTAAACCAGCCATGGGCACAGTAACATACCACTATTTGTGTTCAGACAATCATTACTGTTGTTTGATTAGCCATCTCACACATTAAGTTGATTCCAAAGATGAGACAACATCATACAACCAATAGATGTACATCCACACACATATCATAGGTGACGTGAGTAAGTGCATGGCAATGCATGTCACATTTTCCACAGACATGGCATGTGTAGGCATCAGTGAGTTTAATGTCACACCAGCATTCATTGTACAAAACAAGTGCATAAAGACACTTTGGAGGCATAGTGTTCAATTGTTAAATTAGACCATTCCCATTGCTAGTGCATGATGTGCCCATAACCGCGGTAGGCGTGCACCGCCACCGCGGGTCCGCTCATTGGCCACACTTGAATGATGCAGCATAGCGGTAGCGACCGCCTGTCCTCCGTGGTGTGACACCACCAATGCCATTGCAGACAATGGGACCCGCGGTCGCGGTAGTGAAATGTTACTTTGGAACCCGCGGTAGGCGTGCACCGCCACCGCGGGTCCGCTCATTGGCCACACTTGAATGATGCAGCATAGCGGTAGCGACCACCTGTCCTCCGCAGTGTGACACCACCAATGCCATTGCAGCCAATGGGACCCGCGGTAGTGAAATGCTACTTTGGAACCCGCGGTAGGCGTGCACCGCCACCGCGGGTCCGCTCATTGGCCACACTTGAATGATGCAGCATAGCGGTAGCGACCGCCTGTCCTCCGCGGTGTGACACCACCAATGCCATTGCAGCCAATGGGAACTGCGATCGCGGTAGTGAAATGCAACTTTGAAAACCGCGGTAGGCGTGCACCGCCACCGCGGGGACGCTCATTGGCCACACTTGAAAGATGCCAGCCAGGTGGACCAATTGCAGCAGCAGCCTGCCACTGATACCAACCCAGGGGCCTATAAATCTCTGTGGGAGAGCCACACATTTCACATGCATTCAGACCCTGCAGACTGCCATTCCTCTACAACTGCATATTTTGCTGTATCCTGGACCCAGTGATGGCGAGAACAGAGAATGTCAGGGCCCGTCCCTTCACTACAGAGGAGCTGGAGCTTCTGGTGGACGAGGTCCTTGCACAGTATGGGAGGCTTTTTGGTGCACCAGATGTACTGGTAAGTGTCCCTGATTCCAAGTGTGAGAGTGATCAAAATGATACCATGATGTTGCTGTGCAGTAGTATGTGCCTGTGAGTGCAAGTCGATGTACAGGCATCCTAATAGTTGACATGGCATGCTCCATACATGTTCTGTGGGACTTGACTTTGATTATGTGTAGAAAATGGACACTCCTACAGCCATTCTTGCACAAACTTAATGAACATGTTGGTCTGAGACTAGGTGATGTAAATGTGTGTTACACTGCCATGCATGCTAACTTCATGTCAATGGTGTCTGTAGGCTTATTTCCACACCTACATAAGTTGATTGTAGGTAGGGGGAGACATGCATTGTTTAAACAGCCACACAGATACGATGGTGTTCTGAAACAGCACAAGTCGGGACTGATTTTTACTGTGCCATGTTATGTGACTGTCCACTCACTCTTCACAACCTCATATGTGACTGTTGAAATGTATATTGGTATGGAGCACTAACTTATGTGTGTTGACTATTTCTTAAGTGCACTATGTTGATGTGAGCATCATGCACAATAGTCCAATGCATGAGTGGAACCCACATGATGTTAGTGCAACAATAACACTTCACATCAATGTAAGTAGTAGATGTCATCCTTACATTGATTTGAACATGTGTTCAGTCTCGCATGTGTTGGCACTTTTCACCCTCTCATGCTGTACATCCATGTGATTTATCTGAGGGACCATGTTGAGCCGCACTGTGAGTTCCTCTGGCCTGCACAGACACTGTCCAATGTTACTCAGAGCCATGCCTAACTGGACTGAGTCAAACATGTGTTTAGTCTACACACCTAATACTCACTGAGCCATCATAGTCCTGAGAATTGCACAATCGAGGACTTAACAATGTGAGAAGTGTGTGATAAATCAGATTATGTCCCAATATGTTTCCTGAGAAATGCATTGAGCCATTCACAGGCCAAGGGCATCGTGGGGTGTGTAGTGGTGGACACAGTGAGTCTGCCACTACACTTCATTATTACTGTATTGCATGTCATGCTCACTCACATACTGCATCACAGATGAGGGCCTTCTGCACATGGCTGTCTGTGCTGCCATTGTGCATGTATATGAGATGGCCATGTACTGTGTGCCTTGCCATACATGCATTCATTTCTGTGTAGTATTGTAATGAACATGTACTATGTGTCATGCTGTATGGCCTCTGATGAAGATGTAGCGATTTGTGTGCCATGCATTTATGTTCTCCTGTGCTGACACAGTGTGAATGACACAGGGTCTCTGATACTTCCTTTTCTTGTCTCCTATGCCTGCAGCTGATGGTCCACCAGCGTAAGGCCGCATGGAAGAACATTGCACGGAAGGTGCGGACTCTGGGTGTATCCAACAGACGGCACACACACTGCTACAAGAGGTGGGACGACATCTCCCGTCTGAGCAGGACCGTGGCAGAGATGACGGTGGGGCTGGTCCCTCGCAGTGGCAGGTTGGTGCGCCGAACCATGACTCCACTAATGTCCCGCATCTTGTCTGTGACACAGCCAGAGCTGTATGAACGTTTGAGGGACCATCAGCAGGGAGTAAGTGGTGAGTATTCTGCGTAGGCTGACTTTGGGTGTGAGTGACTGCATGAATGGCGACCATGAGACATTGCTGATCTTGCTGCTGTGTAAATTTTTAGGAACTACTTCTCAGTGGCCTATGTGTTCAGTGCAGGTGTCATGTATTTTCCCATAGATGGACTTGATCATGTGTTTCATACAATGGCCCTTGCCATTGCATGATGAGATGTGGCTTTATGACATCTTCTGCATTCTGGGTGTCATGGACATCACCAGGCAGTGTACAGCAGTGTGCATCATGTCAGTGTGCATTTAACGATGCGTGCACTACAGGACTTGTTAATGGTGTGAAGTACACATCTGACACCAACGTGCATCAGTTTGCAAGATGAATTGCTCACCTTGTCAGACATCAGTAGCTCATGGACATTATTAAGTAGAAATTTGAATCTGTATCTGTGTTGTCCCCTTACAGTGACTCCATATGTGACAGAGGCAACATGCTGAGATGTATGCCTCTCTCACATACAGGCACGTGGGTATGCTTGCAGAGATGTTTAGGTTACATTACAAGGAGGCAGGGACCTGCTATTTGCCGGTGTGAACCTCACATGGCTCATTGATGTAAACAATGCATATTTCCATGCATCTTCTGTGTTCAGCATGATTGTTGCACATGCAGACTGCACAGGGTGTTGTGCAACTTGGGGTTGTCATTATCTAGTCTAGTTCTGTGCTTGCATTTGATGTTTGTGTGTATGGCACTGTACTGAACCTATGTCTCTGTCCATTGCAGCATCTACCGAGTGCACGGAAGGCCATGATACTGACACCAGTGCTGAAGCATGTGGCATGCATGATAGCCATGAGATCACTGACACTGATGTGACCAGCGCCTCGGAGGTGGACAGGAGTGTCCTTGAGGACTCACGCGCAGAAAGCACAACCTCAACATCATCGGACTCCAGTGGGGAGTCAGCGACAATGGTGGTCACAGGGAGTGACAATGCTGCCTCTTCCTCCACCACACATCGGCCAGTGCCCACCATCCCGGCTACTACCACTAGTGCTGTCCGTGCCCGCAGGGCTGTTAAGGGTAGAGTCGCCTTCACCCTAGGCACCGCTGCCCCTGCCTCCCCTGCTGCCCTCAGTGTTGAGGCGATTGAACTCTTGCGCCAGCAGTGTGTGGGTCAGACAGCTCTCCTAAATGCTTTCCAGGATCAGGACAAGAAGTTGGGACAGGTTCTGGCATTTATGGAGGGCATTCATTCGGACGTGGGTGGGCTACACAGGACTGTCCAGGGTTTGTCCTCCACCGTGACGGCAGCCATTCAGCTATCACAGCATCCAAGTCCAGCCCCAATGCCTTCACCAACCACCCTGCCAGTGGCAACCCCTGAGGGGAGTGACCACACAACTGAGCCCTCAGGCCCCGAGTCGTCGACACCCAGCACACGACAGCAGCGCTCCAAGCGTGCAAGACCACAGACACCATCCCCAAAAAGTGACACAGGCACACAGGGACGCAAAGGAAAAAGCCCTTCACATGACACTCAGGGGCATCAGGCAAAGAAGCAGGCCTCTAGGTCACGGTCCACAAGATTGCACCCATTACAAGAGAATCCCATCCACACAACTGCTCCAAGTGACAGACAAACAGTTGGCATGCCTAATGTGGTGCTGGTGCCGCTGAAGGGAAAGCCCACAAAGCAACCTAAGACTGCTTCACCCAGGACCTCTACTCCCACCCACACCCCTGTGAAGTGTGGTCAGGAGAGCAATGTGAGTCGTTCACTGGGGCCACAGGGGATGGAGGGCAAAAGGCAAGCAAAAATCAAGGCGAAGTCCATATCCTGCAAATCCCCACAAGGAGGGCCACCTGCACCTGTCACACCTTTGGTGGGGAGGGACTCTGTTGTGCCAGCCACACTTCCCACTACTCCCAAGACACTTCTGCAATATCGTATACCCAAGAAGTGTAGAGGCAGCCCTCAACATTCACCCTCACCCACTGTGTCTCACGGCAGCGTCTCTCCGCCTCCACGTGCCACCATGCCACCCGGTCCGAGCAGCCCTACACCTGCCACAGCCACTACTGCCTCTGTGTCTCATGGCAGCATCTCTCCGCCTCCACGTGCCACCATGCTACCCGGTACAAGCAGGCCTACACCTGCCACAGCCACTACTGCCTCTGTGTCTCACGGCAGCATCTCTCCGCCTCCATGTGCCACAATGCCACCCGGTACAAGCAGGCCTACACCTGCCACAGCCACTACTGCCTCTGTGTCTCATGGCAGCATCTCTCCGTCTCCGCCTCCACTAGGCCACCATGCCACCCAGTAGAAGCAGGCCTACACCTGCCACTGCCACTACTGCCTCTGTGTCTCATGGCAGCATCTCTCTGCCTCCACGTGCCACCATGCCACCCAGTAGAAGCAGGCCTACACCTGCCACTGCCACTACTGCCTCTGTGTCTCATGGCAGCATCTCTCCGCCTCCACGTGCCACCATGCCACCCAGTAGAAGCAGGCCTACACCTGCCACAGCCACTACTGCCTCTGTGTCTCATGGCAGCATCTCTCCGCCTCCACGTGCCACCATGCCACCCGGTCCAAGCAGCCCTACGCCTGCCACAGCCACTGCTGACTCTGACGATCCTCTCTCTCCCAGGTCCAGTTCCGCCAGTGGCCACGACAATTAGCCACCTCCCAGTCCAACTGACAGGCAAGTCTGAGGCACAGACCCCCTCCCATACCCATCTCTCCCACAGCGGTACCTGGACTGCGCTTTGCTATCCCTGGTGCTTTGTTCATTCACATGGCAGTGTACGGTGTTCTACATTCACTGTAAACATTTTCATGCACACATGTGCATTGTTTGGACTGTGGACTGGCCAATGGCCTTTTATTTGTTTGACATTTTGTGTCTATCAGGTTATTTTGAAATAAACACTGTTACTCCTGTTGTATCGTTTGTTACTGCCCTTGCTTACTTAAACATTTTGATGTGTGGGTATGGATGAATGTGCCACATGCTCTGCATGGCACTTCCACATTGCCATTTACTTCATTCACTTTGTCATTGTTTGGCAAACGTAACACACACTTTTGGTCTGCTTGACTCTGAGGTTTGGGGGTGCAATGATGTTTGTGGGTGTTGATGTACTCTTGCAATCATCATTTGCTGTTGATTTCAATATGATTGTACCCATGTCATGTTAGGGGGCTATACCACAACAGAGGTGAATTCTACACACTGTCTAACTTGCGGGGTGTCCAAGGTTGGTGATGTCTGTGTGATGTGTTTGGATGTGTGGACAGCAGTGTGTGTGTGGTAATCTTGTGAAGGCCTGTCTTCGTACTCACATGGGTATATTTGGATGTGTGCAGTTGAGTGGTCACACAGTGTGCTTGGCCTGTCCTTGTCAGTGGTGTTGAGGTGTATGTGGCCCTGTACATGCCAACTACAAACATGTATGTTCCAGGTGGGGTTTGCCCCCTACTACTCATCTTGGCAGTGGCAGGAAGGGGGTTTCACAACACAGGCACCTATTTGGCATTACTTTGCAGGTGGGGTTTGCTCCCTAATACTCATCTTGGCAGTGGCAGGAAGGGGGTTTCACACCACAGGCAGCTTTTTGGCATTACTTTGCAGGTGGGGTTTGCCCCCTAATACTCATCTTGGCAGTGGCAGGAAGGGGGTTTCACAACACATGCACCTTTTTGGCATTACTTTGCAGGTGGAGTTTGCCCCCTACTACTCATCTTGGCAGTGGCAGGAAGGGGGTTTCACACCACAGGCAGCTTTTGGGAATTACTTTGTAGGTGGGGTTTGCCCCCTAATACTCATCTTGGCAGTGGCAGGAAGGGAGTTTCACAACACATGCACCTTTTTGGCATTACTTTGCAGGTGGAGTTTGCCCCCTACTACTCATCTTGGCAGTGGCAGGAAGGGGGTTTCACAACACAGGCAGCTTTTTGGCATTACTTTGCAGGTGGGGTTTGCCCCCTAATACTCATCTTGGCAGTGGCAGGAAGGGGGTTTCACAACACATGCACCTTTTTGGCATTACTTTGCAGGTGGAGTTTGCCCCCTACTACTCATCTTGGCAGTGGCAGGAAGGGGGTTTCACAACACAGGCAGCTTTTTGGCATTACTTTTCAGGTGGGGTTTGCCCCTAATACTCATCTTGGCAGTGGCAGGAAGGGGGTTTCACAACACATGCACCTTTTTGGCATTACTTTGCAGGTGGAGTTTGCCCCCTACTACTCATCTTGGCAGTGGCAGGAAGGGGGTTTCACAACACAGGCAGCTTTTTGGCATTACTTTGCAGGTGGGGTTTACCCCTAATACTCATCTTGGCAGTGGCAGGAAGGGGGTTTCACATCACAGGCACCTATTTGGCATTACCTTGCAGGTGTTGTTTTGCCACAATACACCTATGAACTTGTTCACATACATCACTATCCCTGAATGTCAGATGGGCACACATTTTGATGTTGAACAGGGTGGGATGGTAGGAGCTGTGATGGTATCAGGTAATGTCAGCTGCTACCAACAGAGGCACACGATGTACATTTGGGCCAGGGCCAACACAATCCTTACACGTCCCTGTGACTGCCCATGCGTAACGCTGGCCCTGCCTACTGGATTGTGCGGAACTTTTCCCGCGTCTTCACCGCTGCGGTGACGTGACCGGGAGGATGCAGTGATGACGTTGTTGATGGATGGGCCCGAAGCGGAGGTGTGGCATTGACGTACCTGCGGTGTTGTCGACGGTGGCGGCGTCTTTGTTGATCGCGGATCAGGAACAACAGCGGTAGGGCTTGTAGAGTAGGATCCATTGCGGTAGCGAACGCGTGGAGTTGTGTGTTGTTGCCGTTTTCTCCGCAGTATTGTTTCCGCCGTGTTTCAATGGGTGGTTTCTCCGTTGCGGTCCGATTGCCTATTTGAGGCATTGTGATTCGGACGGCGGTCTACACATCATTCCGCACGGCGGTCTCCCGCTATTGGCTACGTCCGCCGTCGTCGCGGAACCAAGGTACTGGCGGTACTGAAAACTCCGCTGCGGTAGGGATTTGGCCTATGTCTGCCCATCGTAATATGGCGGTCGGGGATTCGCGACCGTGGTTGGCAAAACAGCACCCGCCAGGCCGGCGGAAGCCACCGCAGCCACGGCGGTGCCGATCCGCCCGCCATCGTAATCGACCCCTTAGTGAGTGCTTTTGCCTGAAAAGTTAAAGCCATAACTACAGGGCCCAGAAGGGACCCGTTTCAATGCCCATTGCTTATATCCTTACAAAACGTAAGCAGTATGGTTTAAAAAGACCACATTTGTGAACACACAGCCACTGTACACATTTTGTTTTCCAATTCACCCATCAAGCAGGTATTTCAGTACATCTAGGAATAGTGCACTTTCCCACCCAGGGAAAACAATGTTGTTCAAAGAGAGACGAGAAAACAAAAGTAGTGCTTCACTGGCAAACACTGTAAAGTGGCGCTAATGTGTTTAGGTGTGAATAAATCAATCTGGCCACCTTGCAACCACTCTGTCTTACTTTAGTTAGTTAGTTATTTTTCATATTTGGAATGTTTTATTTCTCTCCACCCCGAGGCTGCACTTAAAAATGGAAAAATGTCAGAAAAAGATGACGTTTCCAGCAAAGTGTTTTTCTTTTTTGGATCCATTTCACAGGGGAGCAAATAAACGAAAGGAGGAAAGAGAAGGTAGTACCTGTTTCTTGAAGTCTCGGTTTTCACTAAATGAGGAGGAGCGAGACCGAAAGAGAGGGAAGAGGGGGAACAAAGAGAGGGGGGGCAGCTGCCAGCGGCAGGAGAACTGGACACTGCCCTTATCTTTTCTGGGCGCGAAGGAAAAGAGAGAGTCCTTTCCCTTCTCTGCCCGTTCCGCCCGTCCCCAAAAGCCGAGCCTTAACTATCGGCCTTGGCGATTTCTGCCGTCCAGGAGGAATGTTTAAAATAAGAAAGTAGGGGAACGGACTCTATGAAATTAAAGAAGTTGGGGCACGCCGTGCCCTGCCGATCCCGCCCACTTCGACCACTGGTTGGACCTGACATCTTTGGCGTGGTTTCCCAACCTTTTTGCTTTCAATTCTCCTGTTTTTGCTGTCTTCGTTTTTGCTGGCATTAGGACTCTGCACACTTTATCACTGCTAACCAGTGCTTGTGCTCTTTCCCTAAAACATGGTAACACTGGCTTACACTCAGATGGCAAATGTAATTTACTCGTAAGTCCCTAGTAAAGTTGTACTGCCTGTACCCAGGTACTGTTAATTAAATGATACTAGTTGGCCTGCAGCACTTCTTGTGCCAAACACCTAAGTAGCGTTTCAAAGATGTCCCTGGTCTGACATTGAAGCTTGTGTGAGCAGTTTTTAACCTGCCCTTTCGACCTTGCAAAATAAACCTTTTGCCAGGCCTAAACCCTCCCCCTTAATACATCTAAGTCACCCCCAGGGTTGACCCCACACAGTCTACATGGCAGGGTGGCAAGTATTCAAAAGCAGGGCAGGTACTTTTAAGTTGTACATGTCCTGGTAGAGAAAAACCCTTCAGTTCGTATTTCACTACTGCAAGGTCTACCTCTCCCATAGGAATATGCCATGGAAGGTATAAGCAAAGAGACGCCGAATCCTGGTCAATATCAGAATAAGAAGACCGAAATGTTACCACCGACTCCGAGCCCTAGTTCATCGATGGACTGGATGAATGTTTGAATGTGTTGCAGATGCTTAGCTTTTTGAATAATATGATATCCAGGAACAATCATGCACAGAAGGACAATTAGCACAGTTGAACTCATCAATTTCTGTAGGTGAGGAGCAGATGAAGGCTGTATGTTAGGCCATCAGATCAAACCTGCTTTATATAATGAAACTGATACCGAGACACACACTGTCAGTGGATATCAGTGAATGCTGCTCGCATATCTTGTACTGAACGTGGAGAGGACATATACAAGAGACCGGCAAAATACAAGACAGTGGAACTGACTCAAAAGTAATACCTTGGATCTAAATAGATTAGTTGCTCACTTGCTGACCAAAACTTTGCCTACTTTTTAATGAAGGAAGGAAGATCTTCTGCCTTCCTTCTGCAGGTTGGGCTTTGTAAGGGAGCCGTACATGGTTGTCTTGATGGGTTAGATGGTGTTTTAATCAATGGGTTTTCTTTAATTCTCAGATTAGTTAAAACAACAGTTATCTGGTTTACCTAGTGAAATACATTTTCCTGCCGCCATACTAAACTAATATAAATTGTCCAAGCAAGAGCAGGACAGAGAGGCAATGACCCCAAGAGTAACATTTTTTTTAACTTCTGTTTATTCATGAAGACGTATTGCATTATTATTTTTCATGTCATGTTTGGCTGAACTCGGAAATGAACATAGAATTTTTCTAAGATACCGTACGCTTAGGTGCCTGGGCTTGTTTATAGAATTAGATAATCTGATTATTGAAATTTGGTTCTATGAGTTATTTGTTTGTTATTTAGGTGATTTTACTGATTTGATGTGTATTTGTGATTTATAATCGCTGTTCTTTTTAACGACATTAACTGATATGGTTTTAACTTACTTTCAATTTTAATAAATATTGAAATAAATGAAAATGTCTATATACCTTTCTTGAAAGACTAAGTGCCCTTCCTAAGCCTACGTGGATGGACCATTGATAGCCTGGACTAGTTAAGACAACTGAATTAGTGGGAATGTGTGACAATTTCACCTATGTATATGTTTATGCTTGATGCTCAATGCCAGAGAGTGGACCACTGCATTCTCTGTACAAAGTAGTGTGGCAGTTGTTGTTGCAGACTGCATTAGTATGGATGGGTATTATAGAGAGCATGTGCCCTGCCTATACCCAAGTGTATATTAAGTGTTGTTGACAAACTGGCCCGTGAAAGATAACTTTGCTTCCCTGAATGTCTCAGCCTATTGCTAAGGCCACAAATACACTATATCCTGACATGTTCAAGTGGACAACTCCACACTGATGGTCAATGGTGAGAGTAGTTCAGAGTCAGACCTTGGGGGTAGTCTGTGGTGGCATTTTATGAAGAATCACTTATATTCTTTCTACTCTGGGAACAGCACGAGCGGTGACTGACTATTCAGGATGGGGGATGACAGTGTCAGTCCCTGTCACTGTGAAGTGTGCTATTGTGTAAAAGCCAATGCAAAGGGAACAAAGTGTCAGACTGAAACAAAATGTCTAAGCAAGTCTGTTTTAAACATAACTGCCGCAGAGGAAATGGGATTGCCTATTTAACAAATTTTTATGGGGAGCGTGGAAGATGTTTGTCCTTTTGGGTAGATGGTGGTGCTACGGAGATCTATTGTATTTTTTTCTGTTCCTGTGGTGGGTATAGGTGAGATGTACAAAGCAGAGGTTGACTACTATTTTTCCAAGTAACAGCGCCAGGAAGGTGGTGGCAGGTAAGGCATTGATGAAGAAATTGGAAATAGAAATGTTTGATCTCGGTTTCCAGAAAGTTGATGCTCAACTTATCTTGGAAAAGTAGACCTGATGGGAATACATAGAGGCACATTTACAAGCCCCTATCACCACTACAATGTCACTTTCACTGAAAGTGACGTTGTGGTGGCGATAGGGGCTTTGCCTTATTTACAAGGCAGCATTAAGCCACTTAACATGGCTTAACACTGCCTTGTAAATAAGGCACTCTTTCACGCTACACTTAACGTGAAAGGGGCGGGCAATGGGTGTTGTGGTGGGCGTTCCTCCGCAACACCCATTGATTTCGACGCTGACCCCTATTTACAAGAGCAGCGTAAATGGGAGGCAGTGCCAAAATTAAGACCAGGGAAAACCTGGTCTTAAACAGGCAAAACCAGGAGAAATGCTTTATTTCTCCTCGTTTATTGCTGTTTCCCTGCAGCACACATGGAAACAGCAAAACGCCAATGATTGTTTATGTGCAGGAAGGTGCCCCTTCCTACACATAAATAATAATTTAAAAGAAATGCATTAAGCAGCACACATATAAATTACAAAACGGCATTTCAAGATTATTTATGTGCAGGAAGGGGGACCTTCCTGCACATAAACAATGTTCCCCTCAACACAGGCACCCTTGCACTATGGTGCAAGGGTGCCTGCGTTGGCGCTAGCAGCTAAATTTAGCACCAGTGCAGGGGGAAAAGCAGACCTGCACCATATTCTAGTAAATATGGTGCAGCCCTGCGTTTCTAAAGTCACAAAGCGTGTCGTTAGCCTTCTTGGCTTAACGACACGCTTCGCCACTTTATATGCCCCATAGTGTGTAACACATGGAATTCCAGAAGGAAAAATAATGTAAAAAAGAAGCAGTGTGGGATGATGACGTGTGAAGAAGGAGTAGAACCTCCCGGCACTCGAAGCACACAGCGAGCTTCTAACTGAAGGCATTCAGTGATGGTTGGTGCAGGTAAGAACGGTGGGGCGGGGTGAGGGGAGAGTTGACGAGGGAATTTTTTTTTTTTAAACACCTACCTTGACCTTGCTGCATCACTGAGAAGGTAAGTCCGTCCGTCCGTCCGTCACTGAAGGCTTTATTTCTGAAGCTGATTTTACAATTAATGTGATGTAAGGTAAGAAGGTAAAATTGTTTAATTTTGACCTTGAAATTGCACCAGAAGTTGTTTTACCTGTTAAACGGAACAATAAATATAGGATTACAAGGAAATCGTTTTAAAATATTTTCTATAGTGGGTGGAGAGCTCAGGTCCATGATTTAACCTCAAGGCACATTTTTTAAGTCTGACGTTAGCCTGGAACTTTTGATTTTAATAAAAAAATAGATACTTATAGATACTTGCATACAAGTGCTATTGAACCAGCCCTTGCCGTGTACTAGTCTGTCATAGTGTCAATCGCATTTTTATGTCAGCCATCACAGCATACAGCTTGGGACAATGGGCCAGTCCACTTTTGCCATTGGTTCTGTGTGAGTGACAGCATTCTACCCAAGCACCATCACAACGGCGACACCCACGCAGAAAGACAAAAGTTCACTTTAGATCTGTTGGAGAATGTCATTTATTTAAGAATTTATTTTATAATTTTTGAAAAGGCTCAGCAGATCTCCAAACACTGCTACTGGGCCCCTTTGCCACTTTTAGTGCTCCGCATCAGATGTGGGCACTGTAAGAATGAGTGATTTTTGACTGAGCTTTAAAATCATTCAAATGTGGCTGCCTATGCAATCATATCACAAGTAACTTTATTCGGTCTAACAAGACCATAAAAGTACATAAAGCATAATTACATACATCAGTCAATAAAAACACATTACATACATATCCATAAGCTAAAACTAAGTAAAGAAAAAAAAGGCAACTAGGAAGACTTACATCATACTTACTCATACTGAATTATTGTGACAATAATCATTTTGCATCATTAAAAAACCTGGGAAGGGCCTAGTATAAATATTGGGGAGATATAATAATCAATTTAATCAGTAATACCTAAAACATATCCTTTTTTGGCGGCCCAGCAATAAAACTGTACAAACAGCAGTCCTAATATTGAATACCACCGCATTTAGGCCCAGCTAATAGCAGATCAGGTAAGCATATTGTGCAAAATTAAATTAGGCAAATAAATAGACATATAAAATTATTTAAAAGCATAATAGGATAATAAAAAATGGTGAAACATGCTAAAGTGCATTATGTATAAGACTCACTCCCCCAAAAGAGCTTGAGACAATCAGGTGAGATTTTCCTGCCCCTCTTGAAACGTCTTTCTCAACCTCAGCGATGAGGCCAGAAAGGAAGCAACAGCATAAGTTGTATATACATCCGAAGTAGCTGTAAATACAGCAGGGTGGTCTTAACCTGAACAAAATGCGAAGATTTCAGCAAATGCAATAAAAACGTACTTTGAGGGATGTTACAAAATCCACAAAACAAAAAAAAACTGCAAAAGATCCTGGGGTGAAAATGTGTCACAAGTACACGGACTCAACTTCAGGCTCCACACAACAGGCTTAGGAAATTCCAACAACATGTGGAACTGGTTGACCCTTCATCTGGTAAGAAGGCATCGGTGATGGATGTTAAACTGTACTGAGCAAGTAAGATTCAATTGCAGGATCTGTTACGATCAGTGCATGTCATCTGACCAGGGGTTTCTTCAACTCAATACCCTCCCTCTCGGTTTTCTTCCACTGTAAAAAAGTATCCCAAGTCCAGGAAATATCTGCTTTCAGAATAGTAGATGGCAACTCAAACAGGGTAGGCATACCTAGCTGACAAAAGTGTCCCAAATATACATCAGCTATTTGACTGACCTCCAACCATCCAGCCCCAGGGAGTCCTTAACTATCTCCCTTCTTAGGTGGTTTTCCGGTTGCACTCAGATAGTAAGCCACCTAACCAGGGGCTGTAGGGCAATGACATTGGACAGATGAGGCAGCCCTAACTGCTCATGGACATAAAAGCAGAAGTAGAAGAGGGAACCGCCAACCAATTCCTACAAAACCCATTTTCCTCCACTTACAGCTCCCTTGAATTTACATATCCCCATACATTGCTACCATAAGTGGCTAATAGAACAGATGTGGCCTGATAAATCTTGATCAAAGCGCCCAATGGTTTGCTACCAATTCTAGCGGAGAAAGAGAAAAGTGCACCTATAGATCTTGACAGAGCTAATCTCTGGATTTTATCAAAGAGGCCCACGTAGACTGAGCATAAAAAACAACCCCTAGATAGGTATAAATCTGGACCCTGGACAACCAATGGCCCTGAACATGAAAAGATCTCAGCTTGGTCCTTTTAGGTCCCAGCACCATTACTTGTGATTTACTATAATTGGTAGAAAGATCAAGACTGTTCATATATAATTAGAAACTATCAAGCAATGCCTGGATACCCAGAGCAGTTCTTACCAATAAGACGGTGTCATCTGCATATAGCAAAGCAGGAATCTGACAGGAACCTATTCGTGGGCAATCCACCTGCTTATCAAGTAGCCTTACTCCAACAGAAAAGGTGCCATTATACACCCCTGTCTTACTCCACTCCTCAGAAGAAAGGAGCTGGAGGGCTGTCCATGTTGAATTGAATAACCGCCCTCATATCCCTCTATAACTAACTAAGTAAGTAAACAATGTCTGTGTCCAAGTCCACATTCAACAAGATCTGCCACAGTTTGGATGTATTCACCTTATCAAAGGTGGAAGATATATCCATGTACGCGATAAACAGTTTTGCCACAGTATACTTGTTGATCAGCATGTAAAGATTTAAACACTGGTCATACATGCCCAGGCCCGGTCGAAACCAATACTACAGATCTGAAAGAACAGATCTATCCTTTGCCCATGACTTGGCCCTCTCTGGGAACCACCTGCCCATTACTTTGATGACAGAGTCTATCAAAGAAATGGTCCTGTAGCAACAAGGGAGATCTTTGAAACCCTTTTTGTATACAGGGATAATAATGGACTGGGACCAAGAGCATGGAAAACAAGTGCGTACAACCAGATTAAATAGTCGAGTTAATATCAGGGCCCACAAACTATCTAACATCTTAAACAGATCGGCAGTAGTCCCATCAGGACAAGGGGCCTTGTGGCCTGTCATGCATTACATTTTTTGCAAGGGCTCAGCAGATCCCCAAACACTGCTGCTGGGCCCCCTTTGCCACTTGTAGTGCTCTGCATTAGATGTGGGCATTGTAAGAATGACTGATCTTTGACTGGGCTTTAAAATCATGCAAAGATGGCTGCCCGTGCATACACATGGGCATCTATGGATGGCCAACTTTGAGGTTAAAGGTTTTATTAGAGATTTAGATCTTGAAATGAGATCTACAATTTACAAAATGGCAAAATACCAAAATATACATATTTACATCAATGAATGCAACTTTAAAAATGAATTAAATATTTTAAAAGAAATTACAACACATTAATTCAATAACTGGGCAATTTCTCCTTTGCAGCTTTAGAAGCAGTAATACCATATTTATTAAAAAGTGGTTGTAAAAATCACTGTTGGCAAAGTTTTAAAACAGGACAGACAAATATAACATGTTCAATAGTCGGTACATCATTATAACATAAGGTGCTAATTCTTTCCTCCCAGACTACATTCTGCCATGCATCCGTCACAGTTGTTAACGGCAAACATCTTAGCTACATAGCACTATACACCTTTGCACCCTGTGTTCCAGGTTCCAATTCAAATACACTTGGGGAACTGTTGCCTGACATGATTGAATAAGACAATGGAAACAGGATTTTGCTCTACATATATCTATATAATTCTTCATGGAGCAATTTTTCATGGCATTCTCTAGATTATTTTTAAGATGAACTTAACTCATATTCTGAATATCTATCTAATCTAGTCAAAGAAAAGTGCTGACGTGCAGATAAAATATTAGTTAAAAACAATCCAGCCTTTGTAGTAGGAAAGAGACATTCCGCAGCCATAAGACTCCTTTAAGACTTTTCTGTGGCGTGTAATATACAATGACACGATCTTAAAGTAGCAGCTAGTCCTCCTATGAAAGTGCTCACCAAACCTAATTCTAGCCTTAGCGCTTCTATTGAAACCATAGAATATAAAGTGCAAATAGTGCAAGGAATCTTCCCCTCCACCTTATGCATAAAGTGCCATTGATTATGAATTATTGTCTCTATAGCATGCAAAAGGGTCAGCGGAATCGTCATTTTATATACTGTTAAAAGATGATTAAAGTGCCTGTGACCTGTTGCTTCATAAAGTGCCTTTAGTGCATTTCCCTGAGTGTACGCCTTATGTGATATATGTGCAATATGCTAACTGTCAGCCAAATTTGCCGACATAATTCTTCCGAGATAAGGGTATGACTTTGCTACTTCTAAGGTAGAATTACTGAAAGCCACTTATACTTTGTATTAATCCGACACCCCTTTGGATGAAACCTAATGACCTTGGTTTTATTTATATAAACTGTCAGGAACTGATCAGCTGAATAAGATGACAAAATATCAAGACGTTTCTGAAGGCCTTTGGGAGTCAGGTCTAGCAAGACAATATCGTCTGCATAAAGGAGTGTACCTAAAGGATAGGAGCCTATTTTTGGGGCATCCCCAGCAACCTTACTCAACACATTGTGCAGATCCACCATATACAGTGAAAAAAGTACGGGCACCAACAGGCATCCCTGTTTCAAACCATTTCTGTTAGGGATTTCAGAGTCATACCCCGCCTACCTCCTAACATAACATTACACCAGGTAGTGGGGTGATACGTTTTAGAAGACCCCCTAGCATTCCCATGGCACTCAACTTTCTCCAAAGGATCTGCCTGTTTACACGATCAAAAGCAATTGAAAAATCAATAAAGGCTGCGTAGACAGGCATCCCCCTCCGCTTCACATACTTCTCCATCATAGGATAATTTACAGTTATATTATCCAAATTCGAGTGATCAGCCCCTAATCCTGCCATCTTCAACGATATAATATTTTTTTCCTAAACCCATTCTAGTAGATTAGATAAGACACATTTATAAAAAAATCTTTCCTGAGGCATCCAACAGAGTAATCTGCCTATAATTGCATGGCGAGACACGTGAATAAAACTACAGGTGCCTGTTTTTCTGAGAGCCCTGCGGAGAATACAGCCAGTGCTGCCTCCTTCTGCTAGAGCCTTGGTAGTTCGTAGTGTTATCCTCAGTCGCTTGGATTACTGTAATGCTCTTCTTTTAGTTGCACCTGAATATTTATTACGCATCTGTCAAGAGTTCAAATCGCGGCGGTCAAACTTGCCTTGAACAGACCCAGAAGGACTTCTGCCTCCTTAGCACTGAAGGATCTCCACTGGCTGCCGCTAAAACGAAGAATTCTTTTAAAAACGCTTTGTATTGTTTTTAAAGCTCTTCAGGGACTGAGCCCAGCTCTCTTACAAAAGAGGCCAAAAAAATACATCCCCAGTAGATCTCTTCACTCTCCTTCTGCCAACCGGGTGTGCATGACTAAATTTAGGAAATCCAGTCACCTTTGCGGTCAGGTGGCTAAGCTTTAGAATCAACTCCCAGCTTCGCTGTGGTCCTCAACTGATATATTGCAGTTTTGAAAAGTGCTTACGATCTGGCTTTTTCCTAAGTAACTTGAGTTTTGGTCTCAAAATTGATTATTTGATCTGTTAACTTCACCGTTCTATGGCTATTTCAAACTTCTGGCTTTCATGTCTTTCCATTTTAGTGGCTAGCCCCAGGATACCAGTCAGTGACAGAGCGCACTATAAACCCTATGAATAAATAAATAAATAAATTGCTAGGTAAGTTTGTATGGCCTTTTTTATGTAATGGCAAGATAACTCTACCCCTCCAGGAACTAGGGACCATCACAGTATAATAACAGTAGCGAAAAAGCGCCACTAAGTAAGAGGCCTATAGGTCCAAATCTAATTTTATAATTGTGATGGGTAGTTGTACTGGACCTCTTGCCCTGGTATTCCTAGCAGCCTTAAGATAGAGCAACACCTCCTTTCTAGTAGGAGGGGAAAGTGGAGAAAATCTCCCAACTGATACCTCATCTAGGCACCCTGTAACACTGTTGCTGGGCATCTGTGTTTTCAAAGCATAGAGCGAGGTTATGTATTTTGCCATCCAATGCTAGTAATATTATTTATCTTAGGTTTAGAGAAAGAGCCGCTATTTTCCCCTATAATTTTCCCAAAGCCTCTTTGATTTTTGCATTTTACTGCTTCTGTTATTTTTACCCAGAAATTATCAGAGATATGTCTTTTTTGATTCTTAACCACCTTGTTCTTCTTCTTTTGAAACAAGTGATACTCTTATTATGTTCCTTAGGATAAAAGGTGGATTGCCTTCTTTGCAAGTGATGAATAAGCTTATTAAAAACAAACAATTTATTAAAGGTATTAGATTACCATATGGATTTTTGCATGGGCTATCAACCAAATTTGGGGTTATCCTAAAAAATGTTCACAATTGCTCCTCAAATATGTCTGAAGGTAACCAACCCAATGGGGGAAGGTTTTCAGTAATTTTCCTTAATTCTACTGCTAACAACTGCTTATCTTTCTTAGTCCATAAAATCTTCCCATTCGAAACGCTAAATAACACATCATCACTACTAGGGATCTGCCATGAATGAACATCATCGGGTTTCCCATTGATGGTAAGAAGGAGAATATTGTGGTCCCTCCCAATATTATTTATCACCTTTAAGTCCGATAAATAAGGGAAAACGGTATACGAACTAATAACATAGTCAATTATTGTAATTGATTTTATGTAGTACGAGTGATATGGGATATCACTATGTAATCTCCCATTGAGGACAATTAAATCATATTTCCTGCATGCCTCCATGAGCAAAGATCCTCTTTTATTTGTCTTGGAGCAGGGAGGGAATATGGAGGCTGGTATATTAACAGCATCTTCCTTTTCTTTGTCCGCAAAAAGAGCAAGTAAATGGTTAGAGACAGTACCATTAAGATCTCACATAATTAGGACCTTGAAATACCTACTTCACGCATAATCATATTAATGTAATGAAAGAACTCACTTAACAAATCAGTATTTTCTTCACCTGGTAAAATATTAAGCTTAACCAAAATAAACGGAAAAACGGAGCACTGGCCCTAATTCTGCTCTCGGAATACAATACAATGCAATAGATCCGACTGATGACAATACGCCTTATATGTCCAAGTCAAGTTTGTGGGCAATAGTGTGGCTATACCACCACTAGCATGGCCTCTCTTTGTCTTAATAGCAGGACAGTTAATCACAAAGAACTTTTCAACCACAAAAGCGGCAGGAGCCCACGTTTCTTGCAAACTGATTACCACAGGACTTAATACATCCAAATTCCAAAATTTCCCAGGTTATTCAAACAACCAGCTATATTCCATGATACAATTTTAATGGAGTGGGATGCTTTACTAAACACCCCAATTTTCCACATTTGGCTGGGCGATTTTCCACTATTTAACCAACCAGTTAACCAGGCCCATTGAGATACAGCATCATTTTTTGACATCAGGCCCGATTTGTAATCATTGCATGAAACTACCCTAGAGCCAGCTTTGCAAGAAATTAATGTTAATTTTGCATAAGTGGCCATCTCTTCTGGTGAAACAAAGCATTCCTTAATGGGATGCAACATTGGCCAATTAATTCCTCCACAGGCAAAACCTTGTTTTTAAGAGGGGAGGGAATAATATCAATTCCTTGAGACATAAAAAACTCACAGTTGTTTAAAATCAGATTCACAATAACTGGCGACTTAAATCCAATTCCATATCACTGCTCCTTACCAACTTAAGTTGGTCTACCTGGGTCAAGAGATTCAACAAGAGAGATCAGTTCAGAAAGGTAGAATCATTCTCAAATAAGAAAATAAAGTCCAAAGTTAGAATTTCCTCCATTCTCTTTTGCCTTTTAGGCTGGTAGTTTGGAGAAATTGAGAACCATTTTCCACATTGTCAGGCAATCTATGAGGCACAAAGGCCACTGAAGTCAGATTAAGGACAACTGATGGGGCTAATGTTTCCTTTTTCAAGTCATTTGAGCCCCGGTGTGGGTAAGCGTATGGTACAAAGTTCTTCAAATCAAGGGACATCTTTTCTGCCTCCTTATCTAAGATAGTGTATTTTTGGTCACAGACTCCAGCTCCTTTGATGATTTAACCCTATTTAGACTGCTTAAACCACAAAGGTTCTCAGAAGCAACAGTTGTCTGTGGATTCTCGATCCCCACTGTAAACTGCGCCCTTTCCCCAGGGTCTACTGAGGGCATAGTAGAAGTTTCCTCAGGGAATTTTATTTTTCTAGCTCCTCTTTTGTTTAATCTTCTTAGCTTTCTTTTAGCTTTTTTCTGATATTTCCTTCTTTTGGGAGTTATGACTGGAATTGGTGGTTTTTCAATTGCCACTTCGCTTTTTTCTTTTGTTTTAAAAATTGGAAAAACTTTGGATCCCATGGGTTGCACTGAAGAAGGGTGGTATTTGCCTGAAGCTGCCTTTGGTGAAACTTGGAGAGGAGAGTCCTTTTCCATAAAGAGAAGCTCCAATAAAGATAGATCAACCTCCAGCATTGATTTATGAGTAATTGTTGGCAATTTCAATATGGGACAGCCTACTTGTAGCCCAATAGCATTCTTTTGAATAGAGTTAAATTTAACAGTTTGCTTACCAACCGGTACATTGACCCCCCTCAAATTTCATTGGGAGCTTTTTCAAAATTACTGATAGAATATCCAGAATATGATCTGAGCTGTCTGTAATTTTTCCAACAATTGCATAATGGAGGACAGAATTCTCTCAGGACAATGAAGAGTTCTAGAGAAGCAGACATAGTCATCAGGGGGATTCGCTATTGGATTACATAATAATTCTGATGCGCCAGATAGATTTAGCCCTGATGAAAGATATATGCTGGGTGTACTACAAAAGAATTCCATGAACTTTTTCTTTCTCTTTGATAATGGTAGAACTCTCTCTGAGATACTTTTCCTTGACAGAGAAAAAGCAGCCTTAAACAGCGATATCTCTGGTAGAGTATACTCTACCATTAAGGAGGTACATCTGGGGTGGTCCCCCTTTTGAACTTTCTGCCTTTTCTCATGCACACTCAGGTAGATCTAAACCGAGAGAGCCTTGGATTGCATGCTCTTTAACAATTGGGCCTAGATCGTTATCAAGAAAGAGCAAGGAAGTATCAGAGGTTTTCTTGCTACGTAAGGAATCATGGAAGTTACTCTCAGAGTCCTCCAAAGAGCCAACTAATTATGATTTTATTTTCATTACACCTTTCATAGGTAACAATTCAGCTTCAGTCTTAAGATGTTCGTCTCCAGATCTCATAAAATAAGTTGGGATCGGTGACTTCTCCTTTAAAATATCCAGATGTGGTGCCTTATTCCTTAACAGATTTGATTTGGTCTTTTGACACCTTGAGGAGATTATTCTCCCGGATCTTAACCTTTTTGCTGGCATGGTATATACAGGCAGATATAAAACATATATACCCAAAAGATAGCTGAACAAACAGTTGAATTCAGCTTTTTCCAGACTTTTCCAAGACAGAGACAACAGGACAAGTTGTTCAAGAGCGTTGATTCCAATATTGATCGAACACACTCCGCTCTGACTCCTTTCCACCTGCCAATTATGTACAATCCTCCACTGAGGCTACTGGTAGGAGAGAAATAATTAGGTTCCAACTTACTGTCCGCAGAATGTTGGAGTAACAAGGTCCTTGAAAGGGTGTGGCAGGAAACCTGCAAGCCGCACCGGCAGCTAGACCAACCGCTTTGACAGGAGACCCCCCTTTCCTGTGCCTAATGTGGTGCTAGGTAGGTCTCCGGAAACAATCAGGTAATGGCAATGGTTATACCTGTGACTATCCCCAGCTGTCAGGTGTCCAGTCAGGTGTCGGATGAAGCACAGAATTTAAGTGATTTAGTGGGAACCAAGAAACCCCTGCCCCCGGCGGCCGCACCCAAACCTGGCCGGGCTGCTCTGCTGCCAAAAAGGTCTTGCTTCAACTGTTGCTTAAGAGAGTACCAGCCAATTGCTAATCGCACAAGCCTTGCCGCAATCTAGAGGAGAGAAGAGGAGAAGCCTGAAAGGCACCTGAAAGTGGTACTTAAGTTGAAGCGGGGGCTATGCCTAAAAAATGAGGCCCAGGGCTGTGGCTCGAGGATATGTCATGAGGTCTCAAATGCTGACCCTAGCATGAGAGTAACTGCTTGGTATTGCTTTGTTGCTGTTGCACACTTGCCGCTCATCAGCTCACTTTTCTGCTTATCTGCCCTAGCCGCGGGCAGCAGCTCACCTGCCTGGATGCCTGGAAGGGTGTCAGACACATCAGGACACTGAGGAGCACGATTGCCAGACCCCCTCTAAGAGCGCTGAGAGTGCCTATATCAGCACACCATGTCCTTGCTTGTTGGTGTGTATGGGCGCAGAGACAACTGGTGAGGCGGGTTTTCATGTGCGTCTTCATGCCTGGGCAAGCCGTGCGCCATTGACTCAGAGCTCAATGCACACTTTCGCAGTTCTGTCTGCATCTCGCCTCTTTCTTCCTTCCTTCCTGGTCCACGAACACACTGAAGTGCAGCGTCACAGCGCAACGTGCACAACCTCCTATCACAAAAACCTGCCTCTGTACAGAAACAATCAGCAACTTTGAATGTGTTTTATAAAAGTAGAAAACACTCATAGATGATCAATTGTGTGTGCACATGGCTGCGCATGTGCATATGTTGGTGGCCATCTTTCAGTGGTATTTGTAAAATTTTATTTAAAGAAAATAAATAATTAAGATGACCACTAAAATGTGTGCATGCGTGTGCAGACAAAAGCAGCCACCTTTGAATAGTGTAAAAAAAATGTTATATAAAACCCATTTGCAAACATAACAAAAGGTAGGCAGCCAAAGCAAAACCTTTGTTTTTGCAAATGCTTGTTCATCTTTGCAGCCGTGGTAAAAATGCCCTATGAAATTGTAGCGTCCACAGTGCTGCCGTCCACTTCCTGCTCCAAACTGATATCTTCTTTCATCACAAACTGTCTTACAGTTTTAATTATGTTGGAAAATAATATGGAGACACTGTCGTAGAATTCATTTATAAGAAAGGGCATCAAAAGAAGCGCCCTGCCTCTTTATGAACCCCATCTTCAGCACAAATGCCGCATAAGTGGGAAGCACATGCATGGATGTTGGGGTGGGGGGAGACATTGACAGTCAGAAAGGCGTGTGTGGTGCAGTCTATGCCTCAACTGATGTAAGTATGGTTGAAGATGTTATTTCCGAGCCTGCAAGGCTGAACTGCCATCATGAAGGAGCTTCAGATGGTCAAATATGATGTTATGTCAGGTCTTCAAATCCTGTCTTAGCGTGCTTTATTTTTAAAGCTCAACCTGTCATCCTAATAGCTCATCTGGAGTTAGTAAATACAAAAAAATCAGATGCATGTATTAACTCACTGAAGGTATTGCAAAAACACTAAAGCCTTTGCAGCTTTTTGGAACATAACGTGGTTATGTTCCAGAAGCGTTGAGTGAGGCAGCAAAGTCCACAAACTAGCTGCCTGTACCATGGAGGGTCTTTTGGCAAATCTTGCTCTATGAAATATAGCAATTGCTAGAATTCCAACGAAGGTGGATCTCAAATGGTAACTGAGAGGGTACAGGCTGCCATGTTCTGTTGACACTGTAGATGAGAAATTGTGTATCCGAGTTTACAAAGGTCGAACTTATGCTTTTAGTGAAAAGTGGAGAGAATGAAAATATTCACAGCAGTGACATGGTAGGGCAAAGAGAGAGGTAGGCTGCATCTCAAAAGTCTTACTTGGAAAAACAGAATATAGCTACCATGCCAGCTTGCTCGCCCATACATAGATGAAGTCAATAACAATGTTAGGATTCTGGAGCATCTCTTTGGGAGGTGAATAAGTGTGCATTAATAGGTGCCATAATTTGATATCCAAGTGAGGACCACACACTGGAAGCATTAACAGTTTGGATTTGGTAAGATTTGAAAAAAAATCCATCTATCAAATGTCACTTATTGCTGATCAGACACTGATGCAAAAGGGACCATTCTAGTTCTAAAAGCAGAATAATTCATGTTTCATTAATGCATATAAACAGTCTAAGCACATACATGTATAGCAAGATAGCAACCAGTCTTTGATGGTAATTGCTGAGGGGAGTGATCATCTACTTGTACGGTATATCCTACTTGATTGATTCCTATGTACACTCAAAAAAGAAAGAGACACAGACTGAAAGTGTTCTTAAAACAAGCACTTGCAAAGCCAATAGGCTTGGTGTTGGCTGCCAGCTTTTTGGCTTTGTCAATGTTTGTTTTGTTTTGTCATGGTTTTTGCAGAACGCTATTGTTAATGAATGTGCTAGGCCCATGTCAATCCAAACAAAAAGCTCTGGCTATAAGCAGAAATATTTTTCAATCTTAAATCTCACACATTCCCATAAAAATACATTGCACTGAAGGGAACAACAACTTTGTGTGGATGTGCTCCTTGTGAAACAGCAGAATGCTCACAGTGTAGTTAGCCAAGGGTTGAAGTGGACTGACCAATCGCCCCAATAATGTATGCTGTTGTGGGTGGAAAAAATTGAATGACACAATAACAGACCAATCGTTGGGAGCCCCTATAAGTAAGTACATTATACCAGTGGCGGCTCTTCCGCTAAGGCGGAGGAGCGTCGCCTCACTGCTTTTACGCAGTGTAAATAAAGGAAGCATAAAATTATAATACCTCATTGTTATTATCATCTTATTGTTTCCAGCTGCTTTGCGTGTGGGCAGGCAGGCGGGCGGGGCAGCTCTGCTTTCAGAGCAGGGCAGGGGAGGAGTGGTTTGCCCACTTCAAATGCGCATGAATGCTTGGCCGGTCCTCTGGGGCCGGCCAAACAGTCATACGCACTTTGCATGTTTTCCACGCAGGCTGCTTTATAGCCTGCATGAAGAACCTGCCCAGGCCCCCAGTCCCCGTCTGAGCGCCGAGCTACGGTGCTCAGACCAATCACAATGCTGCATTGCAGCATTGTGATTGGTCAGGGGAGCCTGGGTGCGCTTCCTTTTTTTGTTTTTTTCACATTCCCCTTCCTCCTCGAACCGCCCCACCAAGCCAACCCTGATCCGTGCTAGCTGAAACTGCATTATACATATAAGTTTAGTAAAATCAGTAAACAAAATTGAATAAAAGCAAAAATATGTTTCAGTCTGAAAAAGCACACATTGCTATAGTGGTTCATGGCGCGGAGGGAACTACTTTGTATGTAGATGTGCTCCATATAAAAATGGGGATGACATTGTTACTCACTGTGAAGGTAGCCAGTAGCTCAAGTGGACTAAACCATTGTCCTATACTGTATGCTGTAGTGTGAGGAAGAAAATGTGAATGACATAATAACAGACGAATGATTGAAGGCTCCTATAAGTAAGTATAGTACATATGTATAATTTTTGTAAAATCAATAGGTCTTGGCTAATGCTAGACATAAAAAATTAGTTCAGCTAGGTTAGAATTGATTTTATTTTTAAGAACAGTTTAATATTGGTTTAACTAAACTATATAAAATCACACCACATAAAAGCAAAGTCTCATACTAAATCCTTGCAACCAAAATTGTAACTGTTCGTACAAACCCGTCCTAGAAATGACAGACCACATTAATCACTTCTTTATCAATAGAATCTAAAAGAACTTTAGCAGCTCTCGCTGAGTCCAGCATAACTTGAGGATCAACACAGAGAATGACTTTCAGTGCATAAAGACAACAAAAAATATTCACTACAACAAAATATTAAGTAATGTCTCTAACTGGCTTGGCAGTCTTAGGCCTAGAGTACTAAAACTGCATTTTCTAGTAGGTTTAGTAGTATTACAATGATACTAAAAGTACCACTAAATGGTATTTACAAACCTATGTGTGGAGGTCTCTGCCTCTCCTATCATTTATGTAACGAGATATACACCACAACAGCATTCCGCATTGCAATGTAAAAAGCCATTCTTAGCAAAGTGGATCATAGACTTTGGGAAAAAGTCTGATTGCACATTTCTTCATAAATTATACCCAATAATGCTCTTGAGGATTTGAAAAATAGAACAAGGACCCCAGAAGACCATACAGAGATCAGTCTTAACTTCATCATGATCACTTTCAATAGAGTGGTCTTATGAATTTGGAAGTATTTTGCTTTCAGTAATTTATTAAGAGGGAGCCATGTTGTGGCCCTATAATTGATGATCGTCACAGCTGGAATAGACACACAATACTGCATGTTAAACCTGTACAGCATATTCACCACACTTATTGTGATAATGCTGTGTTCCTGGTCTCGTGACCAAAACTCCAAATCAATCTGTCATCAATCCACACCTCTGGGTACTTATGTGTCACTTGCTGCAAGTCACTTCAAGTTAGGCACCACAAGTATAGCTTAGGTAGCTTACTAAAAATCATGATTTGAATTTTGGTCAGAACAGTTCCCTGGATTTCTACTTCCATTAAATAATACAGAAGGTGTAACTTCTCAATGGTGTTTAGAGCAGCTGACTGTTTCAGTAGAATTAGAGCTACAAAACCACTACCATCTAACTCCATTCTTAAGTTGTCAAGCACTGACAATATTCATGCATATCATGAAACCAATTTGAAAGGGGCCAAAAATATTGCATTTTAAGCACAGTTTTGTAATTGTCTAAAGATTGCAATTTCAAGAGGTATGGGTAGGAAGAGGAGCAAGATATGTCAGACGTTAGCCATATTTCTGAGATACAGGCTAGGCTTCTTCAACTGAGGTGTTACCACAGCTGTTTTAAAGGAGTGTCTAGGATCTGTACCACTGATATCTACCATAGCCTTTAAGGCTCTGGCTCGGCATAGGTCTTGTGTTAATCCCAAATGACTGGGGTTCAATAGGGAGTCAAATTCTCCACAGAAATGTTCTCAAACAGACTGATGGGGGCAAAGCATTTTTTTCTACTGAGGGGCCGATTCCGATTCGGGCCGGAAATCTCTCCGACCGAGCCGGACCCAGAGAGATTTCCGACCGAATCGGACCCGTGCAGCCCGACCGAACGAGTACGATGCGTCCGTATGCTATCGTACTCGAGTCGGTCGGACTCCCATTGAAGTCAATGGGAGCCGGTCGTACAACGCGTACGCGGGCTCCCATTGCCTCAATGGGTGCGAGGCGAACAAGGGCGCCCCTACAGCGGGTACGCGGCAAAGCGACTCACGCCGTACACGCACAGGTAGGGGGACCCCTGGGTCCCCCTGTGTGCAACTCGCGCGGCTACACGTACAGGGGGTCCGACACGGACCCCCGAAGTACGGCTCCGACTGCTCTTTGAGCCGGACGGCGCGTGTCGGTCGGACTGCTCGTGGCGCGCATCGTACTTACCCGGTCGGGGAACGTCTCCATTGCGCGGTGCGAGTCGTGTCCGAGCGAAGTCGGTCGGTGCGGTTAGACCCGGGAACGAGTCGGTCGGAGCGGTTGGGACGCCCGATCGAGTCGGTCGGCGAACTCGCATCGTACTCGCTCGTCCGGACGCGCGTACGAATCGGTCGGGAAATAGGGCTCCGAATCGGATCCGGTTATGCCGAATCCGATTCGGCGCCCTACCGGCCGAGATCGGAATCGGCCCCTAAGTCTACAGGTACGCCTTCTATTTGGAGAACAGACTCTGCTTCATGGTTAGATTTGACCTTTCCCACCTTGTCTTGAAGCTCTTTCATAATTTTGCTGATGGGGTGACAGGAGTGGGTATAGACAATGCTGTTGATATCTTCTAAAGACAATAAACTATTCCTTAGAAATTTTGGCTAGAGGCAAATACTTTTAGAGAATATCTCACCTTAGAGGTCTTAATGAAATTGTCATTAGATCCTAATTCCGTCCTACATACATATTTATGTGTGAGTTTAGTGAAGCACTATGTTTTACCTTTTGTTCGCTTCAGAGGTCACAAAGAGATGGTAATGTACAGTTTATTGAAGAGCAAGGGAGGTGAATCCAAAGGTGGCGCTCTTATCTGATATTCCTTAATCGCTTCCCTAAACAAAAGTTGTTCAATTAACACATCTAAATAGCTCAGTCTTTAGATTTTGTAAGTGGTTTGGATTTCACAGAAGTATTATTTCAATGCCTAATTTGAGCTGGTGTTTTCCGGTGCTTATCACTGTCACTTAATTGTTAATACCAGCACTTATGCCAGTCTGCCACATGGTGGCACTCTTTGCCTAATTTGGAGATGAGCACAACAACAATTGTTAATTAAGTCAAAATACATTAACAAGCATTGGCATAGCCAATAGGTCTATCCTTTGGGAACTTATAAGTGTTTAGCCATGCAGCACATTATCCTGGGTGCTGTGCCGCCAAGGATTGAAGAGCTACACAATTACGGCACATTGGGTCATGCAGTGTGATTCGGGAATACATGCTTGCCCCAGGAAACATTTACGGACACATTCCAAGGCTTTTAATGCACAGACAATCTCGATGGAAGTCAACAGCACTATAACATTCCATATGCGATTGCATCACTAGAGTATGAAAAAAAGCAGTGAAGTATTTTCCAGTTACGGAGACATCCCTCCTCCCCCAGGCCTCTATTCACCAGGCACCTTTCTCCAGAGTTTTCAATTGAAAACACTGCTCACACCTTCCATTTAACAGCAATCCACCAGCCCCGCCCCCTGTCCCAGCTCCCTGGGTATATGAGCATTGGACATAGCCATCACTTAATCTCCGCACAAATACAAAAAAATTAACCTGACCTTGTGTAATGTAACTGGCACTTTTGTAAAGCGCTCCAATACTTTTGGGTCACTCGAGTTAGTGCTCTACAAAAATGCCCTCAAAAATTCATCTGATCTTGTGTAATGTAACTAGCGCTCATTTAAAGTGTTCCAACACCTTTGGGTCACTCGAGATCACATTATATAATATAAAAATGTCTCACAGTCTCTGGGGAGCTGCCATGAATGAGCTTTGAAACTAGAGTTCTAAGAGGAGGAGGACGACAGTAAGAGACAGCAGGGCGCGCATGCAGCGACGTGGGAGCAACTTATGCTACTCCCATTTGTCAGGTAGAGGGGAAATAATGAATAAACAGGGGCGGTGTCAGCATCACTTAATCTCCGCGCACCTAAAAACCAAAAAAATTAACTTGAGCTTGTGTAATGTAACTGGCGCGTTTGTAAAGCGCTTCAATACCTTTGGGTCAGTCGGGTTTGTGCTCTTTAAAAATGCCCCCAAAACTGTATCTGACATTGTGTAATGTAACTAGTGCTCATGTAAAGCGCTCCAACACCTTCAGGTTGCTTGAGTTCACATTATATAAACAAGCATCAGAGAAAATGCGACGGGAGTTGCCCAAGCCTTGCCCTTAACTGTGCTGCAAGGTTGGGCTGTTGACGGTCCAGTGACTGAGGCTCGTTAAGGCAACAAGCAGCAAATCGGGAGGGGTTTGGGGGAAATCCTCGCACTTTGAAGTTACAGAAAATTAAATAGGCTATTTTGAAAACAGCGCCTGAAATTTCATCTCGGTATTTGAACGGGACGGGGAGATTAAGTGTCAGGCGCAGAAGCTGAACCACTGAAGATGGGCAAACAGTGACACAAGCAGGAATCAAAGAAAAAAACAGTCCCTCAAATGAACACATAAACACAGAAGTGCAATGTTAACAGTAATTGGGCGGTGGTCTGTGGGAGGAAACCAAACACAAAAAGGAAGAACAAAGAGCATAGATTAACCACTAGCAAGCAAGCATTTTTTAACAAAAGTCGAAAGGACGAATAAAAAGGCAATGGAATGAAAAGGCAGTAAGCCCAGCATGAATACAGCATGTCTCAAAGAGACAGCGCACGCGCTGCCTAGGCTCGACCTAAAAATTACTAATGCCTGCTGCCTAAGTATTGTTATACGTTTAGGGGCGGGGAATAGTCTGAATTGCTATACTTGTAGGAGTACGATGGTTAGTAGTTGTGCTGGTACTGTCATTGGCAGCGCTCACCGGGGCAATGAGTGTTGCAAGCTGCAGTGGCCTACTAATGAGGGCCCATGCACTTTTTATTTTTTCAAATTAAGCACTGGCTATTTCATTTATTTGGCATGCATTACAAATTTAATTGTCTCTAGGCAACTGGCTCTATAACAACAATCCAGTTTACAAATTACTTTCTGTAATTACTGAAGGGACAGCTTAATCAGAAATATAGGAACTGAACAAGAATGTTTTGACCACTTTTCTTAAGATTAGGAGGGTGTGCTCATGTTTAATATACTTTGACAGGGAGTTCAATCTCTGTAGACCCAAGACTGCAAACCACTTGTCTACCTTTCATTGGAGGTTGATCCTTGGGATTCTCAATAGCATCTGGCTGCTTGACCTCAGCAACTGTTACAGTCGATGCGTTTGGCAATTTCTGTCACAGCTAAAGTGAGGCATTTCCTTTTAAAGATGTATACACCCGACATGCTGGTTTGAAATTGACACTCTTTGCCACCAGAAGCAAGTGCTGGGAGCAAAGACCAGTTCTGATGATTTCAAACTTGCCCATCCTTGGACTAACCTGGCTGCCACGTTTTGAACAAAATGTAATCTTAACCCCAGAGTACTGTGTTGGCATAGTTTTGAATTTATAAGTGAGTGTTTGTTTCAACTGTTGTATACAAATTAAAGCTAATCGGACCACTTTTGCTATTGCATATATATTTCAACGTGTTGACTTGTGTTTCACACTACTCCCAAGCTCCTTGCAGTTTTTGAAAAGATAGTGCGAAGACCAAATAGAACAAGAGGCTGTGGAATATGATCAGTTACAGATTACCCTCTTCTGAAGTTGTGAGCAGTGTCACAGCATTGTGTTGGTACTGTGGAGTGTTTAAATCTTGACTGATAAACATTGCGATTATGAGACTCCAGAAATCTTGAAGTTGTGATTCACCTGAGGTTTTATAACGTAGATAACCCCTTCTGCAGTTGTGAGCAGTGTCACAGTACTGTGTCGGTACTGTGGAGTGTTCCGAATCCTGACGGATAAACATCTTGATGATGAGATGCCAGAATTCTTGAAGTTGTGATGCAACTAAGATTTTTATAACTTAGATAACCATGAAAGGCATGCAACTGTCTTGGGCCCTTACTCCTGGGGAAGTGGCCCTGTATTTCATTTTCTTGAATGAATGTTTTTGGTTTACATGGCCAGTAATTATGCCATTTTCTAAGGGCATTGATCCAGTCGCCTTTATGGCTGGTGCATAGCACCTTGAAAGTGCCCTGATTTCTACTGGAAGTCCTTGGAGAACATTCAGACTGAGCTTGATGTAGTTGTGTTTTTGGAAGTTAGGAGTTGACACAGTCTAGCTGCCTGGTTTCTGTAGCCTTTGTAGACTGCCAATGAGTTTCTTGAGTAGACCACTCTAGATGATATTGCAATAGTCTAGGTATGACTTATCAGCTCACCCAATGATCAGTTTCGAGCGTTGGAAGGATTTTGCAAAATAACAAGCGAAAGAGATTGATAACTTTGAATGCTGCATTGGCTTGAGGGACAAAGTCAAAGATTATCTCCAGGATTCTGTTTGTTGTCAGGGGTTCTGAGAGGCTAGAACCAATGAAAGGATGGTGGAGCGGGATCAGTTTCCTTTTTTTTACTCAGTTCATGCAAAGGAAGCTCTCTGTCATTGAGTGGAGTGCATGGTTTAAGCAGAAGGAAAGGTTGTTTGGGATTTTTTATTGATTGTCTAGTTGGAGGTGAATAGTGACACCAGCAGCATTCAAGTTTATGGGCATCATCCATACCCTAATTTAAGGTATCAGCATTCCGTTTCCAAGATGTGCCTTGTGGAGTGGCTATGGACTAAGGGTCACAATTTTATTGTCACATTATGTGGCATTTTTATTGTATAATTAACGGAAAGATCAAGGTGAGAGCTCTGAACGCTAGACCATGAGGGAAGTTGTTAACCCCAATCTCAGTACCTCAAAATATTATTAAATGTATGATCAAGAATGTGCAGACGTTGACAAGCACACAGTATCCCAGAAACAAAGATAGTGGATCAATGTGCCTAGTAAATCTTAATCTTCACCAACTCAGATTTATTGGAGGCAAATGTCAAAGCCAGGCCCCTAATGGAAACATCTTCCATGATAATTCCCAATGTGACCTTAAAGTCGTGTGGACAGAAAGCACAAAGAGTGTAAACATACAACACCAACAAACCTCAACCAGTAAAAGTAGGTATTATATGCTAGGCTGATAGGGGCAAACAATCTCAGAATCAGACAACACAATTATATTAGCGATGCACCAAACATGGGCTGAAGCTCAGGGTCACAAGACCTTATTCCCCCCAAAGTATAGGGTGACAAGACGTTGAAAAACAAAATGCAATACAGGACATTCCGCAATCTAAGAAGCAGGACTATAATTTTGAATTGACTGAGGGCACAGAATGTCTTCTGAGAGGGCTCACTAACATAGAAAGCCCAGAATAAGGGAAATTAAATGCAACTTTTACACACAGCATTATCTGTGTTAACTAAAGTGTTTTTTTGCTAGGAGCTGATTATTATTTGGGTGCTGGAACACATTACAGTTATCCTTCCTGTGTGTTCAGTTGACCGTCCATGAAAACTGCGACTTCATAAATTTACTGATATTTGCCAGGATAGATGGCAAAAAACGAGGATTGTCCTTGCAAATCTGTTTTCCAAGTCACCCTACCTTATCCTACCATAGGAGAACTATCTCTTTGAGCTCACCCTTTGAGGTTTTAAACTGCAAACAGCTTCAGTGGGCCTTTAGTTACAATACATATTGCACTATTATTATTTATTTTTGTGATTTTCTTTAGAGCATACTCGGCCAAAGGGGATTTCAGTGACTCACAAGACAGCAAGAAAACTACAGACATTATAAAAATGACAGATAAGCAACACAAATTTGGACACATCAAGACGTTCCTATCAAGAAAAACAGGTCAAACAGTATGCAGCAGTTATCATGGATTTATGCAAAGTGTCTTTCAGATAGGAGGATTTTTGGCTCCTTTTTAAACAGCAAGACTGGAGTTGTGCAAAGAGCTGGTGTGGAGTTCCAGAACCTTGATAAACTGCTAACATGATAAGCTTTTCTTGCCTGCATGTCAGAGGTTCTAGCAGGGGGGCTTTAGAATTTCGGGATTTCCATTAAGCACAAGAGATTTTCAGATTTCCACTAAATAGGATGGTGTGGATTTGTAGAGGGCTTTATGGGTGATGCATGCAGTTATAAAGTGGGCTCTTGGTTCAATGGGAAGCCATTTTAGACTACAAAGTATAGGAGAGATGTGATTACTTTTCTTGTAGCCTGTCTAAAAGCAGCAGCTTCATGAAGCACTGTTTTCGGGGGTTTAAGTGCTGAATGGACACCAGAAAGAAGCGAGTTCCCATAGTCAAGTCTGGAGAGTACCAGTGCCTGACTACAATTTTCAGGTACTGCTCAGGAATTAAATGCCTGATGTTCCAGAGCAGTAGTGGGTGCTTTTCGCCATGGCCAAGACTTGTTTTTGAATGTTGAGATGATTGTCAAGGATAAAACCCATGGATTAAGCATTCTCCACAATGGCCGATTCACAGTTCAGGGAGAGAAGGAATTGAGCCACTCCTGAACAGGGAAGCTAGATTTGTTGTTGGATTAGGAGAAAGTTTGTTGTTTATGGGTTGAATTTTAGGTGGGAAAAAGTTGTCTATTTTTTAACCTTATCAAGGGAGTAGGAAGATGTTGTTAAGGTAAAAAATCTTCAGCTAGATCTGGATATCATCCACATTTTGATGAAAAAGAATTCAACAGTTACTCTGAATCTAGGTATAGATTAAAGAAGGTTAAAGAATAAAGAAGTTTGGAGATAGGGTCGAGCCCTGTGGAACACATTGCTTTAGGTCAGTTTTGCGAGAAACAGAGCTTCCTATTTTGACGTCTTGTAAACGATCAGACAAATAAGACTTGAACCAGCTGATGTATGCACCATTGATGCCCATGCGTTCCTACAGGGTGTTAATCAGAATGCAATGATTGACAGGATTGAAGGCAGCTGAGAAGTCCAAAACCACAAATAAGCAAGAGTTATTTGAGAAAAATTTAGGAAAGCAGAGAGAATCATCCACAATCTGCAGAAGGGTATTTTCTGTGGTACTGCCTGATCTTAGTCTATGACGGAAGACATTGAGAAGGTTGTTTGCTTGGATATGGAGTGATAGTTGTGAGGCTGCACAGCTTTCTAACACTTAGCCTGAAGCAGTTTTGAGATTGGGCGGAAGTTGTTTAGGTCATTGGTGCCAGCTGTGGGTTTCTTTAGGAAGTGGGAGAACTGGGTAATTTTCAGACTGTGAAGGAAACACCATGCTTCAGTGTGAAATTCACCAGAGAGATCCAGTATGGCTGCAGCAGCTTGGCCGTTTCTTGTGCTCAGGTACCAGGCAGTGTGTCAGAGAAGAGGCTGGAATGTTTGACCTTAGTTATAGTTTCAAGGAGCTCTGACTCCAAGACTTTCAAAGTGCACCTAGGTCCATTGGACCTTGTGGTTCTGTAAGCAGTCATCAAGGCTGACAGATCTCGGTGGAAATGATAGTTCTATAGAGTTCACTTTCTCGGCAAAGAAATTAGGAAATTCCTCACATTTGATTGGATTGCTGGTGTGTAAGCCATGCTAGTAGATAACTCGCTACTATATTGTTTAATGAAATTAAAAATAGCAATGGATGATTTTTGGAGTCACCTAGTACAGAAGCAAGGTGCCTAGATTTTTCTCAGACGATGTTCAAGTTGTAGTTTCTACTGGCTACCCTGATGCTGGCCAGATTAGGCAGAGAGGGTGCTTGTCTCCCGTTTCCCTCTCGATATCTCATTTTCTTTCTACACATAGATCATTCAAAAACAGGGGAAAGAAAGTTTTGGTCTTTTACTTTTGTTTTTCAGCTGGGCATATGCATTAACTAGATTTTCCGTGTACTTATTTTATTCCTATGTTGTGGCATTAATGTCTTGTTGGGAGATAGGGGCGATTAAGTTATCATGAGTCTTATTAACAAGGGCTCCGATGTCAATGCTCTTAGTGTCACAGAACCATGAATTTTCTCTTTTAAATTGGCCTGAAGTTTTCTAATGGACAAAAGATAACGTGAAAGGAATGTGCAGGTGGCTGGAGCAATTCACTTAATTGTGGTCCTCTGCGGTCAGAAGCCGGTTCATGGAGATGACCCGGTCGAGAATGGAGCCTTTGCAGTGTGTGGCTTTTGGCAGTGCTGTAAGAGGTCCTTGTCATTGAGAAAAGAAGAGAACAGATTAACAGGTTTTTGATTTTCGTAACCCCAGTATAGATAAAGTCACCAAGGAAGGTGAGTGTCTCAGTGTTTGTTGGTTGGGATGAGATAAACGCCATGTATTCCTCAGCGCGTGTGCTCTTGTCACTTGGATGGGGATATATAACATTCATTCTGGAACTAGAGGTATTTCAAGTGGAGATTTCAGGAGATATACAAGGGAAAGAATGAAAGTGTTCAGTTGGAAGTAATTTGCAGTTTAGCAGGCTCTTGTGAATTACTGCTACTTCATCACAATGTATGGCTTCTGGGTCAAATAGATGGATGGATGGAATAGTGTGGGAGGGAAGAAGGTCTAGGCCTAGGGCATTTTTTGAAGCATCACTGAGCCACGTTTTTTGTCAAAATCAAGATATCCAGGTTGAAACTCCCAATCCTGTCTGACAGCTCCATGCATTATTTAACTGTGGATCGCCATTTACTTAGCAGGCAACGCAGCGATGAGTGAATGAGCTTTAAGGAATTCAGTGGGGACTGGAGTGAGGTTAGACTGATACTCCTTCATGAATGGTCTGCATAAATGAGGTATTCTGTGTTTCCGCATTCTTTAATAAACAACATAAAATAAGTACAATATGAACAGACCTTTGTGACAACTTAAGAAGCTGTCTGTGCCTTTGGATACAAGCCTCTAAATAATGCAGCCACAAGCATCGGGCTTTTCCCACTATCTAAGGCGAATGGAATTTGCAGTGGAGAAGTGAGTCAGCCCAGGGCTTTAAGTGGGCCGGGTCTCACCGGGTCTGAGCACCGGCAGTTTTTTTAGAGGGGCCTCGAAACGGGTCTCTATCGGGCTCTGTTTTGTGCCCTGGAGGCAGTCCGTTTTT